>JAIFGZ020000291.1:2400000-3004953 GCA_019925245.2 Oryza australiensis
TTCTTTTACTGTATGTTGTTCTGTTCATATGTGTTGTTATCATCATGAACACTATTGTGCTCAACATTTTATTTATGTTTCAGATGTCATCTAGTGATTCTGATAGAAGTGAGGAAGACGATGGATTAAAATTAGATGTGATACGTCGTCATCAAGATTTACAAGGTACTTCTTTTTCAGCCGCTTGCTTACTTGAACGGTACTTTATGAAATATTTTGATAAAAATGAACTAAGAATATTTCAACTTAGTGGATATGCATGGATACAAGAGACTCTTACGACTCCGGGGGAGAGTCACCATATGTTCCACATAGATTGTGATCTATTTTGCAAGCTACATGACTTATTGATGAGTACCTATGGCCTCAAATCAAAAATCATATGAACTCTATGGAATCACTTGCTATCTTTCTATTCATACTTGGAGGTGGTGAGTCCAATAGAAGGGTTCAAAACATGTTCAAACATTCTGGTGAAACAATTAGTAGAAATTTTGAGAAGGTCTTGTTTAGTGTGATTAGTATGTGCAAACATTATATATGTCCTTAAGATCCTAACTTTCGTCGAGTTCATAGTAGGATTAAGGATGATAGCAAATTATGGCCATATTTTAAAAATTGTATTGGTGCCATTGATGGGAGTCATATCACTGCAAATCCACCACAACAAGATTATATTAGGTACATTGGTAGACACAAGAGTACAACTCAAAATGTGATGACAGTGGTTGACTTCGACATGGGCTTTACATATGTCTCTATTGGACAACCAGGATCTATGCATGACACTAACGTCCTTTATCATGCATTAGATATGGACAAAGATATATTTCTTCATCCTCTACAAGGTATATTTTGTTTACATGTACATATTTATTTTTTTTCAATAAATATAACAATTGACTCTATGCATACATCGTATGTAAATATTATCTCGTTGATGCTGGATACCTAAATAGACTAGTGTATATGGCACCATACAAGGGGCAAAGATATCATGTTCATGAATGGAGAAGAGACCTTTCACCAAATGGAGAGCAAGAGTATTTCAACCAGCTTCACTCAAGTACACGTAATGACGTTGAGCATACTTTTGGTGTATGGAAGATGAAATGGTGAATCCTTTTAAAGATGTCTACCTATCCAATGGATAAGCAAGTAATGATCGTGGCATCCACTATGTGCCTTCACAACTTCATACGTCAAAATTGTACAAATGCTAAATATTTTCGGAGATGTGACCGAGACCCAAATTATGTGCCAACTGTACCTATAAGATATGCCAAATATGTCATATCTCAAAATGCATCAGATACTTCTACTTCACAGTCTAGTGATACATCTATGGATAGATTTCGTGATGACCTAGCAAGTGCATTATGGGGTTCTAGATAAACTCAATGCATATAAAATTTGATTAGCATTTTATTCTTTTTTGTAAGAACTCTACCTTATGGGTTAACTGAAATTTTTTTGTCCTCTGGTTTTGAGAACAGTGGCCAATCGCTAACAAGACAAAAAAATTTGGCCTTACCGTAGTGGCCTCTTCAGATTACACCAAGAGTAGTGATGGCCAGATGGGCCGTGCTGAGGCGGGCCGACCCGGGCACGCGTGAGACTGTAGCAGCCCGGCACGGCATGGCCCAGGAGGCAAACGGGCCAGGCCGGCACGACACAAGCAGCCATGCCGTGCTTGGGCTGCCGGCCGAGCCCGCGTGCCGACACGACACAGCTCGTCTACTATAGCAGCATGGCATGGCACGGCCCGGTCCACGGCACGGCACAACACCCGGCGCGGTGGGGTGGCGAATCGGCGCGTGACGCGTGGCCCAGGCGCACTAAGGGCGCGCAACGGCTCCCCCGCCGTCCAATACGAGCACGCCATGTGCCCCTCTAACGGCTATATGGCTGTTTAAATTTGAAATTAGCCGTTGAAGACTAAAAAATTCAAAAAATTACAAACAATCTCAAATTTCCCCCTATAAATAGGGCATGAACCCCAGTCATTTCTCCTCACCCCTCATTTCTCATCTTGTGCTCTCAAGTGCTCTCTTTGCTCTCAAGTGTTCATTTTTTGATTTTGACAAAATTTGCTCAAATTTTATCAAAAATCAAAATTAGTTTCGTAGTTCAATAGTTTGATTGCAGAAGTTTGAAGAGCTCGCAGTTGGAAAGATGTAAGTAATATTCAAATTTGTGTATTATTTGTATTGTGTTTGTGAATTCAATAAATATTCTAAAATTTGTTTATGTCGGTTTAAATTTTCAGAATAGATCCGAACTATCCACACCAGTCGTCGTCGTTCACTTTGGGTGATTTCGACCCCAACTACATGTTGGGGTATGACGATGCCTCCGGATCGGCTCCAACTCCAGCATCTGTGGAGGAGGTACCGGTTCAGACGGCGGCGGTGGCTTCGGAAGGATTATCTTTCGGATCCGTGAGCGGAAGTGTTTCGACACGCACCGGCCCAAAAAGATCTAGAACCTCCGATGTGTGGCAACACTTCGACGAGATAAAGGAAACAGCCTCGGACGGAAGGGAGGTATCGAAAGCTCGTTGTAGAATATGTAGGCAAATGTTATCTGCTCGTGGTTCTGCTGGTACAGGTCATCTCAAGCGCCATGCGGAATCGTGTGCCAAGAAGCGAGGAATACAACTCCGGCAGCAGCAACTTATGCTAAACCCAGACGGTACGATACGTAGTTGGGAGTACGATCCCATGGTTGCTCGGGAATCTCTTGTCCGGTTAATCGCCAAGCAAGATTTACCCCTGAACATTGGAGAGACTCCTCATTTTGAACAATACATTCAGCAATCTCATAACCCTAGGTTTAAATCTGTGAGTAGGCAAACAACAACTAGAGATTTAGAGAATGTTTATCAGAAGGATTCAACTGCACTTAAGGAACTGTTTAGTATATGCACTTTCTCTGTTAGTGTTACTTCAGATATATGTAGTAGTAGAGCTAGGCAGGATTATCTTAGCGTAGTTGTTCATTTTATTGATGATGGTTGGCAATTACAAAAGAGAGTTTTAGGGCTTAGGTTAATAGATGTCTCACATACAGGAGAAAACATAGCTAAAAGAATTAGAGAAGTAATTAATGAATTTAATCTTGCTGACAAGATATTTGCTTTCACCCTAGATAATGCATCTGCTAATTCTAGGGCTATGAAAATATTGCAACCTTTATTTTGTGTTTATGCTCACTCTTTTCTACTCCATCAGCGTTGTGCATGCCATATAATTAATTTGATTGTTAAAACTAGCATGAAGAGGGTAGGTAACCACATTGATGTTGTTCGTCAAGTAATCGTGTGATTAACTGCTTCGAACCCACGGATTGGTGCATGGAAGAGGTTTTGTCATGCGGCCGGTAAGAAAGCTCGTAAGTTTGCCACCGATGCAGAGCATCGGTGGAATGCAACGTATTTAATGTTAAAAGTTATTTTACCTTATAGTGAATTACTTACGATTCTGTCTACACGTGGTGGCCCAAGAAACAAGTGACGGTCGTCGCATCGAATGAGCATGTTTGGGCAATTGTCCAAAAATTTTACCAATTTTTAGAAAATTTTTATGATTGTACTCTTACTCTCTCACAAGTTTATTATCCAACTTCTAATATAATTTTACACAACATTCTTGAAATTACTTCTTTATTTAAAGAATACGAAAATGATGATGTTCTAAGTGAACCCGTCTTTCACATGAAACAGAAATATTTTAAATATTGGAAAAATATACCTATTTTGTATGCTTTTGCTTTTGTTTTAGATCCTAGGTGTAAATTAAGGGGATTATCTGCTATTTTATCACTTCTTGGTGATACTATAAGTGTAGATTATAGTTCTTTTTATACTAAGGTTAGGGGCAAATTATATGAAGTTTTCGGAAGATATGAACTAAAGTTTCAGGGAGTTCGACAGCAGAGACCCTCTCCTATCCCCACTACAGGTAAGAAGAAGATACTGTGGGGTAGGATTTGGGGTGGATCGTCTTCAAGCCAAGGTGGTGGCAGTTCGTCGACTACAAGTGGAGACGTCTCTTCGCAAGGTGTGGCCAAAGAGTTGTCCGGTTATTTGGACAGCGACGCCATCCACCACGAAACACAAGACTTCAACGTCCTCGGGTGGTGGAATAACCACAAGATAGCATATCCCGTGCTTTCAAAACTAGCACGGGACGTGTTGACGGTGCCCGTATCGACGGTGTCCTCCGAATCGGCCTTCAGTCTATGCGGCCGAATCATCGAAGACCAGAGGACGAATCTGAGCAGCGACCACGTCGAAATGCTAGCTAAGCGTTAAAGACTGGGAGCTTGCTCGACAACATGCCCAATACACTACGGACAACCAAGAATTGGCCGCCTAGTTCGAGCAACTCTACCTGGATTCAGACCAACCCCAGTAGAATTTTATTAGAAGTAGTTCTGACCTTTGAGTTGTACTCTTTTTTTTGTCATGGTTTTCTTAGTTTTCCCTATAAGTTTTTACATGACAAAGTTTTTAACGAGACAACATGTATCATTGTATCCTATAATGATATAAACATCAATAAAGGTCATTACTATTTTTAACAAATTCTTTTACAATATTTTTGTAAATATGAATTTATCTTTAACATTAGTAAGTCGTTACTTGTTTTTTTTGAAAACATTAATTTTTAATTTTCTTTTTTAAAACTTATATGCTGTTATTTTAAAAAAAATTGCACTGTGCAAAGGCCCGTGGGCTTGGCCTGGCCTATGAGCCACCGGCGTGCCATGGGCCATGCTCGGGTCGGGGTTAGGCATGTGGCCGGCACGGCACGACCCGTTTTATGAAGTGTGCCGAAACGGGCCCGTGCCGTGCCGTGTCGGGCTAGGCCGCCGGCCGTCAGTAACTAGGGATGAAAACGGAACAGAAATATCCCGAGTTCGATTGTATCGTTTTCTACATTTTACCACATCGATTTCTATATTCTCGAACAAAAATTCGGACAGCTTATTCGAATTCGAATTCGGACCACAAAATTTGAATTCGGATGAATTCGGTTTTAGGTTTTTTCGATCGATTTCTATTTTTCTATATTGTATTCGGTATATACCGAATCTGTTCGAATTTTTTGAATCGTATTTCACTCCACAAGGCATTCAGCCCATCTCCATCTGTCCATGTCATTCGCGCGGCCCAGCCCAACAAATGATAACCCTAGGACTGTGTTGTGCTTCCTGCATCCATCCATCCCAATCCCTCACTGTCCCACCTCCATCCCACACGACTCACACACGGCCACCTCCAGCCGCCATCCGCAGACCGCATCCCCACTTCTCCCCGACCCCCGAGTCCCCGACCCGTCGGCCGTCGCTAGCGGCAGCAGTTGCGCGGCTTGCGCCACCACCGGCTCGCCCGACGCTCTTCCCTCCCCGTCTGGAGGTCCACCACCAGTTGCGCCACCACCGGCACCGGTCCTTGCCTGTTCATGGCGCCGCCGACTGGAGGTGTTTCTATACCAGGAACGAAGGGCAGGGGTAGGAGTAAAACCAAGAGAGTGCGCAACCTTCTTGCGTCGTCGACAGCTCCAGCCTCGGCATCAACGGCTTCTCCGCCTCCGCCGGCAGCAACAACTTCATCTCCAGCGCCAGGTATTGCACAACTCTCATTCAGACATTCAGTCATATGAGGATCGATGAGAAATCACATACAAAGACAAATTAACTAGCTAGAGTAGTATACATACTTGCATAAGTGATTGCTGATCTACATGGAGGCCTCCAAAAGATTGTAATGCGTTCCAGAGTGCACTGATTGGAACAGAATGTATAGCGCTAGTACCGTCTCATCGCTGCCCTATATACGTGAACACACCGTTACCCGCTAAACTTCAACCTATATATTAATTTTGCTGATGTAGGGCATCCAATTTCTCAATCATTTTTGCTAACCCTTCATTGCTCATGCATGTTAGTGTTATTTAATCAGGATTAACTAGTAGTAAATTGCATATATTTTGAATGTTTTACTTGAATGTAAGTTACTGGTTACACCGTTACTTGACCATGTTTTATTTTAGATGCTTTATTTTATTTTGACCATGTTTCATTTGCATCTTGGCAGGATCGGGAGGCAAAAGGTCCGCATCCGAAAGTGTTGACCCTAGTGCGAAGCATCGCAGCAAAGATCCTCGGTAAAGAAGAACTCCAATTATTGTTGATGACAATATTGAAGATGGCGAGAATGAAGAGGAGGCTCAGCTTTCCGACAAGAGGGCCAAGAAATGCACATCGTGGGTTTGGGAGTATTTCACAAAGATAACAGAGTATGTAGAGGTGGAAGGAAAGCAGATTGAGGAGATATGGGGATACTGCAATTTCGCTAGGTGTCCTCAAAAGTACAGAGCCGAGGGTGTTTGTGGGACGACTGCATTCAAGAACCATTTGAAGTAAAAGCACAGTACTGTGAAAGGACAACAACAACTTCAAGTTGGTAATAATTATGGTACTATTCAGACTTACAAATATGACCAAGAAGTTAGCTTGAGGAAATTGAATTTGGCAATAATCATGCATGAATATCCTTTCAATATAGTTGAGCATGAGTATCTTTTGATTTTATAAAATCTCTCCGTCCTAGCTTTCCGAAAAAGTCCCGTGTCACTATTAGGAAAGAAATAATGGAGATATATAATCAAGAAAGGGAAACTCTTTATGCACACTTGAAAACTATGAAGTGCCGATTTAGTGCAACTATGGATATGTGGACCTCATGCCAAAACAAAGGATACATGTGTGTTACAATTCATTGGGTAGATGATAGTTGGGCTATGCAAAAGAGAATTATTGGTTTCTTTAATGTGAAAGGTAGGCATACTGGTGCAAAATTGTCACAAACATTCACTGAAGTTATGGTTGAATGGTACATGGAGAATAGACTGTTTGCTTTGACTTTGGATAATGCTAGTTCAAATGAAGTGGCTGTCAACGACATAATTTCTGATTTGAAAGAGAATGGCAATGGTTCCATAGTGTGTGATGGGATGTTTTTTCATGTTAGATGTGCTTGCCATATTCTCAATTTGATTGCTAGAGATGGGTTGAAAGTTATTTCAGCAACACTCGGCAAGGTTAAATCACTTGTGCTAGCGTGAAAGGGTCTCCATTGCGTGGGAAGCTCTTATGAAGTGTGCCACCCAAGTGGGTTGGATACAAAGAGGGGTATTCAAATGGATGTATCAACAAGGTGGAATTCTACCTATCTCATGCTTAGAGATGCCTTGTACTACAAGGATGCATTTATTAGGCTCAAGTCTTTAAATCGAAAAGGTATGCCAATATTTCTCCATCTTCCGATGAGTGGGAGAATGCATTGACAATTTATGGTTGTTTGAAGAAATTTTATGATCTCACTGAAATTCTCTCTGGCACTTCATATCCTACTTCAAACTTATTTTATAGAGGTTTCTGTGATATAAAGGTCTTGCTTGATGATTGGTGCTTTAGTCATGATGACACAATTAGAGAAATGGCAGTTGCTATGAGTGAAAATTTTGAAAAATATTGGGAACACTAATATTGCTCTAGCCGTAGCCTCGTTTTCTTGATCCACGGTATAAGAAAAGGCTCATAGAGTACTACATGAAGAAGTTCCATGGGGTTCATTATCAAGCTAAAGTTGATGAGTTTATTACTGTGGTAAAGAAGCTGTACAACTTTTATGTCAATGTCTGTGCTTCATCAACAACAATTAGTGAAATGGCTGCACCTACACCTGCACCTAGTAACACAGTTGATGTATTAATGGGACATGTAGACCATGACCTTGAAGAGTTCTTAAATGATGCAAGCGAACCTTCCGTGGTTGAGACGAATGATTTGGAGAGGTATATGTTGGAACCACTACGAAAAATGTTGCTGAATTTGACATCTTAGCATGGTGGAAAACAAGAAAGAAGAGTATCCTATCCTTTCATTGGTTGTTAGGGATGTAATGGCTGTACAAGTATCAACGTAGCATCCGAATCCGTTTAGTGCCGCTAGTCGTGTTATTGATCCCTATCGTAGTCGCCTTGATCCGAGATGGTGCAAGCATTAATTTGCACAAAGATTGGGTTGCGCAGCAAATAAAGGTACTTAATTTCCTTTCTAATTTTTCTTCGATTATAAAATGGTACCGTCATTAATGCTTTGAGTTTTCCCTTTCTAATTTTATCTTCGATTCTCTAAAATGGTTGGGTCAATTGTGAGTGATCTTGAGGTTGACGCTTTGACTAATGTTGTTGCTGAGCTGAAAATTGAGGTACGTTTACTCACTGCAATGCTGAAAATAGTAGATCAACTGCTGCTGCTATTGTTTTAGTCTGACTGCTGCTGCTATTATCTCATTTGAAACCAACTTTCATTGCTGCTACTATTGTCTAACTGCTGCTGCTATTATCTCATTAAGAATTGCTTGCTATAACAAAGCATTTTTCTGAATTAATCAATGAATATAGGAGTTTGGTGCATCTACATGCTGCCACATAATTCATATCTTCATTAATTGGCTACTTGATGAATATAGGAGTTGAAATCTTTTTGCCAGTTCAGCCACACTACTTGATTAATTGTTGTATATAGGCAGGCAGCCACACTACTTTGTTTCCTTTTCTCTTGCATGGTATATCATTTTGCTTTCAGCCACACCTTGTGCCTTTACTAAAACGGGACTGTGTAAACTTGTAGGACAAAGAGGAGGACAAAAAGGAGGACAATGAGAAACAAAAAAACATGGAAAGTGATCCTGACATCATGGATGATGCTGATGAATTGTAGTTATTAATGTCATGTTAATTGCTTATTTTGGACATGTTATATATTTGGTCGAGCACTTATTTAATGTTTTGCGTACACACTTGTTCTATATTTGTCTTGCGCTTGATTAACGCTATGCAGTATGCACTATGGCCTATGGGATGACATTTTGTATTAAATTTTCGTATACCGACCGTGTTCGACATAATTCCGTTCGAGATTTGTTCGTTTCCTTGTCCGACTTGTTCGTGTTTGTTTTCGTGTCCGACATGTTTATGTCCGTGTTCGTTTTCGTATTTTAAATGTAAAAGTAGAAAACAATTGAGGAGTTTTTCGACCGAGTTTGACCGATTTCATCCCTATCAGTAACCAAGAGGGACACAGCTTGGGCTACCCATCCCATACCATGCCATGATTCGGAAGGGCTCGGCGCGTCTGAGCCCGCGCGCCGTGGGGCAAATCCACGGCCACCTAGTCGTCGGAGGCATCGCCGCCGCGCGTCTCCAGCCTCTCCGGGAGCTCCTGCTCTCCTGCATCGCGTCGTTCCACGGCAGCATGGACTACGCCCGCAAGCTGTTCGACGGTATACCCCGCACGGACCTCTTCATGCACAACGCCATGGTGCGCGGGTACGCGCACGCCGGCGCGCCCGCCGATGCCTTCTCGGTGTACCAGCGGATGAAGGAGGCTGCCCACCTGCGGCCCGACGGGTTCACGTTCTGCTACCTGCTGCGGGCGTGCGCCGGCCTGCCGGGTTCTTGCGCCGGGCGCCAGGTCCATGGCGCGGTCGTGAAGCTGGGCTTCTTGAAGGACGCGTACGTGAGGAATGCGCTCATCAACATGTTTGCCAAGTGCGGGGATCTGAGGGCTGCCAGCGTCCTCCTTGATGAGGCCGGCGAGGGGGATGTTGTGGCGTGGTCGGCTATGATAGCGGGGCATACGGCGAGAGGTGACATAGCTGCTGCACGAAAGATGTTTGATGAATGTCAGCATAAGGACATAGTTTGTTGGAACGTGATGTTGGGCGCATATGCAAAGCATGGAAAGATGGAGAAGGCGAAGGAGCTGTTCGACCGTGCGCCTGAAAAGGATGTGGTTTCGTGGAACACCATTATCACTGGGTACGCCGCGCAAGGGATGCTGAAACACGCCTTGGAGGTGTTCAATGAGATGAGAATAGCAGGGTGGGCGCCTGATGAAGCAACTATTGTTAACTTGCTGTCATGCTGCGCCAACACGGGGTCGCTCGACGCTGGGAGGATGATACATCAGTTGCACTTGGAACAGAGGCCATGGATAAGCATTGTTGTTGGAAATGCATTGGTATCAATGTATGCAAAGTGTGGGGACTTGCATACTGCAATTAAAGTCTTTAACACGATGGGGGAAAGGGATGTTTGGACATGGAACTCAGTCATAGGAGGACTGGCCTTCCATGGACAAGCAGAACAATCTGTCCGATTCTTCAAGAAAATGCTTGAGAAGAGAATACACCCAAATGAGATTTCTTTTCTATGTGTACTTGGTGCATGCAGCCATGCTGGATTAGTTGAAGATGGTCAGAAATTTTTCTATCTGATGAAAGACAGGTATGGAATTGACCCTAATGCAAGGCACTACAGTTGCATAGTGGACATGCTTGGGCGGGCAGGCTTACTAGATGAGGCATATGTGATTGTGAGCAACATGAGCTGTGAACCAAGTGCGGTCGTATGGAGGACATTGCTTGGGGCCTGCAGAACCCATGGCAATATTACCCTAGGCAAGCTTGCGAGGGAGAAGCTTCTAAACATGAATGAAGATGCAAGTGGCGACTATGTTCTGCTCTCTGGAATTTATGCCTCATCTGGTGAATGGTTGGGGGTGGAGACAGAGCGGAGATCAATGGATAGAAGAGGGATAAGAAAAGCTGCTGGTTATGCTCAAATTGACCGTAAACCTGCTGGTCTTTCTGCACCGTGATTAGTGTATATTATATGATGGGAGTTACATGCGAACAGTACATCAAATTCAAAACTGCTGAACAAGGCATCGCCAGCAATGAACATGAATGAAGATGAGAGTAGCAACTACATGCTGCTCTCTGGTATTTACACATCAAGGGATGGAGACGGAGCAGAGGTTAACGGATAGAACAGGGATAGGAAAAGTCGCTGACTATTCTCAGGTTGACTGTAAAACTGCTGGTCTTTCTGCACTGTGATAGAGTTTAGATAATACAATGAAATTGTAGATGAAAAGTGGGCAATGCTCCTGAATCCACCCAAATCCAGATTGATTGAGAGTGAGTAGTATCTTAATGACTTGGTTGGTTCCTGATACCATGTATGATCAAGCATATTCAAAACCGCTGAATCATGGTCTCACGCTTGTAAGTTGACAATCTATTTACATGCTTATGCTATTCATTCTTTAGTGTATGGTTAGTAACTGTCACACTATTATTCAGGATAACAGAATAAACTAAGTGTTCGACATTGATATGAAGTGAAGTGGATAATCTCACCGCATCAAAGAAGATCAAGATGAGCTTACTATTCATAAGATCCCGTGACTTGGTTGTTTATACCATGTATGATCAAGCATATTCAAAACCTCTGAATCATGGTCTCACGAGCACTTAACACCATCACTGCCACTTAGCGGGTATGAATTTAATCATCTGGTGACACTTTTTACACTTTGGTTGATGCAATCTAACAACAATTGTGATCGTAAATACATCAATATTTTAAATCCATAACACCACAGCTGTATTCATTTTCTGTAGCATTCGTATATGAAGTGCACAATCAAGGGGATACATAAGATAGTAGAGGTTGATAGCAAGAGACAGATAGGCACACATATTATTACATAGTAGGCAAGTAAGTGCAAGAACCTCGCCGTAATATGGTACTTCGCACTGCAGGAAGCAAACAGTTGGCAATTTGGTCTATCGCCTGGCCAATGCAACAGCTGAGAGGAATATGAGCAGTACCAGCACAACCATGGCTGCGAATGAGCCAATCAGGGAGCCAGAGATGCGCTCACAGAAGGAGTCAAACTGCTGGCAAATAGCAAGCCAGTTTGCTCTGGCATTTCCCTTGTGTGCCAAGTACACAATAGCTGCTGCAGCAGATGCCCCCGCGGTCACCAGAGCTAGCATTGCCTTCACAAGAATCACAAGTAAGTTAATAATCTATTTACTTGCTGATGCTATTCATTCTTTACTGTATAGTTAGTAACTGCACACTTTTATCCAGGATGAAAGAGTAAACTTAATGTTCAACACTGATATGCAGTAAACTGGAGAAAGTGATAATCTCACCGCATCAAAGAAGATCAAGATGAGCCTGCTATATTTAGCCCTGCTCCTAATGACGTGCACAATTGACAGTGGGAGTGAAAGGATGAGATAGGCACAGACAATAGAGTTTGCCACAACAAAAAACCTGCCAACAAGAGATCGAAAAGATCGAACCATCAGATGCTCATATGTTATCTAAAAAGCAATGCTATCAACTATGAGGCGGCTTCTGCAAGTACGTGAGAGTCGGGAGATCGCTGTACTGCGCCTTGAACCGGATGAACTGAGTGAAAAATGGCAGCGTCTGGTCGGTGGTGCCCATGGCAATGGCACTTGCAAGGGTGCCAATGATCGCGACGAAGCGAAGTATGACATCGAGTATGGACACTCCTTTACTGACCCCCCTGCTCAGGGGTGCCCTTGAGGTCTCACCATGCTCCTCAGGCCCTTTCATGGTGAGATTCTACAGCTCTTGAGCCTGTGAAACTCAATTGCACAAGAGGTTTTGAATAAAACATTCCACATTTCTCACATATATATACATGGTAACCTGCAGGAAATGTGCGTGGATTAGGTCCGTTGATGCCAGGGCAGGTGGCCGTGCAGGATTTGTGTTGGTACGTACTTCCAGGAGCATTTCGGTTGGTAAACTACTCCAATTGCCCCATGTAGACAAATTGAATTGTGTCATGCAGGGTTTGTGGCCTCTTTACACCAGTGGACTACTGGACTTCCACTGAACACGGGACTGGCTTGTGTCATGGCTATGCGTCTTCTTGTGCAGGAGGCTTCAACTGAACGTTCGTTAGCTCGTTCCAACTACAGAAAGGCATTGATACACACTATTGCCAGTCATTTCATAAGATGCAGGGATATCTGCTATTCTGTCTGGAGCTTTTCTTTCGTTCTGAAGCATGTTGGGTTGGTGTATTATTATTTCCTGCCCCTGCCAACTCAAAGAACCATATATGGGTCTTCTTGTTGTATGGCTACAGACTCATCTGTAATGCATAGTTATCAATTCCCGTTTAAGCTGAGTAGTTGCACATGTGCACTTGCCTTTGTTCTCCCAAAAGGTTGGCCCAAAGTAGCCGGATGTAACTTTCACGGGATGACGATTTTGTAGTATAATAAAAATGGTTTTGCTATCTGTCATTCGACAGATGTTTGGTAGCTATATCAGTCAGATTTCTAACCATTGGATGGGTATCGATACAATCGGCTTTCTGCACGCCCATTAAGCCTATTTTTTTTGGGCCTAATTTTAGTCCAAATAAGCTCACTGTAGCACCCTTCCTATGCTCTACCAAAAAACGCCAGAGTTTTCTGCTTCTGAAGCGTAACGAATATGCTCGCTCACTTTAAGCAAAGTAACAATTTCAAAACGGTAGCCTCACATTCACACCATTCATTACATAACTTTCCAATGCTATTCCACGCAACGTAACTAACACTCTGCAAACGAACAGCGTTGCTCCTTGCAGCCAGAAACCTGTACGGTGACATCCTAAAAACACAAAAGCACTTCTTGATCTGAATCTGCAACTCCTTTTGCTGCTGTGCAATTTGTAGCTGCTGTCCTTCTATTAGAAATAGGAAGCACCCACAGCTCCAATATTAAATTTGGCACATCCTAAACAAAGGAGATGCCGCGAACAATTTAAATCGACCTGCAGTTAAGAGAAACTGAAAAACCAATGGCCAACCAAGAATAGTGCTTAAATCAACTTGTGGTTAGGATAGCCTGAAAGACCAATGACAATCAGCAACCAGCGTCCAGAAAACCAAGCTTTGAAGCGATCAAATGACAACATAAAATTGTTAGATCTGGGGGCATTCTGACCAGTCAAAGCCTTCATATTTCTTGCATCTACAAATCTGCTTCCCGGAGCCTGCTAAGCCGACTTGGTGGAAGAATCAGAACGAGCACAGGGGGATAATAAGTTTACAAAAAGGGTCAATTTGTCAAATTTCAGGAAGCACACGACATGACAAAAATGGCAGCCAGTGCACAGTAGTAGTAGTAGTAGTACAGCATCAGCAGAAGCTGATCACCAGAGTGGCCAAGCAGGCTTCAACGAAGAAGCACATTCAGATCTCCGTTCTTAGTGCAAACACTAGTAATCATCAGGCCAGCAGATCAGAATGCCCCCAATGGCATTGCCCCAAGCACTAACTCCTAATCTTACACGATGAAACCAAAACACTGAACATGTTCACAATAAATTATAAATTGTATTTTCCTAGTTGATTAGCTAGCAAATTAGCATATAATAGAGAAGTACTAGGGCATTACAAATTCTATGCATCATCCACCAAATCTAGTGCAAAATAAAATATACTAGGAGCATTATATGCATCCACCAAATCCTTCATAGTACTTACAGTTACAGATAAATCCAGCAGAGGCCACCTTTGCCAGCTTGGTAAAAAGATGTGTACATATGTATGGGCTTACGATGCAATTTATGCAGAGAAAATCTAACTAATCGTTTTAGAAACAGAGGAAGTACTATATGTTTCACCAGAGGTCAAGCATGCTTCAAAGGAGAAGGCATCTTTTTAGTGCAAAGTGACAATAGCATCAGAGATTCCCCTAGACGGAGTCATCATGTTGTTGCATCTTGATTTGATTCAGAGGCACTACAGATGTTCTTGTCTTGCTTCTCATCATATGCTAATATCACTCATGTCATGAAATGTTAAAAGTTGCAACATTAATAATGTTTTATCAATGATAAGGATCAACAGAGACTAGCAAGGTTCTCAGATCCATCCAAAGTTGATTTTTGGTAGATAAAAACAACTGGCGGTAAACAACAGCACTGGCTGTATGGCAAGCTGGCAACACCAAAGTAACATCAAACAACCAAGATTGTTAAGAAAGTCCAAGGAATCTAGAAACACCATCCAATCAATCAGCCAAAGCCTTCATAATTTTTGCATCTACATGTTCCTCTCTGGAGCCCATTTAGCCTGCTTGGTGGAATAGATAATCAGAGGGATATATATGTGTGTGCATGCATGCATGTATCTCAGGGTTTCTTTTTAGTTAACCCCGAGAGAAAATTCAGAGGGAGTATTCACATGATCCACCAAGCGGCCAAGCAGGCTTCAACAGAAAAGCTCATTCAGATCTCCGTTCTTAGTGCAAACAAGAGCAATCATCAGGCTGGAAGATCAGAACACCTTAATGTCAGAACAAAATGCTTGTGTACATATAACACCATCATAGCCATCTAAATCCAAAACACATCAGAGCATCACATGGAAAGGGATGCAAAATCCAAGAAGCCATAAAAACAGATAGGAGTATTAGCATCAGAGATTCCCCTAGACAGAGTCATCATGCTATTGTGTCCCTGATTTGGATCAGGGATGCTGCAGGTGATTTTGTCCTGCTTCTCACCATATGCCAAATTTACTATTGTAGTGAAATGTTGCAAGATATAAAGACAAATAAACCAAATTCAGGTAGCACCAGCAAGCTGACAGCATATTAGCCATCAGATTCAAAATGCGGTGTTGACAGTGAGAAGATCGTGTCATCCACATTAATAAACTAGAATTAACCAATTGCATTTATAACAAAGAAAGGAATCTCAAAGGGGGCATTATATAATCCATCAGAGCCTTCATAACATTTCCATCTACATATGCGTCCCGGGAGCCTGCTTAAACCTGCTGGGTGGAAGAGGAGAACGAGAATGAGAATGAGAGGGAAATGTGAAAATGGAACATACATCGTGAAATTGATGGACTATTTTGGGAAAAGGAGGGAGTACAGTACTACTACATAATCCACCACAGAGACCAAGCGGGCTTCGACGGAGGAGCGCATTCAGATCTCCGTTCTTACAAAAATCAGTAATCATTAGGCTTGCAGATCAAGATGCCCCCACAAAACAAGTGAACTTGTAATCTCCCACAAATGAGAAAAAAATTAAGCTTCCAAAATAAGCAAACCTCTATTAGTACGAGTTAATTGGCTACTTCATAAGCATCTTCAATTTTTAGTTACTACTAGCTCATAAATCAATCACATCAATTTCACGATGTACTCCCTCCGTCACAGGCAACTTTACCAGGATAAAGAACACCAGAAAAAAAAGGGGAAAGGACATGAGATGAAGATCAAAAGATGCCCAAAGATGAAATGCAAGGGCGAAACAGACGTTTCTTGCATCTCGCGCTACCCGATTTGGATCAGGCCCGTTGCAGACACCTTGTCTCGATTCTCGTCATCCGCTAATCTGTTCTAGCAAGGGAAGATAAGGGAGGCATACCAATCGAGATTTCAGAACTAGGATGGCTACCGACTATGGCATGCACAGGCAATGGCCACCCATGCATCAATCGATCAAGACAAGAGAAAAAATACCACAACCAAGAAAAAAATTGAAATGACGCAAAAGGCGCATCGATTCTGAGAAGCATTTGCAGAAACCGGATCTGAGAAGCAAAAAAGAAAAGCAGAGAAACCGAACAGAGAAATCACAGATCTGACAACGGCAAACGCTTGAGCCCGGACTATGGCGGCAGTGAATTGGTGGTGGCCGAGATATGTAGGTTGCGCAGCAAGGCCGCGAGGGGCAGAAGGCGGCGGCGGTGGCGGTGGCTGCTAGACCTAGGGTTCCCATCAATGGAAAATCCACTTTGACTCCCTTAAATATAGGTCGAATCTAATTCGTATCCCTAAACTGCAAAACCATGTATAACGACTCCCTCAACTATTAAAACCATAAAATCAGATATGCTAGACTTAGGCAGTATTGAAGGTGGTATATGGCTGACGTGACATGTTGACCACAGTAAAAAATGCTGAGTCAGCAAGAAAATTAGGAATATTTTATGGAGCCCACGTGTCATTCTCACTATTCCACCCTTTCTTCCTCCTTCCTCTCTCCCACATATCTCTCTCCTCCTTCCCCATAGGCAGTGAAGAGGAAGAGAGCGATGGCACGTGCTTAGGGACGGCGGTAGCCACCGGCACCAGAGAGGTGGATGGGGAACCGGCGGTGGCTGAAGGAGCAGGCGACCAGTCCCGCTTGATGCACCACCCCGCTTTACCCATTGTCTAGCTGAACTCCATTGTAGCGGCGGCGACCGACAAACCCTGTTTGCGGGAAGTTCACCCACCCGTCCGCGGAGAGGGAGGAAGCAGCGGTGGCGGCTGGCAGGTCTCCTAGAGCTCGAGCCGGCGGCCACCGAAAGTGCACAAAGCAGCGGGATCCACTGTGTCCCAGATCCGGGAGGCGCAGATGCTGGGGACCGACGCGGATCGACCGCCTTCGCGTGGGTCACTGCCACTACCACCAGCCCGTAGCCCAATGGCCTCCTCCCCGAAGACACCAACAAGTCTTTTTTCCTCTTCCGCACTCTGTCGCGGTGTGCGACAAGGCCCATGAGCCAGAGGCGGATCGAGCAAGGAGGTGGCGGTGACTCGGGGCCCGGCAAAGTGCAACGGGGCCGGCATTGTTGATGGGAGGCAAAGCGGCGGCGACGAGGAGAAGGATGCCCTCGTGAGCTCGATCACCGAACCATTGGAGAAGGATGAGGCTCCCAGGCGGGGCTGCGTCGTCGTCACTAAGGCGGCAGTCACAACCATGGCCACGGCGGCGCTACCAATGCTGGAGAAGCGAGGCGGTGTAGCGGCTCGTGAGGAGAGGGTGACGGCGCCGGTAACCCGATATGACCGGAAGGCCGTGCCAATGGCCGCTTTCCTTCTACCATGCCTTCTCCTCCGCTCCCAGCCACCACTCCGCTTTGCTCTTGCCCCGCTGAAGCCGCCGACCGCCACCCCCCCCCCCAAGTGAGCTTGTTGGCGTCATCAAAACCGCTGAGGGAGTTGAATTACACTGGTTTCAATAGTTGGAGGGTCAGGATATCTGGTATTGTGGTTTAGGGATACGAAGATTGGAGCTATATTTGAGGGAGTCAAAGTGGACTTATTCCTCATCAATCAATTTGTCCCAAGAATATATTTTGGGCCAAGACTTTGGCCTATCTTATCTCCCTGGAATAAAATCACTTTAGGCCCCTCGTCTTAACGTCGAGTTTGAAATCCTTGAATCGTAATATGACACGTCCCTAATCTCGTAAAACCATGTTAAATGAGGTCCCCAAGGCAGTATTGAGGGTGGTTTTTTGCGCTGACATGGCACTAAAAGCAAAAATTAAAAATTAAAACCCACATGAGACCCACATGGCAGTGAAACAATATATCCTTTCTTCCTTGTCCCTCTCTCTCCATCCTTTCTGTCGGCTGGGCAACAAGGCCACGAGGGAAGGCGGCAACTGTGGTGGAAACGCGTGGGCAATCTAGGGGTGAGGAAACAGCGGCCGACGTGCCGATGGTGGAGGCAGAGAAGGCCCAGTAGTCAACGGAGGCGCGCCTCCCTGCCTACCAAGCTGGGCGTCGACGTCAACCGAATCCTCCTTCCTTGCCCAATGGCGTCAACGCACAGCTTCACCCGCAGCCAAGCATACGCGCGCGAAGCCGACAATGGTGTCGCAGCAGCAACAACCGTGCGTCATCGAGGACGGCCGGCGCGCTGCAACTGCTCAGCAACGGCATAGTCGTCCATGCGGCGCCGCCACCTTTTGTCGTCGACCTCACACATGATGGTGGCCACGTCGACTGGAAGGACACCGTGTATGACGTTGGCTACGGCCTTGGCGTCCGCATGTACAGGCCAGAGGCGACGGGAGAAGCGACAAAGGGGGAGAGGGAGGAGAAGCTCCCGGTGGTCATGTACTTCCATCGAGGGGGGTTCTGCATCAGCTTCTGCACTTGGCCCAACTTTCACGCCGGCTTCCTCCGCCTTGTCGCCGAGCTGCCTGCGCTGGTGCTATCCTTCGACTACCGCCTACCCGCCGCCCACGAGGACGCGGCCGTGACACTTCTTTGGCTCTGCGACCAGCTTCTCTCCGACCCATGGCTCGTCGACGCGGGCGACCCGCGTCGGGTGTTGGTCTCGGGGGAATCCGTCGGCGGCAACTTCGCCCACCACCTCGTCATCCAATTCAACATGGCGGAGCTCGACCCAGTGAGGATTGTCGGGTACATCCTCATGCTGGTGTTCATCTCGAAGAAGCCAACCCGGTTAGGAAGACACCGCATTCCTAACATGCGACATGTGGACTGCTACTACCGCCTCTCGCTGCCCGCTGGAGCCTAGAGCCGACAAGGACCACCCGCTCCTCAACCCATTCAGGCTGGAGAGCCAAAGCCTAGAGGTGGCAGACGTTGGCCGCATGCTGATGGTCGTCGCGGAGGGCGACGTCCTAAGGGACAAGAATGTCGAGTACGCGGAACCAATGAAGGCGATGGGGAAGGACGTGGAGCTGGTGGTGTTCCCCAGCGAGGAGCATGCATTCTTCGGAGTGAAGCCAATGTCGGTGGCCATCGACGAGCTTGTTGTCGAGCTCATCAAGCGGTTCATCACCAATTACCATTATTTTTTCTATTTTTGCTTCTAGTGCCACGTGATCCAAACTCGCCCTTAATAGTGCCTTGGGATCTCATTTAGCCTGGTTTTACAATATTAGGTGGTGTTCCCCGGCAAGGACGTTTTTCAAACTCGACGTCAAGATAAGGGAACTTATTCCTACACCAAATTCAGCCCAAAAGTTATTTTCATCTGCAAATTTGGCCCATCTACCGACAGGAAAGATTAGGCCCACTCCTCCCTGTCGTTGAATTCGGTTAGCCAATCAGGCCCATCGATGGCTCAAACGAATTCGGCCCACCTTTGAATGAGTTGGGCTTATGAACAAATTGGACAGAACTCAGGCCACATAGATTACACTTGGGCACACATAGAGGAATAGATGACGCCATAGCACTACAGAGTCGCCATGTTTGCTTAGTTACTAATCTCATCATGATCAACAAGGCAACAACAAAGATCGTGCTCATGAATAATTGATTAATCTAATTAATCAATTAGTAATAACAGGGAAAAGACCAAAAGCCCATTGTTACTGCAACTTAATGGCGGGCCTAGGATTTTGAAGTTGGGTATTCGAAATGGAAAAGGTAAAAAAATTATAACGCACAGCCTAATATTAGATATGTATAATTTCATGTAGTTCTAAACTACTAGTTGGGTAGTAATATATAGCGGATATAAGCATAAATTCATAAAATTGGCGATAAATTGAATGTGCTTAACATATGGAGGTACTAAACTACTAAGAGACAATTGTTCAACATATCAAATATACAGAGGATAGAAAATGACAAAAGGATAAGAAATCCTTTTAGAGAAGATCCAGATTGCCCTGAGTTGGTTCTTGAGTTCTCTTCTTTGCAGCGGCTCTTTCCAAAAAAAAAAAAACCTTCAAATCAACAGTGGGAGCATTCTTCCTCTTCATGTTTCAGATCTATAAAGCAATAATATGGTACTAGCCACAGCCCACATTTCATACTTTCTGAAAAACATATGCACTATAATTCTACAAAAATACAAAGCTTCAAAATTTAAAGTTTAAATTGGGAGTTTGGGACAAGGTTCAAACTTTAAAGTTCAAACATATGCGATGAATCAACCATCCCTCAATCCCTGGATTCAAATGAAATAAAATGTTCCTAATCCAAAATTACAGCAGTAGCAGTCTAGCAGACAATAGTTGGTAGTTACCTTGGGCCATTGGGACTTGGGCGCCTCGGCCTCTTGGGGCGGGCGCCGCGGCACGCCGACGGGGGTGGAGACGCGGGGCGGCCGCGCGGGGCGGCAACAAGGCGTGATGGCGCCACCCCGCGACGCGGCGAGCCGGCGACGGGTGACGGGCGACAGACGACGGCGCAGAGGCACGGAGCGAAAAGACCGGAGGGCTTGGCGGCGCGGCATCACGGGCGCACGGGGCGTCGGCGTCGCCGCGTCGGATCGGCGGCGGCGGCCCCGGTCCTCCTGTCGAGAGGAGGTGGAGGGCGACAGGAGTTGGGAATGGAGAGGAGAGGAATTAGGGTTAAATTCGATTTTGGGCTTTTTTTTAGGCTATTAGGCCAATGGGCCTAATAGCCTGAGGAGAGGAGGGAGGTGGGAAGATGCCATATGCCTGTTGAATTAGACTTCTTTAGATGAATGGGCATCTTTTCTTTTTTTTAATATGCATATGAAATATAGACTTCATATATGTAATTTTTGTTCAAAAATCTTGGGTATTCAATTCATTTGAATACCCATGAATCATGGTGGGCCCGCCTCTCTGCAAGCACAACAAGTGCATGTAAGAAATTATTCCACTGTACAGCCTCACATTAGCCTGAAGAGTAGCACATGAACAAACAAATTCTCCTATCAAATGAGATGAGGTTATTGCAGTACCATGAACTAGAGCGAACAATTCTTTCAGTTCAATAATAAACTAATAATCAGTGTTCTCTGCTACGAGTTAGAGCTGAGAGTTTCACAGAAACCAGTGCCGACAACAAGAAACGCCATAGCCTGTAGGTATATGTAAACGAAGTAGTAGTCGCCTCCACACGCCAAATTGTAGGTCGCACAGAAAAAAAGGAAGATGGAGAACAGAATTTCCGACATTGTCCATCTGCAAGATCACAAGGAACATGCACAAATTGGACTCAACTTAGTTTAGTTGTGATCAAATAACTTACACTCGATCTTACCTGTCCCAGAACCTGAAGGGAGGCCGTTCGAGTATTTGAGGTGCAGGCTTTGTGCTGTTGCCATTGCCGAGCTTCTCAGTAACCACCCACTCATTCACACTCCCCAGCTCGAGCAAGCCGATGAACATCGCCTTTGTTCGGTGAAACGACATGACATTCTCGAAGAGGATCCAGAATGGTATGAAGTGGATTGAACTGAAAGCAAAAGTAGTAACTAATTAGGAACATGAAACATTCCTATGCGGCAGTAAAATGTTTGTTGTTAACAAAGCTTAATTCACATGCAAGCATGAAAACCTTGTGTTTCTAATGGCATGAAGAAGTGTTATTGTTGTTGGGACATAGACCACTCCCCAAACAGGAACAGTGACCTCTGGGATTAGGACCGAAAACGGGATCACTACACAGTAGAGCATGAAAGGTACCACATGTGCTACAACCTTCCTCACAAAAAAGAAGCTGTAGAGCAAATAAAACTTCCACCAAAATGGTACCTCCTGCTCAAGAAATAGAAGAATACAACATGATGTTACACAGATATGTCAAAGAAACAAACAGTAATGTTGCAGTTAAATGGTCAGGTTAGAAACTATCTAAAAAAATGGTCAGGTTCGTCACCCAAAAAATGGTACAAAATATATCAGGAAATAAAGTTGAGGCTCATGCATATCAGACAAAATGTCACCAAATAATTCAGTGTATATCATAGGTTATTGCTAAAAAGTAAAGTTACCTTAGTGAATAATATTTCTGCTCCAACCTTCCGGAATAAGTTTGCTGCTCCACAGGTCCACCGGTGTTGTTGATGACGATAAGTCTTCAGATTGCTTGGGAGTTCACTTTTTACCTGGTAATTTCCATAATATTTTACTTGCTAGTTACATCCGTTAAAAAGTAGTACTATTGTGAACCAAAAAATGTTCGATATTAAACTACAATATCAACCATATGAAAAAAGCAAAGCTGCTTGCTTAACATATTTCTCACATTTTTTAAGAGTTTCACATGATTCTATTGGGCGAACGACCATGCTTCTGTTTTTTATTATAGTAGCTTAGATGCCATGCATTGCAACAAAAACAAACTGAGTTTCTATCTTATTAAATCAATTAATAAGTACTTATTTAGTCTAAATATTTAAATAATACTATATTTTCCTTATTGAATGAGTAGGTGATTTTGAAATTTAAGAAAAGTCAAGTAAAACAAGAGAGATTATGTAATAGTTTAGATTATAGGACCCACATATCAATGGTAGTGATGATGTAAAAATGGACACCACTCCCACTAATATTTTTAACATTTTAAGTAGTATAGATATTGCATTTGTGATGCCTTTACTAATATAATACGTGTAAAAAGACGTGTACCATATAGATTTAACCTCGGTTTCCATTATCACGTTTTTTTCAAACTGCTAAATGTGAAATTTAGTGTGAAAACTTGTTATATAAAAGTTGCTTTAAAATATTAAATAAATTTATTTTTCAAGTTTAAAACAATTAAAATCCAATTAATATGTACCAATGACTTTTTCATTTTACGTGTTAGTACTTAATCTTCATCTCCATTACAACCGGAGCCTTAACAAGATAACCGAATCCAGATGCAAGCCCGACCCTAAAGGCAGGGCAGAGGGGCGGCCGCACTGGGCCCCCAAAACCCAGGGCGCCATCCATATGTCTAAGAGGGTAGTCTACCGGCTCTAGCGCTGTGCGGCCAACGGTACTTGGTCGCGTCGTGACGTTCCCAATTCCGTGAGTACTGCGACTCTGCCTGGCACTTGCAAGTAGCGATCTCCGATTGATCTACCACGCCGGCCTGTGGGCAGGACGCAGACGCCAACGCCTGGCGAGATGCAGAGACGTCCTGTGGCCGAGCCGCCGAGATAGCCGGACTGGCCTGCCGTGTTGCATCTTGCATGCCCACATCGATGGCTCGAGCTGCGAAGGACCAACTAGAGCCCGGTGCTAATGGTTGCGGAGTGCGGTAAGTAGCTTGCTTAGTTGTTGCATACTTGCATGCTGCTCACTACCATCAATTATGTTTGTGAGATTAGAGATTAAACATTGTATACACAGAATTACATAGAAGCCAATGAATAATACAGTCAAAAACTACGGTGATTTGCTAGGCCAACATAATAATTGGTATAATTTGTTTGAATTAATCCGGTAGTTTTGTAGAGTTAAACCGTGAATATGTTATTCTTTTAATTACCAATTTAGAAATGATCAATGACCTTGCATATAGAAATCTTTGAAGAAAATTTAGGAGTAATATGTATGAAGTTTTCATATGAATTTTGTTTTTGGATGCTCTTTAAGTTTCCGCTGGTATGTTAGATTGATTGTTATTTAGATGTTTATATTAAGGGCCTCTGATTTTAAATTCGCCCTAGGTCCAAAACCTCATGACCGGCCCTGTCCAGATGAATATGTTAGTACCATCCTACCTTGACATCTGCAAGATAGACAAATTTCCATCCTTTAAGACCAGCTCTGACCGCCAAATCCATGTCTTCCACTATGGTTCGATCTTTCCACCCCCCAGCTTCTTCAAGAGCAGAAATTCTCCAAACACCAGCAGTTCCTGAAGTCAAAATAGGTTAATCTTCTAGCAAAATGCAAGCGAGTGATTAAGTTTTGTTGAGATATTTCTCTCTTGTACTACCATTGAATCCAAAGAACGCAAAGGTGGATGAACCTCCTTCCTGCTCTACTTTAAAGTGATAATGTAGTGTCATCTTCTGTATCCTTGTCATCAGACATACACGGGTATTAACTGCAAAATCGTCCCGAAATGCCAGTCAGCAAGTTTCCTGTCAATCGGAACAAGAGATGCATCAGACAGATAAAGCCTACTTCTTCTTTTTTCCTTTTGCAAACTCAAACTTTATGGCCGCGTGCATCCTAGATGCAAAAGCCGAGGATGTAATCATCTTCCTTATCTTTAAAAGAAAAAGGCCTTGATGTATTGCCAAAGAGGTGTTTTACGATGATCTCTGCTGGTATCAGAGACGTGTTTGGATTTGTATCAGATACAGGTACAAACAAGGTTTTGTTGGCAGCTTGGTATGGGACAATATGCATATGCTAACCAAATTAATGAACCTAAGTAGGGTAAATGAGTGCTTTTCAGGCTTACCAAATTCCCAATGTGCTTGAACGAGACCAATCTGTGGATTATGCACAAGATATGGGATCGTTCTCAGGAGGAAGTCAGGTTCTGGTTGGAAATCAGCATCAAATATAGCAACATAATTGCACTGCTGAACATAATCACGCAGCAATCCTTCTTTCAATGCACCAGCCTTGTATCCTTTCCGGGTGTTTCTCACCTCATATTTTACATTCTTGCCTTTATTACCCCAAGACTTGCATTCAAGCTCCACCAGACCCTATTTAGAGTACACTACAAAAATGATTCATCTTTAAGGCAAAAAAAATGATTCAGTACCACTGCAATTAAATAGCTTGATACTTGCAAGACCATGGTGAGAGTCACACTCCAATATTGGCACCGTTGCAAAAAAAAGAAAAAAAGAAAAAGAAAGAAAGAAAGGAGAAAGAAGAAGAAGAAAATTTGTACCATGGTTTTTAATGTATATGACATCTTAGAAAATATATTAAATATAAAATATGCAAGATTTTTAAGCATATGAGTAATTCCATTTAAATAAATTTTAGTTAAATCTAGCGGGGCAAATGTGCGGGAACATGCCAGTTTATACTAAAACATGTAAACACTGATACCATCATGCCAATAAACACAACAGGGAGTACTTCTTTGCAGGGTTTACAATTTCGGTGAGCACAAAAATATCTACTGGGGGACTGGAATTTTGTAGTATTTCAGAACAAAATGTTTTTGAAATTTGAGTAAATTCTGACCAAATCTGAATATGCTAAATTCGGACGAATTTTCAGACAGGCATGCAAGTTGACCCTTTTTGACTTCTTGATGTATTACCTCTTGTCATCGAATCCTTATTCTTTCTCTTTGTGCCATGATATACATCCTAAATTTAAAGATATTACCTAACTATAGTAATTTGTCAGGACATTGCTGGCATGTACATAGGTTCCTTGTGCTTTTCCTCTTCATGATTTCATCAATACATTTTCTTGAATTGCAGGAATTCCCACAGCATATTATGTATGCTAATTTTTCAAGAAGCATATTCCCACTGCATATATATCACTGTCAGTCACTACATTATCTCATACAATATCTGTTCTGCCTCAACCAGCTTAACGAAACAATCCAATCCCACTTCACCCTCTGCCCTATGGCACCATGACACTATCTAATCTGACAACTCGCTACTGTCCACAGTTCCATGACTTCCATCCCATGGGCTCAAAACAACCGGTTTCATGTCAGAAAACTTACCAACAACTCCACCAAACAACCAAAAGTGATTTCTAGGTTATACCACTATCTCTAGCAACTAGCATTTTGCATGTGCATTAATTTTCTGCACAACTCTACTGATGTTGCTACTACTTAGAACAACAAATATGTTACGTCTCATTTGTGCTGATTCACCTAAACCCAACAATATTATTTTTTACGCCTCCAAGTCAACACTAAAATTTAGAACCTGTAACCCAACCTATATGTCAGCTATTATTTTCAACCGACGTATATGGTAGGCCTACCTAACGGTCAATAGCTGATTCATACGTGACAGTTGTTATCAAGAATCGGCAATCGAAGCGCAATCAAAGAATCTTCAATCACAGAGACACCTTCGCATCCACTTTGTCTGTGAAAATAAAGGAGGAGACCCGTGTACGGGCTAGGGAGGAGGCCCGTGTATGGGCTAGGACAGTGGGCTAAGCGACTGCGTGATCTTTTACATAGCTTGGTTTAAAGTGTTTTTATAGACTTGCTGTACAGTTTTTTAACCCTTAGGAAACTGTATTTTGTCCTGTTTATCTAATGAAATGGCATACTCTCGTGCCGGTTTTCATTAGAAAAAAAAACGGCACATGTACCATATCCGCCTGTGCAGGATGTGCTAGCTGCACCAGCGTTTTCTCAGCCTATCATAGCACGTCTATGACAAAAGCAGTACCGCTACGTACCGAACCAAAGCTTAAGCTTACCTTGACCGTTGGATCCGTAGAATCATCCAGAACTTGCACGATGAGCCTATCCGACGGCCACGATAGCCCGCAAGCTGCTCCTATCGAGAGCTTGTACACCTGCGACCAAACAGAGCCAAATGAGCCGTACGTACGCGAGCTGTATACGCATGCGGATACGTTTTTACACTTTTACTTTTCACGCGCGAGCCAGCGTGCGTATACGTACGGTGAAAAAATAATACGTAGGCGGCGTACGTGGCACGTACCTCACTCTCGTTGTACATGGGGATTTGGACGAGCACCATGGGGTAGGCGACGCGGCCGGCCTCCTCGTCCTCCGCGCCGTCGTCGCCGCCGGCGCCGAGCGGGGTCGCGGTGTACCGCCGGTCGGGGCGGCGGCGGGCGAAGCTGACGGCGGCCATGAACACGGCGTCGGCGAGGAGCATGGCGGACAGCGCCAGGCACGCGGCGGACGCGGCTGCGAGCGCCGGCGCCACGGCCGACTCGCGCGCCGCGCCCCACGCCGCCACCAGCTCGGCGGACGACGGCCACTGCAGCAGCTGAAGGACGAGAGACTCGCCGCAGAGCCACTGCACCGCCGCCTCCTCCGCGGTGGCGGTGGGCCCGTCGGCGCCGGCCATGGCCCCGCACTCGTGTGCTCGCGACTGCCTTTTTAGTTTTTAACCTGTCGCCCCTGCTTGCAGCTGCAGCTGCTTTTCTGTGCGCTTCGGTGCGCCAGGGCGCCTTTCTATATTGGGTGGACTTTAACGATGAGTCCCGACTATGACTGGTGGTGGACCTTTAAATTTTAAGCCGATAAATCAGTGCAAACATCGAAGTTAGCAGTAAAACTTAGAAAAAATAATTTATGGGTAAAATTTTCATAGTTGTGCCCTTATTCCTTAGCAATTTTAAAACTTTTTTAAAAATAAACTATGATGAAAATAAGTTCAAAAATCAACCTGAAACTAAGATTTAAAATTTTAAACTAGCTGGGTGGCTCGTGGCTAGTATCCCGCAAAACCATCTATGTTTTTTTACACATGATTTTCTCAAAAAATATTAAATAGTCATCTTGTTGTCTTGGCATTTGAAAAAATCGAATATCGGATTTTCAATTTTATAATTTTTAAAAGTCACACTAGTCATCATCTTTTTTCCACCCGTTTATTTACTTGTCCGTTGTCCGTCTTGTCACGACTTCTATTCATTTTTCTTTAGACATTTAAAAATTATAGTGCTTGTTGTCTTGTCGGGTTCTTTTTTATTTTTTTAAAGTGTCGTCAAACGCTGTCATTATACTTCTTTACTCTTAAGTTCCGTGAACCCTATTGCTGAATAGCCTCTTAATCGTTATTGAGATCAGACCTAATTGTCATTAGGAAGGTGTTATTTATAGGTTTTAATGTTCCACTAGTATAGTGCCCATGCTAACGCAACGGTTTTATTTAAGAGGTGCACTTAAAAACAACCAGACGGCAAGATTATTTTCATAGTTGTTGTCTCACGCAACAATTATATATGACCATAAATATAATTCGGAATACATTCATGCATAACAAGACATAATAAAGTAATATCTCACATATTACAAATAAGTTTTGAATTGCTTAAGTAGATCTTTGAGGTCTTCAGGGAAATTTTCACACTCATTTGCATGACTATTCAAAATGTCCAGCAAGAATTCCATCCTTAGTGTACGTGGTATCTGTGAATGGCAGAAAGTAAGACATAACATTAATTTGATATGCATTCTTTAAATATACATAGAGAATATATATGCTCACAATGTTGATCATCAACTTTTTCCCCTCCCACTTCTTTAGGTAATTATATACAAGGAAGCCTGACAATTTCCTATAGAAAATAAAGAATTTATTTGTAGAAGGTAAATAAAATGACTACTTGATAAGAAAGAAAAGATTAAATATGTTATAGGTTATTACCAACTATAACTTCTTGGAAGCCATCTTGGTAATTCACGATGCCAGTCAGAAAAATTCTCGTTCCATGCAGGACGCACCAATTTCATGGCAAGGATAAAATGTTTGGCAGTATCACGTAATGCAATTATATATGGCATGGTTCGATCTTTACCCGTGTATCGTAGATTCGGAGCAACCGGATCCATAATGTACACAGTTCTGTTTCTCCTGTCTATTATGAATAAACTATAGAGCCTATCCAAACAACATGGCAATAGAACCTGTAAACAATCACCCAGAATATAAAAGCAAAGTAAAATGTAAACAATCACCCAGAATATAAAAAGCAAAGTAAAATATAAAATTTTTAAGGACTTTATAAAATATATATCTTACAGTGCTGCAATCTTTAATTGTATTGTAGTAGTCCAAACCAGGCCAGCATTCAAGCAATTTTCTAAGTTTTCTATAGTCCACCTCATCACGGCACCGTGGATCTCGTCCAATCTGGGATATGTCCTGTTTATTTATAAATATTTGATTAATTATACAATTTTATTCGATCAACATTTCGAACAAAATCAGACTATATCAAACTATATTTTACAAAAATATTTGTCAATACTACTTTACAAGTAAGTGCAATCTGTAAACTTGAAGTACAAATTATTCGCTACAACAAACTAAATAGTCCTTACAACATAAGGTAGCAATATATATACACACACATAACAAGGGGATAACTATTTGAACTTACACAAAACCGAAGGTCCATGAAGTGGTATTTCTCTTCTATAAAGAACCCGGCTATGTTGCACGCAACCGTCCGAATAGCCAGTTGAAGCAATCATGATCCATCGGTTTATTTGCATCTAAAATATCTCTAATAGTTTTTAGACTTATAGAGATTGGGTATGGTGTGGTACTTCGGACCCATTCTTTCTGAAAAACAAGGACCAAAAACAAGAATCGAGTTGATAACATCTTTTTTTATTAATTAAAGTAAATAATAATACAATGTTCATAATCATTTGAGTATAATTTCATTTGAAAATCCATCAAAACCACTCTTACGAGACGAAAAAATACTTACTCCAAAAACCCTTTATCATCGATTGACCATATGTATGTGCTCAACCGATGCAACCCTTCGTTTCTGTCCATGAATATTCTAGTAGATGGTTTAGGCACATTAGCCGTAGTATCAATAACTTTAACATCACTTGGAATGTCTTTATCACCAGCTGGTTGTTCAGGTTCTCGATATACATTCTTTATGTTTAATCTCGAATACCACAAGATAGCAGGCAACTTGAACCTAAAATGATTTATATCATCCTACAAAGTAGTATAAGTTATGTCATGTTTTAAAGATAAATGAGATTTCCATCAATCAAAATGAAAAGGAAAAATGACACGCTACATCAATAAAAAACGCTGCCATTTGACCTCTAATTGAAATATTCATGCACATCCATTATACAGTGCAAATCTATCTAGTCATATATGAATTACCTGAGTTATTTCATCAGACATGGAAGATCCTGTCCAATATTCCATGAAATTAACCATCCACAAACCGCACGATGTCCTATACATTAATTAATTTAATAATTAGAAAAAATCAAACATGAAAACAAGTCTAATGACATTTTACAAGTGGCATGGCATGAATTTACCCATCTTTTTGCATTGGCTCTTGGATCTTCTCGATAACAGGCCATGTTGAGAAATCTAGGTTCTTCCACTTGTTTCGATTAAGGTCTTTATTATGTTCCAATGCAAATTTTATCTGTCTTTCTAGTCCTTTTAACGTTATCATAATTATGTATCACTTTCTCAAGATTAATAACAAAATAATAAGAAAACATGTCAAAAAATGCATAATTACTCACTACAGTCTTGAGGTCTCTACGGTCCAAAATCATTAGTCCCATTGAATCGAGTACATGTACCTCTCGTAGTTCAGCACGGACAACTGCCAAGTACCAGTGGCTCTTTTTTATATTAATTGGAAGGAAAACCTGCACCAAACATCCTCAATTTTTAAGTAATGACCATCAATATATCTTCTTCTCTAAATAAAGAAACAATCCAAACAAATATAATAAATGACACAATAAAGTTTTACCATGTCAGCTTCTACATAGTTCTGCACCCTCTCATTAATGTTGTCTATCTTATGACTTAATGTCACCTTAGGGTCACCATCTCGCTCAAGAAGGCTGCAAATATATGTATTCTCCAAAAAGACCTTTCTACCTTCTCTATGAAGTAGATGCTTTTCATCCCTAATACAGTGAATATATGCACTTAAGACCGTATAACAAATAACAAAATAATATAGTAAGTAGATCATATAGACAGCATTAAATATCAATATTTAATTATTTTTCGGTCTATGCGACGCTGACTAATTTATAACTAAATAGATGTACTTACTTCACCATTAAATTGCATGTTATCATGAAACATGCATTCCATATCTTTTCTATCTAACCATGCACCATCAATGTTCACCAACACTTTTTCTCAGTGCTAATTTCGGTATTCAATAAGATCGTTATCTTCTTTGGTGCACATGTAATCTAAAAAAATATATATTTTCATCATATAAATAACCAAGAAAAAAAGAGATGCAATAAAGTAAGTGTAGAAGCATTAAGTACTTACCTTTGGGCGTAACTTTACCTATGTGTGATTTCTTTGGTTTATTATGTTGTGTCATTCTAAGCATTGTTAGAAACCTATTGTCTTCTTCAACAAAGCACATACCAACCTTCACTTCTTCTTGTTCTATATGCATGGTAACTTGATCTATAAGCATCTTATTCATTGTCAAACATTGATACTAAAAATAGTTGTAATACTGAAAATGCTTACCTTTTGTTGTGCGTCATCAGTTTGGGCTACCACTTGAACTGATTTTGTGCCCACCACAACTCCATCGGGATCAACTTGAGCGATGTGTGATTTCTTATGTTTCTTATGTGGCGACTGGGATGACTGCAATTCACATTCTTGTGTAACACTGTCAATGACCTTCACTTTCTCTTCTTCTATGTCTATGGCAACTTGATCTGTAAGCATTTTATTTTACCGAAATATGAGTTATGGATGATAAATATTGCTTAGAAAAAGTGTGTAAATAAAGAAGGAAATTTTCAAATCTCATGAATATATCAGATGGACACTTGTTAGTGACAAGACGATGGTACCTCTAGAAAGCTCCATAGGACGCGCCATGTAAGAATCAACCTTGATCCAATTTGGAGAAGAGCTGCTGGAGACGTCACCAAACCTTCAAAAATATTGTCATATCATACAGGTGGTACACTTGTTTTTAAAACCTAACATGACATTTATTGAAAATTAAATTATGTCTTTGATATGGATTTTGGATGCAACACACGACGGATATGTACAGCAGAATTCAAAAAGTGTTGACAGGGACAATGAAAAAAGTGTTGCTAGCACATAATCTTTATCTGTCTCGTCCATTCCTCCTTATTTTTTTATCTCATCAACTCCTACTGATCGTACAATGATCTGTGGTAGTTGAACGGCATTGTTGGTTGCTCGATTTGTTTTTCCCAACACGATGTACTGTTGCATACCTACTATTTAAGTGGCAGTTAACCGACCCAGGTCGCAGTAGGTTTACGGGTACCAAACATGTAACGCCAGCCTGCATTGAACTGCCTAACTTAGACCGAAGAAAATCTAGTTTGCTTTTAACAGCTAGACACTGTGATCGGTAGTAGAACTGAGCACCGACTAAAATTGCTCGCTAAGGCAATTGCTGATAGCACGGATGAGATGAGCATTTGGAAAATTCAGAGTTTCAACGTACTGCTGCTTCTACTGTGTTTTCCCTTGGATTAACATGCGTTAAGTTGTTCAGTAGTTTAAGCTAGTGTTAAAAGGAAAATTTTGTTTTTTTATCATTGATCAAGTAGCAGTACATGATACTGGACCGTAGATAATATCTCCAGCACATACCCGTACCGCGTCGCCGGGGAAAAGCTAGTAGTACTACAAAAATAATTATAACTATGTTATTCACTTAAATGCCACAATTAAGTCTACAAATTTATAAAAAAATGAACCTTTCACACCTTAAATAGTTTCATTCATTAAATAGATCATGCACACAAAGCATTATTTCGTGTTAGTATAAGTAGATTGTATATGGCAAAACTCTATTCAGGTGCATGATCGAAATGTCTTACTTATGATTGAAGTAAATGTCTCACGTCGCCTGCTATAGTCCTCGCTAATCGGAATGCTGCTTACCTGCAGCAAAACAACAGTAAATTAATATATATAGTCATGTTACTTATATAAGCATAAGCTAGTAGTACTGCAAAAATTCCAAGCAGAAGGAAAGCCCGCAGCCGAGCACACCACTACTACACTTTCACCACCGCGGTGCGAGCTGTCATCATCCGTGCCGTAGCAACCCCGTGCCACATCTCACGTGGGCCCGCACCATCTCGGACCCACAAGTCGGCAGCACGCGATTGCGAGACGACTCCGGCACGACGCGGTAAGCGAGCGAACAGAGTAGGTTGCCATTGCTGGTGGCCAGCTCCCACTTTAATGTCGCGGTCGTAATCCCGAAGCCTCAGACCATCCCCTTCCTCACGCGAGCTCCTTCGCCGCCTTCCGCGTCTTCCACTTTCGGTTCCTCTTCCTGCCCACCGAGCTCCTCCCCATGAATCTTAGCCTCCCACTCCTCGTCGCGAGGCGCCGCTATGTGAGCCGCGGCACGGGAGAGAGGAAGCCGATGCGGCGACGGTGGAGCCCGGAGGCGACGGCCCGGCCGCGACGGCGTCCGCTACGGCGGCGGAGTCCGCGACGGCAGCGATGACTCGGCAACGACGGCGGCGAGTAGATCGATTCGGCGGCGAATCGACGCGACACAGAGTTACTCGTATGTATTCATCCCGTATCTCTCCTATTTTTGGATTTTTTCGGTGGAAAAAGGGGAGTACCTCTACCCGGCGCGCCGCCGTCGACCGCGTCTTCTCCGTCGTTCGCTGCTTTGTCCCGCTCGTCCTCACTTCCCAAAGTCCAAGCACAAACGGAAACCACAAACCTCTCGGGATGAAGGGAGAGATAAAGGGAGGAGCAATGCATGCAATGGAAACAAATTGCAAATTAGGAAATATTAATTTTGGCTATCAAATGATTCCTATAATTTTGGCTAATCTCATTTTTGTGAACCCAGGATGTTTCTATAAAGAAAATTCCTGGATTTGATTGTGCTGCTTAGTTATTCTGATGCCATAAACATGTTGTGGTTAAATATCTATTATTTGGTACTGCTTATGGAGAATATGATGACCCTTTCCCCAGATGATCGACAATGGACATACTGAGCGCTATTAATTCACTTTTGGGAACCAAGCCAGTATTCTGATTCTCCAAATCTCATGCAGAACATTTTCCTTTTATTGTTTTGAACAACCGGTGGTTGTTTTCTAGATTGTGATGGATTTATCAAACTATCAATATGTTCCATTGTTTAGTTTCAGTATTATGACATAGAAAATCGTCTATGATCTTTGCGAACTTACATGTTTTGACGGTGTTCTTGGGACAACTGAATTAATAAATCTGGTTTTTGTTAGTGTTCTTCGTATGTGTTCTCTAATGCGTTCTGCGAGACCTGAATTGAGACAAAACGATCAAGTGTCTGTATTCTTTTGTGTGTGTTTTAAAGTGCATAAAAAACCCTAATGGTGTTGCTTCACGACTGGAAGAACGGTCAGATAATATAATTACTTGATCATTCTGTAGAGAGAAACATAGATTGATTTCGACCAGAATTAAACAGCATGGCGCTTAGCTACACCGCGTCAGTGTTACCTGTCTCCTGGCACATCTTAATTTCCTAAGTACTGGGTTACTCGTCAGTCACAGTTTAATTTACAAACCCTATTTGTACCTTTTTCTTTGATTAATTTGGTGTTGCTTTTGATGTGTTACTGCTGCTGGTGCGATTCCAATCTTCACATAACAGCTACGTGTCAATGTGAAGATGTTTCATAACGTGCACAACTTCTTCAGGTGATTCTTTTTAATGCTTATGCATTTCTGTATCTGGCGGCATGCTACTATTATCTACTTTGCGGAGCTTACTTGAAACAGAATCTCTCTCCGCACATATATAGCCAATTGAATCAATAATTTTGAAGCACGATACCACGCTTTGTTGCTAAAATTGTACATTTGTTCATGTAGTTTGTCCGGAAATGTGTGGGGCTTGTATAAGTTGGGCATAACACCGATTCGTGTTATCTTTCCTATTGCAGGTTCAAAACCCTCACGGTATCAAGTACAACGTACAGTTCAAGGTCTTAAGTACATATGGAGAACGAGAGGGTCTCCGTGGACTTTTAAGGGCAATGGTACCAATTGTGCGAATTGTTCCAAATTCTGTTGTGAAGTTTTTAGCTATGAGCAAGTAGCAAGGTCTCATTATTGTTTCCAACTAATGTCACCTCATGTTACTTGCTTATTCTCTTGCCACCTACTTGCTATTTGTACTTTGCACTTTGCGACCTTTTCTCGTTGCATGCCGAGTCTTCTTTGACTGAACTTGGTCGAAGCATTTCCTTTTACTCTTACTTGTTTATATGGTTTTGTTTCATGAAAGCACTACTAATTATATTCTTGCCTGTAATTTTTGCAAGTGGAATTTTGTGGCTTTATCGACAACAAACAGGGGATGGTATGCCTCTCTCCATCATTACCTGCACTGCACATTAGTTTTCCTGCATATGCATCTTAGTTATTTTGAAGTGTTTACACATGATGGTGTTATTGCACAAACCTTTGATTGTTGTGTACATAATGAGATTCAGGACTGCAATGACTGCTCTATGACTTACCTTTTTATCTATAAGAAAGTGATGATAATTGACTTTTTTATACTCAGCTTGTCCATCTCTTGTTCACTTTTTAGTTTCAACGTATAGTATGATCGTTTCAAGATTGGGAGGCCTGGCATATAAGACAAAACCTTCATTTATATGGATGTCTTGGTACAGCTAAATCATGTCTTCACATTGAAACATCTTCACATTGACACGTAGCTGTAAATATATTTCAAAGGGATAGATGTACCGTTGTAACGGAATTAATGTGTGTTGATGTTAGCATGACATCGTACTTATCAGATTTTTTATCATACTTATCGTACTTTGGGTTCCCCATAAACATCTTCGCATGCCACATACATTTTGCTCTTTGTTTTTCTTGTTTCAACTGATGTGCAGAACCGTCACACCTATGAGAAGCCAGTGAGAATTTACAATTGAAATCTCTTCCGACTGTGATGTCCCCCTGGTGGTGTCAAATCTGAAAGCAGCAATAGTGAAATGGAGTATGGAGGAGTTGAACAGAGAAAAACAGCAGCAAGTTTTGGCCATTTGGGTGCTGTGGCCTCTATTCCTTTCTACCAGTTGCTGTCTGGATGCAGAAGTGCACTTGATTTCATTGTTCATGGTGACGAATTTTTCATGATTTTCCACCATGCTTTTGGGGCAATGGTGCGTGCTATTGAATTTACTTAAGTTGGGTGTAAATGCCCCCCATAGTGTAGATGTTTCTTCATTTTCAGAGCAAATAGTTTCGGTCCATATGATCACATACTTCAGCTGTAACTAAGCAGAAGAAAAACTGAATGTCAGGTGGATTCAGTTATGTTCACTATGGTTGTTTTCTACACATGTAAATAAATATCAGTTTGTCACCAAACTGTCACAAGAGAGAGCGAGAGAGAGAGGACTCAGAATTGAAAAAAAATGGCGTATGGCCAAGAAGAACACGGGCCAAAACTCCAATGGACATTTTTTTCTTCTAACACAGATGCAGCTATAAGTGACAGGTATCTTGCCACACAATTATCCCATGAACTACAGCGAGTGTGTAATCCGAAAAGAACCTGCATTGACACGAGCGCTGCATTGACACGAGCGAAACATGAGTAAAGGATTGATGGAGTACGCTTTGCAATTGTTTGGATCAAATACAATTTCAATAGTGGAAAAAAGAAAACAATTATCAAATCTTTTGATAAATGATAGATTGTTATGACTTACTTGCTCAATCAGTAGCAACTTTTCTCTTGGCTGCCCTTGGCGTTATCATACTCAAACTTGAACACATATTTATTGGTTTCAGTTTTCTAGAGGATAAAAATTCACTCATCACCATATCAACACATCTTTGTATACTATATTTTTGGTGCTCTTCCCTGTAGAATCCAGTTCCTTATTAGGCTTTGCCAAAATTCTAGTTGTTTGCCTTGAAACTCCCCTTGACAAAGCGACATAAAGCTGTCCATGTGAGAACACAGGCTCTGGAAGGTAGATGCCAACATTTGGGATGGTTTGGCCCTGGGCTTTGTTTATGGTCATTGCAAAACTTAGGCGAATCGGGAACTGTTTCCTTTTCATCTTGAAAGGCAGTGAAATATCATCGGACGGGAACATTGGAATCCTAGGTAGGAACACCCTTCTGCCTGCATGCTGCCCACTAACAATTTCAGCATCAATTGTGTTGTCTTGGAAGGCTCTAACCATTAACCTTGTGCCATTGCACAACCCATTGTTTGGATCAATATTGCGGAGAAGAATCACAGGGCAGTTGATTTTTACTTTTAGCACATGCGGTGGGAGACCATTTGGAGTGATGGAATTTATGAAATCAATAGGATAGTTGTTTCTTGAATCATCATCGACAGAGTCAAAGCTATGGTAAACTTTTTCCTGACCTGGAAACCTATCAATCATCTTCTCATTTAGCTTATCCACATGTTCATTTTTGGTAGAAAGGATGGCACGTGTGCTCATATAAGTTGTTGATCGTGCATTGTCCTCAAGTGATGGGAACACATGTTGGATTAGCTTGTTCACACAATCATCTTTATCTGTATAACCAATCACAATATCTTCTGGCAAGTGAACATAATCGTTGCCAATTGTCTCTTCAGTTCCATTCCCAATTCGAATGAGGTAATCTGAGAACCATGGGTCAGATTGAGCCCTCATGTTACGTGTCAACCGTATCTTTCTGATACTATCCCACAAATAAGATCTTTGCAATGTAGCATCCGTCACCTGTGCTCTGGTCCCACGTGTTACCACTGGAAGCACCTGTCTAAAATCTCCTCCAAATACCATGACCTTCCCCCCAAATGGCAGCTCACAACTCATAATATCTTGCAGCGACCTATCAAGACACTCAACCGCTAGACGATTTGTCATAGCAACCTCATCCCAAATCAGCAAAGATGCCTTACGGAGTAACTCTGCAGTTCCACTTTGCTTTGTGAAGTTGCACATGCTATTGCTCGCAATCTTTATAGGGATTTTGAACCTTGAGTGTGCCGTGCGACCTCCAGGTAGTATCGACGCTGCTATACCAGAGGTTGCGGTTGCAATGGCTATCAGTCCCTCAGAACGCACTCTAGCAAGAAGTGCCTTGTACAAGAATGTCTTTCCTGTTCCTCCTGGACCATCAACAAAGAACACTTGGCTTTTTTTATTCAGTACATGATCCATAATCTGGTCAAATCCAGCACGTTGTTCCTTGTTAAGACTCCGCTCTATTTCTAAATGTTCCTGGTCGACCCCCACCGAAAGTTCTTCTCTGACCTCCCTCATCATGTCATTGGAAAATTCAGCTGTTTGGCACAAAAAAATTAGATATCAGTATACTTTATTACATTTGTAAGATAACTACACAATGTTGTGACAAATTGTTACCTGCATCATTCAGCTCCGGAAGATCATAGTTTTTTATATCTTTTCCCATCGATTGGAGCAAATCCCTAATATCTTTAAGCACCAATTGTTCTACTATTTTTGAAGAGTTACACTGGTTTCGCTGTAATCCTCGACATTGATTCTTTATGCTTATCCCATAGCGCACGAATTTTGGTGGCCTCACAATGAACCGAATAGTAGCAAATAACCTTCTGAGAGCATATGGCATCTAAAAGGTGGTGACTCACACAAGCAGTCATCAATTGTCTTATCCGTCTCTATGAGTCCTCTCTTCTCACATGATTCTCTAAAAGTAGGACATATGCTTCCCGCTACGGTTTTCAAATCCTCAAATGAAGTTGGACCTCTAACATGATTTAGAAGCACTCTCAAAAATACCTCTCGCCTTCGCAGGTGCGCATACACTATCCGCCCAATCTGTCCTCTTCTCTTTCTTCTTTGCCAGACCTTTTTGCCGCTGATCCACCGGTAGTACTCTGGCATCTCTCTGTACAATAATTTTCTTGCGAAACTGTCCTCACGGCGAACTTTGAAAAATTCTGTCAGTGTAGTCATAGAAGACTTGGGATTGTTCACTACTTCCTCTAAATTCTGTGTCTCATGAATAATAATAGACTGCATGTTTGGCAGATGACATTGGAGCTGCAAAACAGAAGGGTATATTCCAAAAAGATGGAAACCATAAATCCTGTGCACAGCTGCAGGCGGTGAGATGTATCTAGCATTCCTATACTGACGAATCTCATTTATTACCCCAGCATCAACGACTGAGAATGATGCACAATCGTGGCCTTTGTATACATATTTAAATAAATACTTGCAGGCTTTGATGCTTGAACATGCTTCAACATTGATGTGACAGTTATATCTCATAAGCAGACCAGGATTGTACGGGACAACCCACCTGTTGTCCAACTCGGCCCCTCTTATCTTGACACATTTGCCATCATATCTTCTCCTATACAATGGATAGGAATCTTTGCCTTGCTGTGTTTCTGGGTTGAATTGCCGAGGATAGGGAAAGCGACACTCTCCATCGATCATACACGGACACTTCATGTTCAAGGCACCACATGGTCCATGGAGCATATGCTTTATGACCAGGTTATGCAACACAGGGTACTTGTCCTTATCAGGAATCTCTGCCGAGATGTATTTGTCATAATCCTTTGGGTTTGATAACTTGCAGCCTCTTTTCATAATCAATAGGATGTGCTCATGTGGCAAGCCCCTTTTCTGAAACTCAGTCACATGCACATATGATGCCACCTCACCAAAATATTTATTCTTTATCAATAAATCCTTGACTGAGCGTAATTTGGCTCGGTATACTCTTGACACCAGATCAGGCCGATCCTGGGGTGTCTGGCCAGGTTCAAGACTGTTTGTGACCTCCTCCCAATAGGGATTGCAAGTCATTGTGATGAAATAATCTGGCTTCCCAAAACGCTGGACAACAGCCATTGCATTAAGAAATCTTTGCTGCATATCACGATCACCACCCGGAAAAGAACGAGGCAACACAACTCTCTTTCCAACCTCTGAAGCTCTAGTCTCTCCAGCAGAAAGTACGTCAACCAAGCCCTATGCCACACATACAAATATATATTTCCATAATGAGTGAAATACGTGATGAAAATGACAAAATTGCCTCAAATTAATTCAAAGCTTTCAAAATTACTCACCTGGTACAGTTCAGCTCTTATGAGTTTCTGGTTTTCAGGGTTAGAATACCAGTCAAGCCTCATGGACTCGATCTTGATATACATGTCGACGGCCCATTGTTGGAAAAGCCTCCCTCCAAATAACAAGATGTTGAAAAGACCCTTTCTAACTTGCATCAGAAAGCAATAGTATTCTCTTGCTGTCACAAACCTTGTTGATTTACTTGTTTCTGCAACTCTAGTCATGTAGTCACCTTGTTGTATATCGTCATCTATTTCGCCAATATCTGCATGAATATTTTAATACATTGATTATTACATATATCATTATATTTTATACACAGACGATGAAACATGTTGAATCTGGACTGTTGCCATACCCAATTGGTGCTGCACGAACCGTCCTCATTAATAGGCGAAGTTGACTCTTTGGGGACTCACCGTACGGCATGAACTTATTCCATCCAGTTTCTCCTTTAGGATTTAATAGTGGATATGCTAATGGGTCATAACAACCATGATATGCTTTGATATATCGCATCTTCTCTCCTTTGGGATATACAATAACACTCCTATCAAAACATCTCTGGGGGTCACCTCCATCGGTCCAGATAGCAGCAACTTGTGAGGCAGTAGGGGCATTATACCTTAAATTGTTATGCAACCATTAAGAAAAGAGGAAGTAGTATATTTGCAGGTTATTAAAATTTTTTAAAAAAGATCGGGAGTAATATAGAGAGGTTGTACCTTCGTTGGTCGTGTCACATTAGTGTTGAGCTCAATAACATAGTCACCAAGATTTGGAATAGAGCCAACTCTATTAAAGGTTTGCACATAAGGGTTATTTTCTTGTAGTATATTGAGCACATTTCTAATGATATTAATATCAAGATCGGGTGACCTTTTCACTCTATGTGACAATGTATCGGCTTCTTCTGTGTCATAAAAGTAAAGCTGCAGGTGGCGTGGCCCTTCTGATCCTGGCAATAAATGGTCCAGACGATGATACATCGCACCTTGTACGCGGAATGTATATATGCCGGTACGTGCTGCTGTGCAGTATTTTCGGTCCAGTGTAGCTCCGAGACTTGTGAATGAGAAGTGAGAGTTGAAGTACCGTATGTGTTTTCTGAAATATATTGCATCATTGTCCACTTGATTCGTGAACAATCTCTTCAACTCATGGTACATCATTGATATGCACTTTTATCTTTCCCATTCTACAAAGAATCCCGGTGGTTCCCCTTCAAATCGATGGCTTCACAATATTGACAGTTAGGAACTTTCTTCAAAACATGGTGCTCTTTCGGCAAGTTATGGTAGACGAAATCATAAGGATCATCAGCAGTAGCAATGCTAGTGCAATCATCATTGACACGATACGACTGGAATGCATATTCTGATTTTAAAATTGAAAAATATGTCAATTTGTAGTCACTACACACGATCACAAACAGTAATTATTTATAAGCAAATAGTTACCTTCACCAAGAAGCTTCATAGTCTCAAAATCCGTAGGACCATCTTCATCTTCTTGGACAAATTCCTCTTCTATGGCACATAGATGATCTATTGCAGAGGGCTTGCAATTAACAATATGCATGCAACAAAATAACAACAAAGAAAAAACTGCATTTGTGAACATATTTGTAAAACTAACCTTCATCATCTGATTCATGGTTTGTAGGTTCAAATAAACCGGTATCAAATTCGACTTCTTCATTGGTGGCTACACGTCTTGACTGTATAGGTGTCGCAGGTATATGGTTAACATTTTCTTCCTGGGCAAGAGCAGGGCACGTTCGGCGGTTGTTATCCGCTGCTCTTGCTTTTTTATAGTCCCCGCTTTGTTCTAGCAATTTTGTATTGGCTATGACATCCATGTTAAGGCACCAGTTTCGTTTTCTGAGCAGTTTGGCAGAGCTTGATCCAACAACTGATCAACATTACACACAAGAGATATATTTGATCCAATATACACCCCCTCAAAAATTACAATATATTAGTTTGATGATAACACACCTAGAGTAATTATGTCGATGTTTGAACATTGGGTCTGTAAAGGCGTCAACAGTGTTCGTTGCTTCCTGACGTATTCATCGTTCCTATGTAGCCAGTCGCATCTATCAATTGGATCATCATTTTCCTTGTCATGATGTATTGATGCTTGGCAAATGGCTGAAACACCATATTCTTATGGTGACTCTCCTCCTGTAACATTTTGTTCTCAATAAAACATGTTATAGTGCCATATTAATCATGTAGTATTATAATCAAAATTGAATCGACAGAGACAACGCACCCAACCGAGATGGCGGCAAGATGGAATAAACCATTGGTGTCATGTTAACAAATGTGCAACCGGATATAGGTTCTACATCACAAAAGAAGAATATATACATTAATAGGTTCTACAGATGAATTAATATGACAGTTATATTATATTGTTCAAGTAATTATTATAACATACCTGGAGTAATTATATTGTTGTTTGAACATTGGGTATGTAAATGCGTCAACGGTGTTTGTTGCTTCCTGACGTATTTATCATTTTCCTTGTCATGATGCATTGATGATTGGCAAATGGCTGAAACACCATATTGTTAATAAAACTACATGTTCCATTGGCATTTTGATCATGTAGTATTATAATCAAAATTGCGGATACCTTGAGCAGAAGTCGTTACTACTGCTGGTGTTTTTTTCCTTGCACGGTATTCACGTTGCTTTCTATTTCGTTCCTCTCTTTGTTCATTGGTTTCCTCGGCCCTTTTTTGTGCGCGATATTCACGTTGTTTTCTATTCCTCTCTTCCCTCTTTTTTATCCCTTCATCATCTGCAGGTGTTGTCTCTGTTGATGTCATGTATAATGTGTATTATAATTTGCTACAAATCAGAGAGACTTAACATGTATGATGGCATTTAACATACCTCCTCCGATGCTGTTTGATATGTCGTCAAATGCAGTGCGGGTTGATCGTCTATCCGTCATTACAGACTTATTATTTATCAGATGACTATTACTGCAGGCAAAAAAAACTATAGATGAGGAAATATACTTCACTTCGATATTCGATAATTGATCTAGCTAAAGTGATGACATCTGAAGTGATAATTGAGATCTTAACATGACCGGTAAGGGAAAGGTTAAAAGAACTACTACAACTATAATACAAAAGGCGAAAACTATTATGAATGACTCTACTGACTCTTGAGAGCATCAAAGACCTTAAGAGGGGATTTCTTCAGGTAAAAAACAAGCCTCTTGAATGTTTCCTCGATGTCGGAATCAGTGATGGCTGAGTTTTCGTCTGCAAAATCCCCCTTCTTAAGCTTGATTCTCCTCCTGTATGCAATCTGAACTTCTTCGACCAAGTTGGCCAAGTTAAGCAATCTGAACCCCTTGAAGAAAGCTTTGTTTCATACTCCACGGCCACCTCATAGCATTCTTGAACCTATTATGCAGCACACATATTCAGATCAAAGGTGGCACTACCTTCCAATCAAATCGTAATAACAACAATGAAAAGATGAACATGGAAAGAATCAAAATTATTTGTAAATCTGCTAACATTATTTGGATGGATTCAGGTTTAGTTTACATGAAGGTATAAAGGAAGAACAGACTGTGCAATGAATTCTGTGAGAACAACACACCCATAATCCCATTCACAAATACTTGAACAGCGTGTTTTTACTGAGAACCAAAAGTTTCTCTATTAATAAACTAATTGGTACAGCTAAACTCTGCAGGTTTCATTACCAGTAGATCCTTGTCAGTAAAAAAAACAGTTACTTCAATTGATCCAACAAGTGACCCCCAAATAGATGAAGTAAATGTTTGACCGACACAATTTAGAATTTACAAATAAGTTATTAATCCCTAATAATGTAACCGTGAGTTTAGAAAAAGGAGTGTCATTTCAGCAAAGGATTAACACAAAGTTAGAAAGTGAACATTGTCCTGAGTTTTAACCACTTAAAGTCTCACAGAATAAAGCTAGTATGTGTACAAATTTAAGTACCAGGAGCAGTTGATTTGTTCCTTATTTGTTCCTTATTTTGACAGTCCCTTAATATGCCAGGAGTCTATGTTGCACGGTACGGGGATACAGATATGGAGATACGGCGATACGAAATTTCAAAAAACAACAGTATGGGAATACATAGGATACGTTAAGCTAAAAATGTAATTATCATAGAATAGATAAATAAGATAAATAATTGATGATGTATTCTAATAATAATAATAAATAATAACTAAATGTCTCATTCTTTCTCCTTCTACATATATGACAGCACAGTATATACATAGTAAAAAATTAAAACAAATGCATAAGCTAGTACTGCCTCTGCCGGTCAAGGAACATATAAAAAATTAACAGTAACAAATGCACAATGCACAGCTGTACTACTACTGCCTCTTCCAGTCCTCAGTCATCCTATCCAGAGTCTTCCAGACCGTTCATTCAGCCAGTAGCCACACAGCAAGCGACCCCTAGTGCCTACCTGCGCTGCGAGCCTGCGATGTGATTCGGGTCAGGACGGCGACGGCGTGGCTGTGCGGCCGGCAAACCAGCAGTGGAGCGCGGGCATGCCGGCGCGGCCGTGCGGCGTGGAGGCTGGGCTGCGATGGCCGGTGGAGAGCGTGGAGCACGACGGCAACGCCGTCCGTGACAGCGACGACAAATCAGCGGTAGTGGCAACGAATCGGCGACGGCGCGGCTGTGCGGCCGGCAGACCAGCAGTGGAGCGCGGGCATGCCGGCGCGGCCGTGCGGCGTGGAGGCTGGGCTGCGGTGGCCGGTGGAGAGCGTGGAGCACGACGGCAACGCCGTCCGCGACAGCGGCGACAAATCAGCGGCAGTGGCGACGAATCGGCGACGGCGCGGCTGTGCGGCCGGCAGACCAGCAGTGGAGCGCGGGCATGCCGGCGCGGCCGTGTGGCGTGGAGGTTGGGCTGCGGTGGCCGGTGGAGAGCGTGGAGCACGACGGCAACGCCGTCCGCGACAGCGGCGACAAATCAGCGACAGTGGCGACGAATCGGCGACGGCGGCGGCGAGTAGATCGATTCGAGGGCGAGGCTTGAGGGCGAATCGGTGCGAATCGATCTAACTCTTTCTCATCTTGTATTTCTCCTGTTTTTGAATTTTTTTGAGATGAATTGGATCATACTGACAGAACTTGAGTTGGATTGGATTGGCATTATTCACCAATTGAGTGAATTTTACCTGTAATAGGTCCCTGACATTGATCACAAGCGCGCCGGGCACAGGATTGGCATCTACCCAGTAGCTCTCCCCTCCTCGGCGACGTTTTCTTCACCTCGGCGATCACGGCGACGCTTTCTTCACCTCGGCGATCACGGTGACGCTGTCATTGGCCTGAGGAGAGATCAGTTTGGCGATCACGGCAGCGCAGGGGGAGATGGCGCGGCGCGGTGCGGGGGACGATGGCACGGCGAGCGGTGCACGGGACGATGGCGCGGAATATGGAAACAGATTGCACGCGCTGGGGGGACGATGGTGTGGATTATGGAAACGATTACTGTAGCACGCCGGTTGATTGAGACCGTTGGATGATGAGTGAGTAAGAGAAAGCGAATACATCCGAGCCGTCAATAAGGTGCATTATAAGGAGTATTGAATTGATATTGATATTGATGATATTGATATTGATATTGATTAACTATCACTACACTACTCCTTTACGGCTCGCCCGCTACTTTTTTTTTATTTGCCACCAATATGCTACGATGAACTGTTTTCAATATTCCTTATTTTTATTCCATATTTTTATTATTTCTAGATTGTATTTTTACTTGAACTGTCATTTTTCTAATTTAACAATTTATTTAATTTAATTTAATTTTTAATTAATCTCGTGGTGTGCTCTACTTAGACTATTTTTTCATTATTTCTTATTGTTTTATTCTTAATTTTAGTTATTTTATAAATTGTATTCCTACTTGAACATTCATTTTTTCTAATTTTTGAATTTATTTTATTTTAATTTTAATTAATCACGTGTTGGGTTCTAGATTATCTCCTTTTAATATTTCTTTTTTATTCTGAATTTTAGTTATTTCTAAATTGTATTTTATCATTGTTATAGATAAGACATATCTTTGTGTTAAGTTGACGGGGCCACCATATACTAAGTCTTATACGAAATCTAACATCATATACGAAAGGTGTTCCAAATAAAAAAAGAGAAAAAGAGTCCTATTCGAACACTACAAGGACTACTTAGATCTGAAAGCACATCTAGCCTCCTAAGTGAGTTTTGGTGATTAATAACAAAACAGTTAAGGGATAGATGTGTTTATTGAGATAAGTGCATGTAATTAGTCCCAAAGAGCTTAGGTGTGCAAAGTGTATACAAAAGGGTTAATCAAGACCCAGCTCTACGGATGAGTAGAGCTTTTGTAATTCGAACTTCAAGAAAAAATTGCTTTGTCTTCCTTGTGTATGATCTATGCCTTATGTTGAGTTTTTTTATCCTGCTTGATTCACTTTGTCTCCTGCACATAGGCAAGTCTTGAAGTTCCCTGAGAATCAAGATCTGAACCTTGAAGTGCTAGAACACCAGAAGTTCCTGAACAAAACACCAGAAGTTCTAGTCAACCTGAGCTGCCAGGAAGTTCCGGTCCCTATTGAATTTAACCGATGTGAATTTAAAGTGGTTTTCAGGAATGCCTATTTACCTCCCATTATGCAACATCTAGGGGCTTTCAGGATCGTACTTATACTTGACTCCCTAATTGTACTTAGACAAGGGACCACCCGATAGTATAAATACAAGACCCCCAGAGGGAGAGGAGGGAGGTCAACAGAGGCGAATACAAACCAATAGATATCTAGACAATCCAAGACAAGCCAACATACATCGAAGAAAGCCTGGACAAACCCAATCCAGAGCCACAAATGTTGACATGAGGGATCTAGAGCTACCTTCAATCTCGTTGAGTTCATGTTTGAGGAAGAATAGTATACTAGTCGTTGACTACGTATGAGAGTTCCATGCCACTAAGTCGACAAAGACTAAATTAGGTTATCCAAAATATTATACTCATGTGATAGTTATATAGAAAGGTAATACCGTTTTGGCCAACAGGAGCAGGGCTATTACTTGTCACTTAAGGGGCCCAAACCTATATAAAAATCTTTGTCTCTAGTCTCGTTTGCCTCAATCTCACGTATACTCTAACACCAACGATCCCTATATTTTACAAATATCGTAGGCGTGCATAATCCATCGACATATCCCTACTTGAACTCTTACTTTTATTTTCCTAATTTTAGAATTTATTTTCATATTTATTCTAAGTTTTAATCAATCTCGTGTTGTGCTCTAGGTGGACGGTTTCTTCAATATTCCTTATTTTCTATTCAAAATTTTAGTTATTTTTAAATTGTATTTCTACTTAAACTCTCCTTTTCCTTTTTCTAATTTTGAAACTTATTTATTTTTATTATAATTTAAATTAATATAGTATTGATATACAGACTGTTATTCTAATGTTTCTTATTTTTAATTTTTAATTTTAGTTATTTCAAAATCGATTCCTACTTGAACTCTCCTTTTCTAATTTCAAAATTTATTTCATTTTTTATTTTGAATTTTAATTAAACTCGTGTTCTGTTTTAGATGAACTGTTATTTTAGTATTTCTTATTAATTTTAATTATTTTGGATATTGTATTCCTACTTGAATTTTTTCCCTTTTTTCTAATTTTAGAATTTTTTTATCTTGTATTTTAATTAATCTCGTACTGGGTTTATATGAATTCTTTTTACAATATTTTTTAATTTCAAATTTCAGTTATTTCTCAATTTAACTATTACTACTTGAACTCTATTATTTTTCTCCGATTAATATAAAAAATTTTAGCCTTCATATATATTCCTTCATGACTGTCTTAATAATATAATAGATTTTTGGATGCAACTTATAATGTGAGAGGTAAATGATGAAAGACGCGCCATGTTTATACCATGAAACACACATGACCACGGGCATGCTTGGTTCATGCACTTGCTAATCTATTGGCAGTGGCAAGATTTGACCATTGCCAAAGTTTTCATAAACTTGCTGTTTGGATCATTGTTAGAATATTTGGCTTTGAACTTGCTTTGCTATTAAAATGTGTCAAATAATGCATTTGTCAGTGCTATTTTGTTCCAAACCAAACTAGTAATCTTTGACATGCCAATGATTTGGCATGGTTGAATTGGACTGCAACCCAAACAAACTCTACACTACTCTGAAACGTAAAAGCTAAAGCTGAGAGAAGACAAACATCTTAAATTAATTTAACATTAAGTCCTAAAATTTAAAATTGGATGCCAAACTGGCAGATCCAATGTAAATCGCAGCTTATGAACAAATAATTCCTTTTTACTACTCCCTTGTTTCATATTACAAGTTATTTTGACTTTTTCTAAGTCAAACTTCTTTAGATTTGACTGAATTTATAAAAAATATAGCATTATTTTCAACACAAAACAAACAAACTATAAAAATATGTTCAACGTTAAATGCAGTAGAACTAGTTTAGTGTTATAAGTGTTGCTATATTCTTCTATAAACTTAATTAAACTTTTTATACTTTTAAAAAGTTTGACTTAAAAAATCAAAACGACTTACAATGTAAAACAAATATAGTAATTCTCAAGCATGTTGTTGAAGATTGGTTCTCCAACAATGAGGAAGTGAGGAATCCCTTGAAGATTTGGCCGAGGGGTCCTGTGCGTAGCCGAGCCAACGTTTCGAGTCAATAAAGACGAAGAGAGAGAGAGAGATGAACCCAAACAATAGAGACGAGGGAGGCAAGCTTTTTTAAACAGGTTCAGGCTGCTCGGAGACGTAATACCCTACTCCTGTATTTTTGATGGATAGTGATCGTGGAAATTACAGTGAGCTCTTCGAGAATATTCTAAGTAGGAGAGGATGAACCCTTCTTCCATATGATGTGGTTAGCAACTATCTTAGCTCGAATCTCCTCCAAAACCCTCCTCACTTGGTGGCACATATTCTTCTTTTATACATCAAAAGGAGTCCACAATGTCGGTACATACGTGTCGGGGTGGGCGTATGACGTGCCTCCTCTATATTCCTTTGGTTGACGTGGACATGCAAAGAGCTTCGCACAACGTCACGTCTTCTCAACATGTAGGTGAGCTGTATTCCGAGTTGCTCTGTCTCGGGATTCGTGCATGGTGTTGGTCCAACCTAATTCTTCGTGCCCACCAATGCTCATAAATAGGATAAAGCTTTCCGAAGAGAGCATGGGGCAAAAGGCATGTTCGGCCCTTAGCTTGGGGCCTCAAAACGCCTGTCCCTTGTTCCCAGACGGTCGTCAAGCTCGAGATAGTCACACGCCCGGGGCACGCCGCGTGCCCGAGGCACCCAACATACCTAGGCACACGTGATCACTCCTATTGCTAATCATAGATTTTCTTGTTGGTTTAGACGAGCTTCTCGAAGATGTCAACAATAAAGTAGTTCATAATGAGTGTGGCTTGGAAAATTTGCCGATGATTGCATGCACCTATGTCGATGGGCTATACCCAAAAACGGCATCTGGAGGGTATAGAGGACGTTGGATTAAGGGTATATGCAAGTCTGCAACTAGAAAATACGGGACAAAAATTTATACTGATTCGGGCCTCAAGATGAGTAATAACCCTACTCCAGTTTATATGGATATATGAGAAAATACCACATAGGTTACAAAGGGGGAGTAAGATTGCTAAACTAACTTGACGACTAGGATCCACCGAGAACGATCCAACGAGATCTAATCGACAAATATGGCTCTGGCTTCCTCCGGCTTAATTCTCAATGTGGCTGGTAGCTATAGATTATGATTCGATATCCCCCTACTCGAGGGAACCTTGTATTTATAGCATAAATTATCTTCTTCTCCAAGTAAAACTCGAAGACTAGGATAGGATATGGGCTTAAGGAGACCTTGTCTTTCTCGAATAGGACTCTGACACCTTCTATTCCGAGAAGACAATTTCCTTTTATATCCACTGTATTTTCTTAACTAAAGGATACCTTTTCGTATATCATTATGTATATAGTATTGCCATATACCATGAACCCAACTATAGGAGGTATGTCTTATTCTTTACACTGAAAACCTAGTTTAGCATCTTGAAGATATATATCTTATTGGTCTCGATATCGCTCCGAGTATAGCCCACGGGGGGCCATGCCTAGAGGCGGATGTGGCTCGAGCATAGCCCACGGGAGGCCGCACCCAAGGAAAAACTGACAGATGTGTCCCAAGCATAGCCCACGAGGGGCCGCACCTAGATGCGGATGTGGCCCAAGCACAACCCACGGGAGCAAGGGCCATGCCCGAAGACGATGCGCCCCGAACACAATCCATGGGGGTCGCGCCTGAGTCGGGTGTGCCTCGAGCACCGCCCATGGGAGACACACACACAAGGACTGTAACCGGATACATATGTCCCGAGTGGTCATATTTGAGGGCCAATGTGCCCTGAGCACCACCCACGAGGGGCTACGCCTGAGTCGGATGTGCCCTAAGCACCACCCATGGGGGACGACGTCCAAGGCCATGCCTAGGTAAGTATGCTCCAAGGAGTCGTGCTCGGGAGCCAATATGCCCCGAGCGCAGCTTGTTGGGAGCCGTGCCCGGGTCATGTTGTGCCTCGAATACCATCCATGGGGAACAACACCCAAGGGCCGTGCCCTGATAGATATGCCCCGAGTAGTTGTACTTGGGGAATCAATGTGCCCCGAGCATAACAACGAGAGGTCGTGCTCGAGAATTGGTGATAAAAATATCATAGGTAGTCAATGGCGAAGACCCTGATTTCTATTTATCTGACACGTTATTCTTCCTGACCCATCTAAAAGAGATGAAACGAGACGACGAATAAATCCGTGGAATCTATTGAAAGCATGTCTACGATCAAAGTGATATACTTTTCCACTGATAAAAAATACTTCTTAGTGATACCTATCTTCTTAGCTAAGCTTCTATACTTATAGTTAGGGTTGTTCCCCGTTCTTTGCGTCGGTCTTCCGTGACCGAGTGCTGTCTGTATCTGAGTTCTTCTCAATTGACGAGTTAAAAAAAATTGTTACAGCACACCTAGTATACATGGTCATTCGCTGCATCTCCACTGGAGAGGTTAATTAATTAAACCTGTCCGCCTATGACCAATCACTCTTTTTAGGTCATATTTGATTAATCCTTAAAAAATATAGATAATTTATTTTGGACATATTATAACGTAGAATTATTCTTTCTTTAGTCTCCTCGATCATCTACAATCCCTCCCCTTTCAAACTGATTTCAGATAGAAAGATACTACTCCCTTTCATTTTATATTATAAATTATTTTGACTTTTTTTAAATCAAATCTTTTTAGATTTGATCAAATTTATAAAAAATATCAATATTTAAAACATCAAATTCGTTTCATTAAATACAACATGATATATATTTTGAGAATATATTTATTTTGTGTTAAAAATATTATTATATTTTTTAAAGTTAATTAAATTTAAAAAAGTTTGACTAAAGTAACAAAATAACTTAGGAAATAAAGGGAGTATTTATTTTCGTCCCCTCGGTTGAGTTGCAGCACTTATGGTTGTAGGGTGCTGGGTGCAGGCTCGTCGAGCAGAAACGCCAAAGCAGTGTGGTCGCGGCGGACGGTGGCGACGAAGGGCGGACAAAACGGCGACAGCGAAACCGTCGGTAGCGTCGCTACCGACTGCCCATGCATGCAGCCAAAAAGTGCCCAAAGCCATTTTCCACGGGATTGGACGTGCCCGCTGAGGGCCTTTTTGCACAGGCCGTGTTGCACGTGTTCAGCTACTGGACGAGACAGAAATCCAGGTCAGGTGTCATGTTGCAAACCCGAGCACATCGCGAGGCTATGCGCCATTAGAGGAGGAGGATACAGTGAGTACCCCTTTCATCTTAGATTACAAATAATTTTTACCTAATACATGGATACAAGCTTACAAACCTACAATATATGTCCAAATATATAACTTAAATTATTATATTAGATTAGCCCATCAATAAAACCTCTCCTATACCCGAGTAGCGAACTCCATGCCACCACCCTAATCTCCCTCCTCCCTTCTTCCCACACCACCGTTTGAGTAGGCCATCAGAAATCGAGCATCTACGAGATTGACGATTGCAAGGTCTTTTTCTTCCTCGAGTCCCTAAAGCCCTTTTCCATGAGCTCGTGGAGGCGTGATGATGGCGGCGTGGAAAGGACCACGGGATGGCCATGGATGGCTAGGTCCGAAAGAGGCGACTAGAACTAGGGAGGGCTCCCATTGTGATGGGACAACATGGGTCTGAAGAAACAACTACTGGGACATGACGATTGTGGCGGCAAGATGGATGGAGGCAACAATCGATCTAGCTCCTCGTGACCAGATCCAATGGGCATTTGGCCAAGGTGGAGCCCAAATCTAGCACATGCGAGGTGTTGTGTGCGATTATGATAGTCGACCAAGACGGTGGCTCGAGGCGCAAACACGATGTTGACTTGTCGGCTATGGTGGCGACGTTTCCCTATTCTTGTCATCAATGGCTAGAGGTGTACACGAGGAGTTGGCCGGATTCAACGGCAGGCAACGCGTACACAGAGGAGTTGGTTAGATCTGGTTGCGTAGTGCTGGTTCGACAATTGTGCAGAAGCGCAAACTTGGTTGGTAGCATGGGCGTTCAGCGATCTCCTTTGCTAGCTAACCATATCTTCTTCCTTGAAGCTCCTCCCCTACTTTTGGTCGGCCTCCCTCTGGTCGTGGGGAGCTTCGAGGTGAGGTGTCGGCTTGATTAACAGGGAGTTGCTCGGTAGTCAGATGAATGTGTGTTTCCATCTCACGTGCGGGTGTGGTGTGGTTGCAGCTGGGATGTGCCCAAGTCGGAGCTATTGCATCAAATGTGACAAGCTTTTCAACGATGACTAACATCTCCTTTCTTTCTTGGTTTTGTTGGTGGTTTGTGTCAGAGTGCGGTACTCCAACAATGGGAAAGTGAATACTTCCTCTTTTGAAGATTCGGTCAGGGGGCAGGACAAGCCCGACTTCTATCTAGAAAGCAAACGAACACGAGGATTTATAGTTTCGGGCTGCTCGAGAGCGTAACACCCTATACATGTGTGAATGTGGACTATGTATGTGGAATGACAGTATAATGAGATATGAAACTTGTGTAAGATATCATTTTTAGAAATCGAACTCTCTATTCGTCGGCACAAATCCTCCTTTATAGGCGAAGGGGAGTCCACAGTGCCAATTGTTAACGGCAAAATTTGGTAAGCCCCAGAATCCTCATCGGCTTAAGGTTCAAATCGGCTCAAAGCAGAATCAGCTGAGAGTTCTGCATTAGCCGATGGAGGATCAATATCTTCAGCAGTCGGATTCTGGTTAGATTCGGTTTAGAAAGATCTTATCCAAAAGGCACCGAGTTCAAGAAGGATACGGCTTGTATCTATTAATTAGGATAAGTTTATTAACTTTCTATTTTATCTTTAGGAAAGTGTGTTAGTATCCGGTAAGGATTCAGTTTGTTTTCTTTTATCTTTAGGAAAGTTTGAATTGTAATCTGTTAGGACCTCTGTTAGCCTGCGGGTAAAAATATGTAAGCCCGGGGTCCATGTAAATCAATCCTCATGATCAATGCAATTCAGCACATCGCCACCTTTTTTACCTTTGGTTACTTTATTCATAATCTGGCGGGATTTGGCACCCAACGCGGGGCTGCATCGGCTTCGATCTCGGGCGAAGGGGTAAGTCCAAAGTCCAACCGGCCCAGGTATATCGTGTCTTATCTTTAGTTTCATTACCGTTCATAGATACATTGACTTAGTTAGGACTTTCTCGGTTAGGTCCGATATTCTGATTAAGTCGATGTTTCTATAAACGTAATGTCGCTTTACGTGGATTGTTATATCCATCACATTAGACAAATCCATCAGCTCATCGAGTATTAGATTATCATGTATAATCTCGTGCTGCATCGGTTAGGTCCGACCTACTAGATTGTTATCGATAATCTAAGTCTTATTAAGCCGATAGGTTCATGCTAATGGTTCACCGGAGGGTTAGCCGGTCTTATCATATGTCTCTGTTAATCTAGTCCTAGTATCTCAATTTAGCTCTATCAGCTGTCTCTCGCTTTAGGGTCTCTGTCGATACCGACAAAACTGTTTACTAGATTAGATTAGTTTAGACATCTACCACCCTGAAAATTAGTCAAGGGCTTGATTGTCTTGATATTGTGTTTCTTTTCATACTTAGTGTTGCATCAGTTCAGTTTGATCTACTAAGTCATGTTTAGAACCGTAATCTCTAGCCTGCCTGGTGGCTACCAATAAGGGTTTCGTCGGGGTTTCAGCCGATGAGTTATCTGGACATCGGCATCAGCTGGAATCATACAATCGGCTATCAACAGATCGGCTGTTTTGATTATCGGCCTATTGGCCGATATGATTTATGCTCTGTTGTTTTGTATAACTTGTCAATGGCAGGATCAATCTGACTCGCACGTTCGCACTTCATCAATTTTAAGACCTGCACTGGAGCTAAGCAGATCTCCCAGGTCAGCGTGTGCTCTGACGTCAACACATCTTTTGGCATTACAGTGGCGATACGGATTTGGCGTCAACATATTTTTGGCATGCCCAGTGGGAACTCACGATTGTTTACACGGCTTATGGAACCCACAATGTCTGATAAAGAAGTCAAGGTCGAGGAAGAGCAATCTCTCAAGCCGATGAATGAAGACAAGGGACAGTCTACTGAGCCGATGGATGACAAGACACTTCAAGTGATGGTTGATGAAATTGTTCATCGCGCTGTGTTCGATCCATCTGGAGTTTTGGTGAGTACATTACATGGTTTGATTAAGAAGATGGTTCCCAAGGTGATTGCATTAAGAAGTCAGCATGGGCAATATCATTATCATTGGCAACAACAATATTGGCTCGGGGGCTAGCATATCAACATGAAGAGCCACAACAACATTATCGGCCAGAGGAAACTTAACAATATCAGTCTAAAGAAGATTGGACCGATATTATTGCAAAGGTAATGGAGGAGCAGCTTGAAATTAAACCCAAACATCAAACTTTTGTGTATCGACCACCATATCCTGAATGGTTTGATAGAGTACCACTTCCAAGCCAATACAAGGTTTCAAACTTTTCCAAGTTTTCAGGGCAAGATGGTGTATCTACAATGGAACATGTCAGCGAATTTTTAGCTCAATGTGGGGAGGCATCGGCTGAAGAAGCTCTAAAAGTTAGATTTTTTTTCCATTGTCCTTAACTTGATCGGTCTTCATATGGTTTTCGTCATTACCACCAAATTCTATCAGAGGTTGGGCTGATCTTGAGGAACAGTTTCACATGTACTTCTTTGTTGAGGTTGGTGAGTTGAAGCTTGCAGACTTGATATCAATCAAACAACAAGAAGGGGAATCGGCTAAAGAATATATTCAAAGGTTTCGTTACGTCCGCAGCCGATGTTATAGTTTGAGCCTGAGTGATGAGCAGATAGTAGATCTTGCATTTCAAGGGTTGTCAGTAGCTACCAAAGACACGTTTTTTTCCATGAGTTTGACGGCCTGGCTCATGTACTACAGAAGGTATCGGCTTATGAGGGCCGATGTTAAGAAGAAGAGAAGAATCAGTTTTGGGGCAATCAAGGCCAGGATAATTTTGAAGCAAGACTTCTCATACTCCAAAAATGGGGGACATGTGTTAACGACAAAATTTGGTAAGGCCCGGAGTCCTCATCGGCTTAAGGTTCAAATCGGCTCAAAGCAGAATCAGCTGAGAGTTCTGCGTCAGCCGATGGAGGATCAATATCTTCAGCAGTCGGATTTTGGTTAGATTCGGTTTGGAAAGATATTATCCAGAAGACACCGAGTTCAAGAAGGATACGACTTGTATCTATTAATTAGGATAAGTTTGTTAACTTTCTATTTTATCTTTAGAAAAGTGTGTTAGTATCCGGTAAGGATTCAGTTTGTTTCCTTTTATCTTTAGAAAAGTTTGAATTGTAATCTGTTAGGATCTCTGTTAGCCTGCGGATATAAATATGAAAGCCCGGGGTCCATGTAAATTAATCCTCATGATCAATACAACTCGGCACATCGCCATCTTTTTACTTCTGGCTACTTTGTTCATCATCCGGCGGGATTTGGCACCCAACGTAGGGCTGCATCGGCTTCGATCTCCGGCGAAGGGGTAAGTCCAAAGTCCCACCGGCCCAGGTATATCGTATCTATCTTTAGTTTCATTACCGTTCATAGATACATCGGCTTAGTTAGGACTTTCTCGGTTAGGTCCGATATTCTGATCAAGTCGATGTTTCTATAAACGTAATGTCGCTTTAGGTGGATTTGTTATATCCATCACATTAGACAGATCCATCGACTCATCGAGTATTAGATTATCATGTATAATCTCGTGCTACATCGGTTAGGTCCGATCTACTAGATTGTTATCGATAATCTAAGTCTTATTAAGCCGATAGGTTCATGCTAATGTTTCACCGGAGGGTTAGCCAGTCTTATCATATGTCTGTATTAATCTAGTCCTAGTATCTCAATTTAGTTCTATCGGCTGTCTCTCGCTTTAGGGTCTCTGTCGATATCGACAAAACTGTTTACTAGATTAGATTAGTTTAGACATCTACTACCCTGAAAATTAGTCAAGGGCTTGATTGTCTAGATACTGCGTTTATTTTCATACTTAGTGTTGTATCAGTTCAGTTTGATCTACTAAGTCATGATTAGAACTGTGATCTCTAGCCTGCCTGGTGGCTACCAATAAGGGTTTCGTCGGGGTTTTAGCCGATGAGTTATCTGGACATCGGCATCGATTGGAATCATACAATCGTTTGTCAACAGATCGGCTATTTTAAGAAGATCGACTTTTGCGGTCAGGGACACACTGCGGCGCCATGCCTCCCCTCCTCGCTCCTCTCCACCGCTCCTTCAGCCTTCGGTTCTTTGTGATCATATTCTGTGATGATCTACTTGCTTGAGCGTGCCTGGTCAAGCCTCTGTCCATGGGGTCCGCCGCGGATCTTGCCGGCAAAATGGACTTCGACAAGGGCCTGGCTTTTCAAGAGGAAGTTCGTCGTCTTTTCAGGTCACCCGTGCACCATCCTTCTGATTCTGCTTCGGGTTCGTTCTTTTTGTTGGTCACTTTTTGTCGCCATCTTTTTCGTCTCTCCGAGGAATCTGTGGCTCTCGCTCTGCAAGCGTGTTTGGGTGGCAAAGCTGATAACTTTCACGTTCGTTTCTTGAGCAACAACCATTTTCGCTTCTCGGTTTTCTCTAAGCAAGTGGGTTTTCTTGTTTATAAGCTTCATCGGGTTATCATGGCTAGCTTTGATTGTTATTTTTCACCTCTGGAGCAATGGCTTGCCCAACTGGGAAAAAGAGAAGCGTCTTTGGGAAATTGAACAGGAAAAGGAATGGATCAAAGTGGTCTCTAAGAAGTCCAGAAAGCTTATCTCTAAAAACCCTAAAAAAGTTTCTTTTGCCAAGCAGTTTATCAGTTCTCCGAGCAAATCATCTGGACCTAAGCCTTTCATTTACTTTGGCTCCCTTAAAGTTAACTTGGAAGCTTCTTCATGCTTGTTCCCTGGTAAACTCGTTTTTGGGAAAGGTTCTTCTGCTATTAACTCAAGCATGGGCCTTCATTGTGGTTCTCTTGTTCGTCGGTCTTGTTTGAAACGGTCGGCAGATATCACTCATAGTACTGCATTAATTGGCAACAGTATGGGCCGAGCAGAGAAGATTTCCATATCTCAGTCTGCACATTCCCCAACTCTTGTTCCCCTAGTTTCAAAAACTTGCAGTACCTGCCTCATGCCTGGTCACATCGGCTTTAATTGCTCGGGTAGAACTCGGTGCATCCGGTGCAAATTCTTTGGACATACTGTAGCGCGTTGCATGTCACACAAACATTTCGTTTCGCGCTTAACATGGCAGCCAAAATCTCGTTCCGCGCGGAGTAGCAACTCTACGGCTGGTGGGGTCACTCAATCTATCCCCCGTCTGACATGGCGCCCGAAGGGCATATCCAGGATACCATCGGACGCCCACCTCCGTCTCCACGCCCACGATCGGCATCCTCCAGATTCATCTCTTCAACTGCTCCAAACCTCTCCGCTGGCTCCTTCTTCCAGCTTGCCTCATTCTAACAACAACAGCCGTTCCCCTTCCATCTCCACCGCCATGGCTAACTTCCCGGTGAACCCGAATCCTTTTCTCGTTGGCGGCCTCCAGGTGGATCAAGGGTGGGAGCGACCTGCAAGAACTAGGGTTGCTCTTGGAGGCGAACTGCCGCGGGGTCATGAGGAGTTCGCCATTGTATCCTTAGAGCCAATGCCAGAAGATCATGAGCTCCTTCGCCAAGCCCTCACCAACGTCTGTGACTTCCTGGAAGAAGACCAGCATGTGCGCATCATGGAAGCTCACCTCTCTCCTCTAGGCTTGGGGCTGATCAAGCTTAGGACTATGGTACAGCGGGAACGTCTCGTTCGTAACTCCCCCTTCCACCTGGGTCAAGATCATGTCATCCGGGTGGTTTGGCATGATGAAGGAATCAATCTGCGATCTTGCAGTTACACCAGGCTTTGCTGGATTATGCTTCTGGCCTTCCCTTTGGACTACCAGAATGACTCCTTCCTGCAGGCGGCGGTGGTGCCATTTGGGCGGCTTCTAGAGTGGTACCGGGATGGCAACCGATCAAGAATCTTGGCGAGGATGCTGATTCTGAGCACTGACAGGGTCCCACGGAGCATTGTGGTTTCTGCGAGCTCCATCTTCGACGAAACTGGTAGATCCTGGACGGTCACTGTCTTCATTCTCAATGGACAATTCCCAGACCAGTTCCCAGCAGATGAGGACCCAGTCCCCCACGAGGGTCAGCCACATCTCCCCTCGATTCCAGCTCTTCTCGAGCTCGTGCCGCCGATCCCTGACTTGCAGAATGAACAACAAGGAGAGGGGACCACCTGGGTGTGATTGGAGGTGACCCCCACCAGGAGGCGGCGCAACAAGAGCAGCCCCAGTGGCATCATCAACAGTTTGAGCAACCACCCCCTCCTGGAGTTATTGATCAGCAGGCTCAGCAGGGCTTGGAGGCAGATGGGGCAGATGTTAATGACTGGCATGCTTGGGATCCCCAGATACCAGAACACCCTCAATTCCCCCAACACTACAGGGACATTGATCACTCGTCCTCCTCTGTGCGCTACTTACGTGCGCAACGCCCTGACATCCCCCTTGATGATCTAGTCAAGGCTCTAAATGGGGAAGGGGACCAAGACAGTTCCTCCTCCAATGAGGCGTCCTCCCCAGCTTTGAATGAGGAAAGGGCCAACTTTCTTGCTGTCAGGGCGCGGTGCGCGGACCTGGCTGTATATGGCAGAAGAGACATTCCAAACACTCGCTTCGAGGTCAGGGAGTCCTCCAGCAACCCAAGTCGTCTAGATGTCAGCTCCCTCAATTGGAGGCCAATCACGCCAATCCAACCATCCAGGTCATCGCAGGGGATGGAAATTGTACCCTGGTACCCAGTGAGGGATGCCATTGCTCTCCGGCTCTGGCCCGTGGTGGACAGGGCGATAAGAGATGGACGAAGGAACAAGGAGGCGAATGCCGCCCCGCGAGACAGCCTGTGCACCGGCTCCAGACGGCCGGCCGCATCGCCTCCCAATCCGCCCAAAGAACAAAATTCCATCGGGTACAAAATCTCTTGCCCTTCCTACTAAAGCTTCGAATAGTAACAAACAAACACCTCTGTTGCACAACTGTGTAAGAAGAAGTGCAAGAAGAAATCCTAACACCAATGGTTTTTTCCACCCAACAGCGATGCTGGATGCCAATCCTTCCAAGAAACGCAGAATCGCGGTGGTCCAGATAGACGAGAACACTAGGAAGGAAGGGCCAATTGTCACGCCCAGAAATTCACACCAGAATTTCTGCAGCTAATTTGTGCATTACATCCTCGTCCAGGAATCAGCCGAGGTACACAAATCAACGTTATTGATAATACAGAATCCTCGTCTTAGAAACAATATAAAAGAGTTACACAAATGCAGCGGAAAGGAAAAATAAAACTGACTTAAGCTAAACTTGACACGAGCGAAGCGGAACACCAACTCCACAGCTAAACCTTGACGAGAACAAGCCTACACCTCCTCGGAGACCACGCTCTCAACCTCTGGCACTGAAGGGGGAAAAAGAAGCAAGACTGAGTACAACCACCGTACTCAACAAGTCACACGGGAAAAGGGTACATGATGCGAGATAAATAACAAGGAAGGGTCAAGAGGCTCAATTTGCATAAACAAGCATTTGCAGTATATAATAATAATATTTGAAGACAAGAAAAAAAGTAGTAATATTTAAGCAAGATTAAATAAACGCTGTCCAACGCTCAAACCACATTGCAACAGCCCATCCATCCACCCGCACTAGTCATATTCCAACATTTCATTCGAATAAAGTAAATGAGACTAATCAAGGTGAATCGGTCGATCGCCCGTAACCGTGGGCACGGCTATTCGAATAGTTTTTACTCGATCGAGGTGTACAATCGTACCCACAAGACACAATCCCACAACACGTTACCGTGCGCCGGTGCACCACCACGGTGCCCCGGAAAGGAATTGTGACAGGACCCTTCACACAACCCCTCTAATCAATCGTACCACACCAAGGTTTCGCCCCCATTCCCACCGGGCAATGGGCAGCCCCTCTAGTGCCGCGGTGAATCCGAAGCTGATCAACCCTTAAAACCGGGGCCGACCCAACTCCATCACGCTCACCCTCTCGGGATACGTTAACTAGAGACAGCTATGCTACGGCCCACCATTACCCATGCCGGCTTGTGGTATGCACGGCATTTCTTCCAGGGTTTCCCGAGAACCGGTCCTTAATCATCATGAGCACGCTAACCAAAGTCCAACCATGTGCTCACGACCCACCTTTTTCATAATTCAATATTATTAAAACCAAAGTCATATCTTAATATCGTCGGAAGATCCACTTTAGAAATAAACTTGATTAGTGTGACTCCCTTAAGTGAGCTAGTTGCGCTAAGCATGACTAAGCAACCTTAAACTATCATCTAGTCACATTGGATCCCAAGTTATCAATGGTATAAGGTAAACAATCTTATGGTTGAGTACAATAGGTATAAAACATCCCATGAAATGACATTCTAAAACATATGCAGTATTTGAATGAAATAGAGGTATTTACATAAAATAGGTACAATATGGTCAATGTAAGGTATGACTTGCCTTGCTCTGGAGACTCGAGGAACTTCGGCGACTACTTCGAAGAGAACGGCTCGCGGAAAACTCGGGATCTACACGACAAACAAAGCACTCAACAAACACCCTAAAAAGTCTACTGAAACAGCACTGAATAGTATTTTTAATGGATTCTTGACATTTTTCTGGATTTAATGAAATTTGAATGGGCTAAAACGGAGCTCGGATTCAAAAGATATGAATTTTAGAAGTTTAATTGCGATTTTTAAACTAAACAGAAAAGATTAAATTATTTATTGCGCAATTAAGTCCCTGGTGACGTCACCCTTGCGCGGCACGGTGGCGTCGGCATGACGTCGGCCGGGCCGGTGTCAGCCCTAGGCCGTCGCCGCGCACGGGCTGCAGCGCGGGAGACGGGCGCGGCGGCCGGATTGCCGCCACGTGGCGCAATCCGAGCGGCCGGATCGGCGGCGACGCGGCGCGATCGGCGGCCGGATGGCAACGATTGGACGGCGCAGATCCATCGCGATCGGACGGCGCATCCGTTCGATCCGCAAGATCGGACGGCACGAGAGGGCGGCGCTAGGTTTAGGGTTAGGGTTAGGGTTCCACGGGTGGCGGCGGCGGGACGCCGGCGACGACCATCCAGCGGCGGCGGGCGGCGGCGATGACCCGACGAGCGGCGGCGGACCGGCGGCGACGACTCGGCGAACGGCGGCGTGCGCGCGAAAGGAAAAAGGAAGCAAACGAAAACCAAAAAGGAACCCGGGGACGGGGCGAGCTCACCGGCGGATGAACGACGGAGAACGGCGGCGACACGGCTAGAAACCACGGCGAACAAAGGGGAAACGAGGCGGAGCTCGAGGGGTTTTAAAGGGGAGAGAGAGGCGAAACGGGCACGGAAACGGCGGGGATAAGGTCGCCGGCGTTCTCGGACTCGGAGAGAGAGAGGATATACGGCGCCGTTTCGGGCGGCGGCGGCGTGCGGCGCGCGGGAGGTGCGGGCACGGGTGCGGCGGCACGGCCGGAGCCGGCGTGGGGCCCACGCGGCGCGAGCGCGCGAAACGGCCGGGAAGAGGCGGGCGGCGCGGCTATGGCGGCGGCGGTGGTTGGGCCGGCGGCGCGGGAGGCGGCTCCGACAGTGGGGCCCACTGTCGGTGGCCCGTGGCGCGGGAGGCGCCGGACTTGCGGGCGCGGCGGGACCGTGGGCTTCGGCCCACGACCGAGGAGGAGTGGCGCGCGAGACGGGCCGACGGCCGTTACGGCTCGGCGGGAAAGGACCGTACGGGCGTACGGAAAAAGGAAAGAAAAAGAAAAAGAAAAAGAAAAAGGGAAAAAGGGACTTAATTAAATTCCTGTTTTCTTATTTAATTGATTAAAAATACTTAGAGTGCTCTAAAAATTCCAAGTAAAAATCGTTAGCGTATTTTGACGTGAAGAATTCAAGAAAAATCCTATCATGTCATTTCCATTTATTAATTGCATTTTAAAATTATAGGTTGACTCCGAGTTAATTTCAAAAATTCCGATTATTGCGGGTAAATTATTTTAAATGAATTAGGGAAAACTCGGATGTGACAACCTACCCCCTTAAACGGAATCTCGACCCCGAGATTCGGAGGTACTGCGAAGAGGTGCGGGTGCGCGGCCTTTAGCTCATCTTCTCGTTCCCAAGTAGCTTCTTCCTCGAGTGATGAGTCCATTGAACCTTGCAAAACCCGATAACCTTGTTCCGAGTCCTTCTCTCACCGACCTCGGGAATACGTGCTGGTCTCTCTACGTAGGTTAAGTCCTCTTGGATTTCAACCTGTCCGGACTCGCTTTGTTCTTCCGGTACCCTTAAACACTTCTTCAACTGGGACACATGAAACACGTCGTGAATACCAGTCATGTTGGAGGAAGCTCCGTGATAGGCCACTTCTCCTCGACGTTCCCGAATCTCGTATGGCCCCACGAAACGTGGTGCCAACTTACCTTTGGTTTGGAAACGGTGTACTCCCGGAGTGGTGTGACGCGAAGATACACAAAATCCCCGCTTCAAAAGCGAGATCTCTTCGACGATTATCGGCATAGCTCTTCCGTCGGGATCGCGCAATCTTCAACCTTTCCCGAATCACTCGGACCTTTTCCTCTCGCTTCGCTTATTACTTCCGTGCCAAACAATTGGCGCTCACCGCTGGTCCTGAACGGGGTGTGCGGCATTTCCGTCCATACAAGGCTTCATACGGTGACATTTGAATGCTGGCCTGTAAGCGTTGTTGTAAGAGAATTCGGCATAGGGCAAGCTTTTGTCCCACGCTTTTCCAAAATCGAGCGCGCATGCTCTTAGCATATCTTCCAAAATCTGATTCACTCTCTCGTTTGGTCGTCTATTTGCGGATGATAGGCCGTGCTGAAATTCAAACGGGTACCAAGTTCTTCTTGCAACTTCTTCCGAATTTGGAAGTAACCGACTTCCCTATCGGACACGATCTTCTTAGGCACGCCATGCAAACACATGATCCTTGCGAGATAAAGCTCGCCAACTTCTTCGCCGAGTAGGTAGTATGTACTGGTATGAAATGGGCCACCTTGGTGAGTCGGTCCACCACGACCCAAATTGAGTCATATCCTGACGTTGTGCGGGATAAACCCGTGATGAAATCCATCCCAATTTCTTCCCATTTCCACGGAATCGAAGTGGTTGCACAATCCGGCGGGCCGTTGATGTTCGCCTTCACTCGCCGACAAACATCACAAAGTGCAACAAACTCGGCTATCTCCCTCCTCATGCCGACCCACCAAAACTTTTCTTTAAGGTCTTGATACATCTTTGTACTGCCCGGGTGAATTGAGTATTGAGTTTGGTGAACTTCGTAAGGATCGCCTTTTCAAATCCTTGTCTTCCGGCACACACAACCTCTTTCCCATCCAGATTGTGCCATGTTCGTCTTCCGTAAAACCACGAGCTTTTCCGACTCTCATGTTCTTCTTGAGTTCGGCCATTTCGGGATCCGACGCCTGAGCAGCCCGAATTTGATCAATGAGAGTGGGTTGGGCTTCCGAGCAGCCACAAAACCAAAATCCACCACTCGTAGATTTAGATTCTCGAATTCTGCCGCAATCGGTCACACATTCCTTCGACACCGAGGGTGGTGCAGTAACTCTTTCGGCTTAGTGCATCCGCAACGACATTAGCTTTTGGGATGGTAATGCATCCCTAAGTCATAATCTTTGATCGGTTCCAACCATCTCCTCTCGTCGGAGGTTTAAATCCGGTTGGGTGAAAATGTACTTAAGACTTTTGTGATCCGTATACACTTCACAACGATTACCAATTAGGTAGTGTCGCGGATCTTCAATGCATGAACCACCGCGGATAACTCCGATCATGAGTGGGGTAGTTGTTTTCATGTGGGCGCAATTGACGAGATGCATATGCGACCACTTTGCCTTCTTGCATCAACACACATCCTAACCCTTGGCGAGATGCATCACAATAAACTTGGAAGTCCTTTCTTGGGTCGGGCAAGTATCAACACCGTGCGAGACACCAACTTCCTCTTGAGCTCTTCAAAACTCCTATTGCATTCGCCGACCACTTAAACTTCTCATCTTTCTTCAACGTTGAGTCATTGGCTTGGCGATTTTGGAGAAGTTCTCGATGAAGAGCGGTAGTAACCCGCAAGTCCAAGGAAACTTCGGATCTGCGTGACTCGTTTTAGGCGGGGTCCACTTAGTAACGATTCCACATTTGCTAGATCCACGGCTACTCCTTGGGCATTCACAATGTGGCCGAGGAACCGTACCTCCTTTAACCGAAAGCACACTTGCTAAACTTGGCGTAGAGTTGATGGTCTCTCAACTTTTCGAGTACTGTCCGAAGATGTTGCTGATGATCCTCCTCTGACTTAGAGTAGACCAAAATATCGTCAATGAACACCACCACGAATTTATCCAAGAACTCCATAAACACCTTGTTCATCAGGTTCATAAAGAAAGCCGGTGCATTGGTTAAACCAAAAGACATGACCGTACACTCGTACGTCCATACACAGTGGTGAAGGCGGTCTTGGGAATGTCCTCTTCCCGAATCCTTAGCGATGATAGCCCGATCGCAGATCTATCTTGGAAAATACCTTGGCCCCTTTGAGTTGATCGAATAAGTCATCAATCCGTGGTAGGGGATACTTGTTCTTGATAGTAACCTCATTGAGGGCTCGATAATCTACACACATTCTCTTGGTCTTGTCTTTCTTTTCCACAAAAATCAGGAGCACCCCAAGGCGATGTGCTCGGCGAATATACCCTTTTTGCAACTGTTCATCCACTTGCTTCTTTACTTGCCAACTCGTTGGCTCCCATCCTATATGGCCTCTTGTGTATTGGGGCTGTCCGGTACTAGGTCAATCCGGAATTCAATTTTCCTTTTGGCGGCATCGAGTTAAATCCTGGGAAAACTTCGTGGTATTCTCGACGATGGGGATATCCTCTAACTTCACAGGGTCTTGGCCGCCATTTCGGACGATTCCCGTGGAAACATGATTCAAACTTGCTACGGGCTTGACTTGCATGGGAGAGCGAAAAACAACTCTTTCTCCTTTCGTATTAATTAGAGTAATGGTGCGACTAGCGCAGTCAATTACTCCCTTATGTCCGGACAACCAATCCATCCCAAGAATGACATCTATGCCTTTGGGTGAAGGAGGATAAGGTTGGCTAGAAACATAGATCCTTGGATTTCTATGGCTACCGAAGGACAATCGAGTGGTCTCCAAGTGGTTTCCGGGGTTTGAACCCGCATAGGTATCTTAAGTCCCACTACGACAACCCATGTGCCCCAACAAATTGCTTTGAGATAAAAGAATGCGTGGCGCCGTAATCAAATAATACGTGGCGGGAGTATAGTTTACGGAAACATACCCAGTATAACTTCGGGAGCGGTCGTGCTTCCTCGGCGGACGCATGATTGACTCGAGCCTGGATGAACCTTGGCCCGCGTCTTGGCCGGACACTTGTCCGCAAAATGCCCCGGGTCACCACAGTTGAAACGAGACTCGGCTTTCCTCCCGAGTCCTTCCTTGGAGGTGGTGGGTGTTTCTTGCCGGGATGGCGCTGTTGGAGGGCGCGGGTGGAGTACGCTGTGCCGACCACCGCCACTACCGCGCTTGGAAATTCCCCGGTAATAAGGTCGATGCCGACGAACAATCATGGTGGTAGGTCCACTCGACTTCCGGCATGAAACGCGGCCTCTCGCGATTTCCCCGTTGAGGAGGTCGTTCGTGTCGGAATACTTTTGTCTTCTTGATCATCTTGTTGCGCCGATCTTCTGTCAAATGGCCTTGTCAACCAGCTTCTCAAAGTTAGCATATTCTCCGAGATAAGCTTGTCCGTGAGTTCATCATCCAAACCAGCCAAAAACTTTTCTGCCCCGCTTTCGGTGCGCACATCTTCGGGGCATAACAGGCAAGACGATTGAACTCGTGCGAGATACTCGAGAATCGATCCGTTACCCTGCTCAAGGGAACGGAACTCACGCTTTTACGTGCAACTATTCCCGCAGGAATATGGGCGGTCCTGAAACTACGACGAAACTCTTCCGTGTAAACCGCTCCCGCCGGCGAGTAACCAAATAGTTGTCCCACCAAGTGAAGGACCACATGAATCGATGAGTGGCAAAAGAGACTTTCTCGATCCGTGCACGAAGCGGATCCAACTTCTTCTCTATGGCATGAAGCCAATCATTAGCCTCCATGGGATTGGTGGTGCTTGGAGAAGGTCGGCGGTCGGACACGAAGGAACTCGCGGCTTGGTGGGGTGGTGGGGCGGCAACCGTATCTGCTGCTATTCTTTGCCGCATTTGCCGCAAGAATCGCCGTTGCATCTGGTGGTGTTGTTGTTGCATTTGCTGCATCATTGCAGCCATCATCTCGTGTTCGTGAAGCGAGCACTTGAGCAATGGTGGGATTCTCGGGTGGCGGTGGAGGAGCATTGCCATTGGCGTCGTGAGCCTCGTGGTTGTCGGCACTGATCGCCCATTGTTCTGTTCGCCCCCGGGTCCCGGTGTTCACCATCCGAAGGAGACGACCGACCGGAGAGAGAAAAGAAGAAAAAGCAGACAGACTTAGCACTAATCTTTATTATTTGAATTCAAATGCATTGTTACGATCTTGACTAGAAACAAGGAAAAGCACCAAACATCCTTAATTGGTCGGTCATATCACACTTGATATCGCGCCGCTATCCCACACACGCACCTAACACACAAAGAACTACCAAGAAGACAAACTAAGATAAACGGTAAAACTAAAGAGGGCAACTAGAACGATCCACGAGACGAGGAGTCGAAACGCTTCCTTCGGAAGATCCCCATTCTTCCGAACGGCTCCTGGAGTCCTCGGGCGTCACCTCGGACTTGGAATCTTCGAGTCGGTTGCCGTAGCCCAACCGATCCTGCCTCTTCCCTCCGAGGAATCTTGAGTCTCTTCGGAGTCCATGTCTTCAGCCGAATTATCTGAGCTTGAGTCACTGGAGACGGAGATCCAACCATTACTGCCACCTCCGCCTGGATTTGCCGAAGCTGGAGCAAAGGTGAGGGCAGGACCTGCAGCAGGAGGAACTGGAACCGGCGCTGGAACTGGAGCGGTTGGAGCGGGAGAAGGCGGTGGAATCCGAGGTGCCAGCTGGATACGGACAGGCGCGGTGGTGGTCTTCCGAGGCGTAGTGCGGAGTCTGACCCCAACTGGTGGCGGGAGTCCCTTCAACTCAGCTACCTCCTTCTTCAGACGAACCACTTCGTCCTGCAGTCGCGCGATCCTCAGCATCTTCTTGTCGTTCAGCTCCTTGGTCGCCTTGTGTAGGTCAGAGTGCATCTGATCCAGTCCTTTGAGCACAGTGCACATGTGACTGAAGGTAGTGTCATTCTCCTCTGCCGTAGACTTGAATGCACTGACCTCTGAGGAACTACCTCGACGGGGATGGTAGCGGTAGGAGGAGGTGCGAAGGTCAACATCATGCAGCTCCCTCATCCTGGCCAACATCAGGTAGGCGGCTTCTTGACAAGCGTGATCTGACGTGCCTCCGGAAGCTGTGACCTCCATGTTGGGAAGACACGTTCCCACAAACCCGTGAACCTCCAACCGAACATGGTAGGGCAACTCGTCACTGAGAGGCGCATCTGTCGTATACTCCGGTGCTTCGGGATATCCGACTGCAAGGGCCATACGCGCCAGCTCTGCAACAAAGCCTGTCATCCCTTTTCCGCGGTGCGTCGCTGGGGAACCTGCCATCTATAGAAACAAAGGAGTGGGAAAATCAAAACATGCTCAAAACCCACGACCACATCCCATTTTCGCAATTCCTAAACCCTAGACTGACTCCACTTTTCAAAACACCCCTTTTTTTTCAAAACATATGCACATGAAAAGAATTAGAGGGCTCTTAAGGTTTCCAGTTGGCTTGTCCTACAGTCATAGGAAGGCTCTGATACCAACTTGTCACGCCCAGAAATTCACACCAGAATTTCTGCAGCTAATTTGTGCATTACATCCTCGTCCAGGAATCAGCCGAGGTACACAAATCGACGTTATTGATAATACGAATCCTCGTCTTAGAAACAATATAAAAGAGTTACACAAATGCAGCGGAAAGGAAAAATAAAACTGACTTAAGCTAAACTTGACACGAGCGAAGCGGAACACCAACTCCACAGCTAAACCTTGACGAGAACAAGCCTACACCTCCTCGGAGACCACGCTCTCAACCTCTGGCACTGAAGGGGGAAAAAGAAGCAAGACTGAGTACAACCACCGTACTCAACAAGTCACACCGGAAAAGGGTACATGATGCGAGATAAATAACAAGGAAGGGTCAAGAGGCTCAATTTGCATAAACAAAGCATTTGGTATATAATAATAATATTTGAAGACAAGAAAAAGTAGTAATATTTAAGCAAGTATTAAATAAACGCTGTCCAACGCTCAAACCACGTTGCAACAGCCCATCCATCCACCCGCACTAGTCATATTCCAACATTTCATTCGAATAAAGTAAATGAGACTAATCAAGGTGAATCTGGTCGATCGCCCGTAACCGTGGGCACGGCTATTCGAATAGTTTTTACTCTGATCAGAGGTGTACAACTGTACCCACAAGACACAATCCCACAACACGTTACCGTGCGCCGGTGCACCACCACGGTGCCCGGAAAGGAATTGTGACGGACCCTTCACACAACCCTCTAATCAATCGTACCACACCAAGGTTTCGCCCCATTCCCACCGGGCAATGGGCAGCCCCCTCTAGTGCCGCGGTGAATCCGGAAGCTGATCAACCCTTAAAACCGGGGCCGACCCAACTCCATCACGCTCACCCTCTCTGGGATACGTTAACTAGAGACGGCTATGCTACGGGCCCACCATTACCCATCCGGCTTGTGGTATGCACGGCATTTCTTCCGGGGTTTCGAGAACCGGTCCTTAATCGTCATGAGCACGCTAACCAAAGTCCAACCATGTGCTCACGACCCACCTTTCTCATAATTCAATATTATTAAAACCAAAGTCATATCTTAATATCGTCGGAAGATCCACTTTAGAAATAAACTTGATTAGTGTGACTCCCTTAAGTGAGCTAGTTGCGCTAAGCATGACTAAGCAACCTTAAACTATCATCTAGTCACATTGGATCCCAAGTTATCAATGGTATAAGGTAAACAATCTTATGGTTGAGTACAATAGGTATAAAACATCCCATGAAATGACATTCTAAAACATATGCGGTATTTGAATGAAATAGAGGTATTTACATAAAATAGGTACAATATGGTCAATGTAAGGTATGACTTGCCTTGCTCGAGCGAGGAACTTCGGCGACTACTCGAAGAGAACGGGCTCGCGGAAAACTCGGGATCTACACGACAAACAAAGCACTCAACAAACACCCTAAAAAGTCTACTAAAACAGCACTGAAAAGTATTTTTAATGGATTCTTGACATTTTTCTGGATTTAATGAAATTTGAATGGGCTAAAACGGAGCTCGGATTCAAAAGATATGAATTTTAGAAGTTTAATTGCGATTTTTAAACTAAACGAAAAGATTAAACTATTTATTGCGCAATTAAGTCCCCGGTGACGTCACCCTTGCGGCATGAGTGCGTCGGCATGACGTCAGCGGGGCGGCGCCGCCCTAGGCGCGAGTCGGCGCCGGAGCGGCAGGAGACGGCGCGGCGGCGGATTGCCGCCACGTGGCGCAATCCGAGCGGCCGGATCGGCGGCGACGTGGCGCGATCTGGGCGGCGGATGGCGGCGATCGGACGGCGCAGATCCATCGCGATCGGACGGCGCAGATCCGTCCGATCCGCAAGATCGGACGGCCAGAGGCGGCGCTAGGGTTAGGGTTCCACGGGTGGCGGCGGCGGGGACGCGGCGCGACCATCCGAGCGGCGGCGGGTGGCGGCGACGACCGACGAGCGGCGGCGGACCGGCGGCGACGACTCGACGACCGGCGGCGTGCGCGCGAAAGGAAAAAGGAAGCAAACGAAAACCAAAAAGGAACCCGGGGGCGGCGAGCTCACCGGCGGATGAACGACGGAGAACGGCGGCGACACGGGCTAGAAACCACGGCAAACAAAGGGAAACGAGGCGGAGCTCGAGGGGTTTTAAAGGGGAGAGAGGAGGCCGAAACGGGCACGGAAACGGCGGGGATAAGGTCGCCGGCGTTCTCGGACTCGGAGAGAGAGAGGATATACGGCGATCGTTTCGGGGCGGCGGCGGCGTTGCGGCGCGCGGGAGGTGCGGGCACGGGTGCGGCGGCACGGGCGGAGCCGGCGTGGGGCCCACGCGGCGAGGCGCGCGGAAGCGGCCGGGAAGAGGCGGGCGGCGCGGCTATGGCGGCGGCGGTGGTTGGGCCGGCGGGCGCGGGAGGCGGCTCCGACAGTGGGGCCCCTGTCGGTGGCCGTGGCGCGAGGAGAGCGCCGGACTTGCGCGGCGCGGGGACCGTGGGCTTCGGCCACGACCAGAGGAGGGTGGCGCGCGCGGGAGACGGGCCGACGGCCGTTACGGCGTCGGGCGGGAAAAGGACCGTACGGGCGTACGGAAAAAGGAAAGAAAAAGAAAAAGAAAAAGAAAAAGGGAAAAAGGGACTTAATTAAATTCTGTTTTCTTATTTAATTGATTTAAAATACTTAGAGTGCTCTAAAAATTCCAGTAAAAATCCTGTTAGCGTATTTTGACGTGAAGAATTCAAGAAAAATCCTATCATGTCATTTCCATTTATTAATTGCATTTTAAAATTATAGGTTGACTCCAGGTTAATTTCAAAAATTCCGATTATTGCAGGGTAAATTATTTTAAATGAATTAGGGAAAAACTCAGGATGTGACACCAATCGACATAGCGATTCTACAGGGCTGGGGAATTGACTGTGGGGCTGATCCTAGCGAGGTCTCCGAAGAGGTGATGATGCAAAACCCAGAGGATACCAATGAAGGAAACCAGGAGTAGCATCCCTCATCGGCAACTGGCCATAATCATGCACTGCTTCAGCTCGTTTTACCCCCTTAAGACTGTGTTTATGACATTGATGATTGTTCATGACTGTGCTATGGGTTTTTGTAATATGTTTAATTGTTACTTATTGGGCCTTATTTATCACCCTGGTGGGAGGCCTACCCTGCTGGTTTTGCTGCTAAAGAGGCTCCCTTTTGGCCTTTCTTGCATTTGTACTCGCTATGGCTGTGCTCTCTCCCCTTTGGTCTGGTTATTGGCAAATTCTGATGGGCTGTGGCTATCAGCTCTCTCCTGTTGTGATTTTTCTTGGCTTTCATGTCTCATCATGACTGGATTATTCTATGTTGGAATATAAGGGGGATCAATGCACCAGGAAAATGGGAGGCCATCAGAAACAAAATTGAGGAAAGTGCCTGCTCAATTGTCTGTATTTAGGAAACGAAGAGGGAATCCTTTGACAAAAGTTATATCAGAAAGCTAGCCCCAAAGAGCTTTGATTGTTTTGATTTCATTCCCTCTGTGAGCCTCGGGGGGTATTCTGATTCTTTGGAAAGGAAAGTTTTTTTCGGGTCTGGTTTTTGATAAACAAAGTTTCGACATCTCTGTAGCCCTAACCTCCCTGTAGTCCTCGTTAACTTGGAAAATAACAGTGGTTGATGGTCCATGTGAAGAACCACTACGATCGGACTTCATGAATTGGTTGAGAAACCATGAGATTGCCGAACTGGATGACTGGCTTTTTCTGGGGGATTTCAACTTTTATCGGTCGCTAGCTAACAGAAACAAGCCGGGAGGAAACATTCTGGACACTCTAACCTTTAATGAGGCCATTGGTCATTTAGGCTTAATTGAAATCCCAATTAAGGGGAGGGCTTTCACGTGGAGTAATATGCAAATTGACCCCCTCCTTGAACAACTCGATTGGTTTTTTTCCTCCATCAATTGGACGACAGATTTCCAAACACCAGAGTTATTCCGCTAGCAAGAAAAGTCTCAGATCACATCCCCTGTAAAATTATGATTGGAACAAAAATCCCTAAGGCAAACATCTTCCGCTTTGAGAATTATTGGGCTGAGCAACCGGATTTCAGCATCATAGTCTCCAATTACTGGTCTCTCCCAGCGTTTCATGGGCATGCAGCAAAGAACATTGCAAGGAAATTCAAAACTTTGAGAGCAGGGCTTCGATCTTGGAGTAAAAGTTTTTCTAATCTAAAGGCTCTCATTCAAAACGCAACACTTGTGATTGCCTTTCTTGACTTGCTCGAGGAAGGAAGGTGCTTATTCAACACAGAATTTAATATGAGGAAAGTGGTTAAAAAGAAACTTCAACATTGCCTGCATATGATGAACATTTACTGGAGGAATAGGCACACTGTGAACAGGGTAAAACTTGGGGATGAATGCACGAAATTCTTCCAGAGCTTGGCCTCTATTTCCTACAGGAAAAACATGATTTCGCAGATTAGAAATGAGCAAGGTGACTGGATCCAGGATCACGCAGGAAAGGCGGCAATCCTTTGGTCCTCCTTCAAGGATAGAATGGGATCCTCTTCCAATCCAGATATGATCTTTCATCTCCCAAGCCTTATTCAACCAAGAGATGGATTAGATTTTCTGGCCCTACAAATTTCTCATGAGGAAATTGATATGGTTGTCAAAAGGATGCCGAGTGATAAAGCCCCAGGACCGAATGGCTTCAATGGTCTTTTCTACAAAAAAAGTTGGTCAATCATCAAGGATGACTTCTACAAACTCGTGACTCTTTTCAGCAAGAAAGATCAGTCTTTAGCCAATTAATAACTCCTTCATCACTTTGATCCCGAAAAAGATAACCCAAACGATCAATGACTATCGGCCTATCTCCTTGCTCAACTCCTCCCTGAAAATAATAACAAAAGTATTAGCAGATCGGCTACAGGGAGTCATAAAATCAATAATTCACAAGAACCAATATGGCTTTATCCGATCAAGAACAATCCAAGACTGCCTTGCCTGGGCCTTTGAATACATACATCAATGTCAACGCTCCAGAGAAGAAGTGATCATCCTCAAATTGGACTTTGAAAAGGCATTTGATACCATCGAACACTCAACCATCCTCCTTATGATGCAAAGTCTTGGGTTCCCAGATAGATGGCTGCAATGGGTTTAAGAAATCTTATCCTCCGGAACATCCGCTGTCCTGCTAAATGGAATCCCTGGAAAAACTTTTCGCTGCAAGAGAGGGGTTAGACAAGGAGATCCACTTTCGCCCCTGCTCTTTGTGCTGGCGGCTGAGCTGATTCAGGTCTTAATCAATAAAGCCAGACAAGAGAGCCTTCTTCATTTGCCAATAACGCAGCCAACAAAGCATTTTCCAGTAGTCCAATATGCGGATGATACCATTATCATCCTTCAAGCAGATGCCAGGCAGCTTCTCTTTCTCAAAAACCTTCTGAACACAATCCAAACGACGACTGGACTCAAAGTGAACTACAAAAAATCAAGCATGTACCCAATTAATCTCAGCAATGACAAGCTTAGTCATCTGGCCAACACATTTGGATGCGATGCGGGCTCCTTCTTGTTCACCTATTTGGGGTTACCACTAGGGACAACTAAGCCAAAAATTGAGGATCTAATGTCGCTTCTGAAAAAAATTGAAAGGAAGCTGTCTTCATGTGCCTCCTGGTTATCCTACTCAGGTAGGCTCGAGATGATCAACTCGGCAATTACTCCGATAACACCCTACGCCATATGCACCCTCAAGATCCCTAAAAGTATTATAGAAGCCATCGACAGGGCAAGAAAACAGTGTCTCTGGAGGGGAAACAATCTGGAAAAAAGGAGGCAACCTAGCATCTTGGAATCTAGTAACCAGACCAAAAGCAAAAGGGGGTCTAGGGGTACTAAATCTGTGCCTCCAAAACGATGCTCTACTCATCAAGCAACTCTCAAAATTTTACAACCGTGAAGACATCCCCTGGGTGGAACTCATTTGGTTTAGATACTATCAAGACAAGGTCCCCCACCACTGTAGAGAAATGGGTTCCTTCTGGTGGAAAGACATTCTTAGACTCAATGACCTTTACAGGATGGTGGCCTCATGTCAAATAGGTAAAGGTTACTCGGTAAGCTTCTGGGCAGACAACTGGAATAACTTAAATATCCAATCCAACTTCCCCCACCTTGCCTCGTTTGCCAAGAAAAGCAAGGCCTCGGTAACCGAAATCATACAAGCTGAAGACCTGGATTCAGTTCTGCACCTACCGCTCTCTGACCAAGCCTACCAGGCGCCGCTTCAACCCTCCTTGGAACCGCCTTATGAGGAGGAATCTCTTGACAGTGGTCGATGGTCCGGGAAGGAAATACACCTCAAGAGGATTCTACAATTATGTCTTTGACTCCTTCACGGGTCACCAAAGCTTTAAGTTGATTTGGAAGTCCAAGTGCCTTCCAAGAATCAAGTTCTTTGCGTGGCTGCTGCTATTGGACAGATTGAATAAGAAATCAATGCTACAAAGAAGACACATCAACATCCAGGATGACAGTCTATGCATAATGTGTGACCTGGGAGAGGAAGAAACTGCTGAGCATCTTTTCTTCTCGTGCCCCTTTGCGATCCAATGCTGGTCAACCCTTCAGCTACAATGGGACACCTCCCTACCCATCATGGACAGATTGCTGCAATCGATTTTCACTTCAACGCTACCTTGTGCCACAGAGATAACCCTCTTAGCAGCTTGGGAAATATGGAAGATTCGGAACGACAAGGTGTTCCAGAGAGTAAATCCAAATCTGCCTCTCTGGAAAAGGAATTTCAAAGTTCAGTGCTGTTCACAAGTTCTTAGACTTAGGATAGAAGATAAGAGCTCCTTTTGCGCCTGGCTTGATGCTTACAGTTAGTGTTAGTTTTCTTTTCTTTTCGCGGCCTCAGTTATGCTAGTGGCTTCTGTTAGCATCTTTGTTCGGGCATCTTCGCCCTTTTCCAAACAGGTTGTACTCTAAACTTTCTCTCTTCCCTCATCTATAAAATTTGGCTCGAAACCATGGGGACCTCCTCCTAGTGTTTTAGGTCAAAAAAAACAGATCGGCTGTTTTGATTATCGGCCTATCGGCCGATATGATTTATGCTCTGTTGTTTTGTATAACTTGTCAGTGGCAGGATCAAACTGACTTGCACGTCCGCACTTCATCAATTTTAGGACCTGCACTAGAGCTAAGCAGATCTCTGTAACATCCTGGCCCAGGGCTTAATAGGATTAATAGAATACTCATACCAACAAGTTGTAACTTCTTTTCCGGAAGCTCATCTCCAAAGAACTCTGAGGTTAAGCATGCTCTGTGAGGGCAGTCTAAGGTCCTAGAGAGCTTCCAGATGTAGGCGGGCCCAGCCCGGGAAGGGTGGGACGTTACAAGTGGTATCAGAGCCGACCCTCACGGTTTCACGGGGCGCGTGGTGGGTCAGTTGCGCGGGCATGGTGCGCATGGCGCGTGGGCCCTGAGGGGTCACGAGATGGCACATGCGCCGGCACTGGACGCACGGACGTGGCCAAGAGGGGAGGTTCCTGGCCTGGGGTTGACCGACGAGGACGTCGGGTCTTCTAAGGGGTGTGGATGTAACATCCTGGCCCAGGGCTTAATAGGATTAATAGAATACTCATACCAACAAGTTGCAACTTCTTTTTTGGAAGCTCATCTCCAAAGAACTCTGAGGTTAAGCGTGCTTGGCCTAGGGCAATTTGGGGATGGGTGACCGAGACAAAGTACGTAGAAAAGACTGGTGTTGGTCTGTGAGGGCAGTCTAAGGTCCTAGAGAGCTTCTAGATGTAGGCGGGCCCAGCCCAGGAAGGGTGGGACGTTACAATCTCCCAGGCCAGCGTGTGCTCTGACGTCAACACATCTTTTGGCATCACAGCGGTGGTACGGATTTAGCGTCAACACCAATATATGTATGCAGTAGCGGGCCTGCTCCAGTGAAGCCGATATGCTAAGTCTTGTCAATGTCCCCTTTGACATGCCAGGAGGATGTGACAATTCTCCCACAGCTGCTGTCAAATGGTGCTGAGGCCGAGAAAGTCTTCATCTGGTTGCTCTGGACCCATAGGCCAGCCCTCGAGCAATTGATAGGACATTGGGCAGTGGACACTTGAGAACGCGACACGCCGCCTCATTCTTGCATTTCTAGTTGACGTGGGCATGCATACAGCTGCATGTGACGCCACTTTCAAGATGCACATGAAGATAGGTGGCTCTGTCGGTTGCACCACCCTGCAACGGTAATCATGATATTGACGACATTTATACCATCGGGCCCACCCAGATAGACGAAAAAAAATCTTGGGTGGGCCCAGGGGTAGGAGATGGATCTGTGGTAAGCTCGGAGCTTATGGCCATGTGTGGACCCCCGTTTTTGGAACGGGAATCTTTCGTGTTCTTAGTACCATTTCCCTGGATCGAGTAGTTTGGTACCCACGAAATACAGTACTGTATAACCAGGTGCACATGCACGAATAGTCTTACAACGAAATTATTACAATAGTAGGCCCAGAGGCAATGTTCATCACATAGGACCTCATGGTCCGGATACAACCCAAAAGCAGAAATTAGATGAGGCAGCGGAATAAAGGCAGCGGCTTGTCGGTTGCCATAGGCAACGGCCGGAGACTAAGACCTAGTAAGCGCCATCAGCTTCTTCGCCTTCCTGATAGTAGGCGTATGGATCCTCCGATTCTTCATTCCCAACATCTGAAGGTTTGTGCGTATAGCAAGGGTGAGTACCAACCGTACTCAGCAAGCCAACACGGAAGTGATGCATATGATAGGTTTATTCAAGGAATGGCTGGTGCTCTTTTGCATAAAGCCAATTTTCACAAATCTTTTCACAAGCCTAACAACTAGCCAACTCAGGTTTTAGTTCCATAGTTCATTAACTCGGCGACGGTTCTGTCTACCATCCATCGTGATACCAAGGACGGCTTCCCGCCTCCGGTTCGTTATGGTTTTCTGGGAATCCACCCCTTCTCGCATCTCGAGAAGTTGATCCACCAGCGAACAAAATCATCATACAAACCCATCCCAGCATTTTAAAGTTTAAAGTCTAGCCAAGCGAAAGTCTTGTCACGATGCTCAATATCCGCGAGCACGGCTATTCGAATAGATTGAATCATTCACACTGCAGTGGATGTACACTTTACCCGTACTCCGTGACAACCCAACAAATGAGCCTATGTCCCAACACATGAAACGGTCACGGCAAAGCCTTTCGATAACCTCACTTTGGCAGTACCCGCTCCATGAACTTAAGCCCTCATGCACTCTAGCCGTCCTTTTCTAGCAAGAAGAGGAGTTCTGGCGCACCCGGGGTAAGGGGAAATTCCATTCGTCGAGTAAGAATAAATTTCAAATTACCATCAACTCTTTCACATCTCATCTCATCCATAAGAACCACTATGCAAGGGTACCGCCTCCGCTCCGCTATCTACTCTGCTAGGTCTATACCCATTCGAGAAGTAGGGTTGTACTGGCTCGTTTCCCTGCTATCTCATGACTCGGTCCTTAATTGACCAGGGTCGGCACTCGCCTTTTCCGGACTCCACCCAAATCATCCAGCCGCCCCAGTCTAAAACATTCGTTTAGTACTTTCAGTTTTCATCAAAACTCATTTCATCATTCTCATGGCCATGTGGGGCTCATGTCTCCACATGCCGTATCTTAACTACCTTCCCCAAGGTAGTTGCCCGAGCATAAAGCTTTTCATAAAATCATGAGTATGCATGAATCTAAGTTTAGCAGGGCTAAGCAATTTGCCGAAGTTATTCTCCGGTTATTTGTATCACATCGAGGGTTACAAGGGATAATTCTAAACGTAATCAATGACAAGGTATGACATAACAAGTATAGGTAACTCTGTATAGCATGCATGTTTAGAGTTTAAAATAACATCATTTCGCAATTGGGATCAATATGTTCAAAGAGTGTGATGACTTGCCTTGCTCGCACGCTTGTGGAGTGGTGTCTTCAATGGGGTCGATGCCGGCCTCTTCGGTGCTATCCGTACGTGCGAAAGATCAATCGAATTCGATTAGAAGCCAATATAACACCAAAAGATCGAAAAGAACCATAAAAGCCACGAAAACGATTCCAAGCGCTTAACCTAATTTCTACTTGAGTTCGTACGAGGATCGCCGGGAAAACTCCAAGTTTTGACATCGGGTCGATGCCTTAGGGTTTTCGCAACGCGACGATCGCGATTTATTCGAGAAAATAGATTTGAAAATATCCGCGGAGGGATTTGTACTCGAGGTTTTGAAGATTCGAGCACAAAAGAGCAGCACATTTAAACGGCGAGAAAGGATTAAACGAAATCCGGACTTGAAAATGACGCGAAACGATATTTCGGAAAAGTCGCATTTTGATTTTCAAATATTTCACCAAGAAATCATGCAAGAAAATAATTTATTTTTGCCCAAAATTTTACTCAAGTCTTCCCAAAATATTTTTCCAAATTTTCCAAAATTTTTCCTAATTTTTCCCTATTTTTCTTTTTCTTTTTCCTTTCTTTTTTTTTTCTTTTTCTTTTCTCTGCGCACTGTTCAATGCCCGCAAGGTGTTCGACCGGTGCCAGAGGAAAAACATAGGTGGCGGCCGGCGCTAGCACGAGAGGAAAAAGGGGCGGCGGCATGGGCTTGCCGGCGACGGCGGCTCACGGCGGTTAGGGCGGCGGGGCTCGGGCGTCGCGCGCAGCGGCAACAACAACGACGGCGGCCGGCGGTTAGGATGGCGACGGCGGTGCTTCGGGAGAAGGGAGGAGGACCGGCGAGAGAGGGGACGGCTAGAGGCGGCGGCGGTGTGGGAGAGGGTGGGGCGGCGCGGCGGCCGCCACGCGGCGGCGCGAGGGTCCGGGCCGGCGCGCGCGCGGCGGGCGGCGCGGCGGAGCGCGGGCGCGGACGGGGTCGGCGCGCGGTGGACGCGTGGCGCGACGGCGAGCGCGGCGGGGCCGAGTACGGGCGGCGGGCGCGTGGCGCGAGCGCGGGGAGGGGGCGAGTACGGGCGGCGGGCGCGTGGGCGCGGCGCGAGCGCGTACGGCCAGTGAAGCACGGCGGGCGCGCACGGGGCCGAGTACGGCGTCGAGCAACTAACGCGCAATGAATAGTGACGCTTCTTATTTTCCCGATTTTTAATTCCATTTTCAATTCTCAATTTTCCCTTCACCCTAAAAATTCAAAAAAATACCTAGCACTCCCAAAATTTATTAAAAATATATTTTCAACTTTTCTCGCCACTTTTTATTTTTCCAAATATATTTTTCATATTTATTAAATTCCCTTTTTCTAATTTCGTAATTCCCTATTTTTAAATTCCAAAAATTTCCTAGATTTCTTGTAAATCCCTAAATATTTTTATTGTCTATTTTATACCTTAATTAATCTTTCATAATAACCATTTAATATTTTATTTCTCAATACATATTTTCATAAATCCGCATCCCCTTTCGATTTTACTTTAAAATTTCTAATCCTGAATTGCGAATTTTCTTCCCCACAAAATCCAAGTCATCCACAAACTCCGAGAGGAATTGTTCACAACTAAACTTATGCAACCGAGTGGCTAATAAGAAGCAACAAATCCGAGGAAAAAGGCAACAAGCAAAAGTTTTCGTAAGTTCCGATTTTTACGTTCGATTTCAGTTTCTTCGATTTTCGGGATGTTACAAACCTACCCCCTAACAATAAATGTTGTCCTCGAGATTTCTTACCGGTTGTTGAGTAGGTGTGGGTATTCGTCTTCAGAAATCCTCGCTTTCCCAGGTGGCCTCTTCTTCGTGTGGTTGCTCCATTGTACTTTGTACATGCGCCATGACTTGGTCCGTGTCTTCTTTTCGCCTCGTCCAAGTATCTTTATTGGATGTTCCGGGTATGTGAGATCACTGTTGATATGGATGGTTTCCAAAGGAGCTTGCTCTTCGGCAACCGCAGGCATTTCTTCAACTGTGACACATGGAACACTGGGTGAACATCGGAGATGTTCTCGGGCAACTCTAGCGGTAGGCCACTTCACCTCTTCTAGCGCTTATCAAGAATGGGCCCACATATCTTGGCGCAAGTTTCCTTTGACCTTGAACCTTTGAGTCCCTCGTAGTGGTGAGACCTTTAGATACACATAGTCTCCTTCATTGAATTCTAAATCCCTTCGACGAGTATCCGCGTAGCTCTTTTGTCGAGATTGGGCAGCTTGTAATCGGTCCCGGATCAGACGGACCTTTTCCTCGGCCTCTTTGATTATGTCAGGCCCGAACAAGGCTCGTTCACCGGTTTCGACCACATCAATGGGGTTCGGCATCGGCAACCAAATAGGGCTTCGTTTGGTGACATCTTCGACGGCTCGGTAGCCGTTGTTGTAGGAGAACTCGGCGTACGGTAAACATTTCTCCCAATCCTTGGTGAAATCCAACGCACAAGCTCTCAACATATCCTCAAGCACTTGATTTGTCCTTTCGGCCGCCCGTCGGTCTGTGGGTGGTAAGCGGTACTAAAGGCAAGGTGACTTTCGAGTGCCTCATGAACTTTGCTCCAGAAATGGGACGTGAATTGGGTACCGCGATCTGATATAATTCTTTTTGGTACATCATGAAGACACATAATCCTACTCATGTATAGCTCGCTAGCTTGGCGCTATTGTAGTTGGTCTTTACGGGGATAAACGGCGGTCTTGGTGAGCCGATCTACTATTACCCAAATGGAATCATATCCCGCTGCAGCTTTGGGTAGTCCAACGATGAAATCCATGCCTATCTCATCCCATTTCCACTCGGGAATCTTGAGCAACTGCAGCAAGCCCGCTGGTCGTTGATGCTCGCTTTCACCCTTTGGCATACATCGCATACGGCTACGTATTCGGCACGTCTCTCTTCATATTGGGCCACCAAGTATTCTTCCTTCAAATCCCGATACATTTTCGTGCTTCCGGATGTAACGAATAGGCTGATTCGTGTGCTTCTTTTAAGATCAACCCCTCAAACCACCTTGTTCAGCACGCAGATTCTTTTCTTATACCACAGGGTTCCCTTGTCGTCTACCGAAAATTCCTTAGCGCGTCCAACGGCCATGCGCTCTTTGATTTCTGTGTTTCTTCGCTTCCCTTTTGAGCTTCCTCTATTTGAGTCCTCGAAGGGGTTGGATTTCTAGTGAGTTCACTTCTCCGTGAGGAATCAGGTGCAGATTAAGTCGAGCCATTTCTTCTTGGAGCTCGCTGGCCATACCTTCCAGTCTCATATGGTTGCATTGGGCTTTGCGGCTTAACGCATCGGCCACTACATTTGCCTTGCCGAGGTGGTAATGGATTCCTAGATCATAATCCTTGATCAATTCCAACCACCATCTCTGACGTAGGTTGAGGTCGGACTGAGTAAAGAAGTATTTCAGGCTCTTATGATCAGTGTATACATCACAGTGGTTCCCGATCAGATAGTGTCTCCAGATTTTTAATGCATGAACAACTGCCGTCAATTCCAAGTCGTGTGTGGGATAGTTTTCCTCGTGAGGTCGTAACTGTCTTGAGGCATATGCCACGACCTTTCCATCTTGCATTAATACGCCTCCTAGTCCTTGTCGAGACGCATCACAGTACATTACGAAATCCTTCCGGTTGTCAGGTAGGGTTAAGATTGGGGCGGTGGTTAACTTTTCTTTTAGTTGGTCAAAGGCTTCTTGACACTTCTCGTTCCATACGAATTTCTTCTCCTTCTTCAGAAGTTGAGTCATGGGTCGGGCTATTGTGGAAAACCCTTCAATGAACCTTCGGTAATATTCGGCCAATCCCAAGAAACTTCGTACCTTTGTTACTGACTTGGGTGCCTTCCATTCCGTAACAGCTTCAACCTTGGCAGGGTCTACCGCTACTCCTCCGGCTGAGACTACATGGCCAAGAAAAGCGACTTCCTTGAGCCAGAACTCGCACTTGCTAAATTTCGCATACAGCTGGTGCTCTCGCCTAATCGTCCAACCATCCGCAGGAACCATGTGCAGGAAGGGGGTGATCCTCTGCTGAAGCAAATCGAAGTCCCCATGGCTCGAGGTGGTGGCCTCGGAGTCATGCCGGATCTTCCGCTTGGTGGTCGGGTACTCTTCCGCGCGGTCTTGCGGGTGAGGGACCTCCGGTGGGAGTCGGGCGCACGAGTGGGAGCTGCCTCCTCTGCTGGATCAGTATCGCTGGACTCCCACTTGATCTCCATAGGCTCCGTCTCAGACTCGGAGTCGGTGCAGATCTGGATGGGGTTCTCCTCTCCCGAACCAGGCTCAGATGGTACAACCATGGAGTTTGAGGTGGGTCCCATGGAGGTGGCAGCAGTGGGGTCTATCAGGTACGGTGCCGACTCTGTGCTCAACATAAAAGCTTGCTCCATCATGGCTTGAAAAGTGTTCAAGCATGCTAGAGTCATGAGGTAGTAGTGGTCGGGCACGGGCGGAGGTGTTGGTACAACTTCGGTGGAAGTACTGCAGCATGGACGGGGCGGGAGCGAAGCGCTCTTCCTTGGTTGAACCGTTGTTTGCTCTTCCCGAGCTGCTCCTCCAGCTCCACGGGGCTTCCCCACGGGCCATGTAACGGTCGAGAGCTGCTCATACGGGCACCGTTGGCTGTAGGTGAGTCTGCAGCACGTTGATCTGATCCCCGCAGCTCTGGTGTTCCTCGACCAGATCATTGAGGCGTTGCTGCTGGTCGTTGATCTCGAGCAAAGCTTCCTCATAGCAGTCATCCGTTGTCTCTGCCCAGCGGGATAGACGGGTGACTATAGGGTTGTAGCAGCAGGGGGTGGCTTCCACGATGCAGACCTGGTTGCCTTCCTCGCGATAGGGGTGGTGCACAAACTCGCCACCGTGAGCTCAAGCACGGTGAATAGCATTGAGGCGAAGGAACGCTTCACGGGCCGCGTCTTGAATAGCCGCTTCCACTAGATCTCGATGGTAACGGGTGTGGAAGCAAAAAGGTGTCTCACTCCCCATGCGGACCTCCACCGAAACCGCCGCTTCCCATACCGGATATCCCTGAGCCATGCCTCCCGATCCGGTAAGTGGGTGGCTCGGGTACCTTAGACACCACAAGCAATGATCGAAGTTGTGCCACGAATCCCTCATCCCGTGGGATGGTGATTTCCCAAACTCCGACATGGTCCGACATCTGCTTTTGAAAGCAACTTAGGGTTAGAGGAAGAGAGAGATAGCATCAAAACCATTTGGGTAAGAAAGAGAGATAAAGGTATAGGAAAAAGTATGTTTGTCTTTTCAAAAATAATAGTTTGCGAGTTGATCCTACGTAGGGATACTTCCTTTTAGCCAACTAATTAGGGGTAGGGCGCCAGTTGGTCTTATCTATGGTCGCATGGTTCTGATACCAGCTCCGTGGACCCCCATTTTTGGAACGGGAATCTTTCGTGTTCTTAGTACCATTTCCCTGGATCGACTAGTTTGGTACCCACGAAATATAGTACTATATAACCAGGTGCACATGCACGAATAGTCTTACAACGAAATTATTACAATAGTAGGCCCGAGGCAATGTTCATCACATAGGACCTCATGGTCCTGGATACAACCCAAAAGCGTAAATTAGATGAGGCAAGCAGAATAAAGGCGGCATGTCGGTTGCCACGGCAACGACCGGAGACTAAGACCTAGTAAGCGCCATCAGCTTCTTCGCCTTCCTGGTAGTAGGTGTATGGATCCTCCGATTCTTCATTCCCAACATCTGAAGGTTTGTGCGTATAGCAAGGGTGAGTACCAACCGTACTCAGCAAGCCAACACGGAAGTGATGCATATGATAGGTTTATTCAAGGAATGGCTGGTGCTCTTTTGCATAAAGCCAATTTTCACAAATCTTTTCACAAGCCTAACAACTAGCCAAGTCAGGTTTTAGTTTCATAGTTCATTAACTCGGCGACGGTTCTGTCTACCATTCATCGTGATACCAAGGATGGCTTCCCGCCTCCGGTTCGTCATGGTTTTCTGGGAATCCATCCCTTCTCGCATCTCGAGAAGTTGATCCACCAGCGAACAAAATCATCAGGCAAACCCATCCCAGTATTTTAAAGTTTAAAGTCTAGCCAAGCGAAAGTCTTGTCACGATGCTCAATATCCGCGAGCACGGCTATTCGAATAGATTGAATCATTCACACTGCAGTGGATGTACACTTTACCCGTACTCCGTGACAACCCAACAAATGAGCCTACGTCCCAACACATGAAACGGTCACGGCAAAGCCTTTCGATAACCTCACTTTGGCAGTACCCGCTCCATGAACTTAAGCCCTCATGCACTCTAGCCGTCCTTTTCTAGCAGTAAGAGGAGTTCTGGCGCACCCGGGGTAAGGGGAAATTCCATTCGTCGAGTAAGAATAAATTCAAATTACCATCAACTCTTTCACATCTCATCTCATCCATAAGAACCACTATGCAAGGGTACCGCCTTAGCTCCGCTATCTACTTCGCTAGGTCTATACCCATTCGAGAAGTACGGTTGTACTGGCTCGTTTCCCTGCTATCTCATGACTCGGTCCTTAATTGACCAGGGTCGGCACTCGCCTTTTTCGGACTCCACCCAAATCATCCAGCCGCCCCAGTCTAAAACATTCGTTTAGTACTTCCAATTTTCATCAAAACTCATTTCATCATTCTCATGGCCATGTGGCGCTCATGTCTCCACATGTCGTATCTCAACTACCTTCCCCAAGGTAGTTGCCCGAGCATAAAGCTTTTCATAAAATCATGAGTATGCATGAATCTAAGTTTAGCAGGGCTAAGCAATTTGCCGAAGTTATTCTCCGGTTATTTGTATCACATCGAGGGTTACAAGGGATAATTCTAAAGGTAATCAATGACAAGGTATGGCATAACAAGTATAGGTAACTCTGTATAGCATGCATGTTTAGAGTTTAAAATAACATCATTTCGCAATTGGGATCAATATGTTCAAAGAGTGTGATGACTTGCCTTGCTCGCACGCTTGTGGAGTGGTGTCTTCAATAGGGTCGATGCCGGCCTCTTCAGGTGCTATCCGTACGTGCGAAAGATCAATCGAATTCGATTAGAAGCCAATATAACACCAAAAGATCAAAAAGAACCATAAAAGCCACGAAAACGATTCCAAGCGCTTAGCCTAATTTCTACTTGAGTTCGTACGAGGATCGCCGGGGAAAACTCCAAGTTTTGACATCGGGTCGATGCCTTAGGGTTTTCGCAAAGCAACGATCGTGATTTGTTCGAGAAAATAGATTTGAAAATATCCGCGGAGGGATTTGTGCTCGAGGTTTTGAAGATTCGAACACAAAAGAGCAGCACATTTAAACGGCGAGAGAGGATTAAACGAAATCCGGACTTGAAAATGACGCGAAACGATATTTCGGAAAGTCGCATTTTGATTTTCAAATTTTTCACCGAGAAATCATGCAAGAAAATAATTTATTTTTGCCCAAAATTTTACTCAAGTCTTCCCAAAATATTTTTCCAAATTTTCCAAAATTTTTCCTAATTTTTCCCTATTTTTCTTTTTCTCTTTTTCCTTTCTTTTTCTTTTTCTTTTTCTTTTCTCTGCGCACTGTTCAATGCCCGCAAGGTGTTCGCGGGTGCCGAGGAAAAGCAGGCGGCGGCCGGCGCTAGCACGAGGAAAAGGGGCGGCGGCGTGGGCTTACCGGCGACGGCGGCTCACGGCGGTTAGGGCGGCGGGGCTCGGGCGTCGGCGGCGCGCGGCAACAACGGCGGACGGCAGCTTCGGCGGTTAGGGCAGGCGGCGGCGCTTCGGAGAGGGGAGGAGGACCGGCGAGAGAGGGGACGGCTAGATGCGGCGGCGGTGTGGGAGAGGGTGGGGGTGTTGCCCCTTTTTATAGTTGCGGCCAGGGTGAACGGGAGAGGAAGGGGGTCCGGCGCGGCGGCGCCACGCGGCGGCGCGGGGTCCGGGGCCGGGCGCACGCGCGGGCGCGGTGCGGCGGGCGGAGCGCGGGCGCGGACGGGTCCGCGCGGCGGCAGGCGCGTGGCGCGACGGCGAGCGCGGGTGGGGCCGAGTACGGGCGGCGGGCGCGTGCGCGATGGCGATGAGCGAGCGCGCGGGCGAGTACGGGCGGTGGGCGCGCGGGCGCGCGGGCGCGGGGTCCGACGTGGGCGCGGGCGCGCTACGGCCGGTCGACGCGCTGCGGGCGCGCACCGGGGCCGAGTACGGTGTCGAGCAGCTAACGCGCAATGAACAGTGACGCTTCTTATTTTCCCGATTTTTAATTCCATTTTCAATTCTCAATTTTCCCTTCACCCTAAAAATTCAAAAAAAAACCTAGCACTCCCAAAATTTATTAAAAATATATTTTCAACTTTTCTCTCCACTTTTTATTTTCCAAATATATTTTTCATATTTATTAAATTCCATTTTTCCTAATTTCGTAATTCCCTATTTTTAAATTCCAAAAATTTAAACTTATGCAACTGAGCTGGCTAATAAGAAGCAACAAATCCGAGGAAAAAGGCAACAAGCGAAAGTTTTTGTAACTTCCGATTTCAGTTTCTTCGATTTTCAGGATTTTACACCATGCCTGGATCAAGAGGAGTACCCGGGACTACCTTGTGTCCAGGCAAGGTGTGTGCTTGGGACTCCCACGTCCATTCTCATCGTTGTTTTATCGACTTCAACCTTGGCTCGGACGAGCTTCTCGAAGATGTCACTGATCGAAAGAATTCTTGATGGATACGACCTGATTGAGACGTGTCGAATAGCACACCATGACTTCAACACTTACAAAATGTAATTTTATAGGTCTTCACATTCTTCTTGATACCTTGAAGATATAAATCTTATACGTTTCTTGACTTTTTCAAAGCCCCAGAAATCCGGGGGAATGGAGACCCGTCCCTGTTCCTCCGACAATTTGCTATTAGGTGCCCCATGCGGGAGGACATGTCGCAAGTGTAGCGTTGCAAGCATTTATGGGCTTTGGCGAAGTCGGAGTTGCTTGTTGGGTGTGGTGAGCTCGGCAAGGATAATGCTCATCATCCATTTGTTGCTGGCGTCGCAATTGTGGTGGTCGTCTTAGTTGTGATGTGCTCATTGTGGGAGCTTTGGGTGAAAGTCATGCTTGGCCTTTGGCCTGGCTAACATTGCCGACACCTGCGGGTTCGGGATTCCTCCTTTGAGGCACTGTCATGGTGCTTCCCACATTTCTTCAAGTGAAAACCTTCTTTTGAGTTCTAGACAGGCGTCGACAATATCTTTGATGTTGTTTCTTCCTTGGAGATGCAGTAACTTCCTTTGTTGGCGAGTCTAACTTTTGCAGCTGTGATCCATCATAGGAAGTCAGGGCTGCTTATAGCTTGGCAATGATAGCGTGTGTCAGATCCCGTTTGGTTCATAGCATATCATCTCTACTTGTTTCTTTTGGGGTGCTCCGTATAAGTTTTTGTTGGTTTTTTTAATTGCGTGCGGTTAAAGTTTTTTTATGGATTTCTCTAATAAACTGTGTTAATTCTTTTCTTCCAAATGAAAAGCATAGGAGGTTTGTCTTTTCTTAAAAAAAACTACAGGGTAGTACTAGTAATAGCCTACTACTAAGGAAGCATCAGAAACCCCTCGGAGGTCACACTTACAATAGGATATCCCTTAGCTTCAGATGGCGCTCTCCTCCCGACCGTTGCCCCAGCCCACTGCATCCGTACCAACCCTGGCGCTGGTGTTGCAGCCGACGATGACCACCAGAGCCCTCTCCCGCCCGACAGCGACATACTCTGCCACAGCCTGGCCGCCCGCCCGGCCCTCTAGACGTCGTCCCCTCGCTGTTCTCGTTGGACATCTCGGCGGAGCGGTGGTAGAGGAGGGTGCGCCACCCGGTGATCGTCCACTTGGAGGAAGTCCATTATTTCTCGGCTGCTGCTGTCGACTTGGAGGCGCAGGAGTTCTTCCAACCGGCCAAACGCCGGTTGTCACCTTGGCACCTTGGGGTGCTCGACGGGGAGCAAGTTCCCGGGAGGGCTTTCGATGAGTTCCCCACCATCCCCCGCCGCCTCCGCGCTCGGTTCACGATAGCTTGGGTGGAAGGGAACGGGTTGGAGATGGCCGCAGCGACGACGTCGGCAGCGACCGCGATGGTGACCGCGGACGGCGCTCAGGCCGCTCGAATAGATCGCGTCGTGGGGGTGCGGCGTGACGCGCGCGTGAGCGGCTACCAGATGACTTCTCTTCAGAGAATGAAGAGGACGAAGAACCAGAAAGTTGACGAGAAGAAGACCGTGGTGCCCGCCCACGCAGCGGCCGGGGCCGGTGAAGGGGCGACATAAATGACCACCCAAGGAACCATGGTGGGCACCGACGGGACAGGGACGATGACCGCGATGGCGAGGCCGTGACCAAGTCCGCGGGCACGGAGGGAGGTGACCGAACAAGCACGGCTACTGACGCCAACTTACAAGGTTGCCACGCCGCCATGACAGGGGTGATGGTGGCCGCAGCGGGGGCTCCTGGCGTCGGACGTCCGGGGTTTGTGAATTCCGCCTCCTCAACGCAACATTGTCTTCACCCTTTGCGTCGCAGGCATCCGAGCAACCACCCAAAAACCCAGTGAACCAAGTCCTCCGCTTGACGCCGATCCTCCAACATGCTCTCCCGGAGGTGCCGGGAAAAGGAGGGAATGAGGCCTGGTCCACGACGAAGGCGTGGGAGCCAATCCCATTAGGGCGGATTTTCTCCCGCATCCTTGCCGCACTATCGCCGACGCGGCCAGCCGTGGAAGAGGATGATTATGTCCTAGAGCAGGCGCTGCCCAAGCTGAAGCTTCAAGCCGCGGTAGGGCCAGCTTGTGCAGAGGGGAACACGAAGACGTCAGTCTTCAGCTCGGGGATATCCCCGGGCGCTCTGCTTCATATGACGGAGTACGAGGGCGATGAACCACATGCTGCGCCATGTGCGGCGATGGTCCGACGGCCGCGGCGCCACCACGGTGCTCCCGCTAACAGCCCCGCTGCCATCCGAAATGGAGGATGGGGCGATAGGGATGAGGCGGCCTATTCTATGCGACCCCTGCTTTGCCGGGTATGACGGTTGCCCACGACTCTATTTTGTTTCAGCCGACGTAGATCCAAGACAACGGGATGCCCTCTTCCACCGTCGCGGCCGTGCACGCGACATCCACAACGCCAGATGGAGTAGCGGCCTTGTTCAACGCGACGATACCTCCAATCCTGCCGTTGCCTCCCATACAAGTGTCATCGTCGCCATCGACTTCGCCTCCGCGGGGAGGGCGTCCACGGCAGGGGACATCGCTCCGTGCAACGGGGGCTAGAAGGAGCCAGCGCATAGCGCAACAGGCCGCAGTTCCAACCATGGAGCACTGCCGCCGTGTGCTCCTCAAGCAGCTCGGCCTCCTCAACAAAGAAGAAGGAGATTCGATGGAGCGGACAATCACGCAGGAGACGAATGCGGTCGACAGCGCAAACCCCGCTCTTACAATAATCTTCGGCCTGAATGACGAGGAGACGAATGCGGTCGACAGCACCTTGTTGGTCGTGGTTGGAGAAGGGGTGGCCGAAGTGGTGGAGGAAGTAGATGTGCTCACCGTTTGATCGTCGGCGCATCTCTTTGAGTCTTTTGTTTCATCATGATTGTTTCACTATGTTTTGTTGCTCAGCTCGCCGTGGAGTCGTCGGCGGCGACATGCCCAGAACAATCATGGTTGACCAATGTATGGCCAGGTGGCTACCTCAAAACTAAGCTTTTGTGTTACTTGTCGCAAGAATTCCATCGTAATTGCGAAGCTCTTCGTGGCGGCGCCTATCCTCTTCCGCTTTCTTCCCAATTGCTCTGTTGTCATCGCGCCAAAGGCCTGGCCACCGGGACACTTCGCTCGACAGCAGTTGCGTAGTTTGGGCACTGACAACAGGGAACTCACCACATACCACTTTGGCTGGTCAACGTGCCGGCACACGGAAGAAGAGCGTCGCTCCCGCGGTCGAACACCTGGTGAAAGGGAAGTTGCGCAGGTGTGAAGGCCTCGTTGCCTCGGCCGAACACCTTGTGTACGTGAAACAGTGCGAGGGAGGAAGTTCAAACAATGTCCTATGAAATGGGCCATGTTTTTGGGCCGGGTCACGCGCGAAATCACCTCTGCTGCGGCACAGGCCTGGTCCAGAATGGCCACTTGTGTCAAGGCGAAAAATAAACACCGCAATGGGCCTCCAAGGGTTCAGTTGGACCGGTTTTGTCAACTTGACACTTTTCTTTCAAAACATTTAAGGAAACCTTTTCGTCCGGTTTGCAACCAAAACACCCCTAAGAGGCCTACCGACTTGGGGGTGCCTCATGTTGGCCGAGTTCAAAACTCCATTTATGGAAAAAGAGTTGAGCTTCATTTCCTAGAATGTGCGAGGTTTAAACTCGCCGGCCAGATGTAACATGATTCATGAATTCCTGAGAGATACGCCTTGCAGTATTGCTTGTCTACAGGAGACAAAGCTCTACAATGTGGATGATGGCTGTTAATAGCAGAATTTGGTAAGCCTCGGAACCCGAATCGGCTAAGGTGTCCATCGGCTGATACCGAATCGGATAAGGCAAGCCGATGTAGCCGATTCCGATATGACAACATTGGAGACATCGTCGGATCGAGATGATGTGATTCATGAGGATTGCCATATAAGGATAGAGTCCTAAAAAGGCAATTGTATCTATTAATTAGGAAGAGTTTGTTAGTTTCCTATTTTATCTTTAGAAAAGTGTGTTAGTATCCGGTAAGAATTCTGTTTGTTTTCTTTTATCTTTAGGAAAGTTTGGATTTGTAATCTGTTAGGATCTCTGTTTCTCTGTTAGCCCATGGGTATAAATATGTAAGCCCGGGGTTCATGTAACATATCTCTCGATCAATACAACCTCGGTGCATCGCTACCTTTTACTTTTCTACTTTGTTCATCATCCAGCGAGACTTGGCACCCGACGCGGGGGCTGCATCGGCTTCGATCTCCGACGAAGGGGTAAGTCCAAGGTCCTGCCGACCCAGGTATATCGTATCTATTTTTAGTTTCAGTACCGTTCATAGATACATCGGCTTAGTTAGGACTTTCTCGGTTAGGTCAGATATTCTGATCAAGTCGATGTTTCCATAAACGTAATGTTGCTTTAGGGAGATTTGTTATATCCATCACATTAGACAGATCTATTGGCTCATCAAGTATTAGATTATCATATACAATCTTATGTTGCATCGGTTAGGTCCGACCTACTAGATTGTTATCAATAATCTAAGTCTTGTTAAGCTGATAGGTTCATGCTAATGTTTCACCGGAGGGTTAGCCGGTCTTATTATATGTCTCTGTTAATCTAGTCCTAGTATCTCGATTTAGCTCTATCGGTTGTCTCTCATGTTAGGGTTTTTGCCGATATTGGCTAAATCATATTAGATTAGATTAGCTTAGTCATTTACCATCCTGAAAATTAGTCAAAGGCTTGATTATCTAGATATTGCATTTCTTTTCATACTTAGTGTTGCATCAATTCAGTTTGACCTACTAAGTCGTGATTAGAACCATAGTCTCTAGCCTGCCTAATGGCTATCAATAAGGGTTTCGTCAGGGTTTCAGTCGGCGAGTTATCTGGACATTGGCATCGGCTGGAATCACACAATCGGCTGTCAACAGATCAGCTGTTTTGATTATTGGCCTATCGGCCGGTATGATTTATGCTCTGCTATTTTGCATAACTTGTCAGTGGCAGCATCAAACTGACTGGCACGCCCGCGCTTCATCGATTCTTGGACCTGCACTGGAGCTAAGCAGATCTCATAGGCCGGCGTGTTGATTTTTCTCGTCAACAATGGCCTGGCACGTTTTCTAGGTGGATACAAACTAGACAAGTTCATCTGCAAACCGGCAAGGGGCACAAGAGGTGGCATTCTGATCCTCTGGAACAACACAGTTCTCGACCTCCAAACTGTAAGAATTGGCCGCTTCTCAATATCGGCTCAAGCCACCTTGGTCCACTCTGGCTATTCCTTTCGACTGACGGGTATTTATGGCCCCACAAGAGGCCACCTAAAAAATGCCTTTTTAAGGCATATCAGATCAATGAAACCCAGTCCCAGGGAAGGCTGGCTGATCATGGGGGATTTCAATATGATTTATCGTGCAAGGGATAAAAACAATTCCAATATCGACCTCTCGTGAATGAGGCGATTTCATTCTACCCTTGCGTGATGCGATGTACGAGAAATCCCACTTCTAAATAGGAAGTTCACCTGGAGTAATGAACGTCAGTCGGCTACACAGTAAAGCTGGATCGCTGCTTCTGCAATGAAGTATGGGACTTAGCCTTCCCGAATCATGCCCTTCATGCCTTACCCACGGGGCCTTTTGACCATTGCCCCCTGCTTCTTTCCAGTTCAGGTGTCCCACAGAGGCTGCGGAGTTTTAAATTCAGCAACTTCTGGATAAGAATCCCAGGCTTTTTTGATAAAGTCAAAGCGGTGTGGAGCGAGCCGAACCTACACACAGAACCAATGCACCGGCTCAATCATAAGCTTCAACGAACTGCAACCTGCCTGAGACAATGGGCTAAGCTCATTTGCATGGAAGCTAAGATACAGTTTCACATGGCCCTAGACGTCATCCAGCAGTTAGAGGTGGCACAGGAAAGCAGGGACTTGTCCACTCATGAGGTCAGTCTAAGAGCAGCCTCAAATGGCAAATTACAGCACTCGCCTATATCGAAAGGGCAAGGAAGAAGTAGGTTTCCAGGATAACTTATATTAGGGAGGGCGATGCCAACACCAGATTTTTCCATCTTAAAGTGAACGCGAGAAGAAGAAAGAACATAATCCAGAGACTACGAAAGCATAACGGTTGGGCGGTCACACACAAAGAAAAGGAGGAAGAGATCTACAACCATTTTGCCTCTGTGATGGGGCGGCCGAGGTCTAGGAATACTGATCTTAATTGGGAAGAGTTAGGGCTCCAACAGGAAGATTTATCCAGCTTGAATGAACCTTTTAGTGAGCAAGAAGTTTGAAGGGCAATAAGGGCAATGCCCTCAGATAAGGCCCCAGGGCCAGATGGCTTCACTGGCATTTTCTTCAAAACCTGCTGGGACATAATCAAGTTAGACATTCTAGCTGTGTTCAATTCCATGCACAATCTGAGATTCTCCCACCTCAACATCCTCAACTCACAAAATGTCATCCTGCTACATAAAAGAGAGGAGGCCAAGGCAGTGACGGACTTCAGGCCAATCAGTCTGATTCACAGTATTGCAAAAATCTTCTCCAAGACGTTAGCCTTGAGATTGAGGCCACACCTTCCGTCTTTGGTCTCTGCCAACCAAAGTGCTTTCATCCAAGGCAGAAGCATTCACGACAACTTCCTCCTAGTGCGAAATTTAGTCAGGAAATACCATCGGATCAGGCGACCGATGCTATTTTTCAAGATTGATATAACAAAGGCCTTTGACTCAGTGCGTTGGGATTACCTCTTGGACCTCCTTCGGCGGATGGGCTTCCCCGCTTGATGGCTTGACTGGTTGGGAGCTCTTTTCCACACTTCCTCCTCGCGGGTAGTCCTTAATGGTCATCTAGGAAGGAAAATCCTCCATGGCCGAGGCCTTCGTCAAGGAGATCCCTTGTCACCGCTACTTTTTATCCTAACTTTCGACCCCATTCAAAGAATCCTAACCAGGGCCACGGAGTTGGGGCTAATCTCCAAATTACGTGGTCGCACGACGAGATTGCGCATCTCCATGTATGCAGACGATGTGGGCGTTTTCCTTAATCCTTCGAGAGAAGATGTAACGGCCTTCACAAGCATCTTGGACCGCTTCGGCGAGGCCACGAGTCTAGTTACTAACCTTCAGAAATCCCAGGTGGCGGCAATACGCTGCAGCAACGTAAACCTAGAGGAGGTCCTAGAAGGGGTACCTGCGGTAAGGGCAAATTTCCCCTCAAATATCTAGGCCTACCTTTAGTCCTAGGAAGAATGCGCAAGACGGACCTGCAACCTGTTTTCGACAAGATATCTGGAAAAATAACTGGTTGGAGGGGGAAAAGCACAGGCCTGGCAGGAAGAACAACCTTAGTGAAATCAGTCCTCATAGCATAGCCCATCTACCTTCTAACTGCCCTGAGGACCTCGAGGGAGTCCTTGGAGCAAATAGACAAGCAACGTCGTCGTTTCCTGTGGGTAGGCACGGGAGACATCACCGGCGGAAAGTGCAAAGTTAACTGGACCAGGACATGTCTCCCTACCTCCCAAGAGGGCCTAGGGATACTGGACATGCGCAAGTTCACAAGAGCCTTAAGGCTTCGATGGTTGTGGCACGAATGGAAGGACCCTTCGAAACCTTGGGTGGGTTTGGAAACGCCGATGAAGATGACAAAAACCTCTTTGTGGCAGCAACAAGCATAACCATGGGGACGGAGAAATAACAAGTTTCTGGGATTCAGCTTGGCTCCAGGGCTGTAAAAGACCGAGGGATGCTATGGCACTAGTCTTCTCAATCTCAAAAAAAGGAGTAAGTCCCTGCGTCAAGGAAAGGAGAATGATGCCTAGGCACAAGACTTGGACCTCCAAACAAGCCAATCTATTTCGGTTGACCTGGTCAGCCAATTGGTCGACCTTTGGGAAGCCGTCCGAAATGTGACTACACATGGATGAACCGGACCATATCACTTGGAAATTCACGAGCCATGGATAGTACTTTGCATCCTCAGCTTATCGCGCACAATGCCAAGGGACGACCCTCACAAATTTCAACGAGTTAATTTGGAAAGCATGGGCTCTGGGAAAGTGCAAATTGCATGCCTGGCTAATCATACAAAACCGGGTCTGGACGTCTGACCGTCTAGCTGCAAGGGGTTGGCAAAACAATGAGGTTTGTCCGCTGTGTCGCAATGACCCTGAGACGGCACTACACCTTGTCGCACATTGCGGATATACCAAGAGAATCTGATGAATGGTGGCTAACTGGATAGGCTACCAAAACATTGAGCCTGGACACTGGGGTCAACCAACTTCAGTCCACCATTGGTGGGAGGAGCTAGCAGCTTCAGCAGGAGTGCCGAAAAAAGGGTTTCGGACTTTAATTTTGCTGATTGTGTGGGAAATCTGGAGGGAAAGGAATCGGAGGATATTTGATCACAAGGAAGCATCGATTATGTATCTCTTCGGACAAATCAAAGAGGAGGCTAGACTATGGACCATGGCGGGAGCAAAACGACTTGCTGAGATATTACCCTTTCCTGTATAGCCTATAACTTTGTTCATATCTTTTCCCTTTTTTTTGTCTTAGGTTTGTATTTACTCCTGATTTATTCAATGAAAAGACACAATCGTATTATTTTTGGTTAAAAAATAGCCTACTACTAGTAGGTAGTAACTTGCTTTTTAAGTTTTTATGTGTCTTTTCTGGCGATTTAAACCAGCAAGAGGCAAACAACTCAGTCCGCTTTGTTGATTTCGCAGGAGCAAAGGTGCTGGCGGAGTTCAGCGGTTCAGCCCTCTGTTTGGAACATACTGTAGCGTATGGTATGGAGATCTGATTCTAGGTGCAGATCATTACCATTTTGACGGCACAACTTCACCAATCTGAATCACGGACCGCATGCTCACAGTTGCTCACAAGTCACATCCATTCGGACACGAGAGCTAGTAGCTGTCACTAATAAGTAACATTGCATCAATGGACATAACAAACACTATCAAATACATCCTACTACGCATGCATGATGTATCCGAAACAAAGCTTAATGCTCCTCCACCATCCCTACCCTCCAGTCCTCCACTACCTCGCCAAGAACACAAACCGGAAGCTTTGCGCACCTCAATAGACAGCTCAGTCAGCAGAAACACCTCCCCTGCAAGCGCCGGCGCCGGCGCCGGCGCCACCGCCACCTAGTCGCACCTCCACAGCAGCGCCAAACTTCTTCAGGGAGGCCAGCTAGCTGCCGAACGCGCAGGCGGAAACTGCGCGCGGACATGGCGTCATGGCGATGGGTCAGCGAGCGGCCGGCTGGGATCTTCACCATTGGTATTTGGCCTTGACGAGGACCTCCTCGTAGAGCTCGGCGGCGTGGTCCCAGCTGAGGTCCTGCGACATGCCGCGCACCTGGAGCCCCCTCCAGCTCTCCTTGTACTTGCGGTACGTCTCGAGGCAGTGGCCGAGCGCCTCGATGAGCTTGTGCGGCTCGGCGCGGTCGAACGTCCAGCCGAGCCCGGAGTTCTCGAACGGGTCGAACGCCGACACGGTGTCCCTCAGCCCGCCGACGGCGTGCACGACGGGGACGGTGCCGTACGCCATGGCGTAGAGCTGGTTCAGCCCGCACGGCTCGAACCGCGACGGCATGACCAGCACGTCGGCGCCCGCCGTGATCCGGTGCGCCATCTTCACCGAGAACCCCACCCACCCGCGCACCTTGCTGTTGTGCTGCGCCTCGAACCGCTGCAGCATCACCTCCAGGTCCCGGCGCCCGGACCCCAGCATCACCAGCTGCACGTCCTGCCCGGCGATCCAAGGCATCGCGTCGCCGATAATGTCCACCCCTTTCTGCCCGTCCAGCCGCCCGATGAACCCGATCAGCGGCACGTCGTCGCGCACCTCCAGCCCAAGCTCCCGCTGCAGCGCCGCCTTGCACCGCGGCTTGCCGGAGTCCAGCGAGGTCACGTTGTAGTTGGCGTAGCCGTCCGACTGCAGGTGCACGTCCACCTCGGGGTTCCACTCCCTGTAGTCGATGCCGTTCACGATACCGTTCATCTTCCAGTCGTTCTCCCGTATGATGTCGTGAAGGCCCCAGCCTCCCTCCGTCGTCTTCAGCTCCCAGAGGTAGCCGGGGCTCACGGTCACCACCCGGTCCGCCATCTTCAGGCCCGCGCCGAAGATGTTGGCGTGCTCGCCGCCGACGGGGTCGTACAGCTTGAAGTGATCCAGGTAGTGCTCCGGCAATTCCATGTAGGGAAATTCATCTACAGGGCCACGGCCCTACAAACAATAGACGAACCATTTAGCATCAGAAAAAAAAAGTACCGAACAAAAAGCAGTAATGGACTGAAGAAGAGTTTATCGTGTCACTGCTCAATAATTCCCATTAGCCACCATATGTGAACTCAACTAATTTCTCGACAAACAGCTGGAGATGCATACGAGTAGAATAAAGATCGTTCATTAAGGTGGAGAGAAAGAAACCTGGTAAGCGATATTATGTATGACAAGGACAGAGCGAGTGTACGTCATCATGCCATTGTCTCTGTAATATGCCTTCAGATAAACAGGCAGGAGTGCCGTGTGCCAATCATTTGCAAGGAACACCAAGTTGCCATCCCCATAGGGTATACCACCGCATGGAACGTGCCAAGGAACCTGCAGATTGTACAGAAACAGAAAATATAGCCCTTTGTAAGGGAACATATGACAACATTGGCAAGGGCATCTTCTACATTGGATGAGAATTGTAGTGCATGTTACAAACTGTAGCAGACAGAAATGCTACTACAGGATGAAAGGAGTTGTCAATAGTCATATGTAGAGATAATATGAATGTCTGAAATCTTGCAGAGCGAACATTTATAAAGGGCTGTTTGTTTGAGGGATCAAAATCTACTGCAACCTATTTCTTCTACTTATTGTGTGCTTTTAGGCCAACAGTTAATACTTCTTTTATCTACAAAAAATGATTTGTACTTTGAGGATAGGGGTGGTGAAGGACCAATCCGTTCCAATCCTCAAACCAAACAAATAATGGTCAGTTAACCATCTCATTCCTCATACCAAATTAGTGGTTGATAATGGAGTTGGAGAAAAAATACCTCAACAGCAGCCTTACAAAACAGAATCATGCGCTTCATGATTTCCTGAATGAAAATGGGAATGGGTAAGCACTTTCAAATCAGTAGGCCTAGGATGCATCTTAAGTTTTACTAATGGAATGTAACACTAAACAGGTAGAAGCTTCACCTGTCTGTTTCCCCCATAGATGTCATCCTGACGGTGACGGAAGAGAGGAGCGTCGATGAACACAAAATCAACTCCATCGATAAAGGCATGGAAATATTTCACTTCCAGATCCTGCAGGACAAAATAAAAACCAATTAATAAGGAATTAGCATCTCCTATGCCAGGCTTCTTGGATTGCATTGCTGACACACCTGTCCAGCAGCCTTGTAGTATTTCCTGATTCCTACATCATGGGCTTCCTCGTAATCCCCATACCTTGGTACCACAACCTAAGATTGAAAGATGCATTTGCCAATTATCAGTTTATCACGAAGTCACCAAGAGTCCCTGTTGCCTATTTCTGAATACGTTGTGGTTTAGATTATTACCATAACTAAACTTGCTACCTTTGTAACTAAAAAGAACTACTTTTGGCACTAGTTTCCATGGCCACATGATGATCTATGCCATGATGTATATATTTTCAACAGCATGTTAGAAACGAACATTTCTGTAAAAGTAGTAAGCAATTTGACTTTCAAGTACTGATTTGCAAATTTATCATTATTAATTCTATATCTTGAATCTAAAGCTGGAGTAGCATTTTTATCATCATGTTTATGTACGCAAAAGAACATAAGAGAACCAATCTGCCTTACATTTGATTCAAATCTGTAAATCTGAACACATACGTTAATTAATGGTCAAATCTGTAAGACGTGGCAGAAACATCCAACCATGAAGGAGAAAAAAAAGAGAGTAATACCATAACACGATGTCCTCTCCTCGCCAAAGCTTTGGGCAAAGCACCTGCAACATCTCCAAGCCCACCTGTGCAAATGCAACAATTGTTCATATAAGTAATACAAGAACGTTAAAAAAAAGAAGTTGAATCGTGTCCATGCCTGTTTTGCACCAGGGAGAGCATTCAGCAGCCACCACGATCACGTTCATGACATTCTCCCCAGCCAAAGGGCCGGAATCGTCATCCTGGTCGATCTCAGAAGAATCTGACGCATCTGCATCAACCCAGTCATCATCATCCTCCGCGACGTCCGGTTCGTTCAGATCAAAATATTTCTTGAAATCCCACGCCTCCTCTTGTACCGCCGGAATAGGGGAAGATCTCGGCGCCTTTGGCTTCGGAGCACTCTCAACAACTTTTGCGCTCTTATCCTCAGCAAGTTCCGCATTGTCAAGCTTGGGGAGACGGGCCGATGCCACGAAATTCGAACGGTGCGGTGGCGGCGCCGGCGCCGGCGCCGTCGCGTCTGGGATGACGATCTCTGGCTGTGGCTTGTCTACGGATGGAAGGACCACACGGGAGTCCGGAGCTGGGAGCTTCGGTATGGTCACCGGCAGCGTGGCGGCGGCGGCAGGTTTGTCGTCGCCGCTAACGATCGATCCGTTCCGTGAGGCAGGTGTGTCGTCGTCGCCGCTGAGAAGAGCTCCGTTCTTGCTGGAGGCGGCGGCGTCCTGTGTCGGCGCCGGCGGTGGCGCGGCCGCCGCGCGCCCTCGTGCCGCGTCGCCGCCGGAGCCGTAACGGCCGAAGGGCGGGACGATGCCCCTCCGCTTCGCGACCTGCACACACAGCGCACGCACGCACGCGCGTCGGTTTCAAGCGAACGCAGCAAAGCAATCAAAGCGGAAAAAACCTCTCGAGCACGACGATCTCGGTACGTGCGTACGGTACGGCGCCCCGATCGATCGACACCACCAACCCACCTTGCCCAAGCCGACGCCGCGACGCGAGCGGGGCGGCTGCCACGCCCCCGAAGAGACCTCGTCTTCGTCACCCACCCGCTCCGCCGCCGCCTCGTTCTCCCCATCATCCGCGCGCACTACGGCCGCATCCCGATGGCGAGTCCGAGGCGGTGCCCGTAGGGCTAGCCTTCCCGCGCCGTCATAAAGCAGGGCCGGCGGCGCTGCCACCCTCCCTCGCCTGGGCCCTCCCCGGGACGCCGAGGCGAGCGCGACGTGGAACGTGGTGGAGGACGCGACGACGGCCGACGACATGGCGGCCGGAAGCGAGATGCGCTCGATGTCACTGCTGGGAGCCTCGGGATTGGAGTGTGCGCGCTTGCTTTGCTTTGCTTCCGCGCGTGCCGTGCGGGGGATGAAATGGGCAGCGAGGTGGGAGGAGGAGGAGGCGACGACGGCGAGGGCACGAGGGGGAGACGGGCGCGGGTGCAGCTCCCGTGATGGCTTGCGCCGTGGCAATCCGCAACGCTCCAAATTCCAAAAACTAACGCAGCCGCGGCGCACGGGGAGTAGCCGTTTCTTCTCTTCTTCTCCCCGTCGTCCGCTACGGGAACCCCGCGCGGGGGAGGGGGCACCCAGAGGCGAGTTACTTTGTCTGCCCTGCGGGGTCACCGTTGCGTGGGACCGCATGTCGGTGACGTTTCCCTCGTGTGGCTCGGGGTGCACGAAGAGGAAACCCATGGTTTTCAAAAGTGGGGCACGGCGCACGCACGAACGGAAACGGCGTGCTTACCTCGGAACGTTTCTTCCACGGCCGTAGAACTGGCTGACAGCCGGGGACCACCTGCCAGTGGAAGCTTCGCGGTGTGCAGTGCTGCAGCATATCCACGTGAGAACAAAACCGGTTCGCTTCACGCCTTCACGGCTCCAGTCCAGCCGTCAGGTGATGGCGTGCACAGCTGCACACGAATGCTCCAATGTTACATACAGCTTACCAAAAAAACGCTAAATATAAGAAAAAGAACTTTTATATCGAAATTCATCGAAAGAGAAGTGAGGCTGGAATCTGAGTCAGCCTAGCCCATATCTTATGGTGTGCTAGCCGAAAGACTTCTGGGCCTTTCTCACAGGCAAACCAAACATAACCCATGAGCATACGAACAATTTCACATGAATCATGCATGAATCACGAATTTTTGTGTGCTACTTGTGAATACCTCGTTTGGAACGCAAAAATTTTACAATGTTTGCACGAACCAAAACAGAAGCGGTGACAACGTTGAACCAAAATACTACTAGTACCACTAGTAACTTAGGTTGAGGTGGAGTTGTCGGCGGTGACGGTGATGTTGAGTTTGCGGAGCGTCTCGAGCGCGATGAGCTCGTTGGCGCGGTCGGTTGGGTGGTACTCGTCCCAGAACACGTACTGGCTCCGGTCCTTGCACAGCGTGGACAGCGGCGTGCACGTCAGCGTCGGCCGCACCCGCCCCAGCGAGCAGCACGGCGCCCGCGAGTTGTTGAACCCGTGCGCCTGCGGCCGGTCGATCACATCCTGGAAGTAGTCGTAAGCCTCGCCGAACCGGAACGTCGCGTTCGCCAGCGAGGACGACAGCCGCGCCACCGTGGCGCCGGCCTGCTCGTTGAAGCTCCTCGCCAGCGCGTTCGTCGACTCCTGGCACCCGCCGGAGGAGGTGAGGATTCGCTGCAGCGGGATGCAACCCATCGGGCCCAGCCCGAAGAAGGTGAGCCGCCTCGCGCCGAGGGAGTGGAGGAGCCTCAGCTGCGCCTCCAGGGTGTTCACCATGTAGCGGACGAAGGTTTCGCCGTTGTACGTCCACGAGTCGGAGTAGACGGGGAGGAGGTAGTTGTTGATGAAGTCGTTGGCGCCCATGGCCACCACGTAGTACGCCTCGCCGAACAGCTTGTCCGCCGCCGCCTTCCCGATCTTCCGTCGCATGAACTCCTGCGTCCCCTGGAAAAGCTCGATCTGCTTGTACAGCGAGAATCTCTGTATCTGCAACCACAGATGACACATTCAGTTCAGTTCGTTCGGATCACTCGAGCAGCACAAGATAAAAAATTCTTGGCAAGATTGTTACGTACGAAGAGGGAGGAGGTCTCGTTGAGGATGCCGCCGCCGCCGGAGGCAAAGTTGACGCCGCGCTTGAGGATGACGTTCTCGTCGAGGGAAGGGTCGAGGAAGGCGAGGGGGCGGGGGAGGCCCATCTTGTCGCCGACTATGTCGGCGACGGTGCGGCCGTTGCAGAAGCGGCCGTTGGGCATGCCGGTGTCGAAGTCGATGCCGTACCAGGGGAGCGCGGCGCGGGCGAGGCTCTTGGTCAGGTAGTTGTTGTTGCCCACGTCCGACAGCGAGTCGCCGAAGATGAACTGCACCACGTCTCCGTGGCACCGCTGCCCACCCAGCCCCAGCGCCAGCACCAGCACCAGCGCCAACGAGAATGCCAGCTTCGACTTCTGCTTCTTGCGAGCCATCTCGATCTGTGTCTCGACGAGGTGATCAGCAGGCAACGCCTCCTATTAAAAGTGAGGCGATTTGCTAATGGCGTAATACTAGTGGTAGTTAATCAGGAATTTGACCTGAGTTGCAAGGAATGATTGGATTTGGAGGTTAATTAATCTGATGCTGGGACTGGGAGTTGGTCTGAGTAGCTTGGTTTGATACACCTAGTTACCTACCTGAAAAAGCGCGGCAAAGGAAATTTCTTATGGGGGCAAGGGGAGTAGTTGCTCACTTGGTTGGCCTAACAGGGTTGCGGTCGCTGTCAGCCGGCGGCGACTTATCCTCCTTGCAGGTTGCAGCACAAACATTCCAAGAACGGTTGCTTCCGTTGATGCATACAGTACAGTATAAATGCACAAAATTGCAAGTGCATCGGTTTGAAAACGCCTGAAAGTTTGGAGATCCTCGGTTTGCAAAAGCTGAAATTTTGGACATCCACAGATGACACAGGATCAAATCTTGCATTTATTTTGCCGAGGCAAAATGGATTTTTAGCATCCTTCATCCACATTCGCATGCTACTGTGTTATGCCACTTGGACAAAACTGGCACAAAATTAGAAAAAAACATTCTCTCTCCAGTGGCAAAGTGACAAATAATTAAATATCAACTTATTTATCGGATTATTGAAACCGATTATTTACTCCACGCTTTCTTAAAAAAATAGTTTCTTCTACTTGTTTGGTCTGATACAACAATTTGCTTGGTGCGTCCGACCTAGGGCCAAATCAGGTCTCACAATTAAAATGATCTGACAGACATAGATGCTACGTACATTGGCTTCTGTCGATGGACTATACGCCAACCACAGTATTTGTATAGTATGAGGATCGTTGGAACCAGGGTATACGCGAGAATACGTGAGAATAGATTAAGCAAACAGGAAACAAGGATTTATACTGGTTCGGACCCTCAGAAAGAGTAACAACCCTACTTCAGTTTATATGTACGGATGAGAATATCGCTCAGAGTACAATGGGAAATAGAACAACTAGATGAATCTGCTGATTAGGGGTTGTCGGAGACAACCCGACAAGATCTATTCGGCGAATAAGATGCTAACTTCATCCTGATTGCTTTTGAGTGTGGCTTTGGATATGGCTTGTAACTCGATCTCCTCCCTGAACGCGGGGACCTTGTTTATATAGTAGAGATTGTCTTCCTCTTCAAGTAGAACTCGGAGAGATAGAACATAATACAGGCCTAAGAAAATCTTATTTTCCTCGACTAGTATTCTAACACATTCTATTCCGGGAAGATAATTTTTCTCTTTATTAGCCATATTTTTTTAATTAGAGGATACCTTCTCGTATACTATCGGATCTATGGTATTGCCGTATTTCATTAACTCGTGCATAAGAAGTATGCCTTATTCTTGACACTGACAGTAGCCCCCTATTTCCATGCAAATAATTTAACCAATGTCTCCCAGCAGAGCTTTCGAGAACAACCGTTGTCGGACTCATTCAACCGTTCTCAGATGTCTGAGAAGGTCTAGAGCAAGCGACGAGGTTGTCCTAAATCTGAGAACTTGACATGGGTTTTAATTTGGATTGAAGTCAGAAACTTTAAAAGTTGTAAACAAATTTGAAAAAAATCCAGGCGGTGATTTCTCCGTCTTCCTCGAAATTCAAAACGTTGGATGTGACCTATAAATCCCATTTTTTAGATTCATTTGAGTTTTGTTTGCCCAAACAGAGCGCTAGCCTTCTGACTTACGGCTCCAATCGCCTTCGCCTCAGCTCTCACCTAAACCCTAAACCAAAACATCTCTCAATCTCCTTCCCCGATCTCCATGGGTCTTCAAAAGTCCAACGTCGGCCTGAACAAGATGAGGGAGCTGCAGCAAGATGGTGCTTTACCAAGCAAGAAAGTGGTGGCACACTCGGAAGGAGGTACTGATCCCCTGATCAAGCTTGGTCAGATAATCACTCTTGCATCTTTTGTCCAATGTAGTTTTCGGTTTCTCCTTCCGAGTGTCCTGTCTTTGCTTCTTGATTTCTATGGGATTCATATTCTTCATCTCAACCCTAACTCCATTGCCTTCCCGAGTATCTTTACCCATTTGTGTGAGGCATACCTTGGGGTACAACCTTTTCTGAATCTATTTCGATACTTTTACGAGTTCAGATGAATGGAAGCCTCAAAAATCTCAGGATGTTGTGGCCTCCGTCTTCGGGATGGGAAGAAGGACAAATATATTCCTTTTGATTGCCCGTCTTCAAGGAAAGGCTAGAGAAAATGTTGGTTTTTTCTTCATGTCGAGGACAACTTCCCCAACCTTGCGACCCCCGATCAGAAACCAACATGCCTAGAGACATGGACCTCCAAACCTTCAATGACCACAACCTTAGCAAGTTTTGTCGAGAAAATCCATGATCTCCGAGAATGCGGTCTGACCGGATACGAGGTCGTTGAAGACTTCGTCCGTTGTTGGATCCAAACTCTCTAGGCCCGTTCTCACCCCGCGTACTTGTACTCGGGGGAACAGGATGTAAAGTGGCTATCACACCGGGGTATACAATTTATAGCTTCTTCATTAATATAAAGAACCAAAATTGTCTTTGGCTGATAACCTTGTCACTTCTGTTTCAAATTGCAGTTCTCTCCGAGGACACCATGGTTGAGCGAAAGTGGTGGTCGAACAGCCGTCGTCTGTCGTCGACATCCCCGCACCTATATGCGACCTCCCGCCCATAGATCAAGACGCCATTGTTAATGTAAGCATCGTTGACCACTACTCCTCGTCATTCGTTTCTCTGTCAGTGAGAGTAGTAATGTAGATTCTTCTAGGCATTGCCTTTAACGAACATGATCGGCCCGCTTGTCGACCACCAGACACCTGCCTCTTTGAAAGAGCAGACGATGTCTAAACACGCGGCCACCACCCTCTTACCCGACAGCAGCGAAACCAAGAAAAGGCGTTGGCCTTCGTTGACCAAGCCCACTGGGGCCAGGAAACTAGTACAAACGAGTGACTCCGAGGTGAGGCCCTGACCATAGGCTTGTCTGACAACTGTGGTAGCCTTCTCGATCTAACCCTTTTTCTTTTGCAGACAACATCCAGTGCGAAGCCCACCCCCACGAAGAAGGTGGCCTTGTTGAAGAAGCAGAAAGCCGAGTAAGAATAACATCAGTTTCCTAATGTTGTACTTATTCACCGCACACTCTTTGTAGCAATAAAATTCCCTTTGTATGCAACCCCTCCCCCTCAATCTCAGGATAGAGTACCGGGGCTCAGGAAGAACTGAGCTCCAAGTCGCCCTTCTCGACGGTCGTGGCTACCGTTCTCGCGTCGCCTCTCCCACTGGCCGGTGCTCTTGTGGCCTCGTGGCCATTCTCGTCTGCTGACAAGCTTTTGCAGGCTTGTCGGCTGATCGAGCCGAGCACCCGGGATGCTATTTGCGAAGCTTGAATGGCTTGGGAGAATTGCTTCCACTGCCAATGACCGCATCGTAGTGTTGGAGGCTCAACTGAAGGAGGAGGGAGTCGAGAGCACCAAGTTACGGGAGGTGGTGGCGGGGAACGAACGACAATGCTAAGGTCTCGAGAACGAGCTCGCGGAGTCGAGAGGTAGTCTAGCCTCCCTCCGTCAGGCTCTACATGAGAACTACGGCGTCTTGACATGGTGGCCAAGGTCCTGGGAAAAAATGTCAACTGCCCTACCTTCCCCGACGAGACGACGATGATGAGGTCTCTAGGCTCGCTCGTCACCGTGCTGGACACCATCACCAATGACCATGCTGAGCAGGTGGTGGATGGGGGACGAACCAGACTCATGTCCGACGCGTGCCACGTCCTCGTGTGCCTCAAGCTCACTCACCCCAAGATCAATCTAGAAGAGATGATGACCAAGGAGGAGCTGACAGACGCCACGACGATGCCATGTTGGAGGTGGAGGTTCTCGAGGACTCCGTGATCCCCTTTTATGATGAGTAAATATTCTGTTTTGCCCTTTATTGTAATAAGTAAGGAGAAGTGTTGGGTTTGATGTTTAGGAACACTTCCCTTTCGCTGCATCCTACTTAGGGCTTTTGTTTTCTCGGAATCCTTGTATTGTAGATTTCTTGAAGTCAAGAACGAGGACGTCTAGGAAGGCGGGTGTCACAACCCGATTTTCGTTCGGGATTAAAAATCATTAAATAAATCATTTTCCAGAAGTTAAATAAAAAGGCAAAATAATCTCTCAACTGAAATAAAGAAGGAAATTAAAATTTTCTTTAAAAATCATGGCTAGAAATATTTTTTTTGAAATATTCTCCATGCCCTAAAGTATTCTCTGAAATTTTTCGTGAAATTTTGGAGCTCCAAAAATAATTTTTAATGCTACAAAGAGCATTCCAGTAATTATTTAATAAATAAATTGATCACTAAATGGTCTGGATATATTTTTATTAAATACTTTGAGTGTCCATCTATTTTCAAGAATTTTCTTGGAATTATTTGAGCACCGAAAGTATTTATAAAAATTCCAAAACCATTTATGCTATTAATTTAAATGGAAAAAAATTAAAAATCCCCGGTTCTCGGCCGGTTTGCGCATTCCCTTGAAGTCCGCTTTCCTCCCCGCCTCGCGCGCGTCCTTTTCTCTCTCCTTCCCCGGGTTGGCCTAGTGGTCGTGGCCCGCCTCCTTACGCCCGCGCCGCAAAGTCTAAACCGTGTCCCTCCTTTCTCCGAGCCAATGACAGGTGGGGCCCACCTGTCATCCTCTTCCTCATGCCCGGCCACCATTGCCGTCGCAAGCAGCGCCTCACCGCCACGATTCCCGCCGCCCCGCTCATCCCACGCTCGCCGTTGACGCCGCGAACATGAAGTCGCCGGCTCCCCCTTTATTTTCCCCCAAAAACCGCCGCCTTTAATCACCGTAATTGCTCTCTGCCTTAATGACGCCGGCCACCGCCTCTTCCCGCGAATTCCGGCGAGCACCGACCTTGCCCGTGCCTCCCGGCCTATAAAACGCCCTCGCCGAGCTCCCTCTCCCATTTTCCCTAAACCCCCGAGCCTGCCGAGTTCCCTCTCACTCTTCCCGCGTCGCCCTCTCTCCGCCGCCGCCGCTTCTCGACCGAGCGCCACAGCCGCTCCAAGCGTCGTCGCCATTGTCCAAGCCCGCCACCGCATTTCTCGCGTCCCGCCACACTCCGCCACCGCTTCCCGCGCCTGCATTGCCGCCGAGCTCCTTGCCACCGTGCGACCCGAGCCACCGCCGCCATAGCCGTCTCCGGCTGCACGCCACCACCGCTCCGAGCCCCGCCGCCGTGCGCCGAGGCCATCCCCGCTTCGCCACCGTGCCCCGCTCCTCGGCCGTCGTCTCCGTGCCGGACCATCGCCGGAGCGTCCCTCCGCCGTGCCACCCAAGCCACCGCTAGCCGCCGTTCGCCCGCCGCCGTTTTCCCGCCGCCGGTGAGCCCTCTCCTCCTTTTCGCCCTTCTCTTCCGCCCTCGCTGCTCGCCGCCGCGCGATGGCCACCGCGGCGACCATCGAGCCGCGTGCGCGCCGCGCGCCGCCGCGGCCGTCGTCGCGCCGCCGCCGCCTTGCGCCCCGCTCGCCGGGCAGATCGTGGCCGACCATTCGACCGCCCGCGTGGCCGCCGCGTGTGCGCCACGTGGCGTGCCCACCTTTGGACCGCCGTGGACTTGGTCCACGGTGGACCGGCTTGGACCCGCGCCGCCGCCCGTTGACGTCGCCCTAGCCGCCGATGTGAGCATCCGGTTCGCGATGTCATGCCGCGCCCGTGCCTCTGACGTCAGCATCAGCCTTTTTCCTTTGAAAAATAAATAAAAATTGCGCAATAAATTTAATTAATTTCCAGAATTCATTTAAATGGTCCAAAACTTCTAAAATTCATATCTAATCCATACGAACTCCAAATTGGGCCATTCAAATTGCAAAATTTATCTAAAATTGAGCTCTACATGTTGGTTTACTTTTTATGTACTATTATTTGGTTTTATTAGGGTTTTTCCCTCATTTTGCGTGCCAGCGTGTAGTTTCTGTCGTTTCGGAGTTCGCGCTCGCGAAGAGTTCAGAAGTTGGTTGGAAGAAGCAAGGCAAGTCACACTTCCCTTGAAGCATATTGAACCCATTTTTATAAATATTTTACTGTTTACAAATAAAATTATATGTTTTGCAAATTACATGAAATGATGGGATTACCTATCTGTTTGCTTGTGCCATACCTCTTGATGACCGTCCTTTGTCAAACATTGGGTGTTAATTTGACTAGCTTTAGTCACTTACATGAATTTTGCTAAAATTATATGCTTAGCCATGCTTAATTACCACCAGCTCACTAAATGGGATAATCACACTATCTAAACTTAGTTCAGATGAGCTGCAAGCTCGGAACACCTGGCCATATCTTTTGGTCATAATTATCCCATCTAAAATATGACTAAATCGTGGGCTGTGGGTGCATGGTTTTGGCTTGTCGCACCCATGGCAATTAAGGACCAGTTCATGGGAAACCCTGTAAAACATACAGTGCTTACCACAAGCAAGAATGGGTAATTGTTGGATCCTTAGTATAGCTTTTCCCTAGCCAACGATTCATGGCGAGGGTGAGCGTGATGGAGTTTCAGTCAGCCCCGGTATAAGGGTTGCTGGGCTGCCGGATTCACCACGACACTCGGGGGGGCTGCCCACATCCCAGGGTCCGGGAGTGGGGGCGAAACCTTGGTGTGGTTCGCTTGGTTAGGGGAAGTTATGCTATAGGTCTTGTCACGATTTCCCCCTTTGTAGTATCGTGGTGATACTTCAGGGCATGGCAACATATGTGGAATCATGTCTTGTGGGTAAAGTAGCGCACCTCTGATCAGAGTAAAACTATTCGAATAACCGTGCCCACGGTTGTGGGCGATCGACCAGATTCACCATGATTAGTCCCACCTTAATAATTTTGGCATAATAATCTGGATTAGATCAGGTGGGAATGGTTGGGCATGTTCAACGTGGGTTTAACGTTGTTCAGTGGAGGATTAATATGGACCTAATTACTCAACGGTTTTCCCCGTTTCAAAATAAAGAAGTTTTGCAACCGCTTTTCCGCAAAGTAGCCCCAAGCCTCTCCTTGTCTCCCCTTGCATTTCTGCATCCCTTGGTGTGGCTTGTTGAGTACGTGGTTGTACTCAGCGTTGCAATTCTCTCCCCCTTCAGAAGTGTGGTGCTTCCGAGTTGAAGCTGATGTTAGAGGACCAAGGCTTAGACCTCAGTTGAGTTTGCCTGTGGAGTGGAGCTGAAGCCCCGCTAGGATCGTCTTTTCCCGCTGTCGCTGCTTTCTTCTGAGTGCGAGGACTAAGTGTCTCTTTTCCTATAAGTATTTATACGCTTTATTTATACGTATGGATCTGTGTATTGATTTGTCATTTTGTGTACCCTAGTTGATGCCTGGATAGGGATTAAATACACAAAATAGTCTGGAAATTCAGGTTTGAATTTTTGGGCGTGAAAGCGGGCGTTCCTCGGACTTAATTGTTGGACCCAGTACACCCTAGGCTTCATCTACCCCAAGAGGCGATGAACGTGCTCTGGTAACCATTACTCTCGATAACACGTTGACCTCTCAAGAGAACCAGATTGTCGTTCTTCATGAGCAATGCCAAAGTGAGGATCCTGCGACGTTATAGCTTACCACCCTGCACTCAAATCATGGGGTGCTAAGGATGCCGTTATCCTTTTTGGGCCTTGCAGGTTCTCTCTAAGAGGCGGGAAGGTGGGCCAAGTATTGGAAGACGATGTACGAGAAGGAAGGACTGGAACGAGCCTCTGGCAATGTCAGTAGGGAATAGAACGTAGAACTTGTCAAGGGCAGGGAGATATGGATCTTGTCCTATCTAGAGAACAGCTGCTCTGCCCTACATCGGCTGTGTCAAGAATTGCGTGTGGTCCGTCCCCCTCTCGAGAAGTCGATATCGAGCTATCTACGGTGGCTACGGAGTACATGTGAAGGACTCGCCGATACCTCTGAGAGGATCGACAACAGTTTGAAGAGTGAATGTCATCGGACCAGTTGGTATGCAGGTGGACAGTCCTTGCTTGTAAACGCGAGTCATGTCCCCAAATGAATCTAAGCTTCCTGCAGGAGGGGTTTTCTTGTTCTCGGAGAACTTCTGCTGAGATCGACCAGCTAGCGCAGTCCCTCGATCCACTTGCCGAGGATGTGTTCGCCTCAATGCAGTGGCAATGGCCCTCCTGGTAGGTTCAGTCATCATAATGCCCTGTAAAACTATAGACTAGACAAGATATCAGTAGACACTGAAACTTAACATTTTGTTGTAAACTATTGAATAGTGATATTTACTACCACAGTAGAAAAATACTTCTTTGCTTGTACCGATCTCGACATTGTGAGGTCAGGTACCCTTCCTAGCCCCCAGCTAGTTTTATGGAAATTTTAATATTTCCAAAAAAGTAGCTTGAATTTTCATACTAGACCGACGTTGAAGTAGCATATTCCTAGCCCCCTGCTATGAAGTTGGGAGAAACTCCCGAGTACATGGCTAGTCAATATGTTATAGCGAGTGCTCTGACATGACCAAATTTGATATGGTCGTTTGACCCTCAGTGTTCGACTAGCCCAATTGTGCTAGGCGTCCTAGGGCCAAGGTGGTGAGACCTGGTAACTAGTGAGACTTAACATAATAGGTCGGTAAGAAACAACTATGATTTGCGGCATTATGAAGAAAAATGGGTTCGTTGAACAAAATACTATAATAGATGTATATATATACATATATATGAACTGGGATAGAACAACTTACAAACTAGACATCAGTTTGATACATAGAATTTTCTTAGCTGATCGATGTTCCAAGAATTGGATAACTCGCGGCCTTCATCGTCGGCAATTTTGTACACATCTAGCCGTAACACTTGTACCACCGTGTATGGTCCTTCCCACTTAGGTGAGAGCTTATGCACCCTGGCTGGTTTTGTACTTGTCGAAGGACATAATCGCTGATATCAAATGCATGGGCTCGAATACACTTCTTGTGGTAGCGACGTAAGGCTTGCTGGTATCCGACTCCTCGGATGGCAACACGTTCTCGGTGCTCTTCTAGTAGATTGACGTTGTCTACTTGCCTGTCGTCCTGGTCCTCATCTGAGTACTCCTGAACCCATGTTGATCGATAGTGTAGCTCGGTGGGGAGCATAGCTTTGGATCTGTACACAAGGAAGAACAGGGTTTCTTTGGTTGGTGTAGTCGGGGTGGTACAGACGGACCATAGAATAGAAGGGAGCTTGTCAACCCATCGTGATTCGTAGGCCATAAGCATATCGCATACACGTGTTTTGATTCCCTAAAGCACGATCCCATTTGCCCATTGCTCTGAGGATGGGGCACTGAAGCGAAGCAGATTTTGACTCTGTATACCGAGCAGTAGTCCTGAAAGTTGGCACTCATGAACTGGGAGCTGTTGTCTATCAATTTCTGGTTTAGAAGCCCATATGGTAAAATATCCCTTTGATGAACTTGATTGCGTGTTCGGCTCTAATTTCTCTTTTTGGCTCCGCTTCGATCCACTTAGTGAATTTATAAATAGCCACAAATAAGAACTTGTAGCCGCCTCGGCCTTTTGGAAAGATTCCGAGGATGTCATGTCCCCAACACGAGAAACCTAGGACAAAGGGATGGTGTTGACGCCAAATTCGTACCGTCGCAAGATGTGTTGACGTCGAATCACACGCTGGCCTGGGAGATCTGCTTAGCTCCAGTGCAGGTGCTAAAATTGATGAATCGCGGGCGTGCCAGTCAGTTTGATCCTGCCACTGACAAGTTATGCAAAACAGCAGAGCATAAAATCATATCGGCCGATAGACCGATAATCAAAACAGCAGATCTGTTGACAGCCGATTGTGTGATTCTAGCCGATGCCGATGTCCAGATAACTCGTCGGCTGAAACCCTGATGAAACCCTTATTTATAGCCACCAGGCAGACTAGAGACTACGGTTCTAATCACGACTAAGTAGGTCAAACTGAATTGATGCAGCACCAAGTATGAAAAAACGTAATATCTAGACAATCAAGCCTTTGACTAATTTTCAGGGTGGTAGATGCCTAAGTTAAGCTAATCTAATATAACGATTTAGCCGATATCGGTAGAAACCCTAAAACGAGAGACAACCAATAAAGGCAAATCGAGATACTAGGACTAGATTCAACAGAAACATATGATAAGACCGGCTAACCCTCTGGTGAAACATTAGTATGAACCTATCGGCTTAACAATACTTAGATTATCGATAACAATCTAGTAGGTCAGACCTAACCGATGCAACACGAGATTGTATATGATAATCTAATACTCGAGGAGCTGATAGATCTGTCTAATGTGATGGATATAACAAATCTACCTAAAGCAACATTACGTTTACAGAAACATCGAATTGATCAGAATATCGGACCTAACCGAGAAAGTCCTAACTAAGCCGATGTATCGATGAATGGTAATGAAACTAAAGATAGATACGATATACCTGGGCCGGCGGGACCTTGGACTTGCCCCTTCGCCGGAGATCGAAACCGATGCAGCCCCGCGTCGGGTGCCAAGTCTCGTCGGATGATGAACAAAGTGGAAAAGATAAAAGGTGGCGATGCGTCGAATTGTATTGATCGTGAGAATTGATTTACATGGACCTCGGGCTTACATATTTATACCCGCAGGCTAACAGAGATCCTAACAGATTACAATTCAAACTTTCCTAAAGATAAAAGGAAACAAATTAAATCCTTACTGGATACTAACACACTTTTATAAAGATAAAATAGAAAGCTAACAAATTCTTCCTAATTAATATATACAAGCCGTATCCTTCTTGTACTCGGTGTCTTCTGGATAAGATCTTTCCAAACCGAATCTAACCAGAATCCGACTGCTGAAGATATTGATCCTTCATCGGCTGACGTAGAACTCTCAGTCGATTCTGCTTTGAGCCAATATGAACACTTAGCCGATGGAGACTCTAGGGCTTACCAAATTTTGGCGTTAACAGATGGTTTTGTGGGCTTAGGCTGGTAACTTGGTGTGTTTGGTGTGGAACTGGCAAGCTTCACACCGTTATACCATATCGAAAGCATCTTGGAGGGTTGATGGCTAGTAAAAACCTTGTTGGAAGGCCTTGCCAACCAGTGTTCTCGTTCCAACGTGTGATCCGCAGATTCCTTCATGGATGTCGAGCAGTAGCTCCTTGCCATCGTCAGACGTGATGCACTTCGGCAGTACCCCATTTGCGGCCTTTTTGTATAGATCATTCCCGATCATAAAGTAGGCCTTGGCTTGTCAGGAAAGTTTCTTTGCTTCCATGTCATCATCCGACAGCTTGTCGGCATTGATGAATTCAATTAGCGGTGTGTGCCAATCCGTGGGAGTCTCGATGTCCATGACGAGCATGTCATTCTGAGTAGTAGCCCCCAAGCGTACGTCAGTGTGCTATCGATGTCGTCCTTTGGTGAGCTCTTGATTGAGGGATTGTTAGCACTTCAAGGAACATGTCGGGTTCCACTGGTTCTCTTCTAGAAGCTCAGTGAGCGAGGTTGTCAGCATTGACATTGTCTTTGCAATAAACGTGACGTACCTCAATTTCGTCGAACCTGCGTTTTAGCTTTTTGACTTCGGCGAGATACTTGGACAACTTGGAGTTAGAGCATTGTAATCCTTATGCACTTGGTTGGCGACTATTTCTGAGTTCCCTTTCACAATTAATCACTTGACCCCAAGTGATACGGCGACTCTTAGACCGGCGAGAAGTCCTTCATACTTGGCAGTATAGTTGGTTGCCCAGAAGTTTAGTTGCACAGCATATGGAAACTAATCTTCAGTCAGAATGAATCTAGCTCCTGCTCAATGGCTGTTGAAAGCCTCGTCGAAGGCCATTGTCCATCGCTCGTTGTTCGTTCGGTCGACTTTGCCATCCTCGGGGGCGGCCCAGTCAGCAACGAAGTCTCCAAGTAGCTGGGACTTGATGATTGTTCATGGGATAAAGTGGACATCGAATTGGCTAAGCTCGACAACCCATTTGGCAATGCGTCCTACGACTTCTTTGTTGTGAACAACTTCACCAAAGGGGTATGAGGAGACGACCATGACCTTGTAGGCCTGGAAGTAGTGCGCAACTTTCAGGATGTCATGACCACAGCGTAGAGCAGCTTATGGATTTGGGGGTATATGACCTTGGCGTCATGCAATACTTCACTGATGTAGTAGACTGGACGTTGTACTTTCTCGCGTTCAACAACGATGATGGTGCTTACATAGTATGGTGTTGCAACTATGTAGAGGAAGAGTTCCTCCTGTGGTTGTGGGTTGACGAGGATAGGTGGATTGGCGAGGTATCGCTTGAGAGCGCAGAATGCCGCTTCGGCCTCTGGTGTCCACTCGAACTTGTCTTGTTTCTTTAGAAGGCTAAAGAAAGGTAGTCCTCATTCTCCCATCATGGCCACATATCGACTGAGGGCTGCCGTGCATCCTGTAAGCTTCTGGACTTCTTTGAGCCTAGTTGGCGACTTCATGCTCTCGATGACCTTGATTTTGTCCAGGTTTGCTTCGATACCTTGCCCAGAGACGAGGAAGTCGAGCAGTTTGTCCGATGATACTTCAAACATGCACTTTTCCTGGTTGATCTTGAGCCGATGTCATCAAAGATTGTTGAACGTTTTCCATAGGTCATCGATGTGGCGATCTTGCATCTTTGTTTTGACTACGACGTCATCGATGTAGGCCTCAACGTTGTTGCGGAGTTAAGATTGGAAAGCCCCCTGAATCTCGCGCTGGTATGTGGACCCGACGCTGATCAGGCCAAAGGGCATCTTGAGGTAGCAGAATACACCGAAGGTCGTGATGAAGGCCGTCTTTTCCTTCTCTTCCTTGACCATGCTGATTTGATGGTTCCCGAAATATGTGCTGAGAAAACTCAACAACTCACATCCGACAGTAGAATCTATCAGTTGGCCGATGCGTGGAAGGGGAAGTAGTCTTTTGGGCACGCGTTGTTGAGATCGGTGAAGTCTACGCACATCCTCCACTTGTCGTTGGCTTTGTGCACCATGACTGGATTTGCGAGCTATTCTGGATGAAGAACTTCTCTGATGAAATCGGCTTTGAGAAGTTTGTGAGTACTTCTCATATAGCCTCTTTATGGTCTGGAGCGAAATGACATAATTTCTGCTTAACAAGTTTTGCATCAGACCAAACCATCAATTTGTGCTCAATCACCTCCCTGGGTACCCCGGGCATGTCGGATGGTTGACAGGCGAACACATCTACATTGTCACAGACGAAGGTGATGAGCTCGAGTTCCTATTTGCTGTTGAGCTCGGCCTCGATCTTGACCATCTTGTCGGGGGTGCTACTGGACAAGAGTATTATCTTTATAACCCCGTTAGGTTTGGGTGCCACATTGGGTTTGGTCACTTTCCGAGGAGGTTCAATTGCGAGGGGCATGGTGGGATTTGCTCGATCATATCGAGGCTCCTCTTGTTGTACTGCACGGCCATCTTTGCGTTGCCCGCTATTGCGATTATCCCTTTGGGTCCTTTTGTAACACACCAGATTTATTCCAAACCTGGAGGCTACCCAAAACAAATAAACAAAACACAAGTCTAAGAATTCACTCTAAATTTTAGCATAGTCTCCCCTAAAATTGGAGCAGTCTGGACAAACAGGAACATATAGAATTCATGAACACGTTGCATCAACGACAAAAACAAACATCGCAGCCCATAATAGAAACCCAGAAGAATATCCCAACCATCCACAAGACCATCTCAACCACAATTAAACAATAACAATCTTTATGGATCAATGTTCGCTACTAGATATGAAATATTTGTGTGATTTGAAGATAACTATGCCCATCCCCATGCATGCCTCGTTCATCGGGTACCTAAAAACCAAAGAAACACAAGGGTGAGTATAAAATACTAAGCAAGCACAACCAGAACTAGAGAGACGTACAAAACCAGGAATCATAAATAATGAATTGTGGTCACTCCTGAAATAGTAGTTTTCGTCTGAAACAGACACAACCTGAAACATCCTTAGCATTTACCGGTAAAGCCGAGCAAGTGGGACCAGCACTTACTCACAGGAACATGAATATAAGAAACGAATTGCACATCCAGATCCACCGGAACATGAACTAAATTTAAACAGATAACATGAAACTTGATTCATGAAATAGAGGCAAGGTAATAAACATGAATTGCAAAGACAATGGATCAAAGAGCAATCTCTGAGGAAAATAGTCATTAATCCAATCATAAGCTCATCATGCATTTGCCTTAACCTTGACGCGATTTTGGCGTCACGGCCTCAGCACCGAAACTTCCCAAACCTGTAGAATATAATGCTAATTCAGACTGAGAGCAATTCTATCCTATGGTAACGAATTTAGCGCATCATTTTTATATCTTTTAAAATACAAATGCTACAACAACAAATAAGTACATTCTCAGAATCTAAGGAGAAAAATATACAATGTCATTGAGGTACTCTAATTCGCATTTCAAAACAGCCTGCTGCATCTGCCCAGAAATTCGAATAGTAAAGAGTAATACAGCGATATATGGAGTTCTAGCAATCCAAAAATTATAAAATTTCACCAGCTGATAGGTAACAAATTTATCTACAACTTTCTAGTTAGGCACTTTTGCAGAAAAATCATTTTGGTCGTCTAATCATCGAAATACAGAAGCTCTAAAAATCCATCTTCACCCTGCGTGACCAATCTAAAAACCTACTCCCAAAACCCTCCTCTAATCCCTATTAATCTCGACTTAGGGCATCAAAAACACCCCTATTCACGATCTAAACAGGGGATCAAGCCTTACCTAGGGTTTTCCCTGGAGAATCCCGCAAAAAAATTGATGGGGAGAACACCAACTCGACACACCTTCTTGGTCCTCTCCTCCTCCCCAATCTGTTTTTCTAGCTTTTCTCTTGATCCAAGATGTCGTGGTGAAGATCTATGGAGAGATGGAGAGGAGAGGGAGACAAAAGTGAGCACAGGAGATGAGGGGAGGGGAGGGGGCGCCGTGGGAGGAGAGGGAGGGGCGGCGGCGGCGGCGTGAGGGAACGAGGGGGTTTTAGTCCCTATCTTGTGACCTAACAAGACATCCAATGGCTCAAATTTGTCGCAATCAAAACTAGGCTGATTCATGTCTGAACAAGACACATGAGTAGTCAAACGGACTCGTCTCGACGAGATCTATGCAACCATGGTGTCCATTTGACCAAACGACCCACGGTTCAAAAAGTCAAAATTTGGTCAAGCCACAAGAAAAAACATGGGGTGTCACATTGGTATCTTGATCAGTTGATAAGCGTAATGTGAAGCCGCCATGAACTTGGCGAGTGCTGTTCTTTCGAGAATAGCATCGTTGGTGGTGTTGAACTCCGCTATGTCTAATGTGATCTACTCTGTTTGGAAGTTGTCAGCTCTACCAAAGATTACCAGCAATATGATCTTTCCAAGATGCCTGATGACAGTTCTAGGGTAATGTCGTGGAAGGGCTTATCTGAAGGGATGAGCTCACTTCTCAAGATCCTCATTGCATCGAGCGTGCTGGCAAAAAGAAGGTTCATGGAGCTGCCACCGTCAACGAGAACTTGGGCAACTTTAACATTTCGGATAGTAGGTTCGGAAACTATCGGATATCTCCTAGGGGTTGTCGTCAGAGTTGGGTGATCGGCGTCAGAGAACTCGATCCTTTGATCTGACCACTTCATTTTAGACATCGTCCCTTGGGTTGTGGAGCACACATCGCGTTCTACTTTCTTGTATTCTCTTTTCGAGGAAGAAGAGGTTGAGCCGCTGAAGATGTGGGCCACGTGCTGGTCGAAGTCGGGGAAATCTGGTTCATCGTCCGATGGAGGGTCGTGCTTGCCCTTCTCTACCATGCGAACTCTCTTTCCCTTGTCTTGGGCTATCTTCCTAGCCATGGCCTTTTGGAATACATTGCACTCCTGGAACGTGTGAGTGCTGGTCTTGTGCACCGGACACCATTGTCGTACTGGGTCGTCGTCTTGAGGAGAAGGTCGTTGGAGAACATTTTTATCTTGTTCTGTGACAAGAACCTCCGACTGTGCCTTTCTCTTTCCTCCCTTCTTGCGAGTGGATTTCTGACTTGGTTTCGGGTTGTCCTTCTTGGCCGGTTGTTTCTCTTCCACCGCTTTTGCTTTTCCATCATTCCTTCGAATGGCTTCATCTGCATGGGCACACATGTCAATGATCTTGAACAGCTTCATGGCAGAGGTCACCCACCTTTTCCCCAGCTCTTGAATTGTATAGCGATCTCGGATGCCAGACTTGAAGGCCCGTATTGGATGTGTCGGCGATCTCAGGGATTGTGTTCCGACATTTGTTGAAACGCCGAATAAAATCTCGAAGAGGTTCACCGGGCTTCTGCCTAAGGGCGTGCAGATCATTCTCGACTGCATGTCTCTTGTAGGTGCCGTGAAAGTTCGCGATGAATTGCTTCCAAAGGTCCGCCCAGGAATATATTGTGTTTCGAGGAAGGTGAACAAGCCATGACCGAGCAGACCCTTCAACACTGCGGCAAATAATTTTCAGGTGCGTTGTCGTTGCACCGACAACATATAGAACAGTAGAGTATACGTGTAGGAACTCCTTCGAATCTGTGCTCCAGTTGTACTTCTCTACTGCTGTGGGACAGAATTTTGGGTGCCAATTTACTCCTCGAAGGAAAGTATTAAAGGCTTTGCATCCGCCTCCGGGTAGGAAGGGTGGTTGGCGACCACGACGACCACATGAGCTGCCCATAGAAGATGACGAAGGATCACCGCATTCGGGTGTGCGGTCACGTAGTTGATGAGCATGACTTCGGCCACATCTTAGGGTGGAGATCGGGAGTCCTATTCTTCATTGCGGCAATGGCGTGGAGCTCTCTCGTTATCACCTCGAGATATTGGGGCATTCTGGTGACGACAGGCTTGGTCATGATCACGGTCCTCATTTCGACAATTGCCCCTATGCCGATGACCTTTGGGTTGTTGGCATCCGTCATCATGTTGATTCTATTGTTGTCGCCTTCGGCCGTTTAATTGCTCACATAGGTCGTGAGCATCTTGTCGGGGAGGCACTCGTTGAGCTTGCCGTTGTGGCGAGGCGTTACCGGGAATGTGAGATTCACCACCTCGAGGGCCATTTGCACCAACATTCTCGCCAACCTCGTCAACCTAAGGGGGGACATTTGGAGGTGGTGGACCTGCCGCACGATAAAGGCAGAGTTGAGATTTGTAATAGTAGATTCCATTCGCTTTAACCACACATCTGCTTTCGGGTGGGTTACTGGATCAAAAGGAGGCTGTTGAAGTAGATTATTAATGACGGTGAAATGTACGGTGGGGGTGTGGATAGGTTTTGCTTGGGAAGGGGCTACTTCTTGAGATCGGACGAACTCACTCACCTCTGTGGAGCCCTGCGGTGTACGGTCGTCTACACCCTTGTCTTCGATCTCGATGCCAACCATGTTCATGTCACGCGGGGAACTTGAGCTGGAGGATTCCACGCTGTCCAGGCTATGGAGAACAGATGGTTCATCGGGATCAATTCCGATGTAACCCACCATGCGATCTAAAGGGTTGTTGTCTACAAACGTCATACGAGATTGATCTCTACGAGAGTGGATGGGGCAACATGGAACTCGAGAGATTGGTTCCGCAAGATTCAAGAATATCGCACAGCTTGTTAGGGGGTGATTCTTGGACTTATGGATTGGGCACCACACCTTGTGTGGAGAAACGCGCTGAGTCCCCCGCTCCTCGCAAGCGTTGAGTTTAGCCTTTGCTTGAATTATGACACGACATCCAGCCAACGGATGACTAGAAGTCTTGTGGATTGGACACCATGCACTATCTTTGTTAGCAGACTTCCTTGTCAGCGCACGCTTGTCGACTGGAGCCAAAGGTCGGGTTGCTTTAGGCTTTCTGTTGACAAATTGAGATTTTGGCGCCTTGTTTTCGGTATGAACCGGAGAGGCGGCCATTTCAGGAGTTGTTTTCACTTGTGTCGTCGTTAGGGCCTCGTCCTCAGCACGTGCTAAGGGGGGCAAGATCGAAACAGCAGCGAAGACATGAAGGATGATGGAACCGACTAGGTCCATGGTGAAGGCTGGCTAGGTCGGATCTCCCAGGCTAGGTTGGTCGTAGAAGCCCTCGTTGGAAGATCCCGCTCTTGATGTCATCTCGTTGAAACCTTTTAGTACCAAGCCCCTACCTGGTGTGTCACTGTCGACGGGCTATATGCCGACCACGATATTTGTATAGTATGAAGATCATTGGAACCAAGGTATACGTGAGAATAGACCAAGCAAACAGGGGACCAAAATTTATACTGGTTCGAGCCCTCAGAAAGAGTAACAACCCTACTTCAGTTTATATGTATTATGGATGAGAAATCGCTTAGAGTATAATGGAAAATAGAACAATGAATCCATCGACTAGGGGTTGTTGGAGACGGCCTAACGTTGTCGGAGATGGCCTGACAAGATTTATTCGGTGAATAAGATGCTAACTTTCTCTTGATTGCTTTTGAACATGGATTTGGCTATGGCTTGTAACTTGATTCTCTCTCTGAACACGGGGACCTTGTATATATAGCAGAGATTGTCTTCCTCTCCAAGTGAAACTTGGAGAGATAGAACAAAATACAGGCCTAAGCAAACCTTATTTTCCTTGAGTAGGATTCTGACACCAGCCATATCTTGTTAATTAGAGGGTATCTTCTCGTATACTATCGGTATATGATATTGCATTATCCTTGACATTGACAACTTTCATGTGACAACACCTATTCTTGCTGGCAGTTGTGGCATAAAAAATATTACAAAGATAATTATATTATTATTGTTGATTGTTATGTAATGGAAAACTAAAAAATAAACATCAAAAGAATTTCAAGCTTCTTCGTGAAAGCTTCCATGACGAACGAACCCAATTGGAAGCAAAGCCACAGCTATGTTGTAAGGAAGCCGACATATGATTGTGAGGCATGTTCAGTCCTGATTCACACGGACGTTATATCGGACCGAATGATTTACAAGTTGAGTACCAATTTGTATCCATGACACAAGTTCCTATGCCGTGGGTTTAATTTACTCTTCAAGTTATTTATTAAGTTTATTTTTCAAAATATTTTCTCTATCCCTGTGTAATTGATTAGATAATTCACAGCCAATAGTTCACTCAACAATCTAAATCAAACATAGCATAAGGATTTTTTTCTTAGAAATCTTAAGAAATTATCTTTAGGGCTTAAAATATACGCTTTAGTGACTAGTGGCCCAGTATGTATATACAAAGCACTCACCAGTTAACGGGACGCGGATTATCTGACTTTAGCAAGTAAAGTCACGGTGTGCCTTTCGGGCCATATCCACCGTTCGACTCATCCGACGGAGGACGTCTGCCGCGTGCTGCTTCCTGACCATTAACGCCATTCGATTGCTGATTTAATGTGAATATTAATTAGTGTAATCAGCATTACGTAAAAAAATAGTGCAAGCAGCACATGGGATTAGTTTGCTCCCTAGAACATACGAACTACTACTGCATCAGTTGATATATTCCTCGTAAGCAATGTACTTTTGTTTTACACGGTTATATTTTTCGAGTAAGATTTTTACACAGTTATTTGCTTAAATTTCCGTTGTTACGTTAGTGTCCCTTGTGTTTATTCGTGTAATTTTTAGGATGTTAATTGGAAACAGGCGTTTAAGTAATTTCAAGGTCCTATTTATTTTCGTGTGAATATCATCTAGTATTTTATATGATAACATATTACAACCTTTATTAATCTTAATCACCAAACTAAAAAATAACTTAGCACACAGATTAGCAGATCATTTTCAGTTACCGAACTTATTATTTTTAATCCCATGTAATATTGTTTAGATACATTAATCCTTAGGTAGAATCAGCAATCAAATGACAATTAATGACCAGGAAGCAGCAGGTGTGGGAGACGTCCTCCCTTGGATGAGTCGGACGGTGGATATGGCCCAAAAGTCACACCGTGACTTTACTTGCTAAAGTCAGAAGATCCACGTCCCGGTTAACGATGGAGCATTAAGCCGGTTAATGAGTCGCATACTGTATAAGCGTAGTACGAAATGAAGGTCCTGTTTAGGAGAGCTTTTAACACAAGAATCTTCCCTAAAAATCTGCAGCTCCCAAAGAATGCAAATTCAAACCCAGTTCTGAGGTTACATAGTTATAGAATAAGAAAATAAAGTAGAAGATAAGCTAGGAAACCCAGCCTTTTCACATACTTAAAAGTTGACTACCAACTAACTGTTTCTTAAGATTCAAAATCTTAAGCTCCCCAAACTGAAACAAAATACCAGAGTTGCTATTCCTAGATAGCATACCATCAGACATCGGTTTTGTTCTACAAAATCCCAAGGTGAAAAAAAAAACAGAGATATAGATTTCAGTCACATGTACTTGTCATCGGTTCACTTAGCAGTCCTAATTCAAGGAGTACAGGGCACGACGAACAACACAGCTACTGTCCACTACGGACAACGCTAAACTGTTACAGTCAACTGAAACCATTCCTGTAACCGGAGTGCTGCAGGATGCGTTTCCAAGAGTCATTTAACCAGAAATTCTGGATGGACAGCCAAAGGCTCTAAAGGGAACAAACATAACAACAACAACAATCAGGCTTTTTTGCGACCACAAACAAGGAAAAAATCTTGGTTCTCAGAAACTAATTGGTCGGCACATCTGATTAAACGCAATCCAGGCAGCATACAAAAACTTGACCTGAACTAGAGGGTCAAATAACTCGAACACTAGGGAGTTTCACCTGCCCGTCTTCATCTTTCTCAGTTCCCGTTGTACCGCCTTTCGCCTAGCCTCATCTGAATTTTCTAGTCCAGGGATCATTTTCTCCGCAGACTTAGCTTTTGGTGTTCTAATACTTGAGGAATCATTGCTCTGGTTTTCTGGGTGTACCATAGGAGTCACAGCCACACTCTGCCGACAGCTGGTATCTGGTCTTAATGGAATACCTTCATTGAGATTACTTTGTCTTGTCCTTTCCTCGGAGACCATATCATTTCTATCTACACTCACAATTTCATTGGATCCTCTCAGTTGTATGCTATCAACAGTGTTGCTATTATTATTATTCTCAGCTGTATGATTTTCAATATTGTTCTCCTTTTTTGTGGCTGCCACTCTTGCGTAATGACGAGTACTGGAAAACCATTTAGTGACCTGTCAACAGAAACTCTATTAAGGAGGAGAGATACAGTGACAGCCCCGCAAAGTGCTCATGGGAGGAAGAACAAAGATCACTGTTTAGAACCTGATTAAATGTGAGACCTAGCTCTTGTGCCAGATTTTCTTTTGTTGCACGACTAGGGTATGGATCTTCCTTGAAATGTACCTTCAGTTTCTGCATGAAAAAATGATCAATTTAGTAATGTAAGCAATATACTCTCCAGTGACAAATAAAGGATGGTTTAGGCATTGACAGTGTTCAAAACTTAACTTTCACTTCTCCAATCTATTATATATTTTATTAAAACAAGTTGAGAAGGAGTTTCTATGTTCATTCTTATTTCTCAAGGCCTAAATGTTACCAGATCATCGGAGAAAAGGAAAAAAGAATCTACAGCATTGACAATCGTGAGGGTCCAGATTACAAAACTCTAGATTATAACAAACAATTCATGTCAAATACAACTAATAAATATCTGAAACTTGGATTGAAATATATTAGAAGAGTTCACACCAAATACAATGCAAGAATAACTGGAATGCAGAAGAAAAACAAAATAAATAAGCAATTTGATTCCCATGCAAATTCTGAAGTAGATTGTCAACATACCACTACTTCAAAGAAAACTTTAATTTAATCCCACACAATTGCACGAGGAATTTGGCTAGTTTCTATTGTACGATATGTTTATAAAGCATGATAAAAGTATAATATTACAAAAGTACTTTTGAGACAAACCTACACTTTACATTATTATGTCCAACCTAATATCCATAGAGATAACAATAGTTAGAATCATAAAGTTTGACTGTGCAGTTCCCAAAGCATCACTTATTTGTTGACTGGAGTTTGTCTAACATAAGGAGACATTTGATGTTTCATATTTATACCTGGTTAATTGCAGGACCAAAATGTCTGTTTCTGGTTTTGCTACCATTGCTATTGGAGCAAAGCACTTCAGTTTGCTGGTCACTTACTGAACCACCACCAGGCCTTACATTCTGTGGAGTATGTTCATTATTATGGTGCCTAACTGGTGCTCTTCTAGAGAATCCTTTTCCATCCTGAGGTGATTCAGCAAGCGAATCTGTTTCACTGTCTTCTAAATTACCTTTTTCAGGTGTACTATTTCCATACCACTCTTCATCGTCACTTGAATCAGATGATGCTTTACCATAAGCCTCCTGTAGATCCCCACATGAAAATATGAAGTGAGTAATGTCCAAGCATTAGATTCTGATGGTTTTCTTAATATTCTGATGGTTTTATTAATCAAGAATGCATCAGTTTGAACATTACTAATTGTCAATCCCGTTAAAGAGCTACATGCGTAAAGCCAATAAAGATTGGCAAACGTTAGTACAAAACAACATCACCAGCCTAGCATCAACAAATATGATTGGTCATTGAAGTGTTGGCTTGTGCTCTGGCTACAACTAGAAACAAAACACAGGAGAATAAATAAAATAGGATTTGGTTCATCAATGCCTAGTGTGACATTTAGGCCTATCCCTATTCTCAGTTAGGGTATGATGTAGGCCGAGAATGTTGGTATTGGTGCCAACTGGCCTGCAGTGAAGCTCGGAATGCGCTAAGGCAGATCTCAAGTCGAAAGGAACCAGCGGGACTGCAGCAAAGGCACATTGATGTACCGGGTACTAAATCAATAGCAAATTAGCAACGCACAGGTGTTACACTAATATTTTAAAAAGAGAGCTAAGCGAGTAATATATCTAATTCCAAAGATGCACACATAGGTAAATACACATCCAGGCATGCACATAATGTCTTGTTTGGATATACATCAAAGACGAAGCAGGTTATCACCATTAATGCACCGAAGTATATTATCAGCATGTTAACATAACTTAAATACCAGCCACTTGGTAGCAAAGCATGGTTCACAAAAAGGAAGAAACCATACTAAAAGATGCTGCACGGTTTATCACCTAACCTATGTTAGGTGTACATGTAGTGTTTTTTTTACAAGAGCATACGTGTAGTATTATGACTTATGAGCCATATATTTGTCCCCCTAATTGTTTACTTGGTATGTCTTTCCTTATTCAATTACATTTATTTCCTATGTACTAGGAGATTGTTTTTCATTAAACAACAGAAACAAATATTTGAGTGTAGTAACTAACCAAACATTGGTAAGAGAAAACCAATTCACAGTATATAAGAAACAGGATGAGGATACATACATCATACAGTTTTTTGTAATCCAAACGTTCAACTTCTCGTTTACTGGAAACTGGTAGCACCATGTCTTGCTCTAGCTCTGTCTCCATAAATGCAAGATTCGAATTTTCTGCATTAGGCTCACTATCAAAACCACTTCCATCAGTACAATCGACTCTTCTGATTTGTGATGATGAAGGTCCTGAGATTTCATCCTGACCACAGGATTTAGCAATCTCAGCACAAAAATCATCAGAATCAGATGTAAAATCTGATTCATCTGACTGATCTGAGTTTGATTCATCATTTTGGTCTTTGTCCGAATCTGGACCTGCTGGATCAAAGTCACCATCCTCTGAATCCTCAGAAGGCAAACCAAGATCATCAACTGTCCTTCCATTCTTTGAAGTTTTAGACTTTTTCTTCTCAGAAGATTCAGAATCCTCAGAAGATGAGTCATCAGAATCTAATCCTTCACCACTATCTTCTCCAGAAGATTTTTCTTCATCCACCTTGTGGCCTTGAGCCAAAGCAGGGTCATAATCATTATCTGCTGAATCATCTGATGGAAGATCGGACGCATCAATTTGCTTAGAACCATTCGAAAAGGATGCTGCCTCGGGAAAAACTTCCTGCAAAGAATAAATGAAGTTATGTGCTCTCATTTATGTTGAAGACAACATAAGATTGATGAGTACATTAATGATGGAATAAGTCTAGTGATTTTCAGTTTAGTTTTTCCGTTTTAGCATCTTAGACTAGCATCTAACGCTTTATACTTTATTATCCAAGACTAGCATCTAGCATTTTAGACAAGCATATGCTTGACTACCCATCAACCTATATATGTATCCCGAACCCCTCATGTTAGATATGTCATTCTAGTGAGTAAACAATGAAAAAAATTGCCCCAACTCTGAGTGTCATCCCTCACTATGCAAGTGTTCTCTCTAACAATTGATATCAGAGCCGTATGGTTCTGTGATCTTTCCAATCCCACCCGTAGTTCTATCCAGCAGAGGTGCCGGTCTCCCTACTCGACTCCCTCCCTCACCTCCTCTCCTTTCGCTCGGACGGGTAGCAACTCGGAGGCAGCGGCTTCCTCCCAGTGCAGCAGCAACCTCCACGACCTTTCCCTGCTAGCGGCGTGCCATGTCCGCAGGAGGCTCTCACCTCTCAGTCACCTCGAGCGTGCGACGTCGGCAGGAGGCCGACCTCACCGTGGCAAAGGAGCGCGAGTGGGTGGCAGCAGAGGCCACGGCAGCATCGGCTTGGGCGGGGAGGTTGGCGGCTGCAGAGCTGGCAGCACGAGAACGGCAGAGAAAGCGGCGGCGGGTGCGACTGCAGCACGTGCAGCGGCGGCGGAGCTTGAAGCTCTGCGTGGCGATAGCAGCAGCGACGCTGCCTCCGACGCAGGCAGCGTCGACGTGAAGGCCGGGAGGGTGGCGGATGAGAGGACGGCACAGAGGCAGCGGCGCAGCACCGCGAGCGCAGCGACAGTCCATATGGTGGGACGGCGGCCTAGGGCTCGATGGCGACGGTGTTCGAGCCGGGAGGTGGTGCGACAGCGCCGACCCAGAGGAGCACAGGCTCGGCGGTGGCAGCCCAGACGGGCGTGGACGCATCGGCAACGCTCCCGGTGGACGTGCGCGCGACGACTGTGCTCCTGGCGGACGCGGCGAACGCGATCCTTGGCGCGACCCGCGCATCGAACGCACGCTGGAGGCCCAGCGACTGCAAGAACAAGCGACACAGCTGGATGAGAATGGCTCGCGCGTGGAGATAAGGATGGAGTCATGAGGATCTAGGACCGCCATCGTCGCCTTCTTGCCAAGGTAAACAGAGGCACCAATAGTCTCTACGTCCTCAATGTGTAGGTGGCGCAGCCCGTATGTCTCGCAGACGACGCCTGGCTGTGGCACGAGCGCTTTGGGCACTTCAACTTTGAGGCCCTGAAGCAGCTTGGCGACAAGGAGATGGTGCAGGGCATGCCACGGGTCGAGCATGTGGAACAGCTCTGCGACACCTGCGTCCTCACCAAGCAGCGACGACCCCCATTCCCTCGTCAAGCGAGTTTTCATGCCAAGAAGAGGCTGGAGCTGGTGCACGGCGACCTTTAGGGTCCCGTGACATCGGCCACACCTGGAGGCCGGCGCTACTTCCTGCTACTCGTCGACGATGTGTCCCGCTACATGTGGGCATACCTCCTCGACACCAAGGCGACAACAGCTGATGCTATCAAGCGTCAGCTGGCTGCGGCAGAGGAGTGTGGCTGCAAGCTTCGAGTGTTACGCACCGACAACAGCGGCGAATTCACGGCGACTGAATTCGCATCGTATTGCGCTGACGAGGGGATTCAGCGCCACTATTTGTCGACGGGTGGGTCGGCAGTCCTCAAAGAGGGGTGCCCAAGGAGGTGAAAGAGAACGGTAGAGAAGCTGTCCTCCAATGGATCTGATGGTCGACTCGAGTCCTAAGACGAGTCAAAGAGCAAAAGACAGAGAGTTATACTGGTTCAGCTCTCCCAAAGGATAATAGACTTACATCCAGTGTTCTTTGTTGGGGTGTATGATGAGAAGAGTTACAAGGGAGTGAGAATGTAAGCTCGGGATCGGAATGTAGTAGTCTCTCCCCTTGGCCCCGTCGCCCTGCCCTCCCTTTTATAGCTCAAGGAGACAGGAACAGGAGAGCTTGGGGGCCAAAAAAAACTATGTCTAACATGCTAAAAGGTGAATACAAACAACATCTGAAAATGTACAAGATGGTCTGCTAGGTCCTATACACTGTGGGCATCTTGTGCTCTCTCTCTCTTGCCTTGGGATCCCTCCTCCGCTGGAGATGCTTGTACTGCGCTGCCGGGTGACGTCAGTCTCTGCCGGGCTGTCCCCTCCCTCTTCCTCCTTGCGCGCCAAGTCTTATCCCGAAGATGGTCGAGGTCGGGTTGTGGAATCGGGGTCAAGAGAGGAGAGCCGAGGTCGGACTCGGGAAAAGGTCTGGACGTCCGACCCCGTAAAGGGGGGTCGGGTCATCGACCACATCCCGAGGACTCTCGGTTTTGACTCCAGTTGGACTTTGGCTCTAGTCCATGCAATACCCCGGGGTGTCACCCCCCAAACTAGCCCCCGAGCCTAAGGAGGAATAGAACATCCATCCTTAGGATCAGGGTTTCTTATTCGTCATCGTCTTCAAATGATCCTCAAAGCATCGAGCCAAGGTTTTGGTAGGTGTGCCACCCAGATGCACCTACCAGGTGTAGCCCCCGAGCCTAAAGGCGAATGGAACATTCAGCCTTAGGGTCAAGTTTCCTTCCATGGTGCTAGTTCCCTGCAGGTTGTCGAAGTTTTGGGAGTTCTTGATTTTACAGGTGCACCGCTCAGGTGCACCTGCAGGTGTAGCCCTCGAGCCTAGGGTCGGATGACACATCCGAGCCTAGGGTCAAATCATCAAGAGTGTCTTTCATTCACCATCTGATCTAAGCATTGCCCGGGATCTAACAAAGATTCCATTGGATCCAACGGGTTTGATACCCAGAAGCATATAGCGGTCCCTGCGTAGCCTTCATCGTAGCCCGAAGGCCACAGACGGAGTTGAAGAAATCACAACCCGAAGGCAGGTGGTACTCGGTGAACCGGCCAAGACCACCGCCCGGAGGCAGCTGGTAGTCCCGACCCTGACCGGGGGTCAGCCCAAAAGCCAGCCCCCGAGTTAGGAAAGCCACTGCCCTGAGGCAGTGGAGGTCCGCGGCAGTCGGGACTACTGCCCGAAGGCATATGATAGTTCAGACCCCGACTGGGGGTTGGCTCGGAAGCCAACGCCCGAGTTGTCGAGTCCATTGCCCTGAGGTAGTGGAAGTCGACGATGTGGTCGAGACTACTGTCCAGAGGCTTATGGTAGTCCCGACCCCGACCGGGGGCTAGCTCGAAAGCCCACACTCGAGTCGGTGAATCCATTGCCCTGAGGCAGTGGAAGTCGGCGATGTGGTCCGGACTACTGCCCAAAGGCTTATGGTAGTCCCGACCCTAATCGGAGGCAAGCTCGGAAGCCCATGCTCAGAGTTGTTGACGCCTTGAACCGAAGGCCCGTGGAGATCAGCGAAGTCAAAAAGGAAATCTCCCGAACCTTATCATCGGGCAGTTACTTGGTCTCGAGGTTTGCTCTGCATCCGTGGCCCCCCGTCAACTTGAACAGAGTGCCCGCCATGTCTCATCAAGGGGCCACGAAAATCGGAGCGACGCATTGGCTAGTCGTGCTCCCACTTCCCCACTTTTCCGACCAGGCGGCCGACTACGGGATGGAAAAAGGGAGGCACCCGCCGACAATATCTTTGGAAGCTGTAACGACAACTTCACGGATGCCGTTACCCGCTTCGGAAGATGAACGGTTCGGATTCAGCGTCTGGGCGACGTGGCCTACCGAGGAAGATGAGCGAGGACGCCTCGGACGCTCCGCGCATGTCATTAACAGCATCACACGTTTTCCAAAATTAGCGCCACCTGACTTATCATTGCTCCTTTATAAACCCTGCCACCGCCTGACTTCCTCTTCTCCTTCACGCTCTCTGTCCATCGAAGAAATCCGTAAAGACTTTTGAACCTCTAGCGCTCGCACCTCCGTTCTGGCTCCACCTCGCTTCAATCACCGAAATCGCCATCCCCATTACCGGTGCATCGTCTACTATCGCAAGGGTCGTAGACTTTTCTGGTTGAAGTCGATGGCGCCAAAGAAGATGTCGAAGAAGGCGACAAAGGCTCCGAGACGAGCAGGGATGAGGTCGAGGCTGGCTCGGCCTTCACTCGCGTGCCCGGAAGGGCGATGATAGAGAGTGGAGCGGCCGGGCGTCCTCCCTGTCGGAGCATCTCCCCGTGGCGCCCGCGCAGGAAACATTCCCGACCCGGACTCCGAAGAGTTGGTGGTTTTCTCCACTTTCCTTCTTCGCGGCTTAGGGGTTCCGGCCCATCCTTTCGTCCGGGGCCTACTCGAGGACTACGGTATCGTTCTCTGCAACCTCAACCCCAAATCCATCCTCCAAATCTCTATCTTGGGATAGACCCGCATTTCGCTCTTTTTCACCATTATTTCTGCTTACGACAGACGGGAAGCGACGAAGTCGTCGACGGGGCCAGAATCCAATTCCAGGGAGGGATGTCGGAAAGCTACATCCCCGTCGGCGCGACCTCTTCAAACAAGGGCTGGCACGCCGAGTGGTTCTACATCATGAACCACGAGCCAACAGTCGTCGCCAACACCCACCGGGAGCCGACCCCCAACGCCAACTGGACGTCCCCCTGCCGCACCTACGATCAGGATCTGTAAACGCCAAAATTTGGTAAGCCATGGAGTCTCCATCGACTAAGTGTTCATATCAGCTCAAAGCAGAATCGGTTGAGAGTTCTGCGTCAGCTGATAGAGGATCAATATCTTCAGCATCGGATTCTGATTAGATTCGGTTTGAAAAGATCTTATCCAGAAGACATCGAGTTCAAGAAGGATATGGCTTGTATCTATTAATTAGGATACGTTTGTTAACTTTCTATTTTATCTTTAGAAAAGTGTGTTAGTATCCGATAAGGATTTAGTTTGTTTCCTTTTATCTTTAGGAAAGTTTGAATTGTAATCTGTTAGGATCTCTGTAGCCTACGGGTATAAATATGTAAGCCCAGAGTTCATGTAAATCAATCCTTACGATCAATACAATTCGGCGCATCGCCACCTTTTACCTTTTCCACTTTGTTCATCATCCGACGAGACTTGACACCCGACACGAGGCTGCATTGGCTTTGATCTCTGGCAAAGGGGTAAGTCCAAGATCCCGTCGGCGCAGGTATGTCGTATCTATCTTTAGTTTTATTACCGTTCGTAGATACATCGGCTTAGTTAGGACTTTCTCGGTTAGGTCCGATATTCTGATCAAGTCGATGTTTCTGTAAACGTAATGTTTTAGGTAGATTTGTTATATCCATCACATTAAACAGATCTATCGGCTCCTCGAGTATTAGATTATCATATACAATCTTGTGCTGCATCGGTTAGGTCCGACCTACTAGATTGTTATCAATAATCTAAGTCTTGTTAAGCTGATAGGTTCATACTAATGTTTCATCGGAGGGTTAGCTGGTCTTATCATATGTTTCTGTTAAATCTAGTCCTAGCATCTCAATTTGACTCTATCGGCTCTCTCTCGTTTTAGGTTTTCTGTCGATATCGGCTAAATCGTTATATTAGATTAGATTAGCTTAGTCATCTACCACCCTGAAAATTAATCAAAAGCTTGATTGTCTAGATATTGCGTTTCTTTTCATACTTAGTGATGCATCAATTCAGTTTGACCTACTAAGTCATGATTAGAACCGTAGTCTTTAGCCTGCCTAATGGCTACCAATAAGGGTTTCGTCGAAGTTTTAGCCGACGAGTTATCTGGACATCGACATCGGCTGGAATCACACAATCGGTTGTCAACAGATCGGCTGTTTTGATTATCGACCTATCGACCGATATGCTTTATGATGTTTTGTATATCTTGTCAATAGCAGGATCAAACTGACTGGCACGCCTGCAATTCATCAATTTTAGGACCTGCACTGGAGCTAAGCAAATCTCCCAGGCCAGCGTGTGATTCGACGTCAACACATCTTGCGGCAGTACGAATTTGACGTCAACAAGACCAGGTCGACGAACTTGTCCCCTTGGTCGAGGATTTGAAGAAGCAGGGTCTGACCAGTGCACGGGTGACGTTCAACTTCGCTCTCTGCGACGTTCAGCCCTGCAAGAACAAGGTCCACCCGGCATACCTGCACGAGGGCGGTCATGACCCTGAGAGGACGATCCCCGTCGAGCGCGTGAATCAGCGACTGTTGGGCTATTTTCATAGCTCGGCAGACTTCAGCGTGAGGGGTTGACCCCTTTTAGCGCGCACAACTCTTGCCCCAAGGTAAGCTCGACCTTCCTGTCCCTCTTTCTTATTCTGGTTGAACTTTGCATTTTTGCTCGAAACCTCACCTGTCAGGGTCGAGAGGCGTATGTATCCCTCGCCCCGATCCGGGCGCACTTGATCGACAGGCCAAGGGTTCGGAGTCCTCCGGCAAGACCGGAGAGGAAGGGAAAAGGAAAGGAGCTTAGGCTCCACCAACAAAAGTCAGGATGAGTTAGGCGGCATTGGGAGGCACTAAGCGTAAGTTGGTGCTTTCCTCCTCTGAGGAGGAGTTGAGCGAGGGGGCGTTCGACTAGGACGGGTCGACACCCAAGCCTTGCTGACCCACCTTCTCAACTTTGGCTTGCGCAGAGCGCGTGGCAATCGCTCACCAGCAGATCGGAGATATCAAGGGGCGTCTAGAGGCGACCGAGGCTCCACTGGCCGAAGTTCAGGAAGGTGCCCTCGTACTGAACAAGGCCGACCATGAGATCGCGCCGACCCTGGAATCCACCGCAGAGTTTTTGGAGCGCCTGCGGGACGGGTCCCGACACCTCAACATTCTAACGAGAGATGCAGCAAAGCTTGTCGTAGCATTGGCCCTTGACATCTTGAGCCGCCAGCGTCCGAATGTCAAGATCTCGGACCTCGACAAGGGGTGGCCTCCAAGTGTGTAGCCTAACGACATAGACGACATCCTCTCCAAGGTCGACGCGACGGCCGACAAAATCGTCGCCCCGCTCAAAACGTAGCGCTTTTCCTTATGCCTCCCGTTAATTAGGCCAAAAATTTAACTTATGTAAGTGTCGAAACTACAAGTTTTTCTTTTATCACGACGAATTCCAAGCTTTCAACTGGGAATTGGTCGATTGACCGAAAACTAGTATTAACTTCGCCGATTCGCATCGTTCCCGACAACCATACTTCAGATAGCAACCTTAGCCCGCAGCGTCCGGGAGGATTCTCTGACCGGACCCCGACAGGTTTCGGATCGATCCTTAGCATAGTTGTCGTTCACTCTGCGAAATCGACGAAGTAGATGGTCTCACAAGACCGAACCCCCCGAATAATTTAGATATCACGCCGAGCCATCGTGTATCGGAACCCGACCCAAGTCCAACTTCGGGAGGGAAGTGTCCGGCTCTGACGGAAGGGCATGGGATCGAGACATTACAGCAGCTCGGGACGCGCCAACTGGGTACTGTGAGAACTTCCAAACCATCAAGTAATTTCAGACCTTGCCGATAAAATTTCTTCCTAAGAACCCGGACCAAGAGGGGTCGAGGCCGCGAATCTCAGAGTTGGTCATGAGTACTTGCACGGAAGTTATCGGGACGCTGGAATGTTACTTGGTGGTCGGGGAAAACGGTGAGCCCCCGGGCAGCTAAGGCGAATTTCAACGAAAACTTCCTGAGAACCTGGACCAAGAAAGGTCGGGGCCGCGAATCTCAGAGCGGGTCATGAGTACATGCGCGGAAGCTGGTGATTGCGCAAAGGCTGCCCGGTGACGGGGTGGGAAGCAACAAACGATAAAAAGACAAGTATCGAAGCTACTTTCAAAGATAAAAAATGAGGGTAGAATACATATATTTCCAAGGATTGGCACCATGAAGTCGGTGGAGAAGGAAATCACCACCGGATCACCTAAGACGAAGAACAGCGCCCCTACCGGGCGCGCCAACTGTCGACGGGTGGATCGGCAATCTTCAAAGAGGGTGTCCAAGGAGATGAAAGAGAACGGTAGGGAAGCTGTCCTCCGATGAATCTGATGGTCGACTCAAGTCCTGAGACGAGCCAAAGAGCAAAAGACAGAGAGTTATACTGGTTCGCCCCTCCCGAAGGATAATAGGTTTACGTCCAGTGTTCTTTGTTGAGGTGTATGATGAACAAGAGTTACAAGGGAGTGAGAATGTAAGCTCGGAATCGGAATGTAGAAGTCTCTCTCCTTGGCCCCTTCGCCGTCCTCCCTTTATAGTTCAAGGGGGTAGGAATAGGAGAGCTTGGGGGTCAAAAAAGCTATGTCTAACATGCTAAAAGGCGAGTACAAACAACATCTGAAAATGTATAAGATGGTCTGCTAGGTCTATACACCATGGGCATCTTGTGCGCTCTCTCTTGCCTTGGGATCCCTCCTCCGCTGGAGATGTCTATACCGCGCTGTCGAGTAACGTCAGTCTCTGCCGGGCTGTACCCTCCCTCTTTCTCCTTACGCGCCAAGTCTTGTCCCGAAGATGGTCGAGGTCAGGTTGTGGAATTGGGGTCGAGAGAAAAGAGCCGAGGTCGGACTCGGAGAAAGGTCGGGACATCCGACCCCGCAAAGAAGGGTCGAGCCATCGACCACGTCCCGAGGACTATCAATTTTAACTCCAGTTGGACTTTGGCTCGAGTCCATGGGGTACCCCAGGGGGTCATCCCCCACACTACTCCGTGTCGTACAGCCCGCAGCAGAACGACGTCGTCGAGCGGTGCAACCAAACGGTGGTGAGGATGACCCGGGCCCTCCTCAAGTAGAGGGGGATGCCGGCCATCTTCTGGGGAGAGGCGGTGGTGACATTTGTCTACATCCTCAACCGCTCGCCCACCTAGACACTCGACGGCAAGACGCCGTACGAGGCTTGGCATGGATGCAAGCGCAGCTTGTCCACCTATGCGTCTTTGGCTGCCTCGCGTTCGTCAAGAAGCTTGGCCACGTCGGCAAGCTCGACGACAGGAGCACTCCGGGAGTGTTCATCGGATATGCGGAGGGGATGAAAGCCTACCGCATCATTGACCCGGAGACAGCGTGCACACGACGCACGACATTGTGTTCGATGAAGGGCGAGGTTAGGCGTGGGGCAAGATGGTGGACGACGGCTCTACTCCAACGTACGACGACTTCACCGTTGAGTACGTCTACTTCGAGGGAGCTGGGGAAGTGGGCAGCTCTTCTTCGCCGAGCATGCCTACACCGGTCCCCGAGCCTCCACCGACTCCGACGACTATGACGCCGACTGCGACGAGCTCTCCACCGTCACCACCACAGCCAGCCATGCCACGCTCTCCAGCGCCGACAGCTACTCCAGACACGTCTACACCAGCACCTGCTCATGTCGAGCACAGCCCGATGGAGTTCGCTAATCTCTCACGACAAGAAGTGTGCCGACGCGTACCACGACGGCGAGCCGTTGAGGTATCGCACGATGGAGGACCTTCTCGACGACCTACCGGAGCCGGGACCGATGCCTCATGACTTGAGGCGTAGTTGCACCTTGAGTGCGACGACGGCGAGCCTCGCTCCTTCGCGGAGGCCGAGGGACACGCGGCATGACGCACTGCAATGAAGCTGGAAATGACGCGAAGTAGGTGTTCAAGCTGAAAAAGGATGAAGCTGGTGCCATTGTCAAGCAAAAAGCTCGCTTGGTGGTACGCGGGTTTGTGCAGCAGGAGGGGGTCAACTTCGACAACGCTGCTCCCGTGGCACTGGATGGAGTCCGTGTGGCTCCTTCTTGCGCTGGCTGCCCAGGAGGGCTGGTGCGTCCACCACATGAACGTCAAGTCGACGTTCCTCAACGGCGACTTAAAGGAGGAGGTGTTTACACCCAAATTTGGCACCTAGAGTTAAAATAGAGAAAATTGCCAAGATTTGGGAAGTTTGCGGTTTTCTCCGAGGGCCTAGGCCTGATCGCCATGTATGGGCAGTCGGGCCAGGCGGCATGTGGCGTCGGCCGTGAGTCCGATTCCAAGTAGGTTTCGTCGGTGCTCGGGTTTCCTTATTTCAAAAGACATATCTCGAATTTTCTAAGGTGTCTATCCCGAATTGGACGTGGAGGACTTGTAGAAGGCAAGACCAACCCAAGTCGGTTCAATTGTAAGAAGCAATCATACACAATACACAAATCTATTTGAATCGTTTTTTCCTATATTCTTCTATCTTTTAGCCATGTTTTCTATTTTACCCTAGTTTAGTCCATCTTTGTCGGTTTGCGCTGAAAATCGTCCGCCGCCGCTGCGAGAGTGCGACACTTCTTTGTAAGTTTGTCTTGAAAAGTTTCCGTTCGCCCACGAGACGGGTGTTTATCGATCTTTTTATCTAAATCGGCTTTATTAGCCGGTTTGATCTACAAAACCCACTTTGTTCTAGTTTTTGCTAGATTGAAGTGGTTGGTGACTTCATACCAAGAACCACCGCAAATCTTTAGGTGATTCGATCATGTTGGCGTCTTTGCCCAAAAAGGTGCCAACAGGAGGTCTACGTGCACCAGCCGTCGGGATTCATGATCCCCGACAAGAAGAGCAAGGTGCTACGCCTACGCAAGGCCCTCTACGACTTGTGACAGGCACCACGGGCGTGGAACGCCAAGCTGGATTCCACACTGAATGAGATGGGTTTCGAGCAAAGCCCGCACGAGGCGGCCATCTACCGGCGAGGCAACGGCAGCAATGCCCTGTTGGTGCGTGTCTACATCGACGACTTTGTGATCACAGGCACCAAGGATGTGGAGGTGGCAGCGTTCAAGGAGATGAAGGCCACCTTCCAGATGAATGACTTGGGACCTCTAATTCTACTTGGGGATCGAGGTGCACCAGAACGACTTCGGCATCACTTCGACAGACCGCCTACGCCAAGCGCATAATTGAGCTAGCTGGGCTCACCGACTGCAACCTAGCCCTCACTCTGATGGAGGAGAGGCTGAAGCTCAACCGTGACAGCACGACAAAGGTGAATGCCACGCAGTACCGACGCCTTGTGAGAAGCCTTCGCTACCTCGCCCACACATGGACGGACTTGGCGTTCTCCGTCGGCTACGTCAGTCGATTCATGCAGCGACCAACGACGAAGCACCAACAAGCCGTCAAAAGGATCATCCGCTATGTTATGGAGACTCTCGACTATGGCCTCCACTACCCGAGATGTCCCGGAGCGGCACATTTCGTCGGGTACAGCGATAGCGACCACGCCGGCGACATCGACACCAGCAAGAGCATGAGCGGGGTGCTCTTCTTCCTTAGCAAGTGCCTCGTTAGCTGACAGTCGGTCAAGCAGCAGGTGGTGTGCTTGTCCAGCTGTGAGGATGGGTACATAGCGGCTTCCACCGCTTCAACTCAGGCGCTCTGACTCGCTTGGCTGCTTAGTGATTTACTTGACAGATACGCTGAAGCAGTGAAGCTTAGGGTGAACAGCAAGTCCGCTCTGGCCTTGGCAAAGAACCTTGTCTTCCACGAACACAGCAAGCACATCAAAATGAAACACCACTTCATCCAAGGTTGCTTGGAGGAAGGGAGCGTCAGGGTAAGCTACATCAACACCAAGAACCAACTTGCTGATCTGCTCACCATGTCCATTGGTAAGATCAAGTTTCAGGAGCTTCGCGTTAGGATTAGGATTATTCAAATCTCCCAGAAGGCAACGCATAAGACTTAGAGAGAGAATGATGGAATAAGTTAGTACGGTCTTTTTTTAGTTATAGCTTTTCCGTTTTAGCATCTTAAACTAGCATCTAACGAATTTAGCATCTTAGACTAGCATCTAACGCTTTATACTTTAGCATCATAGACTAGCATCTAAGACTAGCATCTTAGACTAGCATCTAGCATATTAGACTAGCATCTAGCATCTTAGACTAGCATATGCTTGGCTTCCCACCAACCTATATATGTATCCCTAACCCCTCATGTTGGATGTGACATTCTAATGAGTAAACAATGAAGAAAATTATCCCAACTCTGAGTGTCATCCCTCACTATACGAGAGTTCTCTCTAACAATTACTACTACCAGGATAGTTCATAGGTTTTACCTCCCACGAGTCATGAATAGAGAGTTTGACCTCTTGGAGCTCATTTAATACATCTATGCAGTCAATTTTGCAATCACATGCAGGGCAAAGCCATCCTTCATCCCCCTGTGGAACTAAAGAACACATTTGATCAAGTAAATAACAACATACGCTAATAAAGCTTTCAATATATAAAGGAAAATGTAACGGGTATTACTATCTTCAGCAAGCAAAGGAGGGTTTAAACAATACTGGTGGAACCCTCTGTCGCAGATTCCATCACAAAGAATGATGTCATTTTTTAATGTAACATCCTTTGAACCACATACAGCACAGAAAATCTGCAACCAAGATGAATCTGTGTTAAGGTGACAAACACAAGTACATGAAAGTGAGGAGATTTCAAGAACAAAATGGGATGGCCTACATCTTCACTAGATATTTCTCCAGCAGAATCAAACATAGATTCATCCAGCTTTCCCTCAGATAGGAGGGAATCCAAATTCCGAAAAGCTTCCCGTATTCTTGACTTGCATCGCAGAATTTCCACCTTGGCTCGTTCAAGCTCCTTCTCAGGTCTTATCTTTTCCAAGCTAAATATTTATAGGATTAAAAACCAGTGTAAGAAGATGCTTGCAGTAAACCAATATGATAAAAAATTGCAAGAGTATGTGAAGAAAAAATATTGTTTAGCGATCACAAACCTTTGACCTTTCCAACCTTCACTGGCATAGGCTTGAATTAAACTTTGTTCATAGTTCATTCGATTCAAAATGTATCTAACTCGTTTTCGGATTATGAGGTACTCGTCCTTGGGAGTTCCTCCTTTTGGGGGTCTGCCTACCTTTCTTTTCTTTCCGGCTGGTTGAACACCAGCACCATCATTTAGAAGCTCATTATGTGCCTTATTCTTCTTTTCTGAGGCAGAGCGAAGCACCCTGCTATGTGCTGGTCTCAAGGGTTCGCTTCTTTTCCTTTTCTTCACAACTCGTTGAACAGCAGTATTATCATTTGTGGGTACAATAGGTGTCTCATTCTTCTTTTTTGAGGCAGAGCGTAGCACCCTGACGTTACTATGTGAAGATCTCAGGGGATATGTTTTACTTGGTGATATTTGGGAGCCTTTCCTTCCCCTTTTAACAGTCTGTTTGTATCTATTTCTGACCCCACTAGTCTTACCATTGGTAGTAAGAGTCTCCTGTGCAGAACCAGCATTACTTCCAATGTTGTCGTTGTCCAAAATAAGATCAGAAGTAGTTGTCTTATCCATACAAATGATAGCTGCAGATGGACCTCCTCTATAGGAACAGATAGATCAGTCTTGATAAGCTTAGGGAAGTCTTGGATAAATGCTTTCAGGCAGGGGTTATAACCAAGTAAGATACAGTCCAGATAAATGAGCAAGTGCCTGTAGCAAATAAAATACAAAAAAGGATTATTAGCAAGACAAGATAAAAAAGGAAAAGGCTATACGTCCAAAGTTTATCTTACAGAACTCCTACAAACAATGATGCGGCATGCTGTGAGTAAATCTAGATCTCCTGTAACTCACATAAATCAAACAATTGAGAATTTTGTTTGTAGGAGTTTAGTAAGAATTGTTTACTACGTGTAGCAGTGCTCTAAAAACAGTAGCCTATCTTATAAATCGTGCTTTGCATGGACATTTCTTATTGATGGTTCAAAACATAGTTTAAATAATACTCCATCATACTAAGCATACAAGGTTGTGTAATTATTGGGAAATGGCCATGGAACCCACATCTTTTCACTGTGTGGGATCTATATACAAGTTATATTCAAATCAATTTGATGTAGCATATACACATTCACCTCAGTAATTAATGAATAGATTGTCATCCTTTCGGACTCTTCGTGTCACCTAAATGAGTTGTTTTGTCTAAGTTGGTTCAATGAGCCAACATTATATGATTGCTATAATAGTCAATTAGCATGGAACATTTTAGTAGGTAACGTAACAAATCTCCGCATCATTACTTTTTGCACATTATTCGTATAAGAAAAAAACAGAGAGATGGAGGCGCAATTAAAGACAGCTAGTAAACTAATGCCTCTGATACCCTCAAAAGTTATTTTCTTCCTGTTACTCCACACCTCTTCAACCACCATTCTGGATCTCAATAGGCCTAAAGCCACAACCTTTCACAAAACTAAATGACCAAATAACATCAAGTATCATGACAACATCGTACTACCTGCTGTAAATTCACACCATAGGAAAGAAGGCTTAAAAGCAGCTACAATGCAATGTTGTGCATAAGAAACCCTAGATCCAGAAATTGTGGCAATGCCATTGTTGCTCCACAACTATTGTTTCCACATTGGAAAGCTAGGCATCTTGAGGAGACATTTCATCTTCCACACACAAAAGGATCTCTCTCAATGATAGTGCGCAGACTCAATGATAGTTCTGCAGTAGCCGTGACTGTTTGCTTTGTGTCATCCCATCCCAAACCTGTTTGTGATTTCAACTTCTTCCAACAGATGTATTCAGTCCTAAGTTTATCCCATTTGTTCTTAATTTGAAGCCTCGTCCTCAAACATGTTCTCGCGGCAAATTGCTCAATGACTTAGTCATACCAAGGATTGGATAAATGGGTATTTGGACAATCACCCGCAACTAGTTGATCACCAAAAATCTCACACACAACTCTAGTGTTGTGGTCATTCCAATCAGTAGAGGCCATGGGCATTTTAACACCCTTTGATGGCACATTTTGATCCATGCCTTTCATCCACTCACTCACACAAATCTTTTCACAATACTAACATAAATCATAGGTTGAACAATTGAGATAAGATTCAATGCAATTTGGCATGTTCTCTACATGGCTAAAAAAGACAGGTACATTCTAAATAGGGGAAATATCCTGTGAAAACCATTAAATAAGTGAAAACCCATGAAAACTGGACCTAAAAGTTCTCTAAATTCATGAAAAATTTACTAGAGATAGGTACTAGTTCTCAGATGATACAAGTTGACAAATTGTTCAACGACTTCTCAATGCAAACTAAAATTGCTCATGGTCACTAGTGCTTAAATCTGGAATTTATCAATGACTTCTCAAATGCAAACTGAAATTATGGACATTGGACTTGGTCAGTGAAACAAAATGCTCAAGGTCACTAGTGCTTAAATCTGAAATTTGACACACCTAAAGGGCAATTTTTCAGATCTGAAAGTTTCCCAAGTTTCCATTGCATAATACCAAGCAATCAACTACATTAATTTGTACATAAATGAACCAGAATGGAACTCAATATGGGACGGAAATTTTAGGGTTTGGTTTCTGTCAAAAAAAATTAGGGATTCGGAAAAACAAACCCTTCACCGCCGTCAGACTCCGCCGTGCGCAGCCTCCGTTGTCGCGCTCGTCCTCAGCAGCCTCCGCAGCCGTGCGCCGCCTCCGCCTCTGTGCGCCGCCCTCAGCTGCAGCCCTCGACCGCCGAGCGTCGGGGTTGGGAGGAAAAAGGAGGGAATACGCAGGGAGAGAGGGCGCAGCCTCCGCCGCTCTGCGCCGCCGCCGCCGCTGTGCGCAGCCTCCGCCGCTCTGCGCCGCCGCCGCCGCCGCCTGCTAAGTGCTAACGCCCTCGCGAAAGGAGTCGGGTGACACGGGCTCGCGCTCTGAACGGCTCGCCCGGTAGTGGGGAGGGAGAACGGGGTCACGCGGGATGTGAAGTGAGACGGCACATGGGTCACTGACAGGTGGGGCCATTCTCATGGGCCCACATAAGGGTTTTGTTGCCGTATATATAACGAGAAACGTGATTAGCATATGATTAATTAAGTATTAACTAGTAATTATGTTCGTGCGTTGTAACGGGTAAAGTCGAGGCGCGGCGCGGATGGGGACAGGAGGGAGGGGCGCAGGCGCGACGCGGGAGCTCCGAGCAGCGATGGGAGGGAGGAGCACAGGCACAGCGCGGGGCGCGGCACGGATGTGGACGGGAGGAATGGACGCAGGAGGTCTTTTTTTCATCCAAGCCCTCCTTTTCTTTTTATCATCGGATCATGGGTTAATTTTGGAAAACTCAGGGGTTTCGCAAAATAGCCGACAAAACAAAATTTTGGTCGAAACACTACTTGCTTTATGAAGTTATAGATATATAAAATAATAATAAATAAATTTATTAGATTTTTAAGCAACTTTTATATAAAAAGTTTTCGCACGAAACGTACCATTTAACATTGAAAAGCGTGCTAACGAAAAACAAGGAGAATAGAATGGGGAGTATCCACTCACGAACGGCCTAAGGTCTCCGACGTACTCCCCTTCCTCGCCAAGCACAACATTGCCTTACTCCCGTGACGGCTCTAGAAACTTTTTATTGTGTGTGCCTACTTCCTAATCTAAATTTTCATTACATTATAAATCCAATATGTTAAATTTGCTCAAAGTATAACATAAATATATCAATAATATTTTTATTGTTTTAAATGGACTAAAATCAGCATTTATATGTATATATGAGGTCTTCTTCCCCAAAATCTAGGGTGGTCCTAGGCCCATAGAGACGATCTCTTGGAGCCGCCCATGTTGTTCCCTATGTATTCACATCCTTTATCATAATTCTATTATCATTACAGACACTGACACGTGGGGGCATAGGAAGGTGGAATCCACATACCAGTGGCTATAATGATAGTGACATTATGGTAGAGGATCCTCGTCCTACTCCTTATGGTCCCACCTTGGCGTCATTGGTGACAACACCCTGTCAATCCCAGCATCGTCCCTTCACGACTGCTCCTCGCATCACCAGTCCTCGAGGAATGAAGCGACAATCTCGGGCGACGAGCTCTTAGGTTAAGTGGACGGCTTCGTGTGTCCTCATCGTCGTCACATGGATTGGCATGATGGAAACGACAGCATGGCCGATGATGGACGACGATGATGACGGTTGACGCGGGCGTGGGCAGTGGCGGACAGGTGACGACGTCATCGGGCGGATGGACAATGATGGCACGATTGACACTTGTGGACGGAGTGTCATAGAACGAAGAAAATTTGCATCCTAATGGCGAATTCTGAAAATAGCATGGATTTGGTGGCAAATCCTCTATAATTTCTCACAAGAAGGGGTTGGAAGGGGCGTGGTGGCATTTTCCTTGTAAATTCGAAGAAACGAAAAGGCTAACGTTGTGTCACGCCCAGAAATTTAGCCAAATTTTTAGACTATTTGTATATTAAATCCGTGTCCGGAATCAACCAGGTACATAAAATAACAAATTAATAAACAGATCCAAGCGTAAAAATAAAGCATAAATATTTACAGAAGAGACACTTAGTCCTCACACCCGAAAGAAAGCAGCAAAAGCAGAAAAAGGCGATCCTAGTGAGGCTTCAGCTCCACTCCACAAGCAAACTCAACTAGGGTCTGAGCCTTAGTCTTCTAACTCCGTCCTCGACTCGGAAACACTACACTTCTGGGAAAAGGGGGAAATAGCAAGTCTGAGTACAACCACCGTACTCAACAAGCCACACCGAGAAATACGGACATGCAAGGGGGAGACAAAGAGTGGCTTAGGCTATTTTGTATAAATACGGTTGTAAAACTTTTCTAGTTTAAAACAGAAAAATGGTTGATTAATTAAGTCAAGATTAGTCTTCCACTGAGCAACGCTATCTCCACGTTGAATAGGCCCAACCAATCCACCTGAACTAAACCAATTCCATTTAGTCCAATTATTAAAGGTGGGACTAATCATAGTGAATTTGGTCGATCGCCCATAACCACAGGCACGACTATTCGAATAGTTTTACTCTGGCCAGAGGTGTATAACTATACCCACAAGACACGATTTCACACATGTTGTCATGCCTCGAAGTATCGCCATGATACTGCAAAGGGGAAAATCGTGACAAGATCCTTCGCATAACTCCCCTTGACCAAGCGATACCACACTGAGGTTTCACCTCTACCCTTGATTCCCGGGGTAGGCAGCCCCCTCCGGTGCCTTGATGAATCCGGCAGTCGCATAGACCTTGCCCAGTCCATCCGAACTCCATCACGTCCACCCTTGCCTGGTACGTCAGCCAGAGAAAAGCTACACTACAGGTCCAGCAGTTGTCCATTCTTGCTTGTGGTAAGTACTGTAAGTCTTACAGGGTTTCTCATGAACCGGTCCTTAATTTTCATGGGTGCGACAAGCAAAACCATGCACCCACAGCCCACCATTAAGTCACATTTTATTTAACCTTTATTCCAAGGTAATACTGGTTCACGACCATCATTTCATGTGACTATAAGCTAGTAGTATAGTTCTCCCATTAAGTGAGCTAATGTAATTAAGCATGGCTAAGTGTAATCAATTCTAGCAAGGTCAAACAGGTGACGCAAGCTAGTCACATTATTACCCAAGTTGACAAAGAATGAATAACAATTAAATATGGCACAAGCAAGCAAATAGGTATTCCATTATCCCATGTAATTAACAAAACAATGCAATTTTATTTGGAAACAATAAAATATTTTACAAAGTGGGATAAATATGCATCAAGGAGGAATGTGACTTACCTTGCTTCTTCAGCTGCTCATCCTTTCTTCGCGAGCGCAAACTTCCGAAACAGCGAAGTCTACACACTGGCACATAAAATTAGAAAAAGAACCTAATAAAAACCAAATAAACAATACATGGAAAGTAAATAAACATGTAGAGCTCAATTTTAGATGAATTTTGCAATTTGAATGGCCCAATTTGGAGTTTGTATAGATTAGATATGATTTTTAAGAAGTTTTGGGCCATTTAATTGATTTTTGAAAATTAAATTTGATTTATTGCACAACCGTTATTTATTTTTACAAAGGAAAAGGACGTTGCCGACGTCGGCCGACGTCGACAAGGAGGCGCGCGGGAAAAGGACCGGTCCACCATGGACCGAGTCCACGGCGCCACGGGCGGGTGCACCACGTGGCGCACACGTGGCGCCAACGAGGCACCGACGTGGCTACCACGTGGACGGCCCCGATCTGCCCGACGGCAGATCAGACGGCGTGGGTTGAAAGGGGCGGCAACGGCCGACGGCCGACCGGTCGGGACGGTGTGGTGACGGCGCGCGCTGCCCGTTGGTCGCCGGTGGTGGCCATCGGCACGGCGGTGCACCAGGGTGGCGGAGGAAGCACGTAAGCACGGGAGGGCAGCGGCAGCGTGGGCAGAGGCTGCGCGGTCGAGAGTGGCGTGAGCAGAGGCGGCACGTGCACGGTCGACGGCGGTGACACGCGACAATAATCGGTCACCAGTGGCGAGCGGCGATGACCGAGAGGGGTCGCGGACGGGGCAAAAGGGAGAGGAAGGGGGAGGGGACCTTACCGAGTGCCCGATGGTGACGAGCGGCGACACAAGGAGCTCCACGGCGGGAAATGGCGGCGGTAGCGCATGGGTCGACGGTGCAGGTGGAGTTTTGGCGGCGAACAGCGGAGGCGGAGGGCCGGTCGAGGAGCAGGGTTGACCCGGGGAAGGTGGTAGAGGGGTTAGGTTGGGGATAGGTGGCTCGAGCGGCGTGAATCGCTGGCCGGAGATGGCCAAGGGCGGTGGCGCCTTGGGAACACGGGGAGGAGGGCGACCCGGTGGCGGTCGGAGGAGAAGAAGGGACGGCCGAAGTAGCGCACGATGGGCGAACACAATAGGGACGGTGGTGCGGCACGAGGCGCCCGAGAATGGCACCGAGCGGCCGCCGAAGGCGGCAAAGAGGTGGCGGCTCGAGTCTTGCGGTGGAGGCATGGTTTCGGCGGCAATTCGCGGATGAGGAGAGACGACTGGGGATCTTCGTGGGGTGGAGCACACGGCGGTGGTGGCGGAATGGAGCGGAGAGTGGCGGAGGCGGCAAAATGAGTAGCCAGAGTGTAGTGCGGCAGCGGCAGCTTTGTGCTTTGCGACGCGGGCACACGGGAGACTTGAAATGAGCACAAGGGAGAGGGAAACCGCTCAGCCGAGGCTTGGGATGCTTTATATGAGCGCGGAGACGGTGCGGAGGCGGGGCGGCCGGAAAGCGGCGGAGTAGGGGCGGCGGTGTGGGTTAATGGCGTGGTTCAGGCGGGGCGCAGAGAGGGTGAGGCGGCCAGGACGCGCGCGCAGAGTGGGCGGCCAAGAGGCGAGGAGGCGTGGGGCGGCCATGGCGGCGTGGGCGCAGGGAAGACGGAGGTCGCGGATGACCTCGACAAATGGGGCCCACTTGTCGGCGAGAGGGAGAGGGAGGGGACGAAAAGCGGACTTTGCGCAAGGAGGAAGCCGGTGGGCGGCTCTCGAGCCGGACCGGGAGGAGAGAAGGGCACAAAGTAGAGTTTTGGAGGGAATGGGCCGACGGCGGCCCAAGAACATTGAGGGACTTAAATTGGTTTTTCTTTTTATTTAATGAGATAAATGATCTTTGTATTTTTATAAATACTTTCTATACTCACATAATTCCAAGAAAATTCCCGAAAATAGTGGGCATCCGAGTAGTAAACGAAATATAAAAATATCATATATTGATTAAATAATTGATTCAAATAATTACTAAGATGCTTTTTGTATTATTAAAATTATTTCTGGAGCTCCAAAATTTCATGAAAAATTTCAGAGAGTATTTTAGGGCATGGAGAATATTTCAAAAATATTTTCAGCCATGATTTTTAAAGGAAAATTTAATTTCCTTATTAAATTCACTTGATTTGTTTACTTTTCTTTTTAATAATTTCTAAAAATACATTATTAAACGATTTTTAATCCCGATCGGAAATCGGGCGTGACACGTTTTCATTTGGTTGTGAGTAAAGAAGTGGAGCAACCAAAACCTAGCTCCACCCCTCTAGTTTATTTTTAGGAGCACTCTAGCCCACTGCACTCTAGTTTTGGTTGGATGTGGATCGTTTGGTTGGGCTCTAGCTCTAGAAAAGGTGGATCCAGGAGGTGGAGCCATTCTAAACATGCCATAAAGAAAGAACAACTCCACGGCTAACAAATAGCCCATGGCCATCTCTTGTCGTTGGTTGCCTAGGATGCCTTGTCGTGTGTCGATGTAATAGCTGCTATGAGAGAGAGAGAGAGAGCCAAAGGGGGTGCTTGCTACAGAAGACCACACTAGTCACTAGTCACCATACTTGGCACGGTGTTCAGGTGGCGACAACAGCGCGACATAGGTAGACAGCGTGGATATGTTGGGGACGCTGCAACGATGTGGCACTAGCCCATTGAGGCGTCAGGGCAGTAATAGCGGTGCGGAGTGGAGGTGACAATGGTGACACGATTTGGAATCCTCCTCCCTACAGTGTGAAGATGTGATTTAGGATTTCAGTTATAAGACAGTTGGGCCTAGCTAGGCTTAGAAGTTGTGGGCTATATAGAACAAAGGAATGTGCACATGTGTGCTTACTCAGCGTTCCACGGGTACATGGAGTTGAGGGCTAGGAAATGCCCTTGTACCTGCTCCACTCGATGAGGGAGCAATTTGGCCATTTCTAGCCCCATGGGGGATAATATTGTCCTATCTAGAGCTCCTAACAGTGTTTTTTCCCACCAGGGGTTAGGGTTTGGGTCCCTAGGTTGGGAAAGGGCGATGGGAGGGGAGGTGGAGGATTCCCAAGGAGATGCCCAAGGAAGCGTTGGACTAGTGGGGTAGGCTAATGTTAATTGTCGAATGTTCACTAGTGGTCTAAGCACACGAATATTTTCGACTCGGCCCAAGTTTATACATATATATAGAGAGAAAATTTTAATATAAAACTATTATATATGAAAATATTTGAATCCAAATCGGACATATAAGCTTTAGGTGTATAAACATACTAAAAATGAAAACCACACAATGCCCTTTTAGATTAACACCGGGCAACAAGACGACAGCGACACCACCTATTGGTATTTGATACGATCACAAATAAATCTGCAAGTGCATGGATACCGTTGTAGCACTTCACCTCACTATATTCCAAGGGTATCGAATCACAGTCATCGTGTGTGTATTATCTACGAACGAGATTCTATCCAAGAACAACAACTGATGATAGGATTGGCTTAGAGATGATTCCTATGGATTTAATTAGCTGACTGATGTTAAAGGTAAACTCTATCGAATGCTTCGAGCACCCGCCCTCCCCTAATTTGCCAAGCTGAGTCCGGCCTTGAGCACTATGATGTACCCAAACATGGAGGGATACAAAGGACGGATAGGATTGTCGCCACCTACCGCCTACCTCACTTTCCATGGAGCACGTAACAAGTCACTAACCTAGACACCACACCTAAACTATTGATTACTACTCTAGCCTCACGCAGAAACTTCCTTCTTTATCCAGAGTTCTATTACTAGAGCACTTAATTATAAACTAAGTGAGAACCCGCACCAATGGGAATATATCTCACTTAAATAACTTATTAAATATCATAAAGGAAATCTTGAACACTTACTTTATAATTGAAGCATCCCCGATACAAGCAGAAGAAGGTCGATAATTCCGGCGCTTCTCTGGAACTCCAATTGAAGAATGCTGACAAGTCTGACACTCCTCCAGAAATTCTTGGAGAACTGATTATTCGGGGCACTCCTTCCGTAGCTTCCCCTCACTCTATTCCTAAACGCACATACTAAAGCAAAGTTTAAATATGAAAGTGAGTTATACTCTACTTTGTTGTGTGTTTTGGAAGTGAATGAGCTTCTCCTTTAATAGGGCAGATATGACGGTTGTGGAGGTCGGTTCACCCACAACTGTCATTGAGGAGCAATCCTAGACCTCCACATGGAAGGTGGGCCACCCTAGTGGTTCAGCCGAACCACTAGTTCGGCCGACCCCTGGGTCCCACACTTTTGCACCGCCTTTCTCCAGGGACTGATAGGTGGGTCCCTATGGCGGTTGAGGATGGTTTGTCCCCACTTTAGGTCAGTTTTGGCTGTCATGTGGGCCCTCCAATCCTTGTGCTCGTGTATGATTGGTCGAAGATACATTTTGTCGCATGGCGGGTGTGTTTTCATCCATAATTCATCTGCATACTCATATTTACCAATACTAGTGGGAATGGTTAGTAATAAACCCCTTCTACTAAGTTTGCTATTATATTTTGTATCCTTTTATGTAGGAGTTGACGGTTAAAGTTTGCACTTAACGATCGTCAACACCACTGAAGCTATGGGGTCGAAAGACCACAATGTGTGAGGTTTGTAGTGGGGAAAAGGTTGTCGATGAAAATACTTGATGTCGTGTAGAGGGGATTTGTATGTGCAAACCTGAAAACACTTAGCATCAGATTTTAAATTCTCATACCGGAGTATCCGGTCCTAACTATCAAGAACTCTGATAAGAATGTCAGTCAACACAGGACACACCGACCAGATTGTTGACATGCTATACCCGTAGAAGGTGTTTGTAGAGTATAGGGATCGTTGGAACCAGGGTATATGCAAGATTGAGGTAAAGAGACAGGATACAAGTTCGGGCCCCTTAACTGATAGGTAATAGCCCTACTCCTGTTGGCCGAAGTCGATGTTGCTTTTATATATCAAAATCACACGAGTACAATATTTGGGATGACCTAATCTAGTCTCTGTCGGCTCGACGACATGGGGCTCTCACACGTAGTCGACGGCTAGTGTAGTCTTCTTCCTCGAATATGAACTTGGCAAAATTGGAGATAGCTCTAGATCCCTCGTGTCGGCGTTGTGGCTCCGTATTTGGTTTGTCCAGATCTATCTTGGTGTGTCCTCTCTCCTCCTGGGGGTCTTGTATTTATAGCGTTGATTACCTTCTCCTCCAAGTAGAACTCGGAGAATTAAAATAGGATACGAGTTAAGGAGACCTTGTCTTCCTCAAATAGGACTCTGACACCTTCTATTCCAAGAAGATAATTTCATTCTATATCTGTCATATTTACTTAATTAAAGGATATCTTCTCGTATACTATTAGGTATATGGTATTTTTGTATATCGTGAGCCCATGTATAGGAAGTAAGCCTTATTCCTGACACTAATAGTAGCCCCCGACTTCAATGCAAATGAATTGAACAATGTTCCCAACCAAAGATCTTAGAACAATAGTTGTTGTACTCGCCTAACCGTTCTCGAACAGCCGAGAAGGTATAAAATATGAGACTATGTTTTCTGCCAGCCTAGACCGAGAACACAACCATAAGTTGAATTTGGATTGAAGTCATAAACTTAAACTGCCATAAACAAATCTGTGAGAATTGCACTGACGATTTCTCTCTCTTGTTGTAGGTTCTTAGACTCATACAAGATATGCGACTATGTTATAGTGTTGTTGTTCTGAGTTTCTTGTAGTCGGTACAAAGTACGACCACAAGACAACTTCTCGACTCTGTTCTGTTATGGGACATCTTCTTACATGTAGTAAAATTTGAAGTCACTAATCCGACGTCCATCTAGTGGGAATAAATTCTTGACTACCGTGCCTTGGGACCAGTATATGTTTTTGCTCTATTATATGACCTTCCTAAAACCAGTTACTCAGAATAAATTGTTAGATAGGAAGTCCCCAAGCGAACGCTCAGGAGTAATATGATATGAACTAAAAATATTGAAAATAAATTTTATATGTGACAATAAATGAGTACTCTCACTAGAATTGTCCTCAGCTGAATGGTGTTTTGTGTACTCTTCCTATCCCTTAGATGGTTTTATGAAACGATTTCCAAAAAACAGCTTGAATCTTATGATAGGACTATGCTCAAGTTGCGAATTCCTAGCCTCAGCTGTGAAGTTGGGAAAACCAATTCACGATTACACGACTAGTTAATACGTTACAGTAGGTACTCTACCATGACCATCCTGATGTGGTCGTTGACCTTTAGAACCTGACTAATCCAATAGTACTAGACGTCCTCGGCCAAGGTCTACGAGACCCACCGATTAGTAAGGCTTAACGTAAGAGGACGATAAGAAACGAGTTCAAGACATAGTGATATAAGAACATGGGATCAACGGACAAATATTACACATTTGATATGTATAAACACTTATAGAGATTAATGCATGGGGATAGTGAGATCGTTATCAAGTTGGTCAAGGACCAGGTGTGTAGTCGTACCTCGACCACTCATAGAGGTGATGAGAGGATCGCTACAACCGTTGGTCGAAGACTAGGTGTGTAGTCCTACCTCCACCACTTGTAGAGGTGGTGAGAGGATCACTACAACCGCTGGTCGAGGACCAGGTGTAGTCATACCTCAACCACTCGGGAAGGTGGTGAGAGGATTGCTACAAACGTTGGCCGAGGACCAGGTGTGTAGTCATACCTCGACCACTCGTAGAGAACTTGGAGAGGTGGCGCTTGAGTTGGTTATTACATGTGCATCTCATGTGGGCAACATGATTTACATACCCAACTTTTAAGCATATCGGACGTCCGTTCACAACCATGCCGGATCAAGCCGACAATGTTCGCGAGAAGATTATACGTAGCAACCTTTTCATAAATAGACCAGGTCACGACCCATACTAAATGTGAGATAGGCCAGCGGTCTTTGCTTGTAGGTTTGGTCCTACAACTCCTCATTTGTTCGAGAACATACTTGCCAATGGGTTGTACTCGACCTCTGCCTACTAAACTACTCGATTTTTCTAAAAAAATATTATCTAGAAGGAAAGATATATAGCATAGAATACCAAGTTGTGGGGTCCCCTCCGGAGAGGTCAACTCCCACAATACCACATAACCTCCCAAGAGTCCGGTTATACGTGAGATAATATAGATACAAGAACTTCGTTTATTATTACAAACTATTAATGTTTAAGTACAAATCGTACAATACAAGAAAGCCACGACACTTCCATAGGGATAACCCGAGTGTAGAGTCGACCTAGGAATCGTACTCGTTTTTCCAGTCCTCTAGGGTGCTTGGGAGGTCTTCATCTGCTTCGAGGTTTCCTAAAAATATTATATGCAAGGATGAGTACCAATGGTACTCAGCAAGCCAGACTAAACTCAAACTATATAAACAAACAAATATGCAAGATATCTTAAAAAGAGTAACATAAGCCGAGCTCTAATACGATTCTGTGCTATATATAAATGGATATGCATGATATCTAAAAAGGAGTAATATAAACCTAGCCTTTACTTGACAAACCAAACTGAATTCAACTATATATGGGTAAACATGGATGATATTTTAAAGAGGAACATGAATTTTAAATTAATCCTTAACATGATGATATATCCTATCCTTTTATAGGATATTTTATGTACACACCTAAGAACATTAATCATGAACTTAACTTTAACTTAATTCTATATTCTACCTCTTTTTACATTTACTTACCTATGTATATCAAATTTTAGGATGGCGTTTAAGAAAAGATGCTTCTGCCATTATACTGGATTCACCCGTATACATAACTCTATTGACCGGGAGTATGGCGTATTCGAATACAATCAACTCTACAGCGTTTGCCCAGCTTTACCCGAGGATTAACCTTAGTTAGCCAGACTAAGGATAACATAGCATTTATATAGTTCTAACCTTTTCTGATGTGTGAACGAGACCTGAAGGGCTATCTTAATAGGGGAACCAATTCTAACCAGTAATTGGTGTCCTCACCCCTATTTAATAGCTGCTCATCACGCACTTGCCCGGCTTGGTGAAACCTGAGACTCTCTTAACAGACGATACTGATCTGGTTAGTATCGGCGTTGTTATCCGTTGTTTACATAGTTGTCCACCAATAAGACTTTACCAACACTACAAATCTCCAATGTTGTTATGCGCATTAATAAATCTCCTGAGTCCCCAAGGAGATTGGAGAGAAATATATAAATGCTATGCCGGTATAACCGGTCCATCGGATGGATGAAACTATGTCTTTATTCTGGCACAAGTGTTTTTATATTTTCTGGCATACAGCCAAAACCATTCTCATATCACATGAGATGATAGGATTTATATTTACCTATCACATAAAATAATAGATCATTTTTCTATTTTGCCACATGAAATACTTCTTATGAGCATGAATGAAATGCTAGTACATGTGATAATGCTTATTCTATCATGGTGAGTTTTATACCTAGTCCAAGTTATCAAGGTATTTTCTAAGGAGAAGGAGGATATATCTAATCACATGAAATAATAATATTCTCCTTTCCTATACATGTAAGGTGTCTTTAATGCATGAAATAATAAGATGTTTCTAATGCATGAAATAATAACCTATATGAACTAAAAGATTCCTTAAATTTACATGAAATAATGATGTATAAATATGTAGAATATCTAACATTTTGTTAAGTAACAAGTTATGTCTATCTAACCCATCCCGTGAAGTATTTTATCCATGTTATTTAAAACATAACAATTTATCACTTTTTTAAACTAAATGATCAAGAACAGTCTGACTTGCCTTCAGGACCGATGGTCTCAAATTCTTTATTTCCTCGAATAGTAGCGAAGATGTTTGCGTCAACGACATGGTCGAGTTTGGTTTCCTCTGCGAACTCGACGTCGCAATCTATCGGCAAATGATAAAATAAATCAAACGAAAACTCCAAAGAAACACCAATTAAATATAGAAATTCAAAAAGAGTTTAAAAAGCGATTTTTGAAGTTTTTAAAGAAAAAAATTAGTTGTTAGATCCTAAAACTTAAAACTTAGATTTGAATGGTATAAACATAATTAAATTTGAAAAAAATAAGAGAAGTTTGAATAAGGTTTGAAAGAAATGAGGGAATCTATTGGTTAACTAAAATGAACTTAATTTCCTAAGATTTATTTTTAACTTCCTAATTTTTCTTTCTCTTTTTATTTTCTCTCCCTACCTCTTTTTCTTTTCTTTCTTTCTTTTTCTCTTCTCCTTCTGTTTTCTCTCCCCTCTCTTTGCTTCTTGCTCACAGCCGCCGCCGGTGAGAGATGAGATTGCACGGCGGTGAGGATGGTTGGAGCTCAAGAGTTAAGGGCTTTTACACCATCTATGGGCTATGAGGATTCCGTTTCTGGGCTTGGCCGGACCGAAGTGGCGGCGGAATGGGCTGTCGGCGACGAGGTGGCCATAGCGGCAGCGGCGCTCGTTGCCATGGCATTCCGGCGATGATTTGGCCAAGGCGAGTTATCCTAGAGCATCTACGAGGTGCAATGAAGCTAGCTAAGGGACTAACTAAGTCGGAAATGCACTAGAACGTCTTGGCGATGTGCGCACGGCGGCGGCCGGAGTAGAGCAAGTCCAGCGGCTCGCCGCGGGGTTTTTTGGTGGTCAAATGGGTCGGGAAAGTTAGGGAAAAATAAGGTGTTTGACAAGGGGAATGCGATGATACCTTTAATTTGGAGAAAACTTAACCGGGGATGACAAATTTTGAAAGATTGCTCTTGGCGGCTATAATAGGGTTCTTACGTTCTTCCTCGGTCTCTCTTCGAAATTCAAGCAATGCGAAGTATGATAATTGGGGGAAACTTATAGGAAAGATAGAGGAGAATATGAGGAAGGAATCATGTATAGAAGATTTGATCCGAGGTGGTCATTTTATAGAGGATTTAGGTCGGTTTCGCACGGGACAAGAGCAGCGGCGCAATGTCGGTTTATCTATGGTGGTTCAGCAATGATGTGTTTATCCCAATCATGTGATTCCATTTGTGCAGAGGGATGAAGATGGCCAATGTTGGTTAGATTCTTCAGTGGGCGAGGGCCGATGCCCTTGGCTTGACGGCTTAAACAGCGACGACCGTGGTTCGGGCGAGCAGGGTAGGACGAAGGAAGTAAGAAGGAAGGAAAAAGAAGAAAAAGAAGAAAAGGGAAAAAGAGAAAGGGAAAGAGGAAAAATAAAAGGAGAAAATTTAGGGAAAATTTTAGGATGAATTTGATTTAGAATTTAAAATCAATTAGACTCAATATTTAGAAATTTTTTCTTAAATTAAGAGTCAAATAGGGATATTTCAAAAATAGGAAATAAGGATTTAATTGAGATTAAAGAAAATTTAGAAACAATTTAATTTAAGGTTTGAGATTAACTTAATCCAATTTTTAGAAATTTCCTTGAGTTAGAGGTTAAATTAAGATTTTTAAAAAATAAGGGTCATGAATTAATAACTTTGGGATTTTAAAATTAACACAAAGAAAATAAGTAAGGAATACAAATAAATTTTAGGAGATTTTAAATATTTTAGAATTGAACACACAATAAACTTTGTTAATACGTTGATTTGAGTATTTTAAAAGTGTGAATTTTTGGGATGTTACAGATCTACCATCCTTAAAAGAATCTCGTCCGCGAGATTCAACCGATTCTCGAATAATTGTGGTAACCTCTTTTCTAACTCCGACTTTCTTTCCCCAAGTTGTTTCTTGTTCGGTATGATTCTTCCATTATACCTCAACAAAACCTTATACTGTGGTTTCATAGCTTCCGTTCATGCACTTCTAGTACTTTTCTTTGGTTCTACTATGTAGGTTATGTCAGGTTGTAATCCAATATTTTGTAGTGGTACCTCTTTGGTTGGTTGTTTTAAATACTTCATGAGTTGCGAGACATGAAATACCAGGTGTACTTCACTTAACCCCGGCAGTAGATGTAGCTAATAGGAAACTTCTCCTCTTTTCTTAAAATGGTCCGACATACCTAGGAGATAGTTTCCCTTTCATCTGAAACCTATGTTATCTGAAACCTATGTACTCCTTTAACTGGTGTCACTTTAGATAGATAAAATCTCCAATTTTAAAACTCAAGTTTCTTCTCCGATTATCACTATAACTTTTTTGTCTTACTTGAGCAACTCTCAGTTTTTCTCTTATAATTCTGATCTTCTTGCAAAATCATTATCGATACTTTCCCGGAATCCAAGCACTCCATTGGCATCCTTTGCAAAGCCCGGTGTCTTGCCTTTCTGTAATTCTTGTTTAATTTTCTGGCTTTGTGGGTCATTTTATTATGCTTTCTTTATCTCATCCTCCAAAGTAAGTCTCACTTTCATCTAAGTCACTCTTAATTTACCCACAAATTCTATCCTTAATTTCTGGATTTTCGCCTATCGCGGCTCCGGGATACTCTTTGATCTTGCTATTGTTGCAGTAGGCTTTCCGACTTAGGGCATCAGCTATAATATTAGCTTTCCCCGGATGATATTAAATGTCTAGATCATAGTCCTTTATTAGTTCAAGCCATCCTTGCTGCCTTGGGTTCAAATCGGGTTGAGTGAAGATATACTTGAGATTCTTATGGTTCGTAAATATCTCACATTTATTCCCGAAATAATATCTTCATATCTTAAATGCATGTAACACCTCTACTAACTCCAAGTCATGAGTTGGATAATTCTACTCAGGTTGTCTGAATTGGCGGGATGTGTAAACAACTATTCTCCCTTCTTGTATCAGTACACACCCAAGTCCTTGACGGCTAGCGTCACAATAGTCCTGAAAGGGTTTTAAGCTCCTAAAAACTTTTCTCATACCTATCCGTCTATTCAAAAGGTATATCCTTCTTTAATAAGTTGGCAAGAGGTCTAGCTATCTTGGAAAACCTTCCAATAAAACGCCGGTAATACCCTGCCATTCCAAGAAAGCTCCTAATATCTCTTACACTTGATGGTTGTTCTTATTCCAATACTTCCCTCATTTTTTCTAGGTCCACTTTTACTACTTTTGCGGTTATAATATATCCAAGAAATTGTACTTCCTCCATCCAAAACTCACATTCCGAGAACTTAGCATACCATTGTTGCTCTCTTAACTTCTCCAGAGCCAATCTTAAATGTTCTTCATGCTCTTCCGTACTGGAGGATTAGATGAGGACATTATCTATGAATATCACCACAAACTTATTCAGGTATTCCATGTAGGTCTTATTCATTACATTCATAAAGGCAATCCATGCATTAGTTACTCCAAAGGGCATTACTATGAACTTATACAACCTGTACCTAGTAATAAAGGTTGTTTTTGGTATATCTTCCTTTTGACCCTTAGTTGATGGTACCCTGACCTCAAGTCTATCTTTGAAAGGACTTTGGCTCCTCTCAGTTGATCAAATAGGTTATCAATTCATGGTAGTGGTTACTTATTCTTAATTGTGTCCTCATTTAGGGCCCTGCAGTCTATACACATTCTTAATGTTCCATCTTTCTTATTTGCGAACAACATTGGGGCTGGCCACTCCGAGACACTTGGCCTTATAAATACTTTCTCCTCCAATTCATCTATTTGCTTTTTCAACTCTGCTAACTCCAGTGCAGCCATCCTATACATGGCCTTTGCTGTTGGTTTAGTACCGGGTCCTAGCTTAATTGAGAACTCAATATCTCTTTCCGGTGGCATTCCAGGAAGGTCTGTTGGAAATACATCCGGAAATTCTCTGACGATTGGTATTTTCTCAACTTCTTCTGCTACCATAACATTCAAAGCTTCCAATAATGCTGGTAATAGGGGTTTCTTAGCTCTATACTCCACTTCTTTACTCCCTATACTTGTTAACTAAAAAATCTTACTCTCATAATCCATTCTCCCCTTATGCTTATGCAACCAATCCATTTCCAAAATCACATTCAACTCTTGTTTTTCTAGGAGGGTAAGTGTGGACCCCCGTTTTTGGAACGGGAATCTTTCGTGTTCTTAGTACCATTTTCCTGGATCGAGTAGTTGGTACCCACGAATACAGTACTGAATAATCAGGTGCGCATGCACGAATAGTCTTATAACAACATTATTACAACAATAGGCCCGAAGGCAATGTTCAACACACAGGACCTCATGGTCCGAATACACCACAAAAGCAGAAATTAGATACGGCAGCGGAATAGAGGCAGCGACATGTCAATTGCCACAGGCAACGACCGGAGCTAAGACCTAGTAAGCGCCATCAGTTCCTTCACCCTCCTGGTAGTAAGCGTAAGGATCCTCCGACTCTTCATTCCGATCATCGAAGGTTTGTGCGTATAGCAAGGGTGAGTACCAACCGTACTCAAGCAAGCCAACACGGAATTGATGCATATGATAGGGTTATTCAAGGAATGGTGGAGCTCTTTTGCATAAAGCCAATTTTCACAAATCTTGTCACGGCCTAATAACTAGCCAAGTCAAGTTTTAGTTCCATAGTTTATTAATTCGGCGACGGTTCTGTTACCATCCATCGTGATTCCAAGGATGGCTTCCCGCCTCCGATTCGTCATGGTTTTCTAGGGAATCCACCCTTCTCGCATCTCGAGAAGTTGATCCACCGCGAATGAAATCATCATGCAAACCCATCCCAACAGTTTTAAGTTTAAAGTCTAGCCAAGCGAAAGTCTTGTCACGATGCTCGATATCGCGAGCACGGCTATTCGAATAGATAGATTCATTAACACTGCAGTGGATGTCCACTTTAACCGTACCCCGCGACAGCCCAACGAATGAGCCTACGTCCCAACACATGAGACGGTCACGGCAAAGCCTTTCGATAACCTCACTTTGGCAGTACCCGCTCCATGAACTTAAGCCCTCATGCACTCTAGCCATCATTTTCTAGCAGTGAGAGGAGTTCTGGCGCACCCGGGGTAAGGGAAATTTCCTCAATATTTAAGTTCAATTAATGTCGATTAAATTCCACCATTCATAACATAGGCCGCAGCCTCATCCTCATCACACAAATCACATCATAAAGAACCATCTATGCAAGGATACTGCCTTCGCTCGGCTATCTAGTCAGCTAGGTCTATACGCATTCGAGAAGTACGGTTGTACTGGCTCGTTTCCCGGCTATCTCATGGCTCGGTCCTTAATTGACCAGTGGTCGCACTTGCCTTTTCGGAATCCACCCAAATCATCCGCGCCCGATCTAAAACATTTGTAAAATTTTCATCAAACTTAGTTCATCATTCTCATGGCCATGTGGCGCTCATGTCTCCACAGGCCGCATTTCAACTACCTCCCCTAAGGTAGTTGCCCAAGCACAAAGCTTTCTTGTAAAATCATGAGTATGCAGGGATCTAGTATACGCAGGGCTAAGCATTTTTACCGAAGTTAGCCTCCGGTCATATCACATTGAAGGTTACAAAGAATAATTCTAATGGTAATCAACATCAAGGCAGGGAATTTCAAGCATAGGTACATATCTATGTAAGCGTGCAATTTGCAATTAAAATCAACATCATTTCGCAAAGTAGGGTCAATATGTTCAAAGAGTGTGATGACTTGCCTTGCTCGCACGCTTGAGGGGTGGTGTCTTCAACGGGTCGATGCCGGTCTCTTCAGTGCTACTCGTACGTGCGAAAAATCAATCGATTCCGATTAGAATCCCATATAACACCAAAAGGTCGAAAAGATTCGAAAAGTCTCGAAACGATTCCAAGCGCTAAGCCCAACTTCCTACTTAAGTTTGTACTACGATCGCCCCGGAAAACTCCAAGTTTCGTCATCAGGTCGACGACTTAGGGTTTTTGCAAAACGACGATCGCGATTTGCTCAAGAAAACAGATTTGAAAATATCCGCGGAGGGATTGGTGCTAGAGGTTTTGAAGGTCCGAGCACAAAAGAGAAACATTTTTAAATGACGAGAAAGATCTAAACGAAATTCGGATTCAAAACGTCGCAAAACGGAATTTCGAAAAGTCCGGATTTGATTTTCAAATTTTCGCACCGAGAAAACATACAAAAATATACTTTAATTTTGCCCAAAATTTTAATCAAATCTTCCCAAAATATTTTTCCTAATTTCCTAAAATTTTTCCTATTTTTCTTTTTCTTTTTTTCTTTTCCAGCGCCACTGTTCATTGCACTCAACGAGTTCGACCGAGGCGCATCAAAACAGGCGCAGGCCGGCGCGCAAGGAAAACAGGGGGGCGCGGCGGGGCTTACGGCTCGGCGGACCTCGGGAGGTGCGGTGGGGCACGGGGACCTTGGCGCACGGCGGCGACGGTGTTGGCGCTCGGGAGACGGAGGAGAGAGGCGGCGGCGGTGTGGCAAAGGGGGTCGCCGCCTTTTAAGGCGCGCGACCGGGAGCGGCGTGGAGAGGGAGGGGCCGGCGTGGCGCGCACGGTGACGACACGCGGCGAGGCGCGGACGGCGGGTATGGGCAGCGCGACGCGGCGGCGGAGCGCGCGGCGTGGGCGGGGTCCGGGCGCGGCAGCGCGGCGGTGGGGTCCGGCGCGGCGAGCGCGTGGCGGCGAGGCGTGCGGCGCGGGCGGGGCCCGGCGCGTACGGCGCGTGGCGGCGAGGGCGCGGCGCGGGGCGCGGCCGGTACAGACGGCGTGCGCGTGGCGCTGATGAGCGGGCGCCAGGGAGCGGGCGGGCGGGCGCGCGGTCGTGGAGCGAGGCTCGGCGCGGCGCACGCGCGGCGCGTGTCGTGCGCTGGCGCGGGAACGTGGCGCGACGCGTGGCGTGACGCGGCGCGGCGAGACGGCCGGCGACGCTGGCGGCGGCGCGTGGTCGGGCCTGACGGCCGAGCACCTCATACGCAATGAACAGTGCACTTTCATATTTTTCCCAATTTTCAAATTTTAATTTCCTATTTCTATTTTCCTCTCTTCTAAAAATTCCAAAATAAATTCCTATATTTCAAAAATAATTTTTAATATAATATTTTCAACTTTTCTCCACTTTTATTTTCCCACATTATTTTTCATATTTATTTATTTAAATCCCTTTTCCTAATTTCATAATTCACCCTTTATTTTCCAAAAATTTTTCTGATTTCGAGTACGACTCCCAAATATTTTATTATTTATTTTGTGTCCTAATTTATCCTTCCCCAACCACAATTACTATTCTATTTCTCCCAAATCGTATTTTCATAAATCCGCACTTCTCCGATTTCTTTTAAAAATCCCTAATACGGACTTTCGCAATTTTTCATTCCGACAAACTCCAAATCATCCAAAAACACCGAAAGGGAATTGATCATGAATAAATTTATGCAACCGAGCTGGCAAATAAGAAGCAACAAACTCGAGGAAGAAGCAACAAGCGAAGGTTTTTGAAAGTTCCGATTTTTACGTTCCGATTTCGTTTCTTCGATTTTCGGATGTTACAAACCTACCCCCTAACAATAAATCTCGTCCCCGAGATTTCTTACATGGCCGAGTAGGTGTGGGTATTCCGTCTTCAGGAAATCCTCGCTCTCCCAGGTAGCCTCCTCTTCAGTGTGATTTCTCCATTGTACTTTGTACATGCGCCATGACTTGGTCCGTGTCTTCTTTTCTGCCTCGTCCAGTATCTTGATTGGATGCTCCGGGTAGGTAAGATCACTGTGGACATGGATGGTTTCCAAAGGAGCTTGCTCTTCTGGCACCCGCAGACATTTCTTCAACTGCGACACGTGGAATACTGGGTGGACATCGGAGAGGTTCTCGGGCAGCTCCAGCTGGTAGGCCACTTCACCTCTTCTAGCGTTTTTAAGAATGGGCCCACGTATCTTGGTGCGAGTTTTCCTTTGACCTTGAACCTCTGAGTTCCCCGTAGTGGTGAGACCTTTAGATACACATAGTCACCTTCTTTAAATTCTAGTTCTCTTCGACGGGTATCCGCGTAGCTCTTTTGTCGTGATTGGGCAGCTTGTAATCGGTCCCGGATTAGGCGAACCTTTTCCTCGGCCTCTTTGATTATGTCAGGCCCGAATACGGTTCGTTCACCGGTTTCTGACCACATCAATGGGGTTCGGCATCGGCGACCAAATAGAGCTTCATTTGGTGACATCTTCAAACTGGCTTGATAGCTATTGTTGTAGGAGAACTCGGCGTACGGTAAATATTTCTCCCAATCCTTGGTGAAATCCAACGCACAGGCTCTCAGCATATCTTCTAGTACTTGATTGGTCCTTTCAGTCTGCCCATCGGTCTGTGGGTGGTAAGTGGTACTGAAGGCAAGGTGACTTCCGAGTGCCTCGTGGACTTTGCTCCAAAAATGAGACGTGAATTGGGTACCACGATCCGATACAATCCTTTTTGGTACACCATGGAGACATACAATCCTACTCATGTATAGTTCCACTAGCTTGGCACTGTTGTAGTTAGTCTTTACGGGAATAAATCTGGCGGTCTTGGTGAGCCGATCTACTGTTACCCAAATGGAATCGTAACCATCGCAGTTTTGGGTAGTCCAACTATGAAATCCATGCCTATCTCGTCCCATTTCCATTCGGGAATCTTGAGCGGCTGCAGTAAGCTGCGGTCGTTGATGCTCGCCTTTCACCCTTTGGCATACATCGCATACGGCTACGTATTCGGCTACATCTCTCTTCATATTGGGCCACCAGTATTCTCCCTTCAAATCTCGGTACATTTTCGTGCTTCCCGGATGTAACGAATATGCCGATTCGTGTGCTTCCTTTAAGATCAACCCTCTCAACCCACCTTGTTCGAGCACGCAGATTCTTTTCTTGTACCACAGATTCCTTTGTCGTCTACCGAAAATTCCTTAGCGCGTCCAATGGCCATGCGTTCCTTGATTTCTGGGTTTCCTTATTTCCCTTTTGGGCTTCTTCTATTTGAGTCCTCGAGGGGTTGGATTTCCGAGTTTGCTTCTCCGTGTGGAATCAAAGTGCATTAAGTCGAGCCATTTCTTCTTGGAGCTCACTGGCCATACCTTCCAATCCCAATATGGTTGCATTGGGCTTTGCGGCTTAACGCATCGGCCACTACATTTGCCTTGCCGGGATGGTAATGGATTCCTAGATCGTAATCTTTGATCAACTCCAACCATCGCCTATGTCGTAGGTTGAGATCGGGCCGAGTAAAGAAGTATTTCAAGCTCTTGTGATCAGTATACACATCAGGTGGTTCCCGATCGTAGTGTCTCCGGATCTTCAATGCGTGAACAACCGTGGCTAATTCCGGTCGTGTGTGGGATAGTTCTCCTCGTGGGGTCGTAACGTCGCGAGGCATATGCCACGACCTTCCCATCCCGCATTAACACGCCTCCTAGTCCTTGCCGAGACGCATCGCAAGACATCACGAAATCCTTGGTTGTCGTAAAGTTAAGATTGGGGCGGTGGTTAACTTTTCTTTTAGTTGGTCAAAGGCTTCTTGACACTTCTTGTTCCATTCAAACTTCTTTTCCTTCTTCGAAGTTGAGTCATAGGTCGGGCTACGGTGGAAAACCCTTCGATGAACCTTCGGTAATACCCGGCCAAGCCCAAGAAACTCCGAACTTCCGTCACGACTTGGGTGCCTTCCATTCCGTGAGCCCTCGACCTTGGCGGGTCTACGCTACTCCTCCTGAAACCACGTGGCCAAGAAAAGCGACTTCCTTGAGCGTAACTCGCATTTGCTAAATTTTGCATACATTGGTGCTCTCGTAGTTTCTCCAGTACCAGCCGTAGATGCTCCGCATGCTCCTCATCGTTCTTGGAGTAGATAAGTATATCGTCGATAAATACCACCATGAATTTGTCCAGGTATTCCATGAATACCTTGTTCATCAGATTCATAAAATATGCCGGAGCATTGGTCAATCCAAAGGACATTACTGTGAACTCGTATAAGCCGTAATGGGTAGAGAACACCGTTTTAGGAATATCTCCGGCTCTAATTTTCAACTGATGATATCCCGACCGAAGATCAATCTTTGAGAACACTTGCGCACTCTTAAGTTGATCAAATAGGTCATCGATTCGAGGTAGTGGGTACTTGTTTTTGATAGTCACTTCATTCAACAATCGGTAGTCCACACACATTCTCATACTCCTATCCTTCTTCTTGACGAAGAGTACTGGAGCTCCCCAGGGAGAAGAACTGGGGCGTACAAATCCTTTCTCTTGTAGTTCTCGGATTTGCTTCTTGAGTTCTTCTAACTCGTTGGCCGGCATTCGGTAAGATCTCTTGGATATGAGGGTAGTACCAGGCATTAGGTCGATGATAAACTCTATGTCGCGATCCAGGGGCATTCCGGGCAATTCCTCGGGGAATACGTTCGGGTATTCTTGCACTACTGGCATCCTGCTTAGAGGTAGCATGGTGAACACTCCCGTAGCTTGCTCGCATAGCTTCGGGTTTTGGTCCATAGTTATGCTCATTGGTGACCCCCATGGGGTGGATACCGTGACTTCCCTTCGACTGCAGTCTATGATCCCATTATTCTTGGTCAACCAATCCATCCCGAGTATGACATCAATGGTTTGGGGTGATAGCACCATAAGGTTTGAAAGAAACACCACGTCCCTAATCCGTATGGGCACATTGATGCAAGCATGGGGTACGGTTATGTTTCCCAGTGAGTGTACCAACATAGGTCTCTTAAGTTCTACTTGGTGTAGGTGGTGTTGTTTGCTTACTTGGGAAGATATGAATGAATGCGAGGCCCTAATCAAATAAGACTTTAACGGGGTAGAGTTGATAGAGAACATACCCATCGCACGCTCCGATCCTCCCGAGCTTCTTCACCCGCACATGATTCACTCCGCCACGTCGAAACCCGGTGGCGCCTCGTTGGGTAGCGGGGTCCGAACGATCGCGTCCCGCAGCAGGGTAGGGGTTCCTGACGGCCGTTGCATTGGCGCGCAGTGCGCACAGGAGTGTTGCGTGGTTTGGGGCAAGCTTGTTGGAATAGTGCCCGAATTCTCCACAATTGAAGCAGTTCACATTCCTTCTTCCCGGAGCGGCTAGGGTTGGCGTCGGTGTACGGAACCGAGGTGTAGCCGGCTCGTTGACATGGTCGGGTGCGGGGAACGACCGGTGCCGAAACGTTTGGCTTCCATCCGGCACGGGTGGCTCCCTTGGGACGTTGTGGCGCTCCCGAAATGGGCGGGCCATAGCAAGCCTCCTTTTGCGGTTATTTTCTACCATCTTTTGGTCGTGTTCAAGCCGTACGACCTTGTTGATGAGGCTTTGGAAGCTGGTGTGGTCTTGTCCGATCATCGGTCCTCTCACTCATCGTTTAGTCCCTCGATAAATTTATCCATCTTCTCCTCCTCGTCCGCGTCACTTGTGGCGTAACGGGCAAGCTGGGTAAACTTGTTCGGTACTCTTGTATCGAGGTGTTTCCTTGACGCACTCGCGAACTCATTTTTCTTCATCCTCATACGCAGTGCACGAAATTTTCACTAACGCACCGTGAATTCTTCCCATGTCGGTTCTCCCAAGCACCTTGCTCGCGTTTCCTTGTAGGTGTCCCACCAGCCACTTGCGGGACCCTCTAGCCGGCTAGTGGCGAAGATAACTCTATCTCGCTTCTCGAACTCGGACGAGAGTTAGCTTTTTCTCGATCACCCTCAACCAATCCTCGCATCCATGGGTTCTTCGGCTGTGGAGAAGGTTGGTGGCTTAGCTCGCATGAACTCTCCTAAACTTGATCCTCCTCGACTCCCCTGGTTGTTGGCAATTGCTTGGAGCAGCTGGGTCTGTAAAGCCATAACGTCCACAAGAGTGGAGGGGTTGGGCTCCGGTGGGTTCTCATTGGTGGCTGCGGCTCTGCGCGATGCGCCATCCGAAGAAGATAGATGAATTAAGAGATCGGACTGTTAAGGTCATGGTTCCTAGGTGATTTTTCTTCAAGTTGTTTTTAAATGATCTTCAACCAACAAGCATGGTAAAATAATAAGCTCATTAATTAGGATACCACAAAGCGATACATAGGTCCATCATATTACATCAAAGGGGTACACTGACCGTACATGCACAGTCCCTCATGCCATGATACAACAACTACATCGTCCTACCGCATTAACTATTAAGGGGAATAGAGTGTGGTCCTTGCCGCCGAACCGTCCCGAGCGAGATCAAGCCGGGGTGGTCCTCCCGCCTAATCGTCCAACCATCCGCAGGAGCCGGTGCGGAAGGGGTGATCCTCTGCTGAAGCAAATCGGAGTCCCCATGGCTCGGAGGTGGTGGCCTCTGAGTCATGCCGAATCTTCCGCTCGGTGGCCGTGTACTCTTGCGAGCGGTCTTGCGGGTGAGGGACCTCCGGTGTGAGTCGCGACGAGTGGGAGCTTCCTCCTCCATTGGATCGGTGTCGCTGGACTCCCATTTGATCTCCATAGGTTCCGCCTCGGACTCGAGTCGGTGTGGATCTGGATGGGGTTCTCCTCTCCCGATCCAGGCTCGGATGGCACTGCTACTGAGTTCGAGGTGGGTCCCATCGACGTGGCAGCAGTGGGGTCTATCAGGTACGGCGCCGACTCTGTGCTTAACATAAAAGCTTGCTCCATCATGGCTTGAAAGGTATCCAAGCATGCTGGAGTCATAAGGTAGTAGTGGTCGGGCACAGGAGCAGGAGGTGTTGGTACAACCCCGGTGAAAGTACCTGCAGCATGGACAGGGCGGGAGCGCAGCTGTTCCTCCAGCTGGTTGACTTGCTGCTTGCTCCTCCTGAGCTACTCCTCCAGCTCTACCAGAGCTTCCCCACGGGCCATGTAGTGGTCCGAGAGCTACTCATATTGGGCACCGTTGGCCTGCAGCTGAGTCTGCAGCATGTTGATCTGATCCCCACAGCCCTGGTGGCTCTCGACCAGATCATTGAGGCGTTGCTGCTGGTCGTTGATCTCGAGCAAGGCTTCCTCGTAGCAGTCATCCGCCATCTCCACCCAGCGTGATAGACGTGTGACCATAGGGTTGTAGCAGCGGGGTGGCTTCCACGGTGCAAACCGGGTTGCCTTCCTCGCGATAGGGATGGTGCACGAACTCGTCACCGTAAGTTCAGCACGATGTATCGCATTAAGGCGAAGAAATGCTTCGCGGGCCGCGTCTTGAATGGCTGCTTCCGCTAAATCTCGGTGATAGCGGGTGTGAAAGCAGAAAGGTGTTTCACTTCCCATGCTGGCTTCCACGAAGACTGCCGCTTCCCATGCTAGATATCCTTCGGAGCCATGCCTTTTGATTTGGTAAGTGGGTGGTTCGGATATCTTAAACACCACAAAGCAATGACTCAAGGCCGTGCCACAAATCCCTTGTCTCGTGGGATGGTGATCTCGAGCTCCGTCATGGTTCGACATCCGCTTTTGAAGGCAACTTAGGGTTAGAGGGAGAGAGCTATCATCAAAACCATTTGGTAAGGAAAAGGAAATACAGATATAGAAAAGGTATATTTGTATTTTCAGAAATAATAGTTTGGAAATGGTCCTACGTAGGGATACTTCCCTTTAGCCAACTAGTCAGGGGTAGGGCGCCATTTGGTCTTATCCTACGGTCGCATGGGTCTGATACCAGCTCTGTGGACCCCCGTTTTTGGAACGGGAATCTTTTGTGTTCTTAGTACCATTTCCCTGGATCGAGTAGTTGGTACCCACGAATACAGATCTGAATAATCAGTGCGCATGCACGAATAGTCTTATAACGACATTATTACAAAGATAGGCCCGAAGGCAATGTTCAACACACAGGACCTCATGGTCCGAATACACCACAAAAGCGTAAATTAGATACGGCGCGGAATAGAGGCGGCATGTCAATTGCCACAGTGCAACGACCGGAGCTAAGACCTAGTAAGCGCCATCGCTCCTTCACCCTCCCGGTAGTAAGCGTAAGGATCCTCCGACTCTTCATTCCCATCATCTCGAAGGTTTGTGCGTATAGCAAGGGTGAGTACCAACCGTACTCAAGCAAGCCAACACGGAATTGATGCATATGATAGGGTTATTCAAGGAATGGTGAGCTCTTTTGCATAAAGCCAATTTTCACAAATCTTGTCACAGGCCTAATAACTAGCCAAGTCAAGTTTTAGTTCCATAGTTTATTAATTCAGCGACGGTTCGTTACCATCCATCGTGATTCCAAGGATGGCTTCCCGCCTCCGATTCGTCATGGTTTTCTAGGGAATCCACCCCTTCTCGCATCTCGAGAAGTTGATCCACCGAATGAAATCATCATGCAAACCCATCCCAGAGTTTTAAGTTTAAAGTCTAGCCAAGCGAAAGTCTTGTCATGATGCTCGATATCCGCGAGCACGGCTATTCGAATAGATAGATTCAATCACACCGCAGTGGATGTACACTTTACCCGTACTCCGCGACACCCAACGAATGAGCCTACGTTCCAACACATGAGATGGTCACGGCAAAGCCTTTCGATAACCTCACTTTGGCACCCGCTCCATGAACTTAAGCCCTCATGCACTCTAGCCGTCATTTTCTAGCTGAGAGAGGAGTTCGCGCACCCGGGTAAGGGAAATTTCCTCAATATTTAAGTTCAATTAATGTCGATTAAATTCCACCATTCACAACATAGGCCGCAGCCTCATCCTCATCACACAAACCACATCATAAAGAACCATCTATGCAAGGATACTGCCTCCGCTCGGCTATCTAGTTAGCTAGGTCTATACCCATTCGAGAAGTACGGTTGTACTGGCTCGTTTCCCGGCTATCTCATGGCTCGGTCCTTAATTGACCAGGGTCGGCACTTGCCTTTTCCGGAATCCACCCAAATCATCCGGCCGCCCCAGTCTAAAACATTTGTAAAATTTTCATCAAACTTAGTTCATCATTCTCATGGCCATGTGGCGCTCATGTCTCCATAGGCCGCATTTCAACTACCTCCCCTAAGGTAGTTGCCCAAGCACAAAGCTTTCTTGTAAAATCATGAGTATGCAGGGATCTAGTATACGCAGGGCTAAGCATTTTTACCGAAGTTAGCCTCCGGTCATATCACATCGAAGGTTACAAAGAATAATTCTAATGGTAATCAACATCAAGGCAGGGAATTTCAAGCATAGGTACATATCTGTGTAAGTGTGCAATTTGCAATTAAAATCAACATCATTTCGCAAAGTAGGGTCAATATGTTCAAAGAGTGTGATGACTTGCCTTGCTCGCACGCTTGAGGGGTGGTGTCTTCAACGGGGTCGATGCCGGTCTCTTCAGGTGCTACTCGTACGTGCGAAAAATCAATCGATTCCGATTAGAATCCCATATAACACCAAAAGGTCGAAAAGATTCGAAAAAGTCTCAGAAACGATTCCAAGCGCTAAGCCCAACTTCCTACTTAAGTTTGTACTACGATCGCCCGGAAAACTCCAAGTTTCGTCATCGGTCGACGACTTAGGGTTTTGCAAAACGACGATCGCGATTTGCTCAAGAAAACGGATTTGAAAATATCCGCGGAGGGATTGGTGCTAGAGGTTTTGAAGGTCCGAGCACAAAAGAGAAACATTTTTAAATGACGAGAAAGATCTAAACGAAATTGGATTCAAAACGTCGCAAAACGGAATTTCAAAAGTCCGGATTTGATTTTCAAATTTTCGCACCGAGAAAACATACAAAAATATACTTTAATTTTGCCCAAAATTTTAATCAAATCTTCCCAAAATATTTTTCCTAATTTCCTAAAATTTTTCCTATTTTTCTTTTTTTTTTTTTTTTTTCCAGCGCCACTGTTCATTGCACTCAACGTGTTCGACCGAGGCGCATCAAAACGAGGGCGCGGGCAGCGCGCGCAAGGAAAACAGGGCGGCGACGGGGCTTACCGGCGTCGGCGGACCTCGGTAGGTGCGGTGGGGCACGGGGACCTTGGCGCACGGCGGCGCGCGTTGGCGCTCGAGGAGACGGAGGAGAGAGAGGCGGCGGCGGTGCGGCAAAGGGGCGGGGTCGCTGCCCCTTTTATAGGTGCGGCCGGGAGGGCGTGGAGAAGGGAGGGCCGGCGTGGCGCGCACGGTGACGACACGCGGCGAGGCGCGGGGACGGGCGGGCGGGCGGCGCGCGACGTGGTGGCCGGACGCGCGGCGCGGCGGTCCCGCGCGGCGGCGCGGTGTGTGGGGAGGGTCCGGCGCGGCGAGCGCGTGGCGGCGAGGGCGTGCGGCGGGCGGGGCGGGCACGGGTACGGGCGCGTGGCGGCGAGGCGCGGGCGTGGGCGCGGGCGGTATGGCGGCGTGCGCGTGGCGCGCGAGCGCGGGCGGGGCCGGGCGCGCGGGTCGCGGCGGCCGGGGCTGCGCTGAGCACGCGCGGCGTCTGGCCGCGGCAGCGCGCGGCGGCGCGCGGCCGGGGCGTACGGCGTCGAGCACCTCATACGCAATGAACAGTGCACTTTCATATTTTTCCCGATTTTCAAATTTTAATTTCCTATTTCTTTTTTCCTCTCTTCTAAAAATTCCAAAATAAATTCCTATATTTCAAATATAATTTTTAATATAATATTTTCAACTTTTCTCCACTTTTATTTTCCCACATAATTTTTCATATTTATTTATTTAAATCCCTTTTTCCTAATTTCATAATTCACCCCTTTATTTTCCAAAAATTTCCGGATTTCGAGTACGACTCCCAAATATTTTATTATTTATTTTGTGTCCTAATTTATCCTTCCCCAACCACAATTACTATTCTATTTCTCCCAAATCGTATTTTCATAAATCCGCACTTCTCCGATTTCTTTTTAAAAATCCCTAATACGGACTTTCGCAATTTTTCATTCCGACAAACTCCAAATCATCCAAAAACACCGAAAGGGAATTGATCATGACTAAATTTATGCAACTGAGCTGGCAAATAAGAAGCAACAAACCCGAGGAAGAAGCAGCAAGCGAAGGTTTTTGAAAGTTCCGATTTTTACGTTCCGATTTCAGTTTCTTCGATTTTTCAGGATGTTACAGTAAGGTCTGCTGTGAACATGACCCCCTCAATCTGAATTTCCACTTTTGGGCATCTGAACTGAGGCTTTATATCAGATCCAGGGGCATGAATCACATGGGTATTGTTTAAGATTTTTCTTTTCAAAATCTTTTTGAAACGACGAGGAACTATACTTATTGCTATGGCACTCAAAAGTTCCAGGAAACAACTAACAACCACAAAGAAAATACATTACATGACTCATCGTTTTATTTTGACAGATAAGACATCAACTAACCTTGGACAACCTAACTTATCGATAATGTTATTCTAAAAGGTTAGCTGATACTGACTCCTATTCAACCATTCAACTTACTATCCCCTAACGTTTCTCAATACTTTGAAGTAGTTGAGTAGGATAATAAAACAAAATCCTTTTTAACAAAGGGAAGGTACGAAGGAAAGAAATAGATAAGAGGGGGCAAGAATTTGAGATAAGAATGGATAGAAAGTTTTTACACATATTTTTAGTTTTTGAAAATAATATTTTACATTCGATCTAACTTACCTAGGTCAACCTATAGTCAAGCTCTGCTCTGATACCACTCTTGTGGGGTCCCCTCTGGAGAGGTCAACTCCCACAATACCACATAACCTCTTAGGAGTCCGGTTATGCGTGAGATGGTACAGATACAAGAACTTCATTTATTATTACAAACTATTAATGTTTAAGTACAAATCGTACAGTACAAGAAAGTCGCGATACTTCCACAGGGATAACCCGAGTGTAGAGTCGACCTAGGAATCGTTCTCGTTTTTCAAGTCCTCTAGGGTACTTGGGAGTTCTTCATCTGCTTCGGGGTTTCCTAAAAATATTATATGTAAGAATGAATACCAATGGTACTCAGCAAGCCAAAGTGAACTCAAACTATAAACAAATAAATATACAAGATATCTTAAAAAGAGTAACATAAGCCGAGCTCTAATATGATTCTATGCTATATATAAATGGATATGCATGATATCTAAAAGGGAATAATATAAACCTAGCCTTAACTTGACAAACCAAACTGAATTCAACTATATATGGGTAAACATGGATGATATTTTAAATAGGAAAATGAATTTTAAATTAATCCTTAGCATGATGATATATCCTATCCTTTTATAGGATATTTTATGTACACACCTAAGAACATTAATCATGAACTTAACTTTAACTTAATTCTATATTCTACCCCTTTTTAATTTACTTACCTATGAATATCAAATTTTAGGATGGCGTTTAAGAAAAGATGCTTATGCCATTATACTGGATTCACCCATAGACATAACTCCATTGACCGGGAGTACGGCGTATTCGAATACAATCAACTCTACAACGTTTGCCCAGCTTTACCCGAGGATTAACCTTAGTTAGCCAGACTAAGGGTAACATAGCATTTATATAGTTCTAACCTTTTCTGATGTGTGAACGAGACCTGAAGGGCTAGCTTAATAGGGGCACCAATTCTAACCAGTAATTGGTGTCCTCACCCCTATTTAATAGCTGCTCGTCACGCACTTGCCCGGCTTGGTGAAACCTGGGACTATCTTAACAGACGATACCGATCTGGTTAGTATCGACGCTGTTATCTGCTGTTTACATAGCTGTCCACAATAAGACTTTACCAACACTACAAATCTCCAATGTTGTTATGCACATTAATAAATCTCCTGAGTCCCCAGGGAGATCGGAGAGAAATATATAAATGCTATGCCGGTATAACCGGTCCATCGGATGAGCGAAACTATGTCTTTATTCTGACAAAAGTGTTTTTATATTTTCTTGCATACAACCAAAACCATTCTCATATCACATGAGATGATAGGATTTATATTTACCTATCGCATAAAATAATAGATCATTTTTCTATTTTGCCACATGAAATAACTTATTATGAGCATGAATGAAATACTAGTACATGTGATAATGCTTATTCTATCATGGTGAATTTTATACCTAATCCAAGTTATGAAGGTATTTTCTAAGGAGAAGGAGAATATATCTAATCACATGAAATAATAATCTTCTCCTTTCCTATACATGTAAGGTATAAGATGTTTCTAATGCATGAAATAAAAACCTATATGAACTAAAAGATTCCTTAAATTTACGTGAAATAATGATGTATAAATCTATAGAATATCTAACATTTTATTAAGTAACAAGTTATGTCTATCTAACCCATCACGCGAAGTATTTTTATCCACGTTATTTAAAACATAACAATTTATCACTTTTTAAACTAAATGATCAAGAATAGTCTGACTTGCCTTTAGGACTGATGGTCTCAAATTCTTTATTTCCTCGAATAGCAGCAAAGATGTTTGCGTCAACGATATGGTCGAGTTCGGTTTCCTCTGCGAACTCGACGTCGCGATCTATCAGCAAATGATAAAATAAATCAAACGAACAACTCCAAAGAAACACCAATTAAATATAGAAATTCAAAAAGAGTACAAAAAGTGGTTTTTGAAGTTTTTAAAGGACAAATTAGTTGTTAGATCCTAAAAATTAAAACTTAGGTTTGAATGGTATAAATAAAGTATAAAGAGTTTTAAGATATTTAAGAAGACACATAGATAGATTTGAAAAATAAAATAAAGTAAAATAAAAAGAGTTAAAAATATTTTAGTAAGGAAATAAATGGATTTGAGAAAAATAAGAGGAATTTAAAAGTATAAAATTTTGAAAGGAAAAATGAAGGGTCAACTTGGTCCAATAATAAACTTATTTTTCTTAAAATTGTTTTTGGGTTTATCTTAACATAAAATAATTCACAAAGGATTAGAAGTTAAAAACTATTTAAAAAGGAAAAACAATTAAATTTGAAAGAAATAAGAGAAGTTTGAATAAGGTTTGAAAGAAATGAGGGAATCTTGGTTAACTAAAAATGAACTTAATTTCCTAAGATTTATTTTTAACTTCCTAATTTTATTTCTCCTTTTATTTTATCTCCTCTCTCTTTTCTTTTGTTTCTTTCTTTTTATCCTCTTCTTCTATTTTCTCTCTCCTCTCTCTGCTTCTTTCTCACAGCCGGCGCCGGTGAGAGATGAGATTGCATGGCGGTGAGGATGGTTGGAGCTCGAGAGTTAAGGGCTTTTACACCATCTACGGGCTATGAGGATTCCGTTTCTGGGGTTGGCCGGACTGGAGTGGCTATGGAATGGGCTGCCGGCGGCGAGGTGGCCATAGCGGCAGTGACGCTCGTTGCCATGCCATTCTGGCAATGATTCGGCCAAGGTTTGAAATTGTTAACGACCAAATTTGGTAAATCATGCATCGGACGTGAAGATAAGACTGAAGCCGATTTGGAGGGAATCGGGATGGTTGGAAGCAGAGTGCGCGCCAAGTGCAGACCGAATTGGCTAAGCAGTTCGTCAGCTGATGATCGAATCGGCTAACGTAATCGTCGGCCCATACCGAATCGGACAAGATAAGCCAATGTAGCTGATTCTGGTATAATAACATTGGAATCATCTTCGGATTCATTTGAAGTGCTTCATGAGGATTGCCATACATGGATAGAGTCCAAAGAAGGAGATTGTATTTATTAGTTAGGGTATTTTAAATAGTTTCCTTATAGATAATGTCGGTGAGAGTCTGTTTTAGGCATGTATCTGTAATTTAAATTGTAATAGAGATAGGAATCGTGTCTGTCAAGGACTTATCTTGTATCTGGTTATAAATACGACCCAGGACCTTGTAATCAACAACAATCAAGTTCAATACAATCTCGGCGCATCGCCACCTTTTCCTTTTAATAGTTTCGACGAGTTCTTGCTTCTAGTTGGGCTGCATCGAGTTCGATCTCCGACAAAAGGTAAAAGCTTGCTATGGCGGCTTGCGCTCTCGGGATTAGTGCTTCCATCATTATGATACTCTAATTCTGTTTACGTAAATTGTCGGGTTACCATATATGCCATATAACCTAGATTGATACTATGATCTAACCCTAATCGGCTAGTCTGTTATTAGATAACAGCCGATAGGGTTAGATATCATTGTCGGTCTAGATTATATGGTGTATCCACCATCTCGAAAGGTTTTCATAGATTTGTTTAGATCTTATGCTTCTTCTTACGCTTAATGTGCATCGCTTAAGTTCGACCTATTAAGTAATACTTAGAATCATAATATCTATCTTATCTCATGATCACTATTAGAGATAGTATCGAGGTTTCAGCCGATCTTACCTGTTTTAGCTGTCTTGTCTATTTTATGTTTACTTGATATGCTAAAGGTGCCCTTTATATTGAGATCTCACTGTAAGTAAATATGTTAAGCTTGTTATCGATCTGTTAGGATATCTTAATACTTGATTGGTTCATGTTTAATGTATTTAGTCTGCAATGACATCTTAGTATAAAGTGGTATCGGAGTACTAGCCGATACACATTAGATTTATGACATCGGCTATGCTATAAATATATATAATTTGCATATTAAAATACTTTTGGACTTAAGCGGTTTATATTGTCTCGGTACACTACCGATCTATCCCAATCACTTAGTGTAAACATATTTTGATATTTAGATTATGTATTATGAATATCTACAGCCGATCGATTAGATTTAATTTCTCTGGCCGATTCAGTGCATAACGCATTGGCTTAACGATGAACGCTACGTCATCGGCCACCAGCCGATCAGCTATCGTTTATAGATTAATACTTGCTTTCTTTGTTTGTTTCTTGGTCATTGCAGGATCAAACCAACTGGCACGTCTACGAACCTAAGAAGCAATATTTGGACCTGCACTGGAGCTAAGCAGATCTCCCAGGTCAGCGTGTGATTTTCCAAGTCAATACACTTTCAGCACGCTTTGGGATCAACACGCTTTTGGAACGCCTGGTGGGACCCAATTACAAGCTAGACGCAATGGTTGACATCAAGACTTTTGAGGTTGACCAAGAAAACATCATTCCTGTCACAATCGACCAACTGACACCAGAGCAAAAGGCCGAGATTGAGGAGATGATGAACAAAGTGCAGAGCCAATATCTGCACTCCTTCGTCCAGACTCGGTCAGGCACCGTCGTCCAAAGGTACAAGATAAAATTACCAGGTGATGATGAGACCGAGTCAAGCTCGTCAAAGGTGGCAAGACTCAGACACCAAGCAGAGGAAGGTTCTGAGTCGAACAATCTACAGATGAATTGACTATGCTGCCCACTGTGCCTTGATCAATCAACTGAGTATTGGTCAACACCCTCAACAACATGATTAGTTCTGTTGTCGACTCCAGAATTGCTGAGCATCAAGCCAAGGGCCCAATCTTCCTTCCTGATGGCAAATTTCCACCATACAGGACCTTGGTTAGCGATGGATTGCAGCCTGCTGCTGCTATACCCACAGAACAACCGATGGTATCAACACCGGCTCCTATGAAGCCGATTACATCATCATCGGCCCAAAAGCAGCCAAGTTTCTGTCCTGTGCTCCTCACTAGGCCGAGGCCGCAGCCTCAGCACACAGAACATGACGTCCCCCAAGTCACTCCGGACTAGGTTGTGGCCATGTTCAACACGAATTGACAACCGGTGGAGTTGATTCCATGAGTATCGATAGGATCATACACGCCAAATATGCAGCAACACCCTATCGGTCCCCAACTCGTCCACGATCAGCCAGCTGACAGGGTGCATCAGTCCCCTCAGCATCACATAGGGGGCAATTTTAATCCACAATATCAGCCTCATTCACCCAGATGCAGTATCGGCAAGGACCGCTTCAATTTGATCAATTCGAGCCGATACAACAGCAGGTACAAGGAGCACAACAACAAAAGCATTGGGAAGACATGATTGCAGATATGATGAGGGAACAATTTGGCCTCAAGCCCAAGGATACAGGCAACATGTATCGATACCCATATCCAGAATACTTTGAGAGGGTTCCACTACCTAGCCGATACGAAGTGCCAGACTTCTCCAAATTCTTAGGGCAAGACAATGTCTCTACATATGAAAATGTTAGCAAATTTTTAGCTTAATGTGGTGAGGCATCGGCTGGTGATGCCCTGAGGGTTAGATTATTCCCTCTCTCTGGATCAGCTTTTACATGGTTTTCTTCTCTACCTTACAATTATGTGCAAAGCTGGGCCGATCTAGAGAAACAGTTTCATAGATAATTTTACAGTGGTGTTCACGAGATGAAACTGTCCGATCTGATAGCTATCAGGCAGAAACATGATGAATCTATCCAAGACTACATCCAAAGATTCAGAGACATGAGGAATAAATGCTATAGCCTGGTTCTGTCGGACTCCTAGCTAGCCGATCTCGCTTTCCAGGGCCTGTTGACACCAATAAGGGAAATGTTTTCGGCTCAGGACTTTGAAAGTTTGGCTCACTTGGCCCAAAAAGTATCAGCACATGAACAAAGATTCCAAGAGGCCAAGAAAGCTTTCAAGAAGGTTAGCCATGTTGCATACGCCTTTGAATCGGAAGAGGAAAGTGACTCCAAAGTGGCAGCGACCGATTGGGCCAGGAACAAGAAAGTTATTACATGCCAATGGGTCAAGAATTTGGTCAAAGAAGAAAAATATAATTTTGATATCACCAAGGCCGATAAAATTTTTGATCTGCTGCTTCGGGAGAAGCAAATTCAGCTTCCAGCCGGTCATGTGATTCCATCGGCTGAAGAATTAAAGAAGATGAAGTATTGCAAATGGCACAACACTGGATCTCACAACACTAATGATTGCAAAGTTTTTAGACAGCAGATCCAATCGGCTATCGAGGTAGGCAAGATCAAATTTGAAGACTCAAAAAAGCCAATGAAAGTTGATGGCAATCCTTTCCCTGTCAACATAGTGGTAGAGCAGCCGATAGAAGGGATTATCGGTAGCCGAATTCTGCCAGAATCATCAATAAGCCCCAGAGAAATATGATAGGCAGGAAGAGGACGACACCTTTGATCCCCATTGGGGCTATGAATTTTTCAGGTTTTGCTGGAATGAAGGGATGAGGCTGCCATCAATCGAAGACTCTCCAGCATGCAACAATCATGGTGACAACTACGCTGGAGAGTCTAGCCAATCTCGTCCTGAGAGAAATCGGTTGCTACAGAATAAACTCCCTGTTCACCAGAGGTTGGGTCCGATTCATCAAGATTTTCTGCACGATTCTGACGAAGATGAAGACGAGACCATGAACCCACAGTGGTGCCCTTCTGATACTTTCATGAAGAGTCAGAAAAGGAGGGTACAGAGGATGAAGAGCATGGGTCAGCTCCAGGAAGTTCAAGCCAAGATCGACCATCGGTTGAAGATGAAGAGGCAAGAACGCCCGAAGAAAGAGTGGCGTGTTAAGAGCAAGGTGCTCTCAGCCGATGAAGTTCAAGCCGACAAGGCAAAGAGATTGGCTACGGGAAAAGATGTGGCCTCTGCATCGGTCAACATAGTTTTTGTGTTGCCAGCTGAGTATAAAGCAACTCAAGCCGATGTAGATGCGGTTGAAGAGTCCCTAGCCAAGTTGGTTTTGTCTCCAGAGCAAGCTATCTTTGAAAAACTAGAGGAGACATGGCATCGACATCTTAAGCCACTTTATGTTAAAGGATTTGTCAATGGCAAGCCGATGTCCAAGATGTTGGTCGACGGGGGGCTGCTGTGAACTTGATGCCCTATGCTACATTCAAAAATTGGGTAAGAGTTCTGACGACTCATCAAGACCAACATGGTTTTGAAAGACTTTGGAGGCAATCCATCAGAAACCAAAGGGGTTTTAAATGTGAAACTGATAATCGGCAGCAAGATTGTGCCTACCACCTTCTTTGTCATCGATGGAAAGGGATCATACACCTCTTGCTGGAATGGCACCGGAGCTCAATGGCATGTGCAACATTGCCAATGCCGATTTAACCCTCGGGGATGGATGACATTGATTGCTTGTCTGGCAAGGTTTGGAAAGCTGATTATCTAAAAGTGTCCGATTCTGAAATACAACCAATTGGAGATGAAGAGCCCCAACTGCTGCTTTGAGGGCATCGTGGAGGGGTCAAGCTTCTACACAAAGGACACTGTAGATGATCTCAATGGCAAATTGGGACAAGGCTTTATGTCGGCCGATGATTTAGAAGAAGTTGATATAGGTCCAGGAGATAGGCCTAGGCCGACATTCATTAGTAAAAATTTGTCTTCTCAATTTAGAACCAAGCTAATAGAACTTTTGAAAGAATATAAAGATTGTTTTGCTTGGGAGTATTTTGAGATGCTAGGACTTAGCCGATCGATTGTTGAACATCGGCTTCCTATCAAACCAGCATATCGGCCGTTTAAGCAATCACCTAGAAGGTTCAAGGCCGATATGTATGATGCTATCAAGGCCGAAATCACTCGTTTGTATGATGCTGGTTTCATTCGGCCTTGCCGATATGCTGAGTGGGTTTCTAACATAGTTCCAGTGATCAAGGAGAATGGCAAACTTAGGTGTGTGTTGACTTTTGAGATCTAAACAAAGCTACCCCTAAGGATGAATACCCAATGCCGATTGCTGATTTGTTGGTTGATGCTGCTTCAGGGCACAAAATCATAAGTTTTATGGATGGCAATGTTGGATATAATCAAATTTTCATGGCAGAAGCAGACATCCATAAGACTGCTTTTAGATGTCCTGGTGCAATCGGCTTATATGAGTGGGTTGTGATGACTTTCGGTCTGAAGAACGCTGGAGCTACGTATCAGAGGGCTATGAATTATATCTTTCATGATCTAATCAGCTTGTTGGTTGAGATTTACATTGATGATGTGGTCGTAAAGTCAAAGGAGGTTGATGACCACATAGCCGATTTGAGGAAAGTTTTGGAAAGAACAAGGAAATATGGCCTCAAGATGAATCCCACAATGTGTGTCTTTGGCGTATCGGCTGGACAGTTTTTTGGCTTTCTTGTCCATGAAAGGGGGATTGAAGTAACACAAAGGAGCATCAATGCAATCAAAAATATTCAACCTCCACATGACAAGAAGCAGTTGCAATCTCTGGTTGGCAAGGTGAATTTTATTAGGAGGTTTATTTCTAATCTGTTTGGAAAGATGGAGCCCTTCACACCTTTGCTTAGGTTGAAAGCCGGTCAGCAATTTACTTGGAGAGCAGAGCAATAGAAGGCCTTGGACAACATCAAGGAATATTTGAGTTCCCCTCTAGTATTGATTCCTCCGCAGAAAGAGGTACCTTTCAAGTTATACTTATCCGCCGATGAAAAGTCAATCGGCTCAGTCTTGATCCAGGAGTTTGTAGGCAAGGAAAGAGCAATATTTTATTTAAGCAGAAGGCTTCTTGATGCAAGACAAGGTATTCTCCAGTGGAGAAGTTATGCTTATGCCTGTATTTTTCATGCACGAAGTTAAGGCACTATTTGCTATCCAACGAATGCACCATAGTCTGCAAAGACGATGTTGTCAAGTATATGCTATTGGCTCCAGTGCTGAAAGGAAGAGTTGGCAAATGGATCTATGCCTTAACAGAGTTCAATCTCAGGTATGAGTCACCCAAGGCAGTCAAAGGACAAGCTATAGCCGATTTTATTGTTGAGCATCGTGATGACTCAATCGGCTCAGTTGACATAGTTCCTTGGATTTTATTCTTTGATGGATCGGTTTGTACTCATGGCTGTGGTATCGACTTGGTCATCATATCACCTAAGGAGGCAAGTTTTGAGTTTGCTTATACTATTAAGCCCTCTGCTACCAATAACCAAGCCGAGTACGAAGCAGTTCTCAAAGGATTGCAACTTTTGAAGGAAGTTGAAGCCAATGCCGTGGAGATCATGGGTGATTCTTTGTTGGTCATCAATCAATTAGCTGGAGAATACGAACGCAAGAACGATGCATTGACGATCTACTACGAAAAGTGCCGAGAGTTGATGGAAAATTTTTGGCTAATAACTTTGACATATATTCCTCGAGAGCAAAATGTTGAAGCTAATGATTTGGCTTAGGGGGCATCGGGATACGAGTCGATGGTCAAGGACATCGAGGTGGAAATTGCTACAATCGCGGCCGATGATTGGAGGTATGACGTTTTCAATTATCTCAAGAATCATTCTCAATCGGCTTCGAGAAAATTGTGATACAAGGCTTTAAGATATGTTTTGCTCGATGATGATCTAAATTATCGGACAATTGTTGGAGTGTTGCTAAGATGTTTGAGTGTCGATCAAGCCAAGGTCATGATGGGCGAAGTGCAAGAAGGCATATGTGGTATTCATCAATCGGCTCACAAGATGAAATGGCTGCTTCGACGAGCTGGGTATTTTTGGCTGACAATGCTGGAAGATTGCTTCAAATATTATAAAGGTTGTCAAGATTGTCAAAAATTTGGAGCAATTCAAAGGGCACCAGCGTCGGCTATGAATCCCATAATTAAGCCATGGTCGTTCAGAGGTTGGAGAATTGACATGATCGGCCAGATAAATCCACCCTCGAGTAAAGGACATAAGTTTATATTGGTGGCAACTGATTATTTCACAAAGTGGGTGGAGACAATTCCATTGAAGAAGGTTGATTCTGGGGATGCAATTCAGTTCGTCAAAGAGCATATCATATACCGATTTGGTGTTCCTCGGAACATTACAACCGATCAGGGATCTATGTTTGTATCCGATGAGTTTGCCCAATTTGCAGAAATTATGGGGATCAAGTTGTTGAATTCTTCATTGTATTATGCACAAGCCAACGGACAAGCAGAGGCATCCAACAAATGTCTGATTAAATTAATCAAAAGAAAGATCTCCGAATTTCCAAAGTAATGGCATAGCCGATTGGTCGAAGCATTGTGGTCCTATCAAATGGTTTGCCAAGGATCAATCCAAGTTCCTCCCTACAAGCTAGTTTATGGGCATGAAGCCGTGCTGTCATGAGAAAGTGTCATCGACTCAAGAAGAATTGATTTACAGAATGAGTTGACAGCTGATGACTATCACAATCTCATGATAGATGAATCGGAAGAATTGATTCAATCCAGAATTGGTTCAATCCAGGATGCTTTGGAAAAGGTGACAAGGGATAAATAAAGAATTGCTCGTCATTACAACAAGAAGGTTGTGCCAAATTTTTTTTCAGAAGGCGAGTTGGTTTGGAAGTTGATCTTGCTGATTGGGACTCGAGATAATAAATTCGGCAAGTGGTCACTAAATTGGGAAGGGCCTTTTCGAATCTACAAGTCCGTTTCTAAGGGAGCTTATATGTTGCAAGGGCTTGATGGAGAAGTTTTTGGAAGGGCTCTCAATGGAAAATACTTGAAGAAATATTATCCAAGTATTTGGATTAATTCATGATTCGGTTGTGTCATGCCGATACATGGTAGTCGATGTGTTTACATAACCTTTAAATGGCCGATATATGTTATATCATCCTTAGTCTCTTCAAATTTATCATAATCAGTTGTGCTCTGCCGATATGTGATGGCCGATATAAGTTATACCATCCTTAGTCTTGTTATTCTTATCATAATCAGTTTTGCTTTTGCCGATGTATGATGTCTGGTTTTGCCGATGTATGATGTGTGATATCAATCAAGCCATAAGTTTATCAAAGATCGGTTGACATTGTAAAATTAGAGGGGCATATATATATACACACACACACAAAAGTGAACTCAAGTGGACTTCAAAATTTTTGTGGACTTCGAAAATTTTCAATGCATGAAAGATTGCAAGAGTCGGCAAAAGTTATATTACAAAAGTTTACAAGTGTTCGAGTTCTAAGCCCTATTACATGAATCGGCTCAGCCAGATATGAATTTATTGATTGCCGATATCGCTCTTCGCTGAATTCGGTCAATCTCCTCGATGGCTTTGATGTTGGCTGCATCATTCCCAGGGATCACCTTCAAGGCTTTAGTAAGATCTGACAAATTTCTCATCGAAGCCTTCAACTTGGATTTTTGCTCTGATATTATCCTTGGGAGATCGGCAATCCGTTGCTCTTCTGATGCTATATCAGCATAACGCTTGGCAAGTTCGGCTAGTAGCTCCTCTCTTTGTTTGCGCAGCCGATCAAGATTGGAAGTTGGCCCAGCTGTCATCTCATCTAGTTTAGCTTCGTCCTCAAGTATGGATTGCCGATTGGCTTCAATTGTAGCTTCAAGGGCTGTTCTTTCTCGCCAATTGGCTATCCATTGTTTGGCCCTTTCAAATTTATGCCGATGATGTTCGAGATATACGCCTTGGGAAATGGTGTCGGTGAAGGGTTACACGGAGGCTACGCTAGCCGAAAACAAAAAATTTTCTACCGCGCAAACCAGGAACACTTGCAAGTTAGGGCCGATAGATCGTTACCGATTGGAGAGTGCAGCGAAAATACCCAATCAGGGCTATCCGATCTGGAACTGTGCTGGCCGATGACAACCGATTCCCACAAGCCGATAGCCGATTCCTGGGGACAGCCGATTCACCAATCAGCCGATTTGCCGATGTAGCTGATTCGCCGAGTCGTCTGACCGCGTTCTCGTGCCTCGCTCCGATGCGCTCGACCGCAACCGATTCCACCACAACCGATTCGTAGCCGATCAACAGCGCGCAACATAGTAGCGCCTCTACCGGTATCCACACGTCCGGGGACAAAACGCCGAACACCCGTGTGCTAGCACGCGATGCAAGGCTAGGGTTTGGCTCGAAGGTGGGGAGGGTTTCCATGGAGATTGATCTCGTCGACTTCTAAAGCCGCGTGTGATCAGATTGATTTCGGTGCAATTGACTTCAATTGACGTACTTGATCTGTGACAGCTCTCCACCCCTCACCCCTTTATATAGAGTTGGCCGACTGGGACTAGTGTTCGATCAGGACTCTATTTTGAATCTGGATCTCATCCGAATCTCATAGAGTTGGTCGCCCATACGTCGTAAGACCATAGGACTCTATCCAATCGGATCCCTATCCGATCGAGCCGTATCCGAGTCCAACTCGAATGCCTGTTCTTATCCCCTTAAGCGTGCGACCCGTAGGTTCGGTATACTCGGCTTCGGCTATAATCTAACTTAGGCGATCGCCGCTCGAGTCCAACTCGTCGACTCACAACGCGGCGCCTAGCAAGACATATTGACACCATAGTATACAAGAATATAATATCGGCTCGAACCTGTAATGTGTATACAAATCCCTTTGCCTCATGATACCGTTAAGCTATAGGCAAGATGTGTGCCATCCCTTCAATAGCTTAACCATTCACTCGAACCGTATTGGATTATCCGTCGTTGATTGACTCCTCAATCAACTTAGCAGGCCATGCATTTCCATAATCCATTACCTCGAGGGCCCAGAGATATCTCTCCGGAGGAGGGGCAAATTCCATCTTGATCACTCACATCCCACTCCATGTTTCATAGCAAACCCGAAAACTACCTTTATAACTACCCGCCATTACGAATAGCGTTTGGTAGTCCCAAAGTAGGCTACTACACATGTTGGAATCCATGGTGATCTCGGTCTAAGGACTTTGTACCAACACTACCCGAGACCAACTAATGGCACATTAATACCGTAGTGTCTTATGGTGGGTCTATCCAACAATGTATTCTCTAACACATGTGTCCATGTTTATTGATTTGGTATCTCCATACCCATGATCTATGAGACATGATCATCAATCAATAAACATGCCGATCTTAGAATCATATTAGTTCCATTAATATGATATATGATCAGGATCATTTAGAAATAGATTCATACATATAGAGTCTCATAAATAAGTCACGTACTTATTAATCAATACAAGATGTCTATTTCATGAAACCGAATAACACTTTATTCATAAATACATAAACATTGACCATGATATCCAACATCTCCATGTTGCCTCTAGGGCATATCACTAACAATCTCCCACTTGCACTAGAGTCAATCATGTAAGTATCTAATACCCATTGCTCTTGTGTGCGCCTCATGCTTCGGCGAGGAGATGTTTTGTCGCGGATCAGCTATGTTGAGATCCGTGTGCACTTTGCATATCTTGACATCACCTCTCGTCCACTATCTCGCGGATGAGATGATATCGCCGAAGCATGTGTTTGGACTTTTGATGTGACCTCGGCTCCTTGGCTTGCGCAATGGCTTCACTATTGTCACAATAGAGAGACATTGGACCATCGCACTAGTCATCACATCAAGCTCAAAAACGAATTTTTTGATCCAAACAGCCTCCTTTGCAGCTTTCGAAGCAGCAACGTACTCGGCCTCCGTTGTAGAATCAGCAATGTATCCCGCTTGGAACTCTTCCACTGATCGCGCTCCGTTCAGCGAACACGAACCCATTGCGATCTATAATCATCCTTGTCCGTTTGGAAGCTAGCATCGGTGTAACCACTTACAACGAGCTCTTCTTCACCTCCATAGACTAGGAACATATCCTTAGTTCTTCTCAAGTACTTAAGGATATTCTTTACTCATCCAGTGACCTTCACCGGATCTCGATCGGTATCTCGCTCGTAGCACTCAAAGCGTACGAGACATCCGGACGTGTACAAAGCATGGCATACATGATGGATCCAATTGCCGAAGCATATGGAACCATACTCATCTTATTCCGCTCATCATGTGTCCGAGGACACCGATTCTTGCTAAGATTAATGCCATGTGACATGGGCAAGAAACCTTTCTTGGAATCATGCATGTTGAACCTTTTCAACACCTTGTCCATGTATGTACTTTGGCTTAATCCAATTAGCTTCTTGGATCTATCTCTATAGATCCGAATGCTCAATATGTATGTTGCTCCCTAAGTCTTTCATGGAAAAACTATTTTTCAATGAAGACTTGATGGATTCTAGCATAGGGATATCATTTCCAATCAACAATATGTCATCCACATGTAAGATTAGAAATACAATTGCGCTCCCACTGACCTTTTTGTAAACACAGCCTCCTCTTCATTTTTGATGAAACCAAACCCTTTGATTACTTCATCAAAACGAATATTCCAACTCGAGATGCTTGCTTCAATCCATAAATGGATTTCGTAGCTTGCATATCTTTCCAGCGATTCGGATCGACAAAACCCCGAGGTTGTATCATGTATACATCCTCGCTTAGGTTTCCATTTAGGAAAACCGTTTTGACATCCATCTCGCCATATCTCATAATCGAAATATGTAGCAATCGCTAGGATAATCGAATAGATTTAAGCATATGCGACGGCGAGAAGGTTTCATCATAATCAACTCCTTGAATCTGTTTAAAACCTTTCGCCACCAATCACGCCTTATAGATGTGAACATTTCCATCCATATCGGCCTTTTTCTTAAAAACCCATTTACACTCAATGGTTTTGACACCATCAGTGGATCAACCAAGTTCCAAACTTGACTCGTGGTACATGGATTCTATTTCGGATTTCATGGCCCCAAGCCACTTGTTGGAATCGGGTCCCACCATTGCTTTCTCATAGGTCTTAGGCTCATCGTTGTCCAACAACAATATATCACGTTGTTCCGCACTGTGTACTGGGTGCACGATGTGATCTTTCGACCTACGTGGGTGGTATATCTACAAGGTGGCGCAACACTTTGCTCCTCCCGTTGTGGTTCGTGGTCACCGAAATATTTTCGGTGTTTCTTGAACTTCTTCAAGATGCACCCGCTCCCACTAACCCTTCTTGAAAGAAACTCTTTCTCCAAGAAAACACCGTGTCGGCGACAAACACTTTGTCTTGTTCCCGATTATAAAAGTAATATCCCTTAGTTTCCTTAGGATATCCCACAAAGAAGCACTTGTCGATTTGGGTGTGAGCTTGTCGACGTAAACGTTTTACATAAGCTTCGCATCCCCAAATTTTGAGAAAAGACAAACTAGGGGTTGTCCTGTCCATATCTCATATGGTGTCTTTTCAACCGACTTAGATGAAACTCTATTTAGTGTGAGCGCTGTTTCAAGAGCATATCCCCGGAGGGATAACGGAAGATCACTTTGGCTCATCATCGACCGCACCATGTCCAACAAGGTGCGATTTCTCCGTTCGGACACTCCGTTCCATTGTGGAGTTCCTGGCGGAGTCAACTGTGGAACAATTCCACAATCTTTCGATGATTACCAAACTCTTGGCTCAAGTATTCCCCTCCACGATCCGATCCTAGAAACTTGATTGTTTTCCCTAAATGATTCGTACTTCATTCGGAATTCTTTGGACTTTTCAAAGGATTCGGACTTATGCCTCATTAAGTAGATATAACCATATCTACTAAAGTCATCGGTAAAGGTAATGAAGTACGATAACCACCCTCGGCCGTTGAGCTCATTGGTCCACATACATCGCATGTACGAGTGCCAACAAGTCACTTGCTCTCTCACTATGTCCCGTGAAAGGTGCCTTTGTCATCTTACCAAGTAAACAAGACTCACATGTCTCAAATGATTCAAAATCAAAAGAGTAAAGCAATCCATCCTTATGGAGCTTCTCCATGCGTTTCTTATTTATATGGCCTAAGCGACAATGCCGATAAACGTGGGGTTTATATCATTAGAGAGTTGTCTTTCTCGTATTAATGTTATAGATGGGAGACGCTTCAAGATTCAAAACGCATAATCCATTCACCAATGGAGCATGAAAATAGAACATATCTTTGAGATATATTGAACAACTATTGTCCATTGATCTAAAATCATATCCTTCCACTTGTAAACATGAAGCGAAAATTACGTTTTGACATAGTGTTGGAACACAATAACAATTATTTAATTTCAAAACTAATCCCGAAGGTAGATGAAGTGGTATTGTGCCGAAAGAATCGTAGCAACGCTTGCTCCATTGCCGACGTGCGGTGTTCACCTCGCCCTTCTTAAGCCTCTACTTCTTCTCATTCCCCGCAATGATTTGCAAATATGAGCTACCGATCCGGTATCAAATACCCAAGAGTCGTAGGTGAAGTAGCAAGATTAATGTCTATAACATTAATACCGAGCGTCGTACTTTGCTTCTTTTTAAGATCCTCCATGTACTTCTTGCGTTTCTTTTCAGTGGCATGTCTCCTTGCGTAGAAGCAAACGACATCTCGATGCCGCCGACCCTTCTTTCCCTTCTTTGCATTGGAGGCACTCGTGATCTCATCGGGAGTTAGCTTCCTCTTGGTGCAAAGTTTCTTGACAGTGGTTTGCGCTTAGCCTTCGCATCATCATCACATGATGACCGTTTTCTCGGATACTCTCCTCACTGTCTTTAGCATCCCATGCAATTCAGCCAAGGTCTTATCCATACTGTTCATGTGATAATTCAATATGAATGGCTCGAAGCTCGGAGGGAGCGACCGGAGAATCACATCGTAGCCAACTCTTGGCTAAGGGAAAACCTAGTTTTTCCGGACTCTCGATATAGCCAATCATCTTTATCACGTGCGGACGACGGAATTCCCTCAACAAGCTCGCACGCAAACAAGGACTTCGAGGTGTTGAACCTCTCGGCCCGAGCTTGGTTCTCAAACATACCACGCAGTCCCCCGAATAATAGTATGAGCATCGCCGCTCTCATATTGCTTCAAGCTCGGGGAGATTGTAGCAAGCATGAGACACTTATATCTAGGGCATCATTAGTGTGCTTCTTGTAAGCTCTCCGTGCGTTGTAGTGGCATTATTAGGCAAATCCTCGGGATAGGGTACTTCAAGAACGTACTCCTTACGCTCTTGCTTGAGAACAATTCTCAAGTTGCTATATCAATCCATAAAGTTTGTTCCGTTTAATTTTTCTTTCTCGAGAGTAGATCTCAAATTGAAAGTACGGTGTAGTATTAGCGCCATTATTCTACAAATGAAAAAGCAAAGTTTAGCACAATGTTTATGCTATGTCTATTGTTAAACAATTTAACATTAGATTCACATTACGTATTTTACACCTTTCCTCTAGGTTACGTATTGGGTCAAGATCCACATGTTAGTTAATTTCTAGTGAGCTTTGGCATCACTACTAAAAAATTAATAACATCGGTAAGCAACTCCTTGCTAATCACATCTCTATGTGACTCTTGTTGTTGGTGTGGCATCTCCATGCCCCGGCGCCAACCTATGCCCCAAGGCCCAAAACTTTTTATAGCCTTGTTAAGTAAACCAAATGCTCCCGCCGTATATGTCCGACATATACCCCTCGTGTTATGATAGAGAATGGCACTCGCTTTGGCACCCACCATTGACGAGCATAACGGTGACGGTGCAACATTTGGAAGGGCATCATTACCACTTAATTTTGTGAGGGATGCTATCCTATCAAACAAACATATCACATATATGAAAGCAGGTAGAATAGCATATAATGAAATAGTATGGCCCCCTTCACATGGTGATCTCCATCTCCATGCCGGTGTAGAGGATCTCCATCTTCATCACCGTTCTTCCGGGTGCCGAATGCTTGATTTCTTCAAACTAAGCCACTACTATAGAAGCTCTAATTGAAGATTACATCGACTCGTAGGTCGTGAAAGAATTTTATAAGCATTGCACGTATGAAAGAATATTACAGGGATTGCACATATGAAAGAATATTGCACGCATCACATGCATCTCATACATACAATAGGGCCATACCATCTCAAAGCATTCTCTGCAAAAACAAGTTAGGCGTAGAACGTTTTCTACCTATCGCAGAGAAACGGCATCGAGATGACCTATAAGGGGTACGCACATGGCCGGTTAGCGGACGGGGGGTCGAGGGGGAAGCCGCTCCCTTGCGCGCTTCCGGGCAGCGCCAGGAACACCACACGAAATTCATAGATCCAATCTATGAAATCGCTTATGGAAACCATATCGACATAATCACATTATGCCATCCCGATACACTATCAAGGGAGATGGTTTGCGTAGGCGCGAGGCAGCAAACAAGATCGGACTACGAGATAGCTTCAGCATAATCACATTATACCGTTCCGATAGACTGTCAAGGAACGCTATCTCAAACCCGACTCAAACCGAGTTATATGGAAATTGCTTCGCCGTAATCACATTACGCCGTTCCGATACACTATCAAGGAACACAATTACCATCAACTCTCCTCAACAGATCCCGTAAAACCGATTGATCTAATCAACCCGTGCACAAAACTTGTTTCAGATCCAATCTAAAACCCGAACTAAGCAAGATTAGCTCTGATACCACTGAAGGGTTACGCGGAGGCTACGCTAGCCGAAAACAAAAACTTTTCTACAGCCGATGGATCAACAGCCGATGGTTTGGCTGGTTTCTTGCGTTGGAGTGGTTCGCTGGTTTGGGCATGGAGTAGAGATGATGTCTTGGGGGCATTGTAACCAACAATACCTGTAGTGTCTTATGGTGGGTCTATCCAACAATGTGTTCTCTAACACATGTGTCCATGTTTATTGATTTGATATCTTCATACCCATGATCTATGATACATGATCATCAATCAATAAACATGCCGATCTTAGAATCATATTAGTTCCATTAATATGATATATGATCAGGGATCATTTAGAAATAGATTCATACATATAGAGTCTCATAAATAAGTCACGTACTTATTGATCAATACAAGATGTCTATTTCATGGAACTGAATAACACTTTATTCATAAATACATAAACATTGACCATGATATCCAACATCTCCATGTTGCCTCTAGGGCATATCACTAACAGTCGGCTATGTGATCTGGGAGTTGATCTTGAATTTCTTTGAATCTGGCTCTGATTGCTCCACAGTCACTGACTAAGAAGTCTAGAGAACTTTCTAGCCGATGAGCCAGATCTTGCAATGAAGTCTTCAAGTCATCAACAGCAGAAGTTAGAGTTTTGTCAGTGGTGTCTTCCTCGTCATCCATGAACTCTTTGATGTCGAAAGGGAACATGTCGGCTAGAGCCTGCAAGAAGGGAACATTTTAAATGTTAACAATTTTGAAGATAGCTGACATGGAGTTGAGAGAAAGGACTTACAGGGATGACGGGAGCCGATGCTATTTCTTCCTCGACATTAGGGCTGCCCCTAGCCGATGGAGTTCGTTCACTTGATCCCTAGGAGGCAGGCGTTGGAGAGCGAGGAGGCTACACACAAAAAAGACAAGATTGATTAAGCATCGGTTAATTGAAAATTGAGGAGTTTGAAATCAAGATTACCGATGGAGCTGGAGTCGATTTCTTCCTTGAGGTCAACTTCTTCTTCTGCAAGACTAAGAACTTAATGAGTAATTGAATGAGAGAATTTGAGGGAGGATTTTAGAAGAATGCATACTGGTTGAGGTCGAGGTCGGGGTTGAGGTTGATGGCTTGGAGGGCTTGGTGTTTTTTGAGCCTGGTCATCGGCTAGCGGCGTTTGCATAGATCTCCTTAGCTCACTTGTTTCAGCCTCAGCCTCGTCAATGGTTTCCTCCATCTCTTCTTGATTCAAGACCTCTTCCACATCTGGATCCAAGGACGGCAGATCATCGGCTGTAGTTGTCTTCTGTCTCTTTGAGGTCTTCTTCTGTACAGCCGATGGATCACAGCCGATGGTTTGGCTGGTTTCTTGCGTTGGAGTGGTTCGCTGGTTTGGGCATGGAGTAGAGATGATGTCTTGGGGGCATTGTAACCAATTCTTGAGGGAGCCAGTCCACCACTGTTGGGAAGGATGCTAATGGCGTAATTGATGGCCACCTCGGTATTGCTGACGTGTGGAGGAGATGAATCGGTAGACTGCAAGCAAGGAAAAAGAGTTAGTTAAATATTAAAGAAAGACAACCGGTAATAAATGACAAAAGGGAGAAGTTCTTACTTCTGGGACCAGCTCTGGGTATATGTTGCTGAGGTACATTGAAGCCGATTGGTGAAACAAGTGTTTTTTTCATTCATTCCACCATCGGCTGAAGGCTGCAGTCCTCGTTATTGCTAGTTCGATGTTGTTTATACTACCAAGTGGGGGGCCTTTGATACTTAGCAGCCTATCCATCATGAGGCCTGAGCCGATTTTGCCTCTGGTTTGAATCTTATCAGCAAAATATAGATCAATCGACAGCTGTCCCATGCCCAGTTGTCTGGCAACGCTCATAGGATGATACAATTCATATGGGACTTGTACATTCCTGCTTTGATGGATGCCGATTGGGAGGATGCAAGGGGAGATAGCCGATGTAAAGACTTCCCTAGACTTCTCAAATTTCTCAGAGTTTATTTCATCAAATCTGAAGTCACTAGGGAGCTCAAAGTCCTCAGAGTTCTCATATGCAAACCAGATCCTTGAGGCTATTGGGAATCCGTCATTAAAATTGCCGAACCAATCCTTGAAGAGATTGGCCGAGAGCTTAGATTTGGAGTATGTAGATGCTGCCTCTCCGAAAGACATGCATCGACGTGTTAAGACTTCATCTCCATCCTCGTCTGTCATCGGTTGCGCTAGTGGGAAGCTTGCTTCGATTAAATCTGGCCTCTGAGCAACTTTGTATGTGTGCAAATTCAGCCATATCTACAATAGCCACCATGGACCTCCAGTGCCAATAGCTGAATTTGTGGCAATTTTAGCCGATGCATTATTCAACATCTGATAGAGATACCCTAGCAGATATTTTCCCAAAGGAATCTGTCTTTTCTCCATTAGGGCTTTGGCTATGTATTGCCAGTTGGTTGTGGGGCCGCAGCTTGAACCACAGAACAGGAATTTAGCCACATAAGGAGGAAGGCTGCATGTTCTCTGGGGTCTACTGGGCCAGTTCCCATGTTCTAGCTTATGAATCCATTCCAACCTCCAATGGCTCTAGGCTTGAAGGAATACTGGCACTTGGTGTAAAGACTGACAGGATTGACTGATGATGTGATGTCTAGACCCATGATCATGTTTGTATCCAAAAGAGTGGGTCTCATCGGTCCTTGGTTGAATAGAATTCAAGGTGTTGGACCAAAAGTAGCTGGCAGCCAATAGAGGGGTTCATCTTTAGGCATGTCGGCTATGGTTAGGGCTAAGCACTGTGTTATCCCTAGTTCTTCCCAATGGCTTTGTTTGCTAGCCGACACCCTATTGTACCATATTGGCCAGGTTTTATCAGTTGATGGCCACGATTTAAAGGTCCTAGTCCAATGTGCCAGATTAGGGTTCGACAACCTAAAAGGGATCCTGTTGGTCTCAACATTGATGAATTCTAAGGGGTCTAGGTTGCCGATCGGCCCTAAGAGGAATTGGTTGGGATAGATGAGATTGGAGATCGCAATTTGGTGAGAGAGGTGCTACAATGAAAAAGAAAGGAAAAAGGCAAATTATGAAGATCAAAAGCCAAATTGTGAAAAAAGAATGGAGCTAAAGCCGATGGGGCTTACCTCTAGGAACTCGGCCGACGGCGCCGTGGAGGGGGTGGTCGAAGTCGACATCGTTGGGAGTAAGTTTGTCGCTGTGCGGAGGTCGCTTGCGAGATCGCCGAGAGCTCCGAGGAAGTCACCGATGAAGATTGGAGATGTTTTTGGGCTAAGGCGATGGAGGCAAAAGTGACGGTGTGAAAAACTCTAAGGCGGTGGTTATTATTTAAGGAGGCGTAGTAACCGACCGAGGGAAAACCCTAAATTTTCTTGGAGATAAGATTATGCAAATCCGCAACATTAACAATATAGCGGACTTGGGGGGCATGTCTTAACGACCAAATTTGGTAAATCATGCATCGGACGTGAAGATAAGGCTGAAGCCGATTAGGAGGAAATCGGGATGGTTGGAAGCAGAGTGCGCACCAAGTGCAGACTGAATCGACTAAGGAGTTCGTCGGATGATGATCGAATCGGCTAAGGTAATCGTCGGCCGATACCGAATCGGACAAGATGAGCCGATGTAGCTGATTCTGGTATAATAACATTGGAATCATCTTCGGATTCATTTGAAGTGCTTCATGAGGATTGCCATACATGGATAGAGTCCAAAGAAGGTGATTGTATCTATTAGTTAGGATATTTTAAATAGTTTCCTTATAGATAATGTCGGTGAGATTCTGTTTTAGGTATGTATCTGTAATTTAAATTGTAATAGATAGGAATCGTGTCCGTCAAGGACTTATCTTGTATCTGGTTATAAATACGACCCATGACCTTGTAAATCAACAACAATCAAGTTCAATACAATCTCGACGCATCGCCACCATTTCCTTTTAACAGTTTCGACGAGTTCTTGCTTCTAGTTGGGCTGCATCGAGTTCGATCTTCGACAAAAGGTAAAAGCTTGTTATGGCGGCTTGTACTCTCGGGATTAATGCTTCCATCATTATGATACTCTAATCCTGTTTATGCAAATCGTCGAGTTATCATATATGCCATATAACCTAGATCGATACTATGATCTAACCCTAATCGGCTAGTTTGTTGTTAGATAACAACCGATAGGGTTAGATATCATCGTCGGTCTAGATTATATGGTGTATCCACCATCTCGAAAGGTTTTCATAGATTTGTTTAGATCTTATGCTTCTTCTTACGCTTAATGCTGCATCGGTTAAGTCCGACCTATTAAGTAATACTTAGAATCATAATATCTATCTTATGTCGTGATCACTATTAGAGATAGTATCGAGGTTTCAACCGATCTTACCTGTTTTAGCTATCTTGTCTATTTTATGTTTACTTGATATGCTAAAGGTGTCTTTTATATTGAGATCTCACTGTAAGTAAATATGTTAAGCTTGTTATCGATCTGTTAGGATATCTTAATACTTGATTGGTTCATGTTTAATGTATTTAGTCTGCAATGATATCTTAGTATAAAGTGGTATCGGAGTACTAGCCGATACACATTAGATCTATGACATCGGCTATGCTATAAATATATATAATCTGCATATTAAAATACTTTTGAACTTAAGTGGTTTATATTGTCACGGTACACTACTGATCTATCTCAATCACTTAGTGTAAACATATTTTGATATTTAGATTATGTATTATAAATATCTACAGCCGATCGATTAGATTTAATTTCCCTCGCCGGTTCAGTGCATAACGCATCCGCTTAACGATGAACGACACGTCATCGGCCACCAGCCGATCAGCTATCGTTTATAAATTAATACTTGCTTTCTTTCTTTGTTTCTTGTTGGTTGGAGGATCAAACCAACTGGCACGCCTATGGACCTAAGAAGCAATATTTGGACCTGCATTGGAGCTAAGCAGATCTCCCAGGCCAGCGTGTGATTTTCCAAATCAATACACTTTCAACACGATTTGGGATTAACAGAGATTAACTTAGATCCAATTTTTAGAAATTTCCTTGAGTTAGAGGTTAAATTAAGATTTTTCAAAAATAAGGGTCAAGAATTAATAACTTTCGGATTTTTAAATTAAAACAAAGAGAATAAGTAAGGAATACAAATAAATTTTAGGAGATTTTAAATGTTTTAGAATAGAACACACAATAAACTTTGTTCGCAAAAAAAATTTCTACGTTAATTTGAGTATTTTAAAAGTGTGAATTTTTGGGATGTTACACGAGTACATACTCGGAAAATTATATAAATCTTCTAATATTGTGAGGATATGATGAGCATATTTAGATTAAATATCGGCTACTATTTATACCATAAACAAGTATGGTTTATAAAAAAACAGAGCATGCCCTTAGTATTAGGCCATAGTCAGCCTAACATAGGAAACACTCGCACAAGAAATATTGTATAAAAACATGCTGTGGGGGTATCACCCCAGGGTAGCTCACAAAACGGAGTTAAGATCAGCTAAGGTCAGACTGGTAGTCCTCGGGAGGGGATCATAAGCCGCACCTCTTCATGGGGTTGGGCGCCCCAACCTTTCCTCTATTCCGACTTCAGCGTTCTATCCTAACTTCGGCTCATTAGCCCGACCCCAGAACTCCTCGGGAGGAAGGCTTGTTCCGCAAGGATCGTAGAGGAGACAAGGAGGGGGCAACCCGTCAGAAGATAACGTCACCCGACAGGACTGCGCAGAAGGTACCTGTGGAGGACGGATCCCAAGGCAAGATTATGGGGGTATCACCCCAGGTAGCTCACAGAACGGAGTTAAGATCAACTGAGGTCGGACTAGTAGTCCTTGGGAGGGGGTCAGAAGCCCGATCTCTTCATGGGGTCGGTCGCCCCGACCTTCCCTCTATTCTGACTTCAGCGTTCTATCCCGACTTCGGCTCATTAGCCCGACCCTAGATCTCCTGGGAGGAAGGCTTGCTTCGCAAGGATCACAGAGGACACAAGGAGGGGACAACCTTGAAGATGATGTCACCGGACAGGACTACACAAAAGGTACCTATGAAGGACGGATCCGAAGGCAAGATGGAGCACGAGATACGGCGCGCATGACCCAGAGGATCTCTATGTGCTTTTTAAATGATGTTTGTACTTGTTTTTTAGCCTTTAGTCTTGGCTTTCTTGCCCTCCAAGTCCTCTTATAACTGCTCCCCTTAGCTATAAAAGAGAGGGTAGGATGCGCGGGTGTGGGAGATCGATTCTTTGGAGGCCAAATCCAATCTCTAGAGCCCCAAGAACTCACACCTTTGGGAGGGTTGAACCTGTCTAAAATCCTTGGCTCGCATTCGTCTCTGAGCCAACCATCATATCCTTTCGGTAGACGCCTCGACCACTCTTTCACCACCTCGGGTAGCCCCCTTGGAGGGCTGATCGATCACCCGTCGACAATTGGCGCGCCAGGTAGGGGCCCATCTTCATCGATCTGAGCGGTACGGGGACTTTTTTCTTCCCGATCGACTCCATGGTGGGAAGGAGATGCCGAACTCGTGGAACATGGAGTGCTCACACTGATTCTACTCTTGAGCAGCCAAGTACTCTGAACTCAACTCTTTCTTTAAAGCCTTTATGTTTTGCAGGAATCTATCTCCAATTATTACTTGTTCTTCATTTCATCTTTCTCCTGAACCCCTGGGTAGCCTGCGCATGCTCAATAACTTCTTTGCTGCGCTCATGGTCTGCCCTAAGCTACGCGTCCCCGACCAGCTATGGTCGGGATTCCCCGGATGGAAGCCTATTGAGTACGCTCGAGCTACTCGGGGCTCGGCAGCTCTCTCAAGCAACCCACGCCCATCCAACATCTCCTTCGCTACACTCACGGCCTGCCCTAAGTTACGCGGCCCCGACTCATACCGGTCGGGGTTCTCCGGAAGGGAAACTGTTGGTCATGACCGAGCTGCTCGAGGGCTCGGCAGCCTCCCCAAGAACTCATGCTCAGCCTATCCGACTAAACACGATGGTACCCCTGACGCTCTTCGATGTAAGGGCACGCTCCCTGCCGAGGCTGGCTAGGGCCAAGACCGATGGTGGCTTTGCAAGATACAATGCATAAGAGCTCGGGGACTCTGCTGTCTATCACTTAATCTCTCCATTAGCCTATTCGCAACATAAATGACTAAGTTTTTTGAGCTTGACTTGGGAACCCCTCGGATCCGATCTGTTGAGCGCCCAACCTGCTTGGGCACGATGGTCAGACACGCAACGAATAGAAGTTAAAATATAAAAGCTTTCTTCAGAAAGCAAAAATTTGACCTCCTTCCATGAGAAAAAAGTCAAGAGGTTTTTCATAAAAGTGTTAAAGTGAGAACTTTACAATTCATGGAATGGGACTAAACCCACTCATCTACTCTATCCTAGGGACATGCCTGCCTAATCAAAAGCGCATTTTGGATACAATCTTCTTGGCCGTCGGCTCGACCTCAGCATAAAATGCTTGGACGTCGGCCTCCAAACGCCGACCGGCCAGCCGTTGGCGACCGCCTCAATCTTGGTGCGTGGGTACTACTTGTGTACTACGCCGGGAACGTGCGTAGTCGCTGTTGATGAGAAATTTCCCATGCACTAGCCTGAGAGGTCTGCTTAACTCTAGTGCAAGTCCAAATTGGATCGCCTTTGGTGATTTGCAGGGCGTGCCAGTTGGTTTGATCTTGTAACCAACAAGAGACAAAGAATAGATAATCAAATTATGATTAGATCCTACTCGATCGGCTGTAGATATTCATAATACAAAATTACTATTCCAAAACATGTTTAGACTAAGTGACAGGGATAGATCGGTAGTATACCGAGAGTATAAATCACTTATATCTAAAAATGCATGAGAACGATAATTATATATATTTATAACTTAGCCGATGTCATAGATCTAATGTGAATCGGCTAGTACTCCGATACAGTTTTATACTAAGATATTATTCTAAGCTAAATATACTAAATAAGGATCAATCGACTGTTAGTATGACTTAACAGATTGATACCAGGCTTAGATGATTTAATTAGCATAAGATCTTAATATAAAAGGTGGCTTTAACACATCTAGCAGTAATAAAACGTATAAGATGGCTAAAACAGGTAAGATCGGCTGAAACCCCGATACTATCTCTAATAGAAGTCATTGAGCCGAATAAATCTATATGATTCTAAGAGCGATTTAATAGATCAAACTGATGCAACATTAAGTACAAAAAGAAGCATGAGATCTACATAAGCTAATGAAAACCTTTCGAGATGGTGGATACGCCATATAACCTAAATCAACCTCTAGATCTAGCTCTGTCGGCCGTTGTCATCAGAGAAACGCTAGCCGATCATGAGATAGATCTGGACATTGATCTAAATTATATGTCGTATATGATAAATTAAGAAATTCGTGACATCAAGATCAGAGTATCATGACGATGGAAGCACTAACTCTGATAACACAAACCACTTGTAACAAGAGATTACCTTACTTGGAGATCGGAATCCGATGCAGCCCAAAGACGAGGCAAGAACTTGTCGAAATCGAAAGTAAAACAAAAGGTGGCGATGTGCCGAGATTGTATTGAGTTGTGTATTGTTAATTACATGGTCTCAGGTCATATTTATACCCGGATATACAATGAGTCCGTAACGGACACGATTCCTATTACACATTAGTTTACAAATATTTCTAAACAAACCGACATTATCTATAAAGGAAACCATACAAAATATCCTAATTTAAAGATACAATTATCGTTGTAGGACGTTATCCGTAGTTGGCAACGTCTTTGAAGTTCTTTGGAAACCGAATCCAATGATTATCTCTAAGCTTTCCTTTCGGGATCGGTCCCATCTCCTGCTCCCAATCGGAATCGGCTATCAGCTATCCTGGTCCGACTCGGACTCAGCCGACTGACTCCTTAGCCGATTCGGAGACATCCGATGCGGCCTCTGTTTTTAAGGATCACACGTTTCCTTCGATTCCGCTCCAATCCTTGCTTCAAACTCAGGGATTTGCTTACCAAATTTAGTCATTAATAGTCACCTACTTTGTTGCGAGCCAGATGAAGTCTCGGAGACGCTTTGGTCCCTTGAGCTCTGTGGACCCCCATTTTTGGAACGGGAATCTTTCGTGTTCATAGTACCATTTCCCTGGATCGAGTAGTTTGGTACCCATGAAATACAGTACCGAATAATCAGGTGCAAATGCAAGAATAGTCTTACATCGAAATTATTATAATAATAGGCCCGAAGGCAATATCCAACACATAGGACCTCATGGTCCAGATACAACCCAAAAGTAGAAATTAGGTAAGGCAGCGGAATGAAGGTAGCGGCTTGTCAATTGCCACAGGCAACGAACGAAGACTAAGACCTAGCAAGCGCCATCAGCTTCTTCGCCCTCCTGGTAGTAGGCATATGGATCCTCCAAGTCTTCATTTCCACCATCTGAAGGTTTGTGCGTATAGCAAGGGTGAGTACCAACCGTACTCAGCAAGCCAACACGAAAGTGATGCATATGATAGAGTCATCCCAAAGAATGGCTGGGGTTCTTTTGCATAAAGCCAATTTTCACAAATCTTTTCACATGCCTAACAGCTAGCCATGTCAAGTTTTAGTTCCACAGTTCATTAAGTCGGTGACGGTTCTGTCTACCATCCATCGTGATCCCAAGGATGGCTTCCCGCCTCCGATTCGTCATGGTTTTTCTGGGGAGTCCACCCCTTCTCGCATCTCGAGAAGTTGATCCACCAATGAATAAGAATCATCATGCAAACACATCCCATCATTTTAAAGTTTAAAGTCTAGCCAAGCGAAAGTCTTGTCACGATGCTCAATATCCGCGAGCATGGCTATTCGAATAGATTGATTCATTCACCCTGCAGTGGATGTACACTTTACCCGTACTTCGCGACTGCCCAACAAATGAGCCTACGTCCCAACACATGAAACGGTCATGGCAAAGCCTTTCAATAACCTCACTTTGGCAGTACCCGCTCCATGAACTTAAGCCCTCATGCACTCTAGCCGTCATTTTCTAGCAGTGAGAGAGTTCTGGCGCACCCGGGGTAAGGGAAGACTTCATTCATCAAGTTATAATAAATTCCAACTTCCCATCATCCCTGTCAATCTCATTTCATACATAAGAACCACTATGCAAGGGTACCGCCTCCGCTCGGCTATCTACTCCGCTAGGTCTATACCCATTCGAGAAGTACGGTTGTACTGGCTCGTTTCCCGGCTATCTCATGGCTTGGTCCTTAATTGACTAGGGTCGGCACTTGCGTTTTCCGGAATCCACCCAAATCATCCAGCCACCCCAGTCTAAAACATTTGTTTAGTACTTTCAATTTTCATCAAAACTCATTTTATCATTCTCATGGCAATGTGGTGCTAATGTCTCCACATGCCGTATCTCAACTACCTTCCCTAAGGTAGTTGCCCAAGCATAAAACTCTTCATAAAATCATGAGTATGCATGAATCTAAGAGTAGCATGGCTAAGCAGTTTACCGAAGATATTCTCCGGTTGTATGTATCACATCAAGGGTTACAAGGAATAATTCTAAAGGTAATCGATAACACGGCATGACATAACAAGTATAGGTAATTTTTTGTGTATAGCATGCATGTTTAAGATTTAAAACAACATCATTTCGCAATTGGGATCAATATGTTCAAAGAGTGTGATGACTTGCCTTGCTGCACGCTTGTTGAGCGGGGTCTTCAACGGGTCAGTGCCTGCTTCTTCAGGTGCTATCCGTACGTGCGAAAGATTAATTGAATTCAATTAAAATTCAATAAAAAACGAGAGATCGAAAAGAACCATAAAAATTACGAAAAAGACTCCAAGTATTTAGCCTAGAATTCTACTTGAGTTCGGGCGAGTATTGCTTAGGGAAAATCCGAGTTTGAACTCGAGCCGATGCCCTAGGGTTTTTGCAAAAACGACGATCGTAATTATTTGAGAAAATAGATTTAGAAATATCAGCGAAGGGATTTGTGCCCGAGGTTTTGAAGGTTCGAGCATAAAGAGAAACATATTTAAATGGCGAGAAAGAATTAAACGAAATCCGGATTTAAAAATGACGCGAAACGAAATCTCGGAAAAAGTCCGATTTCGATTTTTCAAATTTTGCTCCGAGAAAACATACAAGAAAATAATTTATTCTTGCCCAAAGCCACTATTCATCGGCCCACAAGGTGTTCGACCGAACACCTCTCCCTCTGCCTTCTCTGTCACGGCCGGCGCCGGCGCAAACGCGAGAGGAGGGGTGGCGGCTCGGCTTACCGGTGATGGCGACGACAAGGGGAGGGTGGCGAGGCTCCGGCGCACGGCGGCTAGGGCGCTCGGCGGCTCACGGCGGTTTGCGCGGCGGCGCTCGGGAGAGGAAAGGGAGACCGGAGAGAGTGGGGGAGGCTAGGGGCGGCGAGGTGGGGGAGAAATGGGGTTTTGCCCCTCCTTTATAGGCGCAACCAAGTGAGGCAACGGGGAAAAGGGGTGGGTCCCGGCGCGGCGGTACGGCGATGGACGCGTGGCGCACGGGGTGGTGGGGCCGGCGCGGTGGACGCGGGCGATGCGCGGGCGGGGAGCGCGGGACGGGCGACGCGCGACGCGAGCGCGGGCGGGCCGAGTACGGCGGCGAACGCGTGGCGCGGCGAGCGGGGTCCGGCGCGGGCGGGCGACGCGTGGCAGCGAGGGTGCGGAGCACGGGCGGGCCGGTACGGCGGTGAGCGCGTGGCGGCGAGGCGCGGAGCGCGGGCGGGGCGAGCGCGGCTAGTGCGGGCGCGCGCGGGCCGGGTGGGCGCGGGCGCTTGCGCGCAGCGCGTGGCGTGCGCGGCGCGGGCGCAGGCGCGTGCGCGGACGCGGTCTGGCCGGGCGACGCGCGGCCGGGCCGATACGGCGTCGAACACTTGATGAGCAATGAACAGGCGCTTCGATTTTTCCCGATTTTCAATTTCATTTTTCCAATTCTAATTTTTCCTTCACTTTATAAATCCCTAATAAATATATGTTATGCCCATAATTAATAAAAAATATATTTTCTAACTTTTTGTCACCATTATTTATTTTAAAATATATATTTCCATATTTATTTAAATCCTTTTTCCTAAATTCATAATTCACTATTTTTAATTCAAAAATTTCCTAGATTTCATGTAAATCCCTTAAAATATTTTATTCTCTATTTTATTTCCTAATTACTTTTACATAATCGCCAATTAATATTTTATTTCGCAAATACATATCTTCATAAATCCGCATCCCTTTTCCGATTTCATTTTAAAAAAATTCCTAACCTTATATTTCGAGATTTTCCTTCCCAACGAAAATCCAAATCGTTTGGTTTTCAAAAACACCGAGAGGAATTGTCCTCAACTAAATTCATGCAACCGAGCCGGCAAATAAGAAGCAACAAACACGATCAAACAGCAATAGGCAAAAGTTTTTGTAAGTTTCGATTTTTACGTTCGATTTTAATTTTCCTCGATTTTCAGGATGTTACAAACCTACCCCCTAACAATAAATCTCATCCTCGAGATTTCTTACCGGTTGTTGAGTAGATGTGGGTATTCAGTCTTCAGAAAATCCTCGCTTTCCCAAGTGGTCTCTTCTTCAGTGTGATTGCTCCATTGCACTTTGTACATGCACCATGACTTGGTTCGTGTCCTCTTTTCTGCCTCGTCCAGTATCTTTATTTGATGTTTTGGATATGTGAGATCATTGTTGATATGGATGGTTTCCAAAGGAGCTTGCTCTTCTGGCACTCGCAGGCATTTCTTCAACTGTGACACATGGAACACTGGGTGGACATCGGAGATGTTCTCGGGTAACTCTAGCTGGTAGGCCACTTCACCTCTTTTAGCGCTTATCAGGAATGGGCCCACATATCTCGGCGCAAGCTTTCCTTTGACCTTGAACCTTTGAGTCCCTCGTAGTGGTGAGACCTTTAGGTATACATAGTCGCCTATATTGAACTCTAAGTCCCTTCGACGAGTATCCGCATAGCTCTTCTGTCGAGATTGGACCGCTTTTAATCGGTCCCGGATCAGGCGGACCTTTTTCTCGGCCTCTTTGATTATGTCTGGCCCAAACACGGCTCGTTCACCGGTTTCTGACCACATTAATGGTGTTCGGCATCGCCGACCAAATAGGGCTTCATTTGGCGACATCTTCAGACTGGCTTGGTAGCTGTTGTTGTAGGAGAACTCGGCGTATGGTAAGCATTTTTCCCAATCCTTGGTAAAATCCAACGCACAGTCTCATTTGTCCTTTCGGTCCGCCCATCGGTCTGTGGGTGGTAAGCGGTACTGAAGGCAAGGTGACTTCCGAGTGCCACATGAACTTTGCTCCAGAAATAGGACGTGAATTGGGTACCGTGATCCGATATAATTCTTTTTGGTACACTGTGAAGACACACAATCCTACTCATGTATAGCTCTGCCAGCTTGGCACTATTGTAGTTAGTCTTTATGGGGATGAATCTGGCGGTCTTGGTGAGCCGATCTACTATTACCCAAATGGAATCATATCCCGCTGTAGTTTTGGGTAGTCCAACGATGAAATCCATGCCTATCTCGTCCCATTTCCACTCGGGAATCTTGAGTGGCTGCAGCAAGCCTGCCGGTCGTTGATGCTCAGCTTTTACCCTTTGGCATACATTGCATACGGCCACGTATTCGGCTACGTCTCTCTTCATGTTGGGCCACCAGTATTCCTCCTTCAAATCCTGGTACATCTTCGTGCTTCCCGAATGTAATGAATATGCTGATTCGTGTGCTACTTTTAGGATCAATCCTCTCAAACCACCTTGTTCAGGCACGTAGATTCTTTTCTTATACCACAGGGTTCCCTTGTCATTTACCGAGAATTCCTTCGCGTGCCCAGCGGCCATGCGCTCTTTGATCGCTTGTGTTTCTTCATTACCCTTCTGAGCTTCTTCTATTTGAGTCCTCAGAAGAGGTTCGATTTCTAGTGAGTTTACTTCTCCGTGAGGAATCAGGTGTAAGTTAAGTCGAGCCATCTCTTCTTGGAGCTCACTGGCCATGCCTTCCAGTCTCATATGGTTGCATTGGGCCTTGCGACTTAACGCATCGGCCACTACATTCGCCTTACCGGGGTGGTAATGGATTCCTAGATCGTAGTCCTTGATCAATTCCAACTTCCGTCTCTGACGTAGATTGAGATCGGACTGAGTAAAGAAGTATTTCAGGCTCTTGTGATCAGTGTATACATCACAGTGATTCCCGATCAGATAGTGCCTCCAGATTTTTAATGCATGAACAACTGCTCCTAATTCCAAGTCGTGTGTGGGGTAGTTTTCCTCGTGGGGTCGTAACTGTCTCGAGGCATATGCTACGACCTTTCCATCCTACATTAATACGCCTCCCAGTCCTTGCCGAGACGCATCACAGTATATCACGAAATCCTTCCAGTTGTCAGGTAGGGTTAAGATTGGGGCGGTGGTTAACTTTTCTTTTAGTTGGTCAAAGGCCTCCTGACACTTCTCGTTCCATACGAATTTCTTCTCCTTCTTCAGAAGTTGAGTCATGGGTTGGGCTATTGTGGAAAACCCTTCAATGAACCTCCAGTAATATCCAGCCAATCCCAAGAAACTCCGAACCTCCGTTATGACTTGGGTGCCCTCCATTTTGTAACAGCTTCGACCTTGGCAGGGTCCACCGCTACTCCTCCGGCTGAGACTACATGGCCAAGAAAAGCGACTTCCTTAAGCCAGAACTCGCATTTACTAAATTTCGCATACAACTGGTGCTCTCGTAGCTTCTCCAGTACCAGTCATAGGTGTTCTGCATGTTCCTCATCGTTTTTGGAGTAGATAAGAATATCGTCGATGAACACCACCACGAATTTATCCAGATACTCCATGAATACTTTGTTCATCAGATTCATGAAATACGCCGGGGCATTGGTCAACCCAAAAGACATTACGGTGAACTCGTACAAGCCATAACACGTAGAGAATGCTGTTTTGGGAATATCTCCGACTCTAATCTTTAGCTGATGGTATCCTGACCGAAGATCAATCTTTGAGAACACTTGTGCACCCTTGAGTTGATCGAATAAGTCATCGATCCACGGTAGTGGGTACTTGTTTTTGATGGTCACTTCATTCAACGATCGGTAGTCTACACACATTCTCATACTCCCATCCTTCTTTTTGACGAAGAGTACTGGGGCTCCCCAGGGAGAAGAACTAGGGCGTACAAATCCTTTTTCCTATAGTTCTCTGATTTGCTTCTTGAGCTCTTCTAGTTCGTTTGCCGGCATTCGGTAAGGTCTCTTGGATATGGGGGCGTCCGGGCATTAGGTCGATGATAAATTCTATGTCACGATCGGGGCATTGGCAATTCCTCGGGAATACGTGTAACATCCCGAAAATCGAGGAATTTAAAACCAGAATCAAAAATCAGAACTTACAAAAACCTTTTGATTGTTGCTCCTTGATCGAGTTTTCGCATCTTATTTGCCGCTTGGTTGCATAAATTTATACGCGAGCGATTCATCTCGGTGTTTGTGAAAAACCAAACGATTCGAATTTCTCTTGGGAGAAAATTTTCGGAGTTTAGAATTGGGAGCAAAATATTATTTAGGTGATTGAGTAATATTAATTAGTGAAAAAGAAAAAATGAGTAATAAAATATTTTAGGGTATATATATGAAATCTAGAAATTTATTTGAATCAAAATCACATTTTTCGGAATTGAGGAAAAGGATTAAATTAATTATGTAAAATATATTTTTAAAATAATAAAAGTGGGTGAAAAGGTTGGACATATATTTTACAACTTATTTTTAGATGTTTTATATTTTATTTTGAATTTTGGGGGTGAAAGGAAATAAAATTGGGAAAATAGGAAATTTAATTCGGGAAAATCGGAAAAGTCACTATTCATTGTGCGCCACTGTTCGACGTTGTACCCGGACCCGGACCGCCTCGCCACCGCGCGCCGCGCGCGTCACTCGCCGTACCGGGGGCCTCGTGCACGCACGTTCTCGCCGGCGTCACCCTCCTACGCGCACAGGAGTCGCCGTTACATCGCGCACACTGTTCCACGTTGCGCCGTGCGTCGGCCACGCCCGTGCCCGCGCCGCCCGCGCCCGAACCCCGCCCTGAGCGCCGCCACGCGCCACTCGCCGCGCCAGGCCCCCTCCCGAGCGCTGCCATGCGTCGCATTTCACCCCAGGCCCCCTCCCCGCGCGTGCCCGCTACTCCCGTGCCGCACCGCCATTGCCGCCGAGCTCAAGCCGAAAACATCCCGCTATAAATAGCGCTCCTCGGCCACAACTTGAAACACAAAAGCTGTGCGCACTTACCTCATCTAGCCCCTCCCCAAATTTCCCCAAAAATCATGCGGTGTGCGGGTCGAATTTTGAAGAACACCGAAGAACCCTAGCGCTGGCCGCCCGAGGCACAATCCAAAATTCGTCGCCCTCGGTCAAGTTCTTCCCAAATTGAAGGTACTTACACGATCTCTGTGCTCTAAACTATATTTCCCCCATGTTTCCCGAGCCGATTAGCCACCGGAGTTCACCGGCGATGAGCCCGCCGTGTTTCCCGCCGGATGCCGCCATGTGCACGGTGCCGCCGCCGTAGCGTTTCCTCGCCGAACAAATCCCCTAGCTAGCTTCTTCGTACCCTTTTGATGCTCCCAGTCCCTCTCCGTGGCCGTTCCGTCGCCGGTTAGCCGCCGCAACGTGCGCCGCCGTCGCCATGGCCGCCCCGCCTCGCGCGCCCATCCCACCGCCTCCCCGGTCCGGCCGTGTCTCAAAATAGGGTCCCCGTGGTTCGTAGATGGTGCGTGGCCCTTTATCCCCCGCGCTCCGGTCCCTCTCGCCGTCGTTCGGTGGTGCCATGGCCGTCGGCTTCGCGGAGAAGAAGAAGGGAGTGAAGAAGGAAAGAAAAAGAGTGAAAGGAGAGAAGGAAACGAGAAAAACTGGTTGGCGCAGTGGGGAGAAACGAGAGAGAGAAGAGTGAGGTCGAGGGTTCGAATCCCTCCCCGTGCCATTTTATTTTGCTTTTCTCTTCTGCTTTCCTTTTGCCAGGGAAGAGAGGGAACAAGCAGAAAATAAAAGAAAGGGGAGAGAAAACGAGAATGGGCGATAGCCCAGTGGAGAGGTTCAGTTGGGCTGTGTGTGAGGTTGCTAGTTTGATCCACGGCTTGGGCAACATTTTCTGAAATTTTTTTCTTTCATTTTTCTATGAGGATTTAAAAGCAAAGATAAGCCTAGTAAAATCATAACAAAATTATATTTACCCTTTTTAATTTCTAAATCCTATTTACAATGAATTTTACATCTTTACCAAGAGATTATTATTTATTCTTTTCCAAAATTTCTTTTGCAAATAATTATAAACTTATAGTCAAACTTCTTAACATATTCCCTCTCCAAAGAAAATTCCTATCTTTTGTGAAACCCATTATTCACCTAAAATTATTATATATATATATAGATACGTGGAGTTTCTAAACTCAAAAAAAATCACGTTAGTTATTTGGCATCTAAGCTTCAAGGTTTATCAAATATTTCGAGATCCGGTTATTATTAACCTTAGGACTTCTCGACCCGAGAAATAACTTGATAAAATTGAAAGGTAATCACTTCTTTTTATTAATTGAATCATCAACTCTAGTATTTCTCAAACTTTAAGCATATTAAAATAAATATCGCATCCTTCTTAACAAAATCGGATTCAATACGAACCTTCAAATCCTTATAACCCTTTCGCTCTAACCCGGAGTTCGTCGAAACTCGAGCCTAGGTTCGCATAGAGTCATAGCCTAGTGTTAGGAGCCGCTATTGCGATTTACTTGGTTTTCTTTTGGATCTTACTGGATTCTATTTGAATTCTAATCAAATTCAAATTTGATTTCTCGCACGTACGATTAGCGTCCGAGGAAGGCGTTGAGTACGCAGAAGACCCCAACCAACAAGTGTGCGAGCAAGGCAAGTCAACATATCCCTTTGAACATATTGATCCTACTTTGTGAGATGATGTTGTTTTCAATTACAAATTGCATGCTATACACAAATGAGTACCTATTCTTGATATATCCTGCCTTGATATTGAATACCCTTAGAAATATTCTTTGTAACCTTCGATGTGATACATACAACCGAAGAATATCTTCGGTAAAATGCTTAGCCATGCTATTCTTAGATTCATGCATACTCATGATTTTATAAAGAGCTTTATGCTTGGGCAGCTACCGTAGGGAAGGTAGTTGAGCTACGGCAAGTGGAGACATGAGCGCCACATTGCTTTGAACATGATGAAAATAATTTTGATGGAAAAAAAAAAATATGAAACCAACGTTTTTAGACCGGGGTGGATGGATGGATTTGGGTGGATTCCGGGAAAGGCTAGTACCGTCCCTGGTCAGTTAAGGACCGAGCCATGAGACTACAACTTAGAACGAGCTAGTACAACCGTACTTCTTGAATGGGTATAGACCTAGCTAATTAAATATCCGAGCGGAGGCAGTATCCTTGCGTAGTAGGTTCAGGTGTTGGCGTTGAGGTAAGGGCTTGCCGGTGGGGGTGTACCACTGGTGGGTGCCTGGACGAAAGTTAAGGGCCTACCGGCGGGTGTACCTGGTTGGTACCGGCGTAGATCGGGCATGCGATCAACAAGAAGAAATGAAGACATGAAGAAAAGGACATAAAGATGGAAAGTTCAAGATAGAGCAATTCTTTCTCTTACCCCGGAACGCTGAACTCCTCTCTGCTAGGAAATGACGGCTAGAGTGCATGAGGGCTGAAGTTCATGGAGCGGGTCTGCCAAAGTGAGGTTATCGAAAGGCTTTGCCGTGACCGTCCCATATAGAGGGATGTAAGCTCATTCAATGAGTAGTTGCGGAGTATGGGTAAAGTGTACATCCACTGCAGTGTGAGTAAATCAATCTATTCGAATAGCCGTGCTTGCGGTTAATGAGCGATGTGACAAGTTTCTTCCGTGGCTAGACTCATAAATTTTAAAATGATGGGTGGGATTGCATAATGACTTTATGTCGGGAAACCAACTTCTCTATCGAGAGAAGGGGAAGACACCCCGAAAACCATGACGAATCGGAGGCGGAAGCTATCCTTGGGATCACAATGGATGGTGGACAGAACCATCGCCGACTTAATATACTATGGACCTAAAACTTGACCTGGCTAGATGTTAGGTTTGTGAAATGATTTGTGAAAATTGGCTTTGCGCAAATAAATCATATTCATCCTTTGAATGACCCTATCATGTGCATCATTCCGTGTTGGCTTGCTGAGTACGTTGGGTACTCACCCTTGCTATACGCACAAACTTCAGATGAAGGAAACGAAGAATTGAGGACCCCTACGCCTACTACCAGGAGGAATGAAGACAATGGAGCACAATAGGTCTTAGTCCCCCCGATCGTTCTGTGGCAATCGGCATGCCGCTGCCTTCCGTTTGCTATCTCATCTAATTTTGTTTCGGTTGTATCCGGACCGGTAGGTCCTATATGTATTGGATATTGCCTTCGGGACTATTATTGTAATAATTTCGGTGTAAGACTATTCGTGCACCTTGCACCTGGTAATTCAGAACTGTATTCGTGGGTACCAAACTACTCGATCCAGGGATAAGGTACTATGAACACGAATGATTCCCGTCCTGAAAAACGGGGGTCTACAATACGTCCGGGTATTCTTGCACTACTGGCATCCCGCTCAAAGGTAGCATGGTGAATACTCTCGCAGCTTGCTCGCATAGCATCGGGTTTTGGTCCATGGTTATGTTCATTGGTGATCCCCATGGGGTGGATACTGTGACTTCCCTTCGGCTACAGTCTATGACTCCATTGTTCTTAGTCAACCAATCCATTCCAAGTATGATATCAATAGTTTGGGGTGATAGTACCATGAGGTTTGAAAGGAATACCACATCTCTAATCCGTATGGGCACATTGATGCAAGCATGGGGTACGGTTATGTTTCTCCCAGGCGAGTGTACCAACATGGGTCTCTTAAGTTCTACCTGGTGTAGGTGGTGTTGTTTGCTTACTTGTGAAGATATGAATGAATGCGATGCTCCGGAATCAAAAAAGACTTTAACTGGGGTAGAGTTGATAAAGAACATACCCATCAGCACGTTCTGATCCTCCTGCGCTTCTTCGGCACGCACATGATTCACTTGTCCGCGCCGGAATCCGGTGGCAGTCTCATTGGGTTGTGGCGTCCTAAATAGACCGCGTCCCGTAGCAGGAGCAGTAGTTCTCGTACAGCCGTTGTATTGGTGCCAGCACGCACGTGAGTGTTGCGTGGCTTGGGGCAGCTGTTGGAGTAGTGCCCAAACTCTCCACAGTTGAAGCAATTGACGTTTCTTCTTCCCGGAGCGGCCAGAGTTGGTGTCGGGGTACGGAACTGGGGTGCAGTCGGCCTGCTGACGTGGTCAGGTGCAGGGGGACGACTGGTGGCCACGACGGTTGGCTTCCATCTGGACGGGGTGGCTCCCTTGGGACGCTGAGGCGCTCCCTAAAGTGGGCGAGCCATAGCAAGCCTCCTCTTGCGGTTGTTTTCCACCATCTTCTGGTCATGTTCCAATCGTACAACCTTGTTGATAAGGCTTTGGAAGCTGACGTGATCTTGACCAATCATTGGCCCTCTCAGCTCATCGCTCAATCCTTCGATAAATTTATCGATTTTCTCTTCTTCGTTTGTGTGGACCCCCGATTTTGAGTCGGGAATCTTTCGTGTTCATAGTACCATTTCCCTGGATCAAGTAGTTGGTACCCACGAATGCAGTACTGGATAATCAAGTGCACATGCACGAATAGTCTTACAATACCATTATTACATAAATAGGCCCGAAGGCATTGTTCATCCCACAGGACCTTATGGTCCGAATACAATATAAAAACGAGTTTAGATAAGGCGCGGAAAGAGGCGGCTTGTCCATTGCCACAGCAACGACCGGGACTAAGGTCTAATATGCGCCGTCGTTCCCTCGCCCTCCGGGTGGTACGCGTAGGGGTCTTTCGGCTCTTCATTTCCATCATTGGAGGTTTGTGCGTATAGCAAGGGTGAGTACCAACCGTACTCGGCAAGTCAACACGAATTGATGCATATGATAGGGTTATTCAAAGAACATGGCTAGGGTTATTTTTGCGTAAAGCCGTTTTCACAATTCTTTTCACAAGCCTATCGTCTAGCCACATCAAGTTTTAATTTCATAGTTCATTATCCCGGCGACGGTTCGTCTACCATCCATCGTGATTCCAAGGATGGCTTCCCGTCTCCGGTTCGTCATGATTTTTCGGGAGTCCACCCCTTCTCGCATTCTCGAGAAGTTGATCCACCACCAATAAAATCATCATGCAAACCCATCCCAGCATTTTTAAGTTCAAAGTCTAGCCAAGCGAAAGTCTTGTCACGATGCTCAATATCCGCGAGCACGGCTATTCGAATAGATTGATTCATTCACACTGCGGTGGATGTACACTTTACCCGTACTCCGCGACAACCCAACAAATGAGCCTACGCCTCAACACATGAGACGGTCACGGCAAAGCCTTTCGATAACCTCACTTTGGCGTACCGCTCCATGAACTTAAGCCCTCATGCACTCTAGCCGTCCTTTTCTAGCAAGTGAGAGGAGTTCGGCGCACCCGGGTAAGGGAAGTCTTTCCAGATCTTTAAGTTTAATTAACATCGGTTTAATCCCACCATTCATAACAAAGGCCGCAGCCTCATCCTCATCCCATAACCACATCACGAGAATCATCTATGCAAGGATACCGCCTCCGCTCGGCTATCTAGTCGGCTAGGTCTATACCCATTCGAGAAGTACGGTTGTGCTGGCTCGTTTCCGCTATCTCATGGCTCGGTCCTTAACCGACCGGGGTCGGCACTTGCCTTTTCCGGAATCCACCCAAATCATCCGGCCGCCCCAGTCTAAAACATTTGTTTAGTACTTTCAATTTTCATCAAATGTAATTCATCATGGTCATGTGGCGCTCATGTCTCCACATACCGAATCTCAACTACCTCCCCTAAGGTAGTTGCCCAAGCACAAAGCTTTTTCATAAAGTCATGAGTATGCATAAATCTAAGTATAGCATGGCTAAGCAGTTTACCGAAGTTATGCTTCGGTTATTTGTATCACATCGCGAGTTACAAGGAGTAATTCTAAAGGTAAACAATAGCAAGGTATGGCACAACAAGTATAGGTAACTCGGTAGAGCATGCATGTTTAGAGTTTAAAATAACATCATTTCGCGAATGGGATCAATATGTTCAAAGGGTGTGAAGACTTGCCTTGCTCGCGACCTTCTTGACTTGTGTCTTCAGCGTACTCAATGGCCTCCTCGGATTCTATACATACGTGCGAAAGATCCAATTGAATTCGATTAGAATTCAAATAAAAACCAACAAAAACAAATAAATCGCCAAAGCGGTACCTACGGCGAATCTATGGTCGTAAACGGATCAATGATCGGGTTTTGCTAAAATCCGAGTCGAAACGAGTGAGTTGCAATGATTTGAACTCTTGTGTTCTCTTTCGATTTCATTTAGATGGGGTGGCCTTAACCCTAGTTAATGTAAGTTTATCGGCGTTATAACAGATGATCCAAAAAGTCTATTTGACAAAAGGGTAACGAGAGTGTTTAAGTTGATTTCCTGGTTGAATTCTTAATCCTTCTGTGTACTTGGTGTCGTGGTCTAATTAAAATAGGACGAGGAGGATTTTATGAAGCAAATTAAATATCGAATGTATATGTCGCAAAAAAGGGGTTGATCGGGATTTATATGAGATAGTTCATAATTCTTTGAAAAGATCCTTGATTTGTGAATATAAACTAAGTGAATGAATGGTCTCACAAAGGTATATAAATATTTTGGAAATTTATTAGATTAAATGTTCAAAGTCTAAGTAAATATAAACTTCATAATTATTTGCAAAGAAAGTTAAAAGTAAATAAATAAACCCCTTTAAAAGGTGCAAAATCTTTGTAAATAGAGTTTTAGAATAGTTTAAAAGAGTATAAATATTTTCCTAGGATTTTTACTAAGCTTATTCTTATTTTTAATCTCCTTAGAAAAATTAAATAAAAATCTTCAAAAATTTGCCTAAGCGGAATCGAACCTGCACCCTCCCCTCACTCGGCTCGGCTCAAACCACGAGCCAGCGAGCCGTTCTCGCTCTCTTCACTCCTTTCTTTTCTTTTCATCCTTCCTTCTTCTCCCCGGCGAGACCGACGGTGCAGCATGGCCGAACGACGGCGAGGGGATCGGAGCTCGGCATCAAGCTAGTCCTACACCATCTACATTACGCGGGAGTCCGTTTCAAGGCACGGCTGGGCTAGGGAGGCGGCGGAGCGGTGCGGCGACGACGAGGCGGCCGTGGCGGCGAAGGCGCACGGTGCGGCGGCGTTCGGTGACAATGCGGCCGAACCAAGGGGTCCTAGAGAATCTACGGAACACGGGGTGCTAGCTAGGGGTCGGCTTGGCCGGAAAGGGGCGGTGGTGGTATGGCGACGTGCGCACGGCGGCGGCCAAAACAGAGGGTTCGGCGGCGCTCGTCGCCGGTGATTTCCGCGGCTATTTGGCTCGGGATACTTAGGGGAAATATAGCTTAGAGCACGTAGATCGTGGACGTACCTTTAATTCAAGAAGAAATCAATTGAGGGCGACGAATTTTGAGGTTTGCACCGGGCGGCCGAGTTAGGGTTCTTCCGCCGGCTCCGATCTCTTGCGAAATTCTAGCGCTATGGTGAATGGATTTTGGGGAAAATTGGAGGAGCTAGATGAGACGATATGGCACAAATTTTGTGTTGTGAGTTTCGCCGAGGAGTGCTATATATAGTCGACCACGCGAGCTCGAACTCGGCGGCCGGGGCGCTAGGGTGACGCACGCGCGAGTATGGGAGGGGTGAGGCCGACGCACGGTGGGCATGGCTACAGCACGGACGGAATGGCACGGTAGTACGGCGCGGCGTGGACTGACGCGGCCACAGGCGACGGCATTGACGCGGGCGCGCGCCGTGGTACGGCGAGGCGACGGCGAGGCGACATGGCTGACGCGAGCGACGGCATGGCGCGGTACGGCGGCGACTTCGACGTGCACTGGGGCGGTTGTCAGCGGTATGGCGAGAACGCGCGTGCGCGGGGCCTTGGTACGGCGCGGCGACGCGTGGTGTGCGTGCGCACGGGCGCGGGGACGTCGTCGAACACCTGCCTACGCATGAACAGTGTACTTTCTCTATTTTCCCGAATTTTGAAATCCTATTTTCTATTTCCATTTCCTTCCACTCTAAAAATTCAAGATAAATTTCAATATTTCCAAAATAATTTTGAAATTATATTTCCAAACTTTTTCCCCCACTTTTTATTTTTCAAAATATATTTTTTCATATTTTTATTTCTTCTCTTAAAATCAATAATTTGGGGTCTTTGATTAATTTCTAAATTCACATTTCCTTGTCAAAAATATTTTTATCCCAAATCCAAATATTTATTATTTTTCTTCCACCAGTTAGGGTTTTAACCAAATATATTCTTTTCAAAGAATCTTTTGTAGATCTCCAAAATTAATATGTTTACCCTTCTTCAAATATATATATATATATATTGAATTATTTCCCCAGGGGATCTCAAAGCTTAGGGTTTAATTCAATTTCACTTCAAAGCAATTCCGTAAGAAATTCTTACGCAACTGAATTGGCAAATAAAATTGAAAAACACGATAAGAAGCAATGATTCCAAAAGTTTTTTTTTTGCGAGTTCCGATTTTCACGTTCCGAATTCTACTCCTTCGATTTCCAGGATGTTACAGTTTGCCAGGTCACCGGTGGCATATCGAGCGAGTTGCATGAACTTGTTCATGTATTCCTGCACTGTGGTGTTGCCTTGGCGCAACCTTCGGAATTCGTTCTTCTTCATTCTCATGACTGCGACGGGTACAAAATTTTGACGAAAGGCGGCTGTGAACTCCTCCCAGGTTGGTTCTTCGGCGTCTTCTGCCCGTGTCTCTTTGTAGGTGTCCCACCAATCACTTGCGGGACCTTCCAATTGATTGGTGGCAAAAATGACTCTGTCGGTTTCTCGTACCCTGACGAGGGTCAATTTCTTCTCTATTACTCTTAACCAGTCTTCGACATCCATTGGTTCGTCGGCCGTGGAAAATGTAGGCGGCTTAGCCCGCATAAATTCTCCCAAGCTTGATCCTCCGCGATTCCCTTGGTTGTTGGCGATGGCTTGAAGCAACTGGGTTTGCAAAGCCATGACCTCCGCCAAGGTGGAGGGATTAGGCTCTGGCGGGTTCTCGTTGGATGTTGAAGCTCTGCGACGATGCGCCATCTGAAGGAGGTAGATGAGTTAAGAGATTGGACCCACTTAAGGTCATGGTTTCTAGGTGATTTCACTTTAAGTTGTTTTTAAATGATCTTAGAGCAAGCATGGTGGAATAAACTCATTAATAACATACCATAAAACATTACATAGGTCCATAGCAATTACATTAATGGGGATACAATGGACTGCACATACACAGTCCCACATGACACAATGCGAAAGCTAACATCGTACTACTGCCATCGTCTACTAGGGGGAAGGGTGTGATCCTTGCTGCCAAAAAGAACCATCCAAGCAGGGTCAAAGTTGGGGCGGTCCTCTCGCTTAATCATCCAACCATCCGCAGGATCCAGGTGCAGGAAGGGGGTGGTCCTTAGTCGAAGCAAATCGAAGTTCCCATGGCTCAGAGGTAGTGGCCTCGGAGTCATGCTTGATCTTCCTGCTTGGTCGTCGGGTACTCTTCCGGGCAGTCCTGAGGGTGAGGGAACCTCCGGTGTGAGTCAGGCTACGAGTAGGAGCTGCCTCCTCCGCTGGATCAATGTCACTGGACTCCCACTTGATCTTCATAGGCTCTGTCTCGGACTCGGAGTCGGTGCTGATCTGGATGGGGTTCTCCTCTCTCGAACCAGGCTCAGATAGTACAGCCATGGAGTTCGAGGTAGGTTCCATTGAGGTAGCAGCAGTGGGGTCTATCAGGTATGGGGCGGATTCTGTGCTCAAGATAAAGGCCTGCTCCATCATGGCTTGAAAAGTGTTCAGGCATGCTAGAGTCATGAGGTAGTAGTGGTCGGGCACAGGGGCAGGAGGTGTTGGTACAACTTCGGTGGAAGTACTGCGGCGGGGACGGGGTGGGAGCGAAGTTGCTCTTCCGGCTAGTTGACTGTTGTTTGCTCTTCTGAGCTGTTCTTCCAGCTCCACCAAGGCTTCTCCACGGGCCATGTAACGGTCAGAGAGCTGCTCGTACTGGGCACCGTTGGCCTGAAGCTGGGTCTGTAGCAAGTTGATCTGATCCCCGTAGCTTTGGTGTTCCTCGACCAGATCATTGAGGTGTCGCTGCTGATCGTCGATTTCGAGCAAAGCCTCTTCATAGCGATCGTCCTTTTCGCCAGGATAGACGGGTGACCATAGGATTATAGCAGCGGGGGTGGCTTCCACGGTGCGAGCCGGATTGCCTTCCTCGCGGTAGGGGTGGTGTACAAACTCGTCACGGTGAGCTCGGCACGGTGAATAGCGTTGAGGCGGAGGAACGCTACACGGGCCGCGTCCTGAAGAGCTGCTTCTACCAAGTCTCGGTGGTAACGGGTGTGAAAGCAATAAGGTATCTCACTCCCCATGCGGGCCTCAACTGAAACTGCTGCCTCCCATACTGGGTATCCTTCAGTGCCATGCCTCCTAATCTGGTAGGTGGGTTCCTCTGGGTACCTTAGGCACCACAGCAATGACTAGAGTTGCACCACGAATCCTTCATCCCGTGGAACGGTGATTACCCAAACTTCGACATGGTCTGACATCTGCTTTTGAAAGCAACTTAGGGTCAGAGAGAGATAATATCAAAACAATTTGAGTAAAAGAAATGGGGATAAAGGTATAGGAAAAAGTATGTTTTTCTTTCAAAAATAATAGTTTGCGAAATGATCCTACGTAGGGATATTTCCCGTTAGCCAGCTAGTCAGGGGTAGGACGCCAGTTGGTCTTATCCTACAGTCGCATTGCACTGATACCAGCTCTGTGGACCCCCGTTTTTGGAACGGGAATCTTTCGTGTTCATAGTGTACCATTTCCCTGGATCGAGTAGTTTGGTACCCACGAAATACGAGTGAATAATCGTACAAATGCACGAATAGTCTTACATCGAAATTATTACAATAATAGGACCTCATGGTCCAGATACAACCCAAAAGTAGAAATTAGGTAAGGCAGCGAAATGAAGGCAGCGGCTTGTCAATTGCCACAGGCAACGACTGGAGACTAAGACCTAGCAAGCGCCATCAGCTTCTTCGCCCTCCTGGTAGTAGGCATATGGATCCTCCAAGTCTTCATTTCCACCATCTGAAGGTTTGTGCGTATAGCAAGGGTGAGTACCAACCATACTCAGCAAGGCAACACGGAAGTGATGCATATGATAGAGTCATCCCAAAGAATGGCTGGGGTTCTTTTGCATAAAGCCAATTTTCACAAATCTTTTCACAAGCCTAACAGCTAGCCATGTCAAGTTTTAGTTTCACAGTTTATTAAGTCGGCGACGGTTCTGTCTACCATCCGTCGTGATCCATGGCTTCCCGCCTCCGATTCGTCATGGTTTTTCTGGGGAGTCCACCCCTTCTCGCATCTCGAGAAGTTGATCCACCAGTGAATAAGAATCATCATGCAAACCCATCCCATTATTTTAAAGTTTAAAGTCTAGCCAAGCGAAAGTCTTGTCACGATGCTCAATATCCGCGAGCACGGCTATTCGAATAGATTGATTCATTCACACTGCAGTGGATGTACACTTTACCCGTACTCCGCAACTGCCCAACAAATGAGCCTACGTCCCAACACATGAGACGGTCACGGCAAAGCCTTTTGATAACCTCACTTTGGCAGTACTCGCTCCATGAACTTAAGCCCTCATGCACTCTAGCCGTCATTTTCTAGCGGTGAGAGGAGTTCTGGCGCACCAGGGGTAAGGGAAGACTTCATTCATCAAGTTATAATAAATTCCAACTTCCCATCATCCCTGTCAATCTCATTTCATACATAAGAACCACTATGCAAGGGTACCGCCTCCGCTCGGCTATCTACTCCGCTAGGTCTATACCCATTCGAGAACTACAGTTGTACTGGCTCGTTTCCCGGCTATCTCATGGCTCGGTCCTTAACTGACTAGGGTCGGCACTTGCCTTTTCCGGAATCCACCCAAATCATCCAGCCGCCCCAGTCTAAAACATTTGTTTAGTACTTTCAATTTTCATCAAAACTCATTTTATCATTCTCATGGCAATGTGGCGCTCATGTCTCCACATGCCGTATCTCAACTACCTTCCCTAAGGTAGTTGCCCAAGCATAAAACTCTTCATAAAATCATGAGTATGCATGAATCTAAGAGTAGCATGGCTAAGCGGTTACCGAAGATATTCTCCGGTTGTATGTATAACATCAAGGGTTACAAGGAATAATTCTAAAGGTAATCAATAACACAGCATGACATAACAAGTATAGGTAATTTTTTGTGTATAGCATGCATGTTTAAGATTTAAAACAACATCATTTCGCAATTGGGATCAATATGTTCAAAGAGTGTGATGACTTGCCTTGCTCGCACGCTTGTTGAGCGGGGTCTTCAACGGGGTCGGTGCTGCTTCTTCAGGTGCTATCCGTACGTGCGAAAGATTAATTGAATTCAATTAAAATTCAATAAAAAACTAAGAGATCGAAAAGAACCATAAAAATTACGAAAAAGACTCCAAATATTTAGCCTAGAATTCTACTTGAGTTCGGGCGAGTATTGCTTAGGGAAAAATCCGAGTTTGAACTCGAGCCGATGCCCTAGGGTTTTCGCAAAAATGACGATCGTAATTATTTGAGAAAATAGATTTAGAAATATCAGCGAAGGGATTTGTGCCCGAGGTTTTGAAGGTTGGAGCACAAAAGAGAAACATATTTAAATGGTGAGAAAGAATTAAACGAAATCCGGATTTAAAAATGACGCGAAACGAAATCTCGGAAAAAGTCCGATTTTGATTTTTCAAATTTTGCTCCGAGAAAACATACAAGAAAATAATTTATTCTTGCCCAAAATTTACTCAAATTAACCCAAAACATTTTCCTAATTTTCTATAATTTTTTCCCTATTTTTTCTCTATTTTTATTTTCCCTTTCTCTCTTTTCTTTTTCTTTTCTTTTCTTTTTCCAGCCACTATTCATCGGCCCACAAGGTGTTCGCCGAACACCTCTCCCTCTCGCCTTCTGTCACCGCACGGCGGCGGCGCAACGCGAGAGGAGGGTGGCGGCTCGGCTTACGGTGATGGCGAGCGGGGAGGGTGGCGGAGCTCCGGCGCACGGTGGCTAGGGCGCTCGGCGGCTCGCGATGGTTTGCAGCGACGGCGGTGCTCGGGAGAGGAAGGGAGACGAGAGAGGGGGAGGCTAGGGACGGCGAGGTGGGGGAGAAATGGGGTTTTGCCCCCTCCTTTATAGGCGCAACCGAGCGAGGCAACGGGGAAAAGGGGGGGGGGACCGCGCGGCGGTACGGCGATGGGCGCGCGGCGCGCGGCGTGGTAGAACCGGGCGCGGCGGACGCGGGTGACGCGCGGGCCGGAGCGCGGGCGGGCGACGCGTGGTGCGGCGCGGGCGGGGTCTAGTACGGCGGCGAGCACGTGGCGTGGCGAGCGGGGTCCGCGCGGGCGGGCGACGCGTGGCGGCGAGGGCGCGAGCGCGGGCGGGCCGGTACGGCGGCGAGCGCGTGCGCGGAGGGGCGCGGAGCGCGGGCGGGGCCGGGCGCGACGAGCGCGGCGACGCGCGGGCCGGGTCGGGCGTGGGCGCTTGCGTGCGCGCGTGGCGTGCGCGGCGCGGAGCAGGCGCGCGTGCGCGGGCGCGTGCGCGCGGGCGCGCGCTGGCGGCCGGGCGACGCACGGCCGGGCCGTGACGGCGTCGAACCCTTGATGAGCAATGAACAGTGCGTTTCGATTTTTCCCGATTTTGAATTTTATTTTTCCAATTCTAATTTTTCCTTCACTCTATAAATCCCCAATAAATATATGTTATGCCCATAATTAATAAAAAAATATATTTTCTAACTTTTTATCACCATTATTTATTTTAAAATATATATTTCCATATTTATTTAAATCCCTTTTCCTAAATTCATAATTCACTATTTTTAATTCCAAAATTTCCTAAATTTCATGTAAATCCCTTAAAATATTTTATGGTCTATTTTATTTCCTAATTAGTTTTCCATAATCACCAATTAATATTTTGTTTCTCAAATACATATCTTCATAAATCTGCATCCCTTTTTCGATTTCATTTTAAAAAATTCCTAGCCTTATATTTCGAGATTTTCCTTCCCAACGAAAATCCAAATCGTTTGGTTTTCACAAACACCGAGAGGAATTGTTCTCATCTAAATTCATGCAACGATGGCAAATAAGAAGCAACAAACACGATCAAACAGCAATAGGCAAAAGTTTTTGTAGGTTCCGATTTTCACGTTTCGATTTTAATTTTCCTCGATTTTCAGGATGTTACAAGAAGCCACTCCATGAATGTGTCCTCGGTCTCTTTGGTGGGCGTCTGTTAACAAAAGAATTTGGTAAGCCCCAAAACCCGAATCGGCTAAAGCATCCATCGGCTGATACCGAATCAGATAAGGCAAGCCGATGTAACCGATTCCAGTATGATAACATTGGAGACACTGTCGGATCAAAACGATGTGCTTCATGAGGATTGCCATATAAGGATAGAGTCCTAAAAAAGGTAATTGTATCTATTAATTAGGAAGAGTTTGTTAGTTTTCTATTATATCTTTAGGAAAGTGTGTTAGTTTCCTTTTATCTTTAGGAAAGTTTGGATTTGTAATATGTTAGGATCTCTGTTTCTCTGTTATCCCATGGGTATAAATATGTAAGCCCGGGGTTCATGTAAAGATATCTCTCAATCAATACAATTCGGCGCATCGCCACCCTTTTATTCTTCATCTTCGTTCAACATCGGGCGGAACTTGGCATCCGGCGCTGGGCTGCATCGATTAGGTTCGACCTCCAACAAAGGGATAAGTCCAACGTTCTGCTGGATCAGGCTATCATATTGACTATGTCGATGTTGTCCAAGGCTGCTTCAGTACATTCGATCTCTTGGATTGCTCCGGTTTAGTTAGCATGCTTGCCTGACTACTTATCATATGTCTCTTAATCTAATCTTAGTATTTCAGTTTAGCCCTATCGGTTGTCTCTCGTTTTAGGGTCTCTGTCGTTATTGGCTAAACTGTTTACTAGATTAGATTGGTTTAGGCATCTACCACCCTGAAAATCAGCCAAGGGCTTGATTGTTTAGATATTGCTTTTCTTTTCATACTTAGTGCTGCATCAGTTTGATCTACTAAGTCGTGATTAGAACCATAATATCTAGCCTTCCTGTTGACTACCACTACGGGTTTCATCGGGGTTTCAGTCGATGAGTTATCTGGGTATTGCATCGGCTTGCAAGGATTGTATACAAGTTGGATCTAGCCGATTGCAGCAGAGGCGTTATTGAATATTCGATCATTTGGATTTTATGACATCGGACTTCCAGCCAATATGTGTTTTAATCTTTAAATCAATATCTATTTCATCATGTGATTGGTTCATGCAATGTTATATATCATCATGTTATTGTCAGCCGATCACCTTTATATAGATGCCTGTTAAGTACACAACCGATAGATCAAGAGACTTAACTACATTGGTTGATATCAGCATCGGCTGTCGACCAATCGACTGTTCTGGATATTAGCCGATCGGCTAATACATTTTATAATCGGTTGCTTTACATGACTTGTCAGTGGCAGGATCAAACTGACTGGCACGCCCGCGCTTCATCGATTCTAGGACCTGCACTGGAGCTAAGCAGATCTCCCAGGCCGACGTGTTGATTTTTCTCGTCAACAGCGTCACCTCGGTGTCGGTCTCGACGAGGAGTGGCAGGGACACCTCCCGGTATCTTCTCACCAGGCCTTGGCCACCTCAGAGCATGCCTCGAGGTCGCATATCTACTTTCGGATCCTTGACAAGCGGCTTGCACTATAAAAAATCGGTCAGCGTAGGCGAGGACAGAGAATTGAAGTGTGAGAGGAATTGGTGAATACTGACACTTACTCTCGGCATCTTCCTTCGCCTTCTCTACCAACTCCAGCACTGCCTCGACCTTGGCCTTGGTCGCTGCCTTGGCAGCCAGCCTCTCCTCGACATCGACCTTTGCCACCTCGGATGCCGCCAACTTGGCCCTGTGTGCAGCGTTCGAGATTCGGAGGAGCTTCTTTGCGCCCTCCTATTGCGCCACCGCCATTTTGGCCTGCAGCTTGGCATCCTTGGCGACCGCCTCGAGTTTCTCGGTCCCTGTGCAGCATGAGAGGTTATTTGACGAGCTTGGCAGAGTTCCCGAAAGGGGGTCGGAGAGCTTACGCTAGGAGGCCGCGTCCATCTTTGCCTCCAATTCCCGAAGCTTTGTTTTCGAGGATGGTGATGGGCGAATGACCTCCTGCAGATGCAGGAGCATTAAAAAGAGAGAGGAAGAAGAGTTTGAACAAGGAGCTCAGGGACCTACCAGGAAAAGGTCAGGCAAGCAGCGAAGAGCTTGGACAAACTCTTCTACCCTCTTCGCCCCACCGTTGAGGACTTGCTCAATCCTTAGCCCGCTATCTGAGGAAGCATGATCGCCACCGCCTTCGACGGTGCCCGCCGCCCCTGCTGCTCCCGACGGCATGGCTTGCTCCTCGGCCATCATAACTGCGAGGGCCCAGGATCTCTTCCAGTTCCACCTCCCCTAGCCCCTCCTCAAAGTCGGCATCCACCCTTTCCCCGGCCACTGCTGCCAATCTTGAGACCGCCTCGGGCCTTTCCTCCGTCATCACGACAACGGCAGTTTTCTCCTTGGCTCCAGCCTTCGACCTTCCCTCGGGCTGGTCGGCTTTCAGAGGGGCGACCGCTGGCTCCACGATTGCCAAGGGTAGGTCAGACCCTCCCTCTTCCTTTGGGGAGGTCTGCTTCGTCATCCTTGATGGCTCTTCGAGGAAGAGGTCGGCATCCTCCACGTCACTGCCCATGCATCCGGTCAGTAAAAAAAGGGGGGGAAAGAAAGGGAAAAGGGGGTAAGTTTGGTACAAACATGGTCGAGGTCTCGAACCCAAAGCTAATGAGCCTTGGCACCTTCTTCGGGGGCCGCTCGAGCCTAACAATGAGGTCGTGGGCTGTGCTTCGATCCCTTCCGATCCCTCCTCATCGGAGGTGATCACGAGCTTGCGCTTGACGCCAAGGAGCTTTAGTCTCCCCGGCGCTGCCCTCCATACCTCCAACTTCTGCTTGGAGAGCTCGGGCTCTTTCCCCTTTGCCTCCGGCGTATCGCGGGGGAGTCGAGCCCTCGGCCACTCCTGCTTGGCCACCGCCTCCCGTGGGATCGGCGGCAATGACACGAAGACTTCCAGACCCTGTCAAGTGTCATCACCTGGTAGGTCAGACACCAAATACACAAACAAACAAAAATTTAGGCAAAGAGAGTGGTCGGGATTACCTTTGGCCGCGGATGGAGGAGGCTGAATGCCCTTGGGCCCCCTTTGCTAAAGTCGGCCGCGCTGGAGAAGAAAGTCCCCAGCCTTTGGCCCAAGCGCTTAAGGGCCGCCATCTCCTCTCGAGCCGGGTCCTGTCTGCCCGAGTACTCGTAGGCTGCCTTCACTCTATCCTTGCAGGGCTGCAGTCCTCGGAGGGTGAAGTTGCAGGCCACCTGAGCTCTGATCAGGCCCTATTCCTAGAGGGCCTCGATTCGGGCCACCAGCTCCTCCACTTGATCATGCTCGGCATCGGGGTAGGGTGCTGACCAGGTAGCCATCGGGATCGGTTCCTGGTATATCTCAGGGGAGAGCGTCAGTTCGTGGTTTCCGATATAGAACCACTCGGCGTGCCACCCCTTGTTGGAGGAGGTGGGGCAAATGGGGATGTAGCGCTGGGCCATCTTCTCCTAGAACTGAATCATGGCCCCACCAACCACACCACCGACTGTTCACTGGAGGCAGAAGTAATGATGAAATAAATTAAAGTGCGGGTCTATCCCAAGATAGGCCTCGCACATGTGGATGAAGAGAAATTTGGAGAATGGAGTTGGGATTAAGGTTGCAGAGAGAGATATCATAGTAGTTGAGCAGGCCTCGGACAAAGGGGTGGGCCGGTACTCCAAAACCGCAAAGGAAGAAGGAGGAAAAGACCACCAGCTCACCAGAGTCGGGGGTCGGGAACGGCTCCCCCCATGCTAGTCGCTGCTCCATGATCTCCAGTGGCGGGAGGACGCCGGCTTGCACCAACTCCTGCATCATCTCGCTCCCCGCGCGCAAGGGGACAAAAGGCCGAGCTCTGCTCGGAGCCTTCTCTGCCGCTGGTCGATCCCTTCCCACATTTCTTCAAGGTCTTCTTTACGGGTGCCATTGGATTCAGCGAAAACAATCGTCGACCCTTGCGGTAGCACACCACACAACGATAATGGAGATGGCGGCCTTGTGCACTAGAGCAGCAAGGAGCCAGGAGGCGAAAGTGATGGCGCAAGTACGAAGAGTTTGTGAATTTTGAGTGAAAAGGGTGTGAAGGAGGAAGAAGGCCAAACAGTGGGGCTTAAGAGGGGGCCATGATGGGTCTGACAACACTATTTTCGGAAAGCACGCAACACCATTAGCAGCGTGTGCGGGGCACCCGAGGCGCCCCGGCCCATCTGGCTCCCAGGCTACCACGTCACCCCAGCGGTTGATCAGGGCCATTGATTACTCCGAGCGTTTAACGGTGGTACGATGCGCTTTATGCGCCACGGTGAAACCATCACCGGGCCCGCCACTCCACACGAGCGACAAATCTCGACCGTTGGATCCGTGAGCCGTTGGGGATAACTGGGAAACCTGACGTATGATCAACCGTTATGTGACCTCAGTCTTCACGGCCTTAATGGGACGTGACTGGCAAATAGTTCAAACCGTCAGCGGCCCACGTGCATAGCGCGTGCCCCAAGTCTAGGCAATTGCCTGACGGCCAATCCCTCAAGATCTTCCTCCGACCACGCCGACCGCCATCAACCTCCGGGCCATGATATCTCGGTCATCAGCCTCTGGGCTATGGCCTCGAGCCAACCACCATCAGCCTCCGAGCTATGGCATCTCGATCATCAGCCTTCGGGCTATGGCTTCGACCCGACCACCATCAGCGTCCGAGCTATGGCAACTCGGCCATCAGCCTCCGGGCTGATGGCTTCGAGCCGACCCCCATCAGCCTCCGAGCTGAGGCACCTTGGCTGTCGGCATTTGGGCAATGGTCACTCGCCGACCGCCATCGGGCCCCTAGGCAATGGATCTCCTTATCCCACCAAATGCCACCAATCCGAAGACGATGTCCTGAAGATATCTTGAGGGTGATGTTTTTGGACATGACCCTAGGCATGGATGTATCATCTAGCCCCACGCTCGGGGGCTGCACCTAGCAGGTGCACCTGGGCGATGCATCTGCCAGAGCATGCTTAGAATGTCACGAAGACTTTGCCCATGGTTCCAACCAGGAAGAACTTTGACCCTAGGCCCGTATGTCCCATCGGCCCTAGGCTGGGGTTGCACTGGCGGTGCACCTAGCAAGTGCACCGCCGAAGCATGTTCAAAAGACCTCAATAGCCGCCGTGGGACCGACCAAGAAGAATTCAAACCCTAAGGGCGAATATTCTATTCACCCTAGGCTCGGGGGCTCTTGTGGGGTATCACCCGGGTAGCTCATAGAACAGAGTTAAGATTAGCCGAGGTCGGTGGTAGTCCTCCTGGAGGGTCAAAAGCCCGACCTTCCCTCTATTTCGACTTCAGCATTCTGTCCTAACTTCAGATCATTAGCCTGACCCTAGATCTCCTTGGGAGGAAGGCTTGCTTCGTAAGGATCGCAGAGGAGACAAGGAGGGGACAACCCGACAGAAGATGATGTCCCCCGATAGGACTGCGCAGAAGATACCTGTGGAGGATAGATCCCAAGGCAAGATTGTGGGGGGTACCACCCTGAGGTAGCTCACAGAACGGAGTTAAAATCAGCTGAGGTCGGACTGATAGTCCTCGAGAGGGGGTCAGAAGCCCGACCTCTTCATGGGGTCGGGCGCCTCGATCTTTCCTCTGTTCTGACTTCAGCGTTCTATCGCGATTTTGGCTCATTTGCCCGACTCCAGATCTCCTTGGGAGGAAGGCTTGCTTCGCAAGGATCGTAGAGAAGACAAGGAGGGGACAACCCGGCAGAAGATGACGTCACTCGATAGGATTGCGTAGAAGGTACCAGCGAAGGACGGATCCCAAGGCAAGATGGAGCACGAGATACCACGACGTGCATGACCCAAAGAATCTCTATGTACTTTTCAGATGATGTTTGTACTTTCTTTTTAGCTTTTAGTCTTAGACTTCTTGCCCCCCAAGTCCTCTTGTAACTGTCTCTCTTGAGCTATAAAAGGAAGGGTTGGACACACGGGCGAGGGGGATCGATTCTTTGGAGGCCATATCCAATCTCTAGAGCCCCCAAAACTCACACCATTGAACTCTGATTCATACACTACCCCAACAAAGAGCACATGACGTAGACTTATTATCGTCTGAGAGGGCCGAACCTGTCTAAAATCCTTGGCTCGAATTGTCTCTGAGTCGACCATCGTATCCTTTTGGTAAACGTCTCGACCACTCATTCACCTCCTCGGGTAGCCCTCTTGGAGGACTGGTTGACCACCCGTCGACACATGCTCTAGGTAAACACAATAAATTATTGGTCTGGAATAGGTACGGTAAATTGTAAATAAAAATATTGCTTACCTTTGTAGATACATGTCGGATGTATCTACGAAATCAGTAGATTGATTTAAAAAATAAATATACTAATTACCTTGATTAGCGACACTATTCAAATTGGAAGTAGTCGACCCAGATTAAAGCCTCATGGTCGACGATATTGAACTGTTGTTTTCCACAATGGCGATGTCAGCTCTGAGGTAGTTGGCACGGACCGAGGTCTCACAGCCAGAGTTCTCGTAGTGGCGCGTTTTGAAGCTTGGCCGATCTTGATAGATCGATTTGTTGGATGATGATGGTATTGATCTGCGTCAGGTTATATCTCTCGAATCCAAAGTTTTCGAAGTACGCTCATCGAAAAATCCACATCGGCAATGTCTTGATGAACATTAACATGATGAGGGTTCTGATCTAGAAGAGAACACACTTAGGTTGGGTTATATCTCTTAGGTCTGAAGTGGTCGAAGAGTTTTTCATCGGAGAATCTGCCTCTTGAACCCATCTTGTAGAAACCGTCCGAAGTCGTCGAAGAGTTTTTCATCGGAGAATCAAGCCTTTTGAACCCATCTCGTCAAAACCTTGAAGCACCAAGTTCCCTACCTGGCGCTCCACTGTCGACGGGCTATACCCGCAGAGTGGTATTTGTAGAGTATGGGGATTGTTAGAACCAGGTTATACGCGAGATTGAGGTAAAGAGTTGGGAGACAGGGTTTTATATAGTTCAGGACCCTTAACTGATAGGTAATAGCCCCACTCTTGTTGGCTGAAGCCGATGGTTCTTTTATATATCGGAATCACACGAGTATAATATTTGGGATGACCTAATCTAGTCTCTGTCGGCAAGGCAGCATGGGGCTCTCACACGTAGTCGACGGCTAGTGTACTCTTGTCGACGAAATTGGAGGTAGCTCTAGATCTCTCTTGTCGGCTTTTGGCTTCGTATTGGGTTTGTCTAGATCTATCTTGGTGTGTTTCCTCACCTTCTAGGGTCTTGTATTTATAGCGTTGATTACATTCTCCTTCAAGTAGAACTCGGAGAACTAAAACATAATACGGGTTAAGGAGACATTGTCTTCCCTGAGTAGGACTCTGACACCTTCTATTCTAAGAAGATAATTTCCTTCTATATTTGTCGTATTTTCTTAATTAAATGATACCTTCTCGTATACTATTAGGTATATGATATTTCTATATACCACAAACCCATGTATAGGAAGTATGCATTATCATTGACAATGATATGGATACTCCTCTATTTAACATCAGATATCCCAGTTCCCTTTGCAACAACTCCTAAAAGAGATGAGCAAGGAACAATCTCACGGAAGATTGGGATTAGGAGAAGAGAAAGCCTTTGGAAGCACGAAGACAAAAAAATCACATGAAATAGATGGTAATTTTTCCCCCAAAGTTTGAATCAAAAGATCATACTCTCGGTAGGAGCCGGATCTCGATTGATCCCAACTTTACTAAATAAGGACATTGAAATAATTTGATAGGCTTGACTAAACAAGAATATTGGCAATCCTAAAATTTTTTTGTTGTGAGCCCATAGAACAACCAATGCATAAAGGAAAAGGATATTGTCTGCCCTGTAAAGCTAGCTTTAGAATTAAGAAACAGGGTGCATGTATGAGTGAAGCATCTATGCCATATTGTTAATTTTGGTAATTAATGACAAACGCTAATTGTGGACTAACTATTTTATTTGAGTGACACAATTGAGTTAGGACCACATGATGTATATGCCAAGGATGATTACCATGGATTAAAACTAATGGCGCAAAACAATGGGATGAAGGTGGTAAATCTAGCCTTTTGCTTTAATTGATTGAGGCATTGGGCGGTTGAATTTTTGCTATGTTTATTTCTAGCTTTGTCGTATTATCACGAGGGGTAATAACTTTGGTAAAGAAGTGATCAAAATGTCACATTAGCTCATATGCAAGAGGGCTTGGTTCGATTAATTTTTCTATCAAAATTTTCTATCTCTAGCCGGTCTGACCACAGTGTCCTGGCCGGTCTAACCAGGCCGGTGAAACATCTAGGCCCCGGTTGTTAATTTTGGTAATTAATGACAAGCGCTAATTATGGACTAACTATTTTATTTGAGCGACAAAATTTAAGTTAAGACCACATGATGTATATGCAAGGATGATTACCACGGATTAAAGTTGATGGCGCAAAGTTATGACACACTAAAAATCGCCTAAATATAAATTGTTGTGAATAGGTAATTTTCATAAATTATTTAATAAGTAAAGGAAGTGTTTGAATACAAATTTATGAAAATTTAAACATCAAATTGATCTAGATAAAAGTTTATTAAATACTTTGAGTGTCCAAGTATTTCTGGAGTTTTCCTCGAATTATTTGAGCATTGGAAGTATTTCTAGTAAATAAGACATCATTTCAGCATTTACTTAAATTAAAAATCAAATTTCAAATCCCTTCCAAGCCCTGGGCAAAATCTTGCCCACCTCCTTCTCTCTCCCGTCGGCCTGTCTTTCTCTTCTTGGGCCTCGACCAGTCTCACCCGCCGGTCCATCGTACCTCCTCCCCTCTCTCCTCTTGCTGACATGTGGGATCAGACCTATATGTCAGATCCATCTCCTAGCTCGGCCCGGAGTCCCGCATGCGCCCGACACCGCTCGACCGAGCCGTATCTGTGCAAAATCCAGTTTCTTTCCCCTCCATTGAAAAGCTTGGAAAGGTGCTTCAAGGGTAAGAACACTCTAGACAAAATTTTGACTGAGCAACGGTGCGTCCTTAACAAGGAGGAACTTGGATTCATTCCAAAGAAGAGTAAGGAACCTTCTCACCATGCCACTTGGTTTGTCAAGAGCAATGGTAAGTATTTCAACAAGTGGCTTGTGGTTGGGCATATGGTAAATGATTGCCCCAATGGTAAGCCTTCTAAGACTTGTGTGTTTGATCCTCATTATATGCTCAGAAGGGCTCATGACGGTACCATTTATGCTAGATATAGATCTTCTTTTGTAGGTGAATTACCACAACGGTGGGAGCCATTGGGTGCTTGATAGTGGGTACACTCAACACATGACCGGTGATAGGAAAATGGTCATTACATTTGAAGTGGGAAACAAAGAGCAAGAGAGAGTGACTTTTGGACATAATAGCAAACAAAAGGTAATTAGGTTAGGTAAAGCTGCCATCTTCAATGATCTATCAATTTCAAATGTCTCTCTTGTTGAGTCTCTAAATTTCAATTTGCTTTCGGTTACTCAAATTTGTGATCTTGGTTTGTCATGCACATTTAACCCTCAATAAGTTCTTGTTACTAGCCTTCATGATAACTCATTTGTTTTTTAAAGGGTTTCGTTATGAAAATCTTTATTTGGTTGATTTCTCTACAAGTGGTCCAAATTTAAAAACTTGTTTAGTTGCAAACTTCTTTGGGTTGGCTTTGGCATAGGAGGCTAGCCCATGTTGGTATAAATCAATTGAGCAAACTTTCAAAACGTGATCTAGTTGTGGGCTTAAAAGATGTGAAGTTTGAGAAGAACAAGCTTTGTAGTGCTTGTCAAGCTAGCAACCAAGTTCCATCATGCAATTTGGTTGCTAGCTTGACAAGCACTACAAAGCTTGTTATGTAATGGTCATACTCACTCATTGAGTGTGTATGACCATTACATAACAATCCAAAGAACATTAGGGACATAAATACGGTGATAATTGGAATCATATACATATGATATCCTCTAATTATTCTTCCCCACTCCATCTCGCATGTTCGGCTTCATAGTATTCTCAGTAGATGCTTCTACAAGTTTAATCTTATTTTGGAATTGAGTATACAGGGGCATCCTATCATACTGGTTATAATCTTTGACATCTTCGACCCCATCAACTCTCAAGATCTTTTGCTTTTCGTGTAGAACTATTTTTTTGTTCACATTATCAGGGTCCCTAACGTAGAACACATGTGCCACATGATCAACGAGTACCCACGGATCATCCTTGTGACCTACATTGTTGAGGTCAACAACAGTAAGCCCGTACTTGTCAACATAAACACCGCTTGGGTGTTTGACCCACTGGCACTTAAATAGAGGGGTTTGCATTGTGAGGCCATAGTCGACTTTCTAGATTTCTTCAATGAACCCAAAGTATGTATTTTTTTTGCCCCGAGGCATCCATTGCCTCCACACGGACGCCGTTGTTTTGAGTGATGGTCTTATTATCCTGGGTTTCGTGCAAAACGTGTATCCATTAATGTCATATCCTTGCCATGAATTGACTATACTTGATGGACCACATGACAACCTCTTCATAGTAATTTCGTTAGTGGTTTATACATCTGGTAATTTATGTTTTCCCAACCAATCTGTGAAGCAATGCTTGTGTTCTTTCATTATCCACTCATTTGTGTGTCCCTTGTTGTTAGCTCTTACAATTTTGAGGTGTTGCTCGATGTATGGCTCAACAATAGCAAGTTGGGCCAGAACGCTGTAGTGAGCTTCTCAAATTGATTTCTACTCATGGTTGACGAATCTCTTCTTTTCCTTCGTTCCCCTCCCAACAAATCTGCTCTTGTGTCGAGGTACTAGTGCTCCAATTGCCTTTTCATCTTTTAGGTAATCGATACAACACTCGATGACCTCTTCTATATTGTATCCCTCAATCATTGATCTCTCTGGGTGGGCACGATTTCGTACCTAGCCCTTCAAAATGGCCATGTAACGCTTGTACGACCACATTTGATGTAGGTAAAATGGGCCAATTGCAATTATCCGAGGCACTATATGAACCATGAGGTGCTCCATCATATTAAAATATGATGGACGAAGCACATCTCAAGTTTGCATTGCGTCCCATGTGAGAATGAACAAAGAAGTGCTAACTCTTCAGGATTGATGACCTTCTGTGATACTCCATTGAAAATATAGCACATTTTTGTGATATCAACCTTTACATGTCCTGGTTTGATGGCCCTATAAATGGTGAGAAACATGGTGAGCATGACATGACAATCGTGTGAATTATAACCGGATACCGACAAATCTTTCATGGAGACAAGATGCCTGATGTTTGATGATAAATTTATGGGCACTTTAACATCGCAAAGGGACTTACAAAATGCTGCATGTAAACAAGCTTGTTGGAACCTAGGAGGTACCTGTAGTACGTTCCATTCAAGTAGATCACACATCTTGTTTTCCCTTTAATTTTCCCCAAAACTGAAAACATCATAGGGTAATCGTTAATGATAACAAAAATGATGGCCTTCTTTGTGAAGTATTGTCTTAAATACTCGTCCCACACATTCATCCTAGATTTTCATAAATCTTCAATATCTTCTATCAATGGGTCAAGAAATACATCAATATCAATAGCAGGATGCTGGAAGCCTTGTATTAGGACACAGAGTAGAATGTACTTTTGCTTCTGACAAAGCCAGTTAAGAAGATTGTACATGGTTAGAAGCACTGACCAAGTGTTATGTGAGTTGCTCATGTCACCAAAAGGGTTCACTCCATCAGTACCTAGTGCAAACCTAATATTTCGTGGGTCTTTAGTAAATTTTGGGTACAATGCATCAAAGTTTTTCCATTGACGAGCATCCGCCGTGTCGACCCCCGTTTTTGAGGACGGGAATCATTCGTGTTCATAGTACCATATCCCTGGATCGAGTAGTTTGGTACCCACGAATACAGTTCTGAATTACCAGGTGCAAAGTGCACGAATAGTCTTACATCAAATGCATTACAATAATAGGCCCGAAGGCAATGTCCAATACATATAGGACCTACTGGTCCGGATACAACCAAAAGCAGAGTTTAGATAAGATAGCAGTCGAAAGGCAGCGGCATGTCGATTGCCACAGGCATCGACCGGGGACTAAGACCTAGTAGACGCCTTCTCCTCCTTCACCCACCTGGCAGTAAGCATAGGGGTCCTCCAGTTCTTCGTTTCCTCCATCTGAAGGTTTGTGCGTGTAGCAAGGGTGAGTACCCAACGTACTCAGCAAGCCGACACGGAATGATGCACATGATAGGGTCATTAAAGGATGGCTATGGTTCATTTGCACAAAGCCAATTTTCACAAATTATTTCACAAAGCTAACTTCTAGCCAGGTCAAGTTTTAGTTTCAGAGTATATTACATCGGTGACGGTTCTGTCTACAATCCATCGTGATTCCAAGGATGGCTTCCTGCCTCCAGTTCATCAAGGTTTTTCGGGGAGTCCACCCCTTCTCGAAGTTCAAGAAGTTGAGTCCACCAGCACACAAAATCATTATGTGATCCCAACCCATCATTTTAAAACTTATGAGTCTAACCATGAGAGAAACTTGTCACGTCTCTCATTAACCGTGAGCACGACTATTCGAATAGATTGATTTACTCACAGTGCAGTGGATGTACACTTTACCCGTACTCCGCAACTGCTCATTGAATGAGCTTTCATCCCTTCATATGGGATGGTCACGACAAAGCCTTTCGATAACTTCGCTTTGGCAGTACCCGCTCCATGAACTTAAATCCTCTTGCACTCTAGCCGTCCTTTCCTAGCAGTGAGAGGAGTTCTGGCGCTCCCAGGGTAAGGGAAAACTTCACAACATTCTCAATCATTACTCAACACTTAGGTCGCAGCCTTATCTCAATAACCAGAACCACCTCTTCACTTAAGAACCACTATGCAAGGATACTGCCTCCGCTCGGCCATCTACTCCGCTAGGTCTATACCCATTCGAGAAGTACGGTTGTACTGGTTCGTTCCAGGTTATAAGTCTCATGGCTCGGTCCTTAATTGACCAGGAATGGTTCTTGCCTTTACCGGAATCCACCCAAATCCAACCATCCGCCCTAGTCTAAAAACATTGGTTTTGTACTTTTTATTTTTCCATCAAAACTATTTTCATCATGTTCAAGGCAATGTGGCGCTAATGTCTCCACATGTCATATTCCAACTATCTTCCCTAAGATAGTTGCTCAAGCACGAAGCTTCTTTGTAAAATCATGAGTATGCACGAAAATCGACTAAGCATTTTACCGAAGATATTCTCCGGTTATATCAAGCATAGGTATTCATTTGTGTATAGCACGCATGTTAGTAATTTAAATTAACATCATTTCGCAAAATAGGATCAATATGTTCAAAGGGAAGTGTTGACTTGCCTTGCTTGCACGCTTGTTGGACGCGGTCTTCAACGTAGTCACTGCCTGCTTCCTCGGTTGCTATTCGTACGTGCGAAAAATCAATTGAATTCGATCAGAATTCAAATAAAAATACCGAGTTCAGGATGAAATCGAGTTAGGGCGAGAGTTTCGGGATGAAATCCAAACGTTTATCCTAAAATTCTAATCGAGTTAGGGCGAGAGTTTCGGGATGAAATCCGATTTAAAAAGCGAGTTCGGGATTTTAGGGTTTTCGCAAAACATCGATCCAATTTGATTAAGAAATAAAAAGCACGATAAAAAGAATTGGTATTCGAAGTTTTGGAGGTCCGAATACCGAAAGAATATATTTTTATAGCAAAAATAAAATAAACAAACCCCGAGTAAAAATGACGCGAGAGCGAAATCTCCAAAAGTCCTATTTTGAATTCCGAATTTTGCACAGAGAAAATACACGAGAAAACAATATATTTTTGCCCAAATATTTTCTAAATATTTTTCCTATTTTTTCTGAATTTTTCCATATTTTTCCCTATTTTTCCCTTTATCCTATTTTCTTTCTTTTCCTTTTTTCCCTTCCTTTTCTTTTTCTTTCTCTCCCCTTCCTCTGTTTTTTCCCCCGCACTCCCTCCCTTCTCTGTTTTGGCCGGCGGCGCGCAAGCACAAGGGGCGATGGCTTGGGGCTTACCGGCGGCGACGGCGACGGCGAGGAGGCGGCGGAGCTCCGGCGCGCGGTGGACGACGGCGACGGCCCGGCGCACGGCGCGACGGCGACTACGGCGGCGACGGCTTGTGGTGTGGAGGAAACCGGCGAGTAAGAGGGGAGAAAGAGGCGGCGAGGTGGGGAAGAACGGAGAGGGCTCCCTTTTATAGGCGGCCGAAGAGGGAGAGAAGGAGGGTCCCGCGCGCGCGGCGCAGGCGCGCGGCGCGAGGGCAAGGGGCCGAGGCGTGGCGCGGCGCGGCGCGTGTCACGCGTGTGGCGGGACGCGCGGTACGGCCGGTGTGGCGTCGAGCACGTGGCGTGCAATGAACAGTGCCAATTTGTAATTTCCCAGATTTATTTTCCTAATTTCCAAATTCTATTTCCTTACCCCTCTAAAATTTAAAATAAAATATAGCATACCCAAAATTAAGTTATAAAATATATTTTCAACCTTTTCACCCACTTTTATTATTTTAAAAATATATTTCACATATTTAATTTAATTCTTTTTCCTATATTCCAGAAAATGCTATTTTGATTCAAAATAATTTCTAGACTTCATATATATCCTTTAAAAATATTTTATCACTCATTTTGCTCACTAATTAATATTACTCAATCACCAAAATAATGTTTTGATCCCAAATATATATTTTATAAATCCACAACCCTATTCTATTTTATATTTAAATTTCCAACCGTAAACTTCGAAATTTTTCTTCCCAGTGGAAATTCAAATCGTTTGAATTTTCTCAAACACCAAAATGAATCACTCACATATAAATTTATGCAACAAAGCGGCAATTAAGAAGCAATAAACACGAGGAGAAGCAATGAACCAAATGTTTTTGTAGGATCCGATTTTTAATTCTCGGTTTTTAAATTCTCTCGATTTTCGTGGTGTTACAAACCTACCCCCTAACAATAAATCTCGTCCTCGAGATTTCTTACCGTTCGCGGAATAGGTTCGGGTACTCGGTCTTCAAAAAGTCTTCTTTTTCCCAAGTGGCTTCATCTTCAGTGTGGTTGCTCCATTGCACCTTGTATATTCGCCACGTCTTGGTCCTAGTCTTTTTCTCGACTTCGTCCAAAATCTTTACGGGGTGTTCGGGGTATGTAAGGTCTTCGCTGATAAGGACGTCTTTCGTGGGAATTTGCTCTTCCGGTACTCGCAAACATTTCTTCAGTTGTGATACGTGAAAGACGGGGTGTACATCGGAAAGATTTTCCGGCAAGTCCAGTTGATAGGCCACTTCGCCTCTTCTGGCGCTTATCGGGAAAGGTCGAACGTATCTTGGCGCCAGTTTTCCTTTGACCTTGAACCTCTTGGTTCCTCTTAGCGGCGAAACTTTTAGGTACATAAAGTTGCCTACTTTGAATTCCAACTCTCTTCGGTGAGTGTCCGCATAGCTCTTTTGCCGGGTCTGGGCTACCTTAAGCCGATCTCTTATCAGACGAACTTTCTCTTCGGCTTCCCTAATGATGTCTGGTCCAAATACGACTCGCTCACCGGTCTCCAAACACATCAACGGAGTTCGGCATCTTCGTCCAAACAAAGCCTCGTTCGGCGACATCTTCAGACTAGCTTGGTAGCTGTTGTTATAGGAGAACTCTGCATAGGGCAGGCATTTCTCCCAGTCCTTAGTAAAATCCAATGCACAGGCTCTTAGCATGTCCTCAAGGACTTGGTTTGTCCTCTCAGTTTGCCCATCAGTCTAAGGGTGATAAGCAGTACTGAAGACGAGGTGAGTTCCCAATGCCTCGTGAAACTTATCCCAGAAGTGAGATGTGAATTGAGTACCACGATCTGACAAAATCCTTTTGGGTACTCCATGTAGGCACACAATTCTGGACATGTATAGCTCTGCCAATTTAGCTCTGCTATTCTGAGTCTAGACTGGGATAAATTGGGCAGTCTTAGTCAATCTATCCATGATCACCCAAATGGAATCGTATCCTGTAGCAGTTTTGGGTAGTCCCACTATAAATTCCATACCTATTTCATCTCATTTCTACTCAGGGATCTTGAGTGGTTGTAGTAATCCTGCTGGTCGCGGATGCTCAGCCTTAATTCGTTGGCATACATCACATATGGCCACATATTCCGCTACGTCTCTTTTCATGTTGGGCCACCAGTATTCCGTTTTCAAATCCTGGTACATTTTGGTGCTCCCCGGGTGTAGCGAGTAGGCTGACTCTATTAGTGATATGCCCTAGAGGCAACATGGAGATGTTGGATATCACGTCAATGTTTATGTATAAATGAATAAAGTGTTATTCAGTTCCATGAAATAGACATCTTGTATTGATCAATAAGTACGTGACTTATTTATGAGACTCTATATGTATGAATCTATTTCTAAACGATCCTCGATCATATGTCATATTGTTGGAACAAATATGATTCTAAGATCGGCATGTTTATTGATTGATGATCATGTCTCATAGATCATGAGTATGGAGATACCAAATCAATAAACATGGACATATGTGTTGGAGAACACATTGTTGGATAGACCCACCATGAGACACTACAAGAATTAATGTGCCATTAGTTGGTCTCGGGTAGTGTTGGTACAAAGTCCTTAGACCTGAGATCACCATGGATTCCAACATGTGTAGTAGCCTACTTTGGGACTACCAAACGCTATTCCGTAATGGGTAGTTATAAAGGTAGTTTTCGGGTTTGCTATGAAACATGGAGTGGGATGTGAGTGATCAAGATGGAATTTGCCCCTCCTTTGGAGAGATATCTCTGGGCCCCTCGAGGTAATAGATTATGGAAATGCATGGCCATGCTAAGTTGATTGAGGAGTCAAACAATAGACGGATAATCCAATACGGTTCGAGTGAATGGTTAAGCTATTGAAGGGATGGCACACATCTTGCCTATAACTTAACCGGTATCGTGAGGCAAAAGGATTTGTGTACACATTACAGGTTCGAGCCGATATTATATTCTTGTATACTATGGTGTCAATATGTGCCGCTAGGCGCCGCGTTGACAGTGGCTGAGTTGGACTCGAGCCGACGGTCGGCTAAGTTAGACTATAGCCGAAACCGAGTATACCTGAACCTACTGTGGTCGCACGCTTAAGAGGATAAGAACAGGCATTCGAGTTGGACTCGAGATACGGCTCGATCGGATAGGGATCCGATCGGATAGAGTCCTATGGGCTTACGACGTGTGGGCGGCCAACTCTATGAGATATGGATGAGATCCGATTCAAAATAGAGTCCTAATCGGCCACTAGTCCCGTCGGCCAACTCTATATAAAGGAGGGAGGGGTGGAGAGCTGCGGCATGTCAATAGCATCGCGTGCAATGAAGTCGCCGAGATCAATCTCCACGGAAACCCTCCCCACCTTCGAGCCAAACCCTAGCCTTGCATCGCGTGGTAGCACACGGGTGTATGGCGTTCGTCCCCGGACGTGTGGATACCGTAGAGGCGCTACTACGTTGTGCGCCGTTGATCGGCTTCGATCGGCTGCAATCGGAGCGATCGGCCGTGGTGGAATCGGCTGCGATCGGGCGCATCGGAGCGAGGCGTGAGAACTTGACCGGACGACTCGAATCGGCCGATTGGCGAATCGGCGTCTCCGGGAATCGGCTACACTGTTCGGATCGGATTGCCCCGATTGGCTATTCCGCGCACTCTACTCCAATCGGTAACGATCTATCGGCCCTTACTTGCAAGTGTTCCTGGTTTGCGCGGTAAAAGTTTTGTTTTCGGCTAGCGTAGCCTCCGCGTAACCCTTCGTGGTATCGAGCTAATCTTGCTTAGTTCGGGTTTTAGATTAGATCTCGGAACAAGTTTTGCACACGGGTTGATTAGATCAATCGGTTTTACGGATCGTTGAGGAGAGTAGATGGTAATTGCGTTCCTTGATAGTGTATCGGAACGGCGTAATGTGATTACGTCGAAGCAATTTCCAAATAACTCGGTTTGAGTTGGGTTCGAGATAGCGTTCCTTGATAGTGTATCGGAACGGTATAATGTGATTATGCCGAAGCTATCTCGTAGTCCGATCTTGTTAGTTGCCTCGTGCCTACGCAAACCATCTCCCTTGATAGTGTATCGGGACAAGCATAATATGATTACGCCGACATGGTTTCGTAAGCGAATTCATAGATTGGATCTATGAATTTCGTGTGGTGTTCGGCGCTGCCCGGAAGCCCACGAGGGGCGGCTTCCCTCGACCCTCCCGCCCGCTAACCGGCTAGCGGGACCGCCGTGTGCGTACCCCTTATAGGTTGTCTCGATGCCGAATCTCTCGCGATAAGTAGAAAACGTTTCTACGCCTAACTTGTTTTTGCAGAGAATGCTTTGAGATGGTATGGCCCTATTGTATGTATGAGATGTATGAGATGCATGTGATGCATGTAATATTCTTTCATATGTGCAATCCCCGTAATATTCTTTCATACGTGCAATGCTTGTAATATTCTTTCACGACTGCGAGTCGATGTAATCTTCAATTAGAGCTTCTATAGTAGTAGCTTAGTTTGAAGAAATCAAGCATTCGGCACTCGAAAGAACGGTGATGAAGATGGAGATCCTGACACCGGCATGGAGATGGAGATCACCATGTGAAGGGGGCCATACTATTTCACTATATGCTATTCTTCTTGCTTTCATATGTGATATGTTTGTTTGATAGGATAGCATCCCTCGCAAAATTAAGTAGTAATGATGCCCTTCCAAATATTGCACCCGTCACCGTTATGCTTGTCAATGGTGGGTCGCCAAAGCAGAGTGTCATTCTCTATCATAACACGAGGGGTATATGTCGGACATATACAAGCAGAGCATTTGGTTTACTTAACAAGGCTATCAAAACAGTTTTGGGCCTTGGGGCATAGGTTGGCGCCGGGCATGGAGATGCCACACCAACAACAAGAGTCACATAGAGATGTGATTAGCAAGGTGTTGCTTACCGATGTTACTAATTTTCTAGCAGTGATGCCAAAGCTCACTAGAAAATTAATTAACATATGGATCTTGACCCAATACGTAACCTAGAGGGAAGGTGTAAAATACGTAACTGGAGTCTAATGTTAAATTGTTTAACAATAGACATAGCATAAACATTGTGCTAAACTTTGCTTTTTCTGTTGTAGAATAAATGGCGGCTAATACTACACCAGTGCTTTCAATTTGCGATCTATTCTCGAAAAGAAAAATTAAATGGAACAAACTTTATGGATTGGTATCATAACTTGAGAATTGTTCTCAAGCAAGAGCGTAAGGAGTACGTTCTTGAAGTACCCTATCCCGAGGATTTGCCAAATAATGCCACCTGCAACGCACGGAGAGCTTACGAGAAGCACACTAATGATGCCCTAGACATAAGCTGTCTCATGCTTGCTACAATGTCCCCGAGCTTCGAAGCAATATGAGAGCAACGATGCTCACACTATTATTCGGGGACTGCGTGGCATGTTTGAGAACCAAGCTCGGGCAGAGAGGTTCAACACCTCAAAGTCCTTGTTTGCGTGCGAGCTTGTTGAGGGAATCCCGTCACCGCATGTGATAAAGATGATTGGCTATATCGAGAGTCTTGAGAAACTAGGTTTTCCTCTTAGCCAAGAGTTGGCTCGATGTGATTCTCCGGTCGCTCCCTCCGAGCTTTGAGCCATTCATATTGAATTATCACATGAACAATATGGATAGAACCTTGGCTGAATTGCATGGGATGCTAAAGACAGTGAGGAGAGTATCCGTAAGAATGGTCATCATGTGATGATGATGCGAAGGCTAAGCGCAAACCACTGTCAAGAAACTTTGCACCAAGAGGAAGTTAACTCCCGATGAGATCGCGAGTGCCTCCAATGCAAAGAAGGGCAAGAAGGGGTCGGTGGCATCGATGTCGTTTGCTTCTACCGCAAGGAGACAGCCACTGGAAAAGGAACTGCAAGAAGTACATGGAGGATCTCAAAAAGAAGCAAAGTATGACTTCGCCGGTATTAATGTTATAGACATTAATCTTGCTACTTCACCTACGACTCTTGGGTATTTGATACCGGATCGTAGCTCATATTTGCAAATCATTGCAGGGAATGAGAAGAAGTAGAGGATTGAGAAGGGCGAGGTGAACTGCGCGTCGGCAATGGAGCAAGCGTTGCTACGCTTGTCGGCACGGTACCACTTCATCTACCTTCGGGATTAGTTTTGGAATTGAATAATTGTTATTGTGTTCCAACACTATGTCAAACGTTATTTCCGCTTCATGTTTGCAAGCGGAAGGATATGATTTTAGATCAATGGACAATGGTTGTTCAATATATCTCGAGATATGTTCTATTTTCATGCTCCATTGGTGAATGGATTATACGTTTTGAATCTTGAAGCGTCTCCCATCTATAACATTAATACGTAAAGGCAACTCTCTAATGATATAAACCCCACGTTTATCCGGCATTGTCGCTTAGGCCATATAAATAAGAAACGCATGGAGAAGCTCCATAAGGATGGATTGCTTCACTCTTTTGATTTTGAATCATTTGAGACATGTGAGTCTTGTTTACTTGGTAAGATGACAAAGGCACCTTTCACGGGACATAGTGAGAGAGCAAATGACTTATTGGCATTCATACATACCGATGTATGTGGACCAATGAGCTCAACGGCCGAGGTGGTTATCGTACTTCATTACCTTTACGATGACTTTAGTAGATATGGTTATATCTACTTAATGAGGCATAAGTCCGAATCCTTTGAAAAGTTCAAAGAATTCCAGAATGAAGTACAAAATCATTTAGGGAAAAAATCAAGTTTCTACGATCGATCGTGGAGGGGAATACTTGAGCCAAGAGTTTGGTAATCATCGAAAGATTGTGGAATTGTTCCACAGTTGACTCCACCAGAACTCCACAATGGAACGGAGTGTCCGAACGGAGAAATCGCACCTTGTTGGACATGGTGCGGTCGATGATGAGCCAAAGTGATCTTCCGTTATCCTTCCGGGGATATGCTCTTGAAAAACATTGCGCTCACACTAAATAGAGTTCCATCTAAGTCGGTTGAAAAGACACCATATGAGATATGGACAGGGCAACCCCTAGTTTGTCTTTTCTCAAAATTTGGGGATGTGAGGCTTATGTAAAACGTTTACGATCGACAAGCTCACACCCAAATCGACAAGTGCTTCTTTGTGGGATATCCTAAGGAAACTAAGGGATATTACTTTTATAATCGGGAACAAGGCAAAGTGTTTGTCGCCCGACACGGTGTCTTCTTGGAGAAAGAGTTTCTTTCAAGAAGGGTTAGTGGGAGCAGGGTGCATCTTGAAGAAGTTCAAGAAACACCGAAAACGTTTCGGCGACCACGAGCCACAACAGAGGAGCAAAGTGTTGCGCCACCGGTTGTAGACACACCAGCCCCATGGAGGTCGAAAGATCACGTCGTGCACCCGCAGTACACAGTGCGGAACAACGTGATATATTATTGTTAGACAACGATGAGCCTAAGACCTATGAGGAAGCGATGGTGGGACCCGATTCCAACAAGTGGCTTGGAGCCATGAAATCCGATATAGAATCCATGTACGACAATCAAGTTTGGAACTTGGTTGATCCACTGATGGTGTCAAAACCATTGAGTGCAAATGGGTTTTTAAGAAAAAGGCCGATATGGATGGAAATGTTCACATCTATAAGGCGCGATTGGTGGCGAAAGGTTTTAAACAGATTCAAGGAGTTGATTATGATGAAACCTTCTCACCGTTGCAATGCTTAAATCTATTCGGATTATCCTAGCGATTGCTGCATATTTCGATTATGAGATATGGCAGATGGATGTCAAAACGGCTTTCCTAAACGGAAACCTAAGCGAGGATGTATACATGATACAACCTCGGGTTTTGTTGATCCGAATCGCTGGAAAGATATGCAAGCTACGAAATCCATTTATGGATTGAAGCAAGCATCTCGGAGTTGGAATATTCGTTTTGATGAAGTAATCAAAGGGTTTGGTTTCATCAAAAACGAAGAAGAGGCTTGTGTTTACAAAAAGGTCGGTGGGAGCGCAATTGTATTTCTAATCTTATATGTGGATGACATATTATTGATTGGAAATGATATCCCTATGCTAGAATCCGTCAAGTCTTCATTGAAAAATAGTTTTTCCATGAAAGACTTAGGGAGGCAAGCATACATATTAGCATTCGGATCTATAGAGATAGATCCAAGAGGCTAATTGGATTAAGCCAACGTACATACATTGACAAGGTGTTGAAAAGGTTCAACATGCATGATTCCAAGAAAGGTTTCTTGCCCATGTCACATGGCATTAATCTTAGCAAGAATCGGTGTCCTCGGACACATGATGAGCGGAATAAGATGGGTATGGTTCCATATGCTTCGGCAATTGGATCCATCATGTATGCCATGCTTTGTACACGCCTGCATGTCTCGTACGCTTTGAGTGCTACGAGCAGATACTCGGATCCAGTGAAGGTCACTGGATCGTCGTAAAGAATATCCTTAAGTACTTGAGAAGAACTAAGGATATGTTCCTAGTCTATGGAGGTGAAGAAGAGCTCGTTGTAAGTGGTTACACCGATGCTAGCTTCCAAACAGACAAGGATGATTATAGATCGCAACTGGGTTCGTGTTCGCCCGAACGGAGGCGCGCCACTGGAAGAGTTCCAAGCGGGATACCGTTGCTGATTCTACAACGAAGGCCGAGTACATTGCTACTTCGGAAGCCGCAAAGGAGGTGTTTGGATCAAGAAATTCGTTTCGAGCTTGGTGTGATGACTAGTACGACGGTCCAATGTCTCTCTATTGTGATAATAGTGGAGCCATTGCGCAAGCCAAGGAGCCGAGGTCACATCGAAGTCCAAACACATACTTCGGCGATATCATCTCATCCGCGAGATAGTGGACAGAGGTGATGTCAAGATATGCAAAGTGCACACGTATCTCAACATTGCCGATCCGCGACAAAACATCTCCCTCACCAAAGCATGAGGCGCACACAAGAGCAATGGGTATTAGATACTTACATGATTGACTCTAGTGCAAGTGGGAGATTGTTAGTGATATGCCCTAGAGGCAACATGGAGATGTTGGATATCACGTCAATGTTTATGTATAAATGAATAAAGTGTTATTCGGGCCCATGAAATAGACATCTTGTATTGATCAATAAGTACGTGACTTATTTATGAGACTCTATATGTATGAATCTATTTCTAAACGATCCTCGATCATATGTCATATTGTTGGAACAAATATGATTCTAAGATCGGCATGTTTATTGATTGATGATCATGTCTCATAGATCATGGGTATGGAGATACCAAATCAATAAACATGGACATATGTGTTGGAGAACACATTGTTGGATAGACCCACCATGAGACACTACAGAATTAATGTGCCATTAGTTGGTCTCGGTAGTGTTGGTACAAAGTCCTTAGACCTAAGATCACCATGGATTCCAACATGTGTAGTAGCCTACTTTGGGACTACCAAACGCTATTCCGTAACTGGGTAGTTATAAAGGTAGTTTTCGGGTTTGCTATGAAACATGGAGTGGGATGTGAGTGATCAAGATGGAATTTGCCCCTCCTTTGAAGAGATATCTCTGGGCCCCTCGAGGTAATGGATTATGGAAATGCATGGCCATGCTAAGTTGATTGAGGAGTCAATCAACGACGGATAATCCAATACGGTTCGAGTGAATGGTTAAGCTATTGAAGGGATGGCACACATCTTGCCTATAACTTAACCGGTATCGTGAGGCAAAGGGATTTGTGTACACATTACGAGTTCGAGCCGATATTATATTCTTGTATACTATGGTGTCAATATGTGCTGCTAGGCGCCGTTGTTGGATGTCGGCTGAGTTGGACTCGAGCCGACGGTCGGCTAAGTTAGACTATAGCCGAAACCGAGTATACCTGAACCTACGGTGGTCGCACGCTTAAGGGGATAAGAAGGCATTCGAGTTGGACTCGGATACGGCTCGATCGGATAGGGATCCGATCGGATAGAGTCCTATGGGCTTACGACGTGTGGGCGGCCAACTCTATGAGATACGGATGAGATCCGATTCAAAATAGAGTCCTAATCGGCCACTAGTCCCGATCGGCCAACTCCATATAAAGGAGGAGGGGTGGAGAGCTGCGGCATGTCAATAGCATCGCGTGCAATAGAAGTCGCCGAGATCAATCTCCACGGAAACCCTCCCCACCTTCGAGCCAAACCCTAGCCTTGCATCGCATGCTAGCACACGGGTGTACGGCGTTCTGTCCCCGGACGTGTGGATACCGGTAGAGGCGCTCGCTACGTTGCGTGTCAGTTGATCGGCCAGACGGCCGCAACGGAGCGATCGGGCCGTGGTGGAATCGGCTGCGGTCGGGCGCACGGAGCGAGGCGTGAGAACTTGGCCTGACGACTCGAATCGGCTGATTGGCGACCGGCTGTCTCCAGAATCGGCTACACCGTTCGGGATCGGATTGCCCCGATTGGCTATTCCGCTGCACTCTACTCCAATCGGTAACGATCTATCGGACCTTACTTGCAAGTGTTCCTAGTTTGCGCGGTAAAAAGTTTTGTTTTCGGCTAGCGTAGCCACCGCGTAACCCTTCAGACTCATGGGCTTCTTTTAAGATTAGCCTTCTCAATCCGCCTTTCTCCGGTGTGTAAATCCTTTTACGATACCATAGGATTCCATCATTGTCAGCTACGAATTCTTTGGCCAGTCCTTCGGCCATGTGCTCCTTGATTAGCCGGATTTCCTCACAGTCCTTCTGGGCTTCCTTAATCTGACTTTGGAGGAGAGGTTGTATCTCAACGAATTCAGTTGTCCATGAGGAATCAGCTGTAGGTTAAGCCGAGCCATCTCTTCTTGAAGCTCGTTGGCCATACATTCCATCCTTAGTTGGTTGCACTGGGCTTTGCGGCTCAAAGTGTCGGCTACAACATTGGCCTTGCCAGGGTGGTAATGGATTCCTAGGTCATAATCCTTGATTAGCTCCAGCCATCTTCTCTGGCGTAGGTTAAGGTCTGTCTGGGTAAAAAATATTTCAACCTCTTGTGGTCTGTGTATATATCACAACGGTTTTCAATCAGGTAGTGCCTCCAAATTTTTAAGGCATGCACCACTGCGGCCAATTCTAAGTCATGGGTGGGATAATTCTTCTCATGTGGTCGCAGTTGTCTTGAGGCATAGGCCACAACCTTTCCATCTTGCATCAACACGCCTCCTAATCCTTGTCGGGATGCATCACAGTATATGACGAAGTCTTTTCGGTTGTCCGGTAGGACTAAGATTGGGGCGGTGGTTAACTTTTCTTTGAGCTGGTCAAATGCCTGTTGATACTGCTCAGTCCATGCATACTTCTTTTCCTTCTTCAATAGTTGGGTCAGGGGTCGGGCTATCTTAGAAAATCCTTCAATAAACCTCCGATAATATCCAGCCAATCCTAAGAAACTTCTAATCTCCGTTACTGACTGGGGTGCTTTCCACTTGGTAACAGCTTTGACCTTGGCGGGGTCTACTGCTATGCCTCCAGCTAAGATTACATGTCCTAGGAAAGCTACTTCCTTAAGCCAGAATTCACACTTGCTGAATTTTGCGTATAGCTGATGCTCTCGCAGTTTCTCTAGTACCAGGCACAAATGTTCTGCGTGTTCTTCATCATCCTTGGAATAGATGAGGATATCATCAATGAATACTAGCACGAACTTGTCCAGATATTCCATAAATACTTTGTTCATGAGGTTCATGAAGTAGGCCGGGGCATTGGTCAGTCCAAAGGACATCACTGTGAACTCGTACAAGCCGTAGCATGTAGAGAACGCAGTCTTGGGTATATCCTTAGTCCTAATTTTCAGCTGATGATATCCAGATTGAAGATCGATCTTTGAGAACACTCAGGCTCCCTTGAGCTGATCGAACAGGTCGTCGATTCAAGGTAAGGGTACTTGTTCTTAATGGTAACCTCATTCAATGACCGATAGTCTGTGCACATTCTCATGCTTCCATCCTTTTTCTTAACAAACAGCACTGGGGCTCCCCACGGTGAAGAACTAGGGCATACGAAGCCTTTCTCTTGCAGTTCCCTTATTTGCTTCTTGAGTTCCTTCAATTCGTTCACCGGCATCCGGTAGGGTCTCTTAGCTATGGGGGCGGTGCCAGGCATGAGGTCTATGATGAACTCTATGTCTCGGTCTGGGGGCATTCTCGGTAGTTCCTCAGGAAATACATCTGGGTAATCCTGGATTACTGGCATTCCAACTATGGGCAGCATGGTGAATATTCCCGTAGCTCGGTCACAGAGCATAGGGTCTTGATCCATGGCTACTATCATTGGTGATCCCCATGGGGTAGATAAGGTAACTTCTCTTCGTCCACAGTCTAATACCCCTTGGTTCTTGGTTAACCAATCCATTCCTAATATGATGTCCAAGGTTTGGGGTGGCAAAACGATAAGGTTGAACAGGAATACCACGTCCTTGATCCGAATGGGCACCTTAATGCACGCATGGGGTATAGTTATATCTCCCCCGGGTGAATGTACTACCATTGGTCTCATAAGGTCTACTCGGTGCATGTTGTGCTCTTTGCTTATTCTTGACGATATAAATGAATGCGAAGCTCCAATCAAACAAAACTTTAACTGGTGCAAAATGGATAGAAAACATACCCATTAGCACGCTTTGGTCCTCCTGATCTTCCTCAGCACGCGCATGGTTAACCTGACCACGGCGGAATCCGGTTTCAGCTTCCTTTGGTTGGGGCGTTCTGAACAAACTGCGTCCAGGTGTTGGAGCGGGGGTTCCTCGTACTGCGATGGCGTTGGCTCCGGTGCGGTTTGGGGTGTTGCGCGGCTTAGGGCAGCTGTTGGCGTAATGCCCAAATTCTCCGCAATAGAAGCAGTTGACATTCCTGGTTCCTGGGGCTGCCAAGGTAGGTGCCGGAGTGCGAGACGATGTTGCAGGTGGCCTGCTGACGTTGCCGGGTGCGGCAGGGCGATTGGTTGCCACTATGGCTGACTTCCAACTTGACGGGGTTCCTCCTTTAGGTCGCTGGGGTGTTCCTTGAATTGGACGGGCCATTGCAAGCCTTCTCTTTCGGTTTTTTTTAACCGTCCTTTGGTCATGCTCAAGCCTCACGACCTTGTTGATGAGGCTCTCGAAGCTGGCGTGGTCCTGACCGATCATCGGTCCTCTCAACTCGTTGTTCAGTCCTTCGATAAACTTATCCATCTTCTCTTCTTCATCTGCTAGGTCGCTTGTGGTGTAACGTGCAAGCTGCGTGAACCTGTTAAGGTACTCTTGTACCGTGGTGTTGCCTTGGCGCAGCCTACGGAACTCATTCTTCTTCATCCTCGTGACTGCAGCAGGTACGAAGTTTTCATGGAAGGCTGTCGTGAATTCTTCCCAAATTGGTTCATCGGCATCTTCGGCCCGGGTTTCCTTGTAGGTGTCCCACCAGTCACTTGCGGAACCTTCCAGCTAATTAGTGGCGAAGACGACTCTGTCAGCTTCCCGTACTCGGACGAGAGTCAACTTCTTCTCTATTACCCTTAGCCAATCTTCGGCATCCATGGGTTCATCTGCCGAGGAGAATGTCGGTGGCTTTGCCCTATAATTTCACCGAGGTTCAATCCTCCGCGTTGTCCTTGGTTGTTGGCGATAGCTTGAAGTAGTTGGGTCTGTAAAGCCATGACTTCGGCTAGGGTGGAGGGGTTAGGCTCTGGCGGGTTCTCAGTAGCTGCTGGGGCTCTGTGATGATGCGCCATCTGAACAACGTGGATAAGGTAAGAGACTTGATTCGCTAACGTCATGATACTAAGGAATTTTTCTTTGAGTTGTTTAAGGTGATCTTTCAAAGCAAGCTTGGTGGAATAAACTCATTTATGACATAACATGGAACTTCTTATCAGTTCATAGATGTTACATCAGGGGGATACATTGGACATGTGTAGTCCATACAACACAATACGACAACACTAACATCGATCTAGGGTCTCATACATAAAGGGGTAGGGGCATGGTCATTGCTGTCTTAACTCCATCCAAAGCAAGACCGGAGTTGCCGCAAATATCCGAACTAGTCATCCACCATCCGCACGATCCAGTCTTGGTAGAGGGTGATCCTTGGCCGAAGCGAATCGAAGTCCCCATGGCTCAATGGTAGTGGCCTCGGAGTCATGTCCGATCCTCCTGCTTGGTGGCCTGGTACTCTTTCGGGCAGTCCAGAGGGTGATAGGACCTCCGGTGAGTGTCATGCGACGGGTAGGAGTTTCCTCCTCTGACGGATCTGTGTCACTGAGCTCCCACTTGACCTCCATGGGTTCTGCCTTAGATTCGGAGTCAGTGTTGATTTGGATGGGGTTATCCTCTCCCGAACCAGGCTCGGATGGTGCGGCGTGGAAATCGGGGTGGGCTCCGATGAGGTAGCAGAAGCGGGTCGATCGGGTATGGTCCCGACTCGTGCTTAGCATGAAGGCTTGCTCCATCATGGCTTGAAAAGTGGCCAAGCATGCTGGAGTCATGAAGTAGTAGTGGTCGGGCACGGGAGCGGGGGTGTTGGTGTAGGCGAAGTAGAAGCGCCGGCGGGAACAGGGTTGAAGCGAAGTTGTTCTTCCAGTTGGCCAACCTGTTGCTGGCTCTTCCGAAGCTGCTCTTCCAACTCAACCAAAGCCTCCCCACGAGCCATATAATGATCAGAGAGCTACTCGTATTGGGCGCCATTAGCTTGCAGTGGGTCTTAGAGAGTCAATCGGTGTCCACGTTATGGTGTTCCTCCTCCGGATCATTCAGCGTCGCGCTGCTCGTCTATCTCGAGTAGTGCCTCTTCATAGCAATCATCACCGTTTCGCCCAGTGGGACAAACGGGTAACCATGGGGTTGTAACAGCAAGGGGTGGCCTCCACGGTGCGGCGGGTTGCCTTCCTCCCGGTAGGGATGGTGTACGAACTCGGTTACTGTAAGCTCAGCACAGTGGATGGCATTGAGGCGTAGGAATGCCTCGCGTGCTGCGTCCTGAAGGGCTGCCTCTATCAAATCTCTGTCGTAACGTGTATGGAAGCAATAGGGTGACTCGCTCCCAATACAGGCCTCAATTGAAACCGCAGCTTCCCATACTGGGTGTCCCTCAGTACCATGTCTTTTGATCCAGTAGGTGGGTGCGTTCGGGTATCTTAGGCACCATAGCAACAGCTGGAGTTGTGACACGAATCCTTCCTCCCACAGGACCTTGATCTCCCACGATCCAACATGGTCTGACATCTGTTTTGAAGGTAACTTAGGGTCAGAGAGGGGTAATATCAAAACAATTTTAGTAGAGGAATGGGGATAAGAATATGAGTGAAAACATATTTGTTTTGTGAAAGTAGTCTGTATTTTGAAAATAATCCTATGTAGGGATATTTCCCGTTAGCCAGCTAGTCAGGGGTAGGGCGCCAGTTGGTCTTATCCTACAGTCGCATTGCTCTGATACCAGCTCTGTGGACCCCCATTTTTGGAACGGGAATCTTTCGTGTTCATAGTACCATTTCCCTGGATCGAGTAGTTTGGTACCCACGAAATACAGTACTGAATAATCAGGTGCAAATGCACGAATAGTCTTACATCGAAATTATTACAATAATAGGCCCGAAGGCAATATTCAACACATAGGACCTCATGGTCCAGATACAACCCAAAAGTAGAAAATAGGTAAGGCAGCGAAATGAAGGCAGCGGCTTGTCAATTGCCACAGGCAACGACCGGAGACTAAGACCTAGCAAGCGCCATCAGCTTCTTCACCCTCCTGGTAGTAGGCATATGGATCCTCCAAGTCTTCATTTCCACCATCTGAAGGTTTGTGCGTATAGCAAGGGTGAGTACCAACTGTACTCAGCAAGCCAACACGGAAGTGATGCATATGATAGAGTCATCCCAAAGAATGGCTGGGGTTCTTTTGCATAAAGCCAATTTTCAGCAATCTTTTCACAAGCCTAACAGCTAGCCATGTCAAGTTTTAGTTCCATAGTTCATTAAGTCGGCGACGGTTCTGTGTACCATCCATCGTGATCCCATGGGTTCCCGCCTCCGATTTGTCATGGTTTTTCTGGGGAGTCCACCCCTTCTCGCATCTCGAGAAGTTGATCCACCAGTGAATAAGAATCATCATGCAAACCCATCCCATCATTTTAAAGTTTAAAGTCTAGCCAAGCGAAAGTCTTGTCATGATGCTCAATATCCACGAGCACGGCTATTCGAATAGATTGATTCATTCACTTGCGGTGGATGTACACTTTACCCATACTCCGCGATCGCCCAACAAATGAGCCTACGTCCCAACACATGAGACGGTCACGGCAAAGCCTTTCGATAACCTCACTTTGGCGTACCCGCTCCATGAACTTAAGCCCTCATGCACTCTAGCCGTCATTTTCTAGCGGTGAGAGGAGTTCAGCGCACCGGGTAAGGGAAGACTTCATTCATCAAGTTATAATAAATTCCAACTTCCCATCATCCCTGTCAATCTCATTTCATACATAAGAACCACTATGCAAGGGTACCGCCTCCGCTCGGCTATCTACTCCGCTAGGTCTATACCCATTCGAGAAGTACAGTTGTACTGGCTCGTTTCCCGACTATCTCATGGCTCGGTCCTTCTGACTAGGGTCGGCACTTGCCTTTTCCGGAATCCACCCAAATCATCCAGCCACCCCAGTCTAAAACATTTGTTTAGTACTTTCAATTTTTATCAAAACTCATTTTATCATTCTCATGGCAATGTGGTGCTCATGTCTTCACATGCCGTATCTCAACTACCTTCCCTAAGGTAGTTGCCCAAGCATGAAACTCTTCATAAAATCATGAGTATGCACGAATCTAAGAGTAGCATGGCTAAGCAGTTTACCGAAGATATTCTCCGGTTGTATGTATCACATCAAGGGTTACAAGGAATAATTCTAAAGGTAATCCATAACACGGCATGACATAACAAGTATAGGTAATTTTTTGTGTATAGCATGCATGTTTAAGATTGAAAACAACATCATTTCGCAATTGGGATCAATATGTTCAAAGAGTGTGATGACTTGCCTTGCTCGCACGCTTGTTGAGCGGGGTCTTCAACGGGGTCAGTGCCTGCTTCTTCAGGTGCTATCCGTATGTGCGAAAGATTAATTGAATTCAATTAAAATTCAATAAAAAACTGAGAGATCGAAAAGAACCATAAAAATTATGAAAAAGACTCCAAATATTTACCCTAGAATTCTACTTGAGTTCGGGCGAGTATTGCTTAGGGAAAAATCCGAGTTTGAACTCGAGCCGATGCCCTAGGGTTTTCGCAAAAATGACGATCGTAATTATTTGAGAAAATAGATTTAGAAATATCAGCGAAGGGATTTGTGCCCGAGGTTTTGAAGGTTTGAGCACAAAAGAGAAACATATTTAAATGGCAAGAAAGAATTAAACGAAATCCGGATTTAAAAATGACGCGAAACGAAATGTCGGAAAAAGTCCGATTTTGATTTTTCAAATTTTGCTCCAAGAAAACATACAAGAAAATAATTTATTCTTGCCCAAAATTTACTCAAATTAACCCAAAACATTTTCCTAATTTTCTATAATTTTTTCCCTATTTTTCTCTATTTTTCTTTTTCCCTTTTGTCTCTTTTCTTTTTCTTTTTCTTTTCTTTTTTTCCAGCCACTATTCATCGGCCCACAAGGTGTTCGACCGAACACCTCTCCCTCTGCCTTCTCGTCACGGCCGGCGGCCGACGCAAACGCGAGAGGAGGGGGTGGCGGCTCGGCTTACCGGTGATGGCGACGGCAGGGGAGGGTGGCGGAGCTCGCGCACGGCGGCTAGGGCGCTCGGCGGCTCGCGGCGGTTTGCGGCGGCGGCGGCGCTCGAGAGAGGAAGGGAGACCGGAGAGAGAGGGGAGGCTAGGGGCAGCGAGGTGGGGAGAAATGAGGGTTTTGCCCCTCCTTTATAGGCGCAACCGAGCGAGGCAACGGAAAAAAGGGGTGGGGACCGGCGCGGCGGTGCGGCGACGGACGCGCGGCGCGTGGGGTGGCGGGGCCGGCGTGGCGGACGCGGGTGACGCGCAGGCCGGAGCGCGGGCGGGAGACGCGCGGCGCGCGCGGGCGGGGCCGAGTACGCGGGCGAGCGGGTACGGCGGCGAGCGCGTGGCGGCGAGCGCGGAGCGCGGGCGGGCGGGCGCGGCGAGTGCGGGCGACGCGAGGCCGGGCGGGCGCGGGCGCTTGCGCTTGCGCGTGGCGTGCGCGGCGCGGGCGCAGCGCGGCGCGGCTACGGCCGGGCGGCGCGTGGCCGGGCGTACGGCGTCGAACACTTGATGAGCAATGAACAGTGCGATTTCGATTTTTCCCGATTTTCAATTTCATTTTTCCAATTCTAATTTTTCCTTCACTCTATAAATCCCAAATAAATATATGTTATGCCCATAATTAATAAAAAAATATTTTCTAACTTTTTATCACCATTATTTATTTTAAAATATATATTTCCATATTTATTTAAATCCCTTTTCCTAAATTCATAATTCACTATTTTTAATTCAAAATTTTCCTAGATTTCATGTAAATTCCTTAAAATATTTTATGGTCTATTTTATTTCCTAATTAGTTTTCCATAATCGCCAATTAATATTTTATTTCTCAAATACAAATCTTCATAAATCTGCATCCCTTTTTCGATTTCATTTTAAAAAAAATTCCTAACCTTATATTTCGAGATTTTCCTTCCCAACGAAAATCCAAATCGTTTGGTTTTCACAAACACCGAGAGGAATTGTTCTCAACTAAATTCATGCAACTGAGCTGGCAAATAAGAAGCAACAAACACGATCAAACAGGCAATAGGCAAAAGTTTTTGTAAGTTCCGATTGTTACGTTCCGATTTTAATTTTCCTCGATTTTCAGGATGTTACAAGAAGCCACTCCATGAATGTGTCCTCGGTCTCTTTGGTGGGCGTCTGTTAACAGAAGAATTTGGTAAGCCCCAACACCCGAATCGGCTAAAGCGTCCATTGGCTGATACCGAATCAGATAAGGCAAGCCGATGTAGTCGATTTCGGTATGATAACATTGGAGACACTGTCGGATCAAAACGATGTGCTTCATGAGGATTGCCATATAAGGATAGAGTCCTAAAAAAGGTAATTGTATCTATTAATTAGGAAGAGTTTGTTAGTTTCCTATTTTATCTTTAGGAAAGTATGTTAGTATCCGGTAAGGATTCCGTTTGTTTCCTTTTATCTTTAGGATAGTTTGGATTTGTAATATGTTAGGATCTCTGTTTCTCTATTATCCCATGGGTATAAATATGTAAGCCCGGGGTTCATGTAAAGATATCTCTCAATCAATACAATTCGGCGCATCGTCACCCTTTTATTCTTCATCTTCGTTCAACATCGGGCGAAACTTGGCATCCGGCACTGGGCTGCATTGATTAGGTTCGACCTCCAACAAAGGGATAAGTCCAACGTTCTGCTGGATCAGGCTATCATATTGACTATGTCGATGTTGTCCAAGGCTGCATCAGTACATTCGATCTCTTGGATTGCTCTGGTTTAGTTAGCATGCTTGCCTGACTATTTATCATGTCTCTATTAATCTAATCTCAGTATTTCAGTTTAGCCCTATCGGTTGTCTCTCGTTTTAGGGTTTCTGTCGTTATTGGCTAAACTGTTTACTAGATTAGATTGGTTTAGGCATCTACCACCCTGAAAATTAGCCAAGGGCTTGATTGTTTAGATATTTCTTTTCTTTTCATACTTAGTGCTGCATCAGTTTGATCTACTAAGTCGTGATTAGAACCATAATATCTAGCCTGCCTGTTGACTACCACTAAGGGTTTCATCGGGGTTTCAGTCGATGAGTTATCTGGGTATTGCATCGGCTTGTAAGGATTGTATACAAGTTGGATCTAGCCGATTGCAGCAGAGGCGTTATTGAATATTCGATCATTTGGATTTTATGATATCGGACTTCCAGCCAATATGTGTTTTAATCTTTAAATCGTATCTATTTCATCATGTGATTGGTTCATGCAATGTTATATATCATCATGTTATTGTCAGCCGATCACCTTTATATAGATGCCTGTTAAGTACACAACCGATGGATCAAGAGACTTAACTACATTGGTTGATATCGGCATCGGCGTCGACCAATCGGCTGATTCGGATATTAGCCGATCGGCTGATACATTTATAATCGGTTGCTTTACATGACATGTCGGTGGCGGGATCAAAGCGGCGGCACGCCCACGCTTCATTGATTCTAGGACCGCACTGGAGCTAAGCAGATCTCCCAGGCCGATGTGTTGATTTTTCTCGTCAACAGCGTCACCTCGGTTCGGTCTCGACGAGGAGTGGCAGGGACACCTCCCGGTATCTTCTCACCAGGCCTTGGCCACCTCAGAGCATGCCTCGAGGTCGCATATCTACTTTCGGATCCTTGACAAGCGGCTTGCACTAGAAAAAATCGGTCAGCGTAGGCGAGGACAGAGAATTGAAGTGTGAGAGGAATTGGTGAATACTGACACTTACTCTCGGCATCTTCCTTCGCCTTCTCTACCAACTCCAGCCTTGCCTCGACCTTGGCCTTGGTCGCGCCTTGGCAGCCCGGCCTCTCCTCGACATCGACCTTTGCCACCTCGGATGCCGCCAACTTGGCCCTGTGTGCAGCGTTCGAGATTCGAGGAGCTTCTTTGCGCCCTCCTATTGCGCCACCGCCATTTTGGCTGCAGCTTGGCATCCTTGGCGACCGCCTCGAGTTTCTCGGTCCCTGTGCAGCATGAGAGGTTATTTGACGAGCTTGGCAGAGTTCCCGAAAGGGGGTCGGAGAGCTTACGCTAGGAGGCCGCGTCCATCTTTGCCTCCAATTCCCGAAGCTTTGTTTTCGAGGATGGTGATGGGAGAATGACCTCCTACAGATGCAGGAGCATTGAAAAAGAGAGAGGAAGAAGAGTTTGAACAAGGAGCTCAGGGACCTACCAGGAAAAGGTCAGGCAAGCAGCGAAGAGCTTGGACAAACTCTTCTGCCCTCTTCGCCCCACCATTGAGGAGTTGCTCAATCCTTAGCCCGCTATCTGAGGAAGCATGATCGCCACCGCCTTCGATGGTGCCTGCCGCCCCTGCTGCTCCCGACGGCATGGCTTGCTCCTCGGCCATCATAACTGCGAGGGCCCAGGATCTCTTCCAGTTCCACCTCCCCTAGCCCCTCCTCGAAGTCGGCATCCACCCTTTCCCTGGCCACTGCTGCCAATCTCGAGACCGCCTCGGGCCTTTCCTCCGTCATCACGACAAACGCAGTTTCCTCCTCGGCTCCAGCCTTCGACCTTCCCTCGGGCTGGTCGGCTTTCAGAGGGGCGACCGCTACCTCCACGGTTGCCAAGGGTAGGTCAGACCCTCCCTCTTCCTTTGGGGAGGTCTGCTTCGTCATCCTCGATGGCTCTTCGAGGAAGAGGTCGGCATCCTCCACGTCACTGCCCATGCACCCGGTCAGTAAAAAAAGGGGGGAGAGAAAGGGAAGAGGGGGTAAGTTTGGTACAAACATGGTCGAGATCTCGAACCCAAAGCTAATGAGCCTCGGCACCTTCTTCGGGGGCCCGCTCGAGCCTAACAATGAGGTCGTGGGCTGTGCTTCGATCCCTTCCGATCCCTCCTCATCGGAGGTGATCACGAGCTTGCACTTGATGCCAAGGAGCTTTAGTCTCCCCGGCGCTGCCCTCCATACCTCCGGCTTTTGCTTGGAGAGCTCGGGCTCTTTCCCCTTTGCCTCCGGCGTATCGCGGGGGAGTCGAGCCCTCGGCCACTCCTGCTTGGCCACCGCCTCCCGTGGGATCGGCGACAATGACACGAAGACTTCCAGACCCTGTCAAGTGTCAGCACCTGGTAGGTGAGACACCGAATACACAAACAAACAAAAATTTAGGCAAAGAGAGTGGTCGGGATTACCTCTGGCCGCGGATGGAGGAGGCTGAATGCCCTTGGGCCCCCTTTGCTAAAGTCGGCCGCGCTGGAGAAGAAAGTCCCCAACCTTTGGCCCATGTGCTTAAGGGCCGCCATCTCCTCTCGAGCCGGGTCCTGTCTGCCCGAGTACTCGTAGGCTGCCTTCACTCTATCCTTGCAGGGCTGCAGTCCTCGGAGGGTGAAGTTGCAGGCCACCTGAGCTCTGATCAGGCCCTATTCCTGGAGGGCCTCGATTCGGGCCACCACCTCCTCCACTTGATCTTGCTCGGCATCAGGGTAGGGTGCTGACCAGGTAGCCATCGGGATCGGTTCCTGGTATATCTCAAGGGAGAGAGGCAGTTCGTGGTTTCCGATATAGAACCACTCGGCGTGCCACCCCTTGTTGGAGGAGGTGGGGCAAATGGGGATGTAGCGCTGGGCCATCTTCTCCTAGAAATGAATCATGGCCCCACCGACCACACCACCGACTGTTCGCTGGAGGCAGAAGTAATGATGAAATAAATTAAAGTGTGGGTCTATCCCAAGATAGGCCTCGCACATGTGGATGAAGAGAAATTTGGAGAATGGAGTTGGGATTAAGGTTGCAGAGAGAGATATCGTAGTAGTTGAGCAGGCCTCGGACAAAGGGGTGGGCCGGTACTCCAAAACCGCAAAGGAAGGAGGAAAAGACCACCAGCTCACCAGAGTCGGGGGTCGGGAACGGCTCCCCCCATGCTGGTCGCTGCTCCATGATCTCCAGTGGCGAGAGGACGCCGGCTTGCACCAACTCCTGCATCATCTCGCTCCCGGCGCGCGAGGGGACAAAGGTCGAGCTCCGCTCGGAGCCTTCTCTACCGCTGGTCGATCCCTTCCCACATTTCTTCAAGGTCTTCTTTACGGGTGCCATTGGATTCAGCGAAAACAATCGTCGACCCTTGCGGTAGCACACCACACAACGACAATGGAGATGGTGGCCTTGTGCACTAGAGCGGCAAGGAGCCAGGAGGCGAAAGTGATGGCGCAAGTACGAAGAGTTTGTGAATTTTGAGTGAAAAGGGCATGAAGGAGGAAGAAGGCCAAACGGTGGGGCTTAAGAGGGGGCCATGATGGGTCTGACAACGCTATTTTCGGAAAGCACGCAACACCATTAGCGGCATGTGCGGGGCACCCGAGGCGCCCCGGCCCATCTGGCTCCCAGGCTACCACGTCACCCCAGCGGTTGATCAGGGCCATTGATTACCCCGAGCGGTTAACGGTGGTACGATGCGCTTTATGCGCCACAGTGAAACCATCATCGGGCCCGCCACTCCACCCGAGCGACAAATCTCGACCGTTGGATCCGTGAGCCGTTGGGGATAACTGGGAAACCTGACGTATGATCAACCGTTATGTGACCTTAGTCTTCACGGCCTTAATGGGACGTGACTGGCCAATAGTTCAAACCGTCAGCGGCCCACGTGCATAGCGCGTGCCCCAAGTCTAGGCAACTGCCTGACGGCCAACCCCTCAAGATCTTCCTCCGACCACGCCGACCACCATCAACCTCCGGGCCATGATATCTCGGTCATCAGCCTTCGGGCTATGGCCTCGAGCCAACCACCATCAGCCTCTGAGCTATGGCATCTCGGTCATCAGCCTTCGGGCTATGGCTTCGAGCGACCACCATCAGCGTCTGAGCTATGGCAACTCGGCCATCAGCCTCCGGGCTGATGGCTTCAAGCCGACCCCCATCAGCCTCCGAGCTGAGGCACCTTGGCTATCGGCATTTGGGCAATGGTCACTCGCCGACCGCCATCGGGCCCCTAGGCAATGGCTCTCCTTATCCCACCAAATGCCACCAATCCAAAGACGATGTCCTGAAGATATCTTGATGGTGATGTTTTTGGACATGACCCTAGGCATGGATGTATCATCTAGCCCCACGCTCGGGGGCTGCACCTAGCAGGTGCACCTAGGCGATGCATCTGCCAGAGCATGCTTAGAATGTCACGAAGACTTTGCCCATGGTTCCAACCAGGAAGAACTTTGACCCTAGGCCCAGATGTCCCATCTGGCCCTAGGCTTGGGGGTTGCACCTGCCGAAGCATGTTCAAAAGACCTCAATAGCCAGCCGTGGGACCTAACCAAGAAGAATTCAAACCCTAAGGGCGAATATTCTATTCACCCCTAGGCTCGGGGGCTGCTGTGGGGGTATCACCCTGGGGTAGCTCATAGAACGGAGTTAAGATTAGCTGAGGTCGGACTGGTAGTCCTCGAGAGGGGGTCAAAAGCCCGACCTTCCCTCTATTCCGACTTCAGCGTTCTATCCTAACTTTGGCTCATTAGCTTGACCCTAGATCTCCTTGGGAGGAAGGCTTGCTTCGTAAGGATCGCAGAGGAGACAAGGAGGGGACAACCCGACAGAAGATGATGTCCCCCGATAGGACTGCGCAGAAGATACCTGTGGAGGACAGATCCCAAGGCAAGATTGTGGGGGGTACCACCCCGAGGTAGCTCACATAACGGAGTTAAAATCAGCTGAGGTCGGACTGATAGTCCTCGGGAGGGGGTCAGAAGCCCGACCTCTTCATGGGGTCGGGCGCCCCGATCTTTCCTCTGTTCTGACTTCAGCGTTCTATCGCGATTTTGGCTCATTTGCCCGACCCCAGATCTCCTTGGGAGGAAGGCTTGCTTCGCAAGGATCGTAGAGAAGACAAGGAGGGGACAACCCGGCAGAAGATGACGTCACTCGATAGGACTGCGTAGAAGGTACCAGCGAAGGACGGATCCCAAGGCAAGATGGAGCACGAGATACCCACGACGTGCATGACCCAAAGAATCTCTATGTACTTTTCAGATGATGTTTGTACTTTCTTTTTAGCTTTTAGTCTTAGACTTCTTGCCCCCCAAGTCCTCTTGTAACTGTCTCTCTTGAGCTATAAAAGGAAGGGTTGGACACACGGGCGAGGGGTATCGATTCTTTGGAGGCCATATCCAATCTCTAGAGCCCCCAAAACTCACACCATTGTACTCTGATTCATACACTACCCCAACAAAGAGCACATGACGTAGACTTATTATCGTCGAGAGGGCCGAAACTGTCTAAAATCCTTGGCTCGAATTGTCTCCGAGTCGACCATCGTATCCTTTTGGTAAACGTCTCGACCACTCATTCACCTCCTCGGGTAGCCCTCTTGGAGGACTGGTTGACCACCCGTCGACACATGCTCTAAGTAAACACAATAAATTATTGGTCTAGAATAGGTACGGTAAATTGTAAATAAAAATATTGCTTACCTTTGTAGATACATGTCGGATGTATCTACGAAATCAGTAGATTGATTTAAAAAATCAATATACTAATTACCTTGATTAGCGATACTATTCAAATTGGAAGTAGTCACCCAGATTAATGCCTCATGGTCGACGATATTGAACTGTTGTTTTCCACAATGGCGATGTCAGCTCTGAGGTAGTTGGCACGGACCGAGGTCTCACAGCCGAGTTCTCTGTAGTGGCAGCGTTTTGAAGCTTGGCCGATCTTGATAGATCGATTTGTTGGATGATGATGGTATTGATCTGGTCAGGTTATATCTCTCGAATCCGAAGTTTCCGAAGTACCCTCATCGAAAAATCCACATCGGCAATGTCTTGATGAACATTAACATGATGAGGGTTCTGATCTAGAAGAGAACACGCTTAGGTTGGGTTATATCTCTTAGGTCTGAAGTGGTCGAAGAGTTTTTCGTTGGAGAATCTGCCTCTTGAACCCATCTTGTAGAAATCATCCGAAGTCGTCGAAGAGTTTTTCATCGGAGAATCAAGCCTTTTGAACCCATCTCGTCAAAACCTTGAAGCACCAAGTTCCCTACCTGGCGCTCCACTGTCGACGGGCTATACCCGCAGAGTGGTATTTGTAGAGTATGGGGATTGTTAGAACCAGGTTATACGCGAGATTGAGGTAAAGAGATGGGAGACAGGGTTTTATATAGTTCAGGACCCTTAACTGATAGGTAATAGCCCCACTCTTGTTGGCTGAAGCCGATGGTTCTTTTATATATCGGAATCACACGAGTATAATATTTGGGATGACCTAATCTAGTCTCTGTCGGCAAGGCAGCATGGGGCTCTCACACGTAGTCGACGGCTAGTGTACTCTTGTCGACGAAATTGGAGGTAGCTCTAGATCTCTCTTGTTGGCTTTTGGCTTCGTATTGGGTTTGTCTAGATCTATCTTGGTATGTTCCCTCTCCTTCTAGGGTCTTGTATTTATAGCATTGATTACATTCTCCTTCAAGTAGAACACGGAGAACTAAAACATAATACGGGTTAAGGAGACATTGTCTTCCCTGAGTAGGACTCTGACACCTTCTATTCTAAGAAGATAATTTCCTTCTATATTTGTCGTATTTTCTTAATTAAATGATACCTTCTCGTATACTATTAGGTATATGATATTTCTATATACCACAAACCCATGTATAGGAAGTATGCATTATCATTGACATTGATATGGATACTCCTCTATTTAACATCAGATATCCCAGTTCCCTTTGCAACAACTCCTAAAAGAGATGAGCAAGGAACAATCTCACGGAAGATTGGGATTAGGAGAAGAGAAAGCCTTTGGAAGCACGAAGACAAAAAAATCACATGAAATAGATGGTAATTTTTCCCCCAAAGTTTGAATCAAAAGATCATACTCTCAGTAGGAGCCGGATCTCGATTGATCCCAACTTTACTAAATAAGGACATTGAAATAATTTGATAGGCTTGACTAAACAAGAATATTGGCAATCCTAAATTTTTTTTGTTGTGAGCCCATAGAACAACCAATGCATGAAGGAAAAGGATATTGACTGCCCTGTAAAGCTAGCTTTAGAATTAAGAAACAGGGTGCATGTATGAGTGAAGCATCTATGCCATATTGTTAATTTTGGTAATTAATGACAAACGCTAATTGTGGACTAACTATTTTATTTGAGTGACACAATTGAGTTAGGACCACATGATGTATATGCCAAGGATGATTACCATGGATTAAAACTGATGGCGCAAAACAATGGGATGAAGGTGGTAAATCTAGCCTTTTGCTTTAATTGATTGAGGCATTGGGCGATTGAATTTTTGCTATGTTTATTTCTAGCTTTGTCGTATTATCAAGAGGGGTAATAACTTTGGTAAAGAAGTGATCAAAATGTCACATTAGCTCATATGCAAGAGGGCTTGGTTCGATTAATTTTTCTATCAAAATTTTCTATCTCTAGCCGGTCTGACCACAGTGTCCTGGCCGGTCTAACCAGGCCGGTGAAACATCTAGGCCCCGGTTGTTAATTTTGGTAATTAATGACAAGTGCTAATTATGTACTAACTATTTTATTTGAGCGATAAAATTTAAGTTAAGACCACATGATGTATATGCAAGGATGATTACCACGGATTAAAGTTGATGGCGCAAAGTTGTGACACACTAAAAATCGCCTAAATATAAATTGTTGTGAATAGGTAATTTTCATAAATTATTTAATAAGTAAAGGAAGTGTTTGAATACAAATTTATGAAAATTTAAACATCAAATTGATCTAGATAAAAGTTTATTAAATACTTTGAGTGTCCAAGTATTTCGGAGTTTTCCTCGAATTATTTGAGCATTGGAAGTATTTCTAGTAAATAAGACATCATTTCAGCATTTACTTAAATTAAAAATCAAATTTCAAATCCCTTCCAAGCCCTGGGCAAAATCTTGCCCACCTCCATCTCTCTCCCGTCGGCCTGTCTTTCTCTTCTTGGGCCTCGACCAGTCTCACCCGCCGGTCCATCGTACCTCCTCCCCTCTCTCCTCTTGCTGACATGTGGGATCAGACCTATATGTCAGATCCATCTCCTAGCTCGGCCCAGAGTCCCGCATGCGCCCGACACCGCTCGACCGAGCCGTATCCTGTGCAAAATCCAGTTTCTTTCCCCTCCATTGAAAAGCTTGGAAAGGTGCTTCAAGGGTAAGAACACTCTAAACAAAATTTTGACTGAGCAACGGTGCATCCTTAACAAGGAGGAACTTGGATTCATTCCAAAGAAGGGTAAGGAACCTTCTCACCATGCCACTTGGTTTGTCAAGAGCAATGGTAAGTATTTCAACAAGTGGCTTGTGGTTGGGCATATGGTAAATGATTGCCCCAATGGTAAGCCTTCTAAGACTTGTGTGTTTGATTCTCATTATATGCTCAGAAGGGCTCATGATGGTACCATTTATGCTAGATATAGATCTTCTTTTGTAAGTGAATTACCACAACGGTGGGAGCCATTGGGTGCTTGATAGTGGGTGCACTCAACACAAGACCGGTGATAGGAAAATGGTCATTACATTTGAAGTGGGAAACAAAGAGCAAGAGAGAGTGACTTTTGGACATAATAGCAAACAAAAGGTAATTAGGTTAATTAGGTTAGGTAAAGCTGCCATCTTCAATGATCTATCAATTTCAAATGTCTCTCTTGTTGAGTCTCTAAATTTCAATTTGCTTTCGGTTACTCAAATTTGTGATCTTGGTTTGTCATGCACATTTAACCCTCAATAAGTTCTTGTTACTAGCCTTCATGATAACTCATTTGTTTTTTAAAGGGTTTCGTTATGAAAATCTTTATTTGGTTGATTTCTCTACAAGTGGTGCAAATTTAAAAACTTGTTTAGTTGCAAACTTCTTTGGGTTGGCTTTGGCATAGGAGGCTAGCCCTATAAATCAATTGAGCAAACTTTCAAAACGTGATCTAGTTGTGGGCTTAAAAGATGTGAAGTTTGAGAAGAACAAGCTTTGTAGTGTTTGTCAAGCTAGCAACCAAGTTCCATCATGCAATTTGGTTGCTAGCTTGACAAGCACTACAAAGCTTGTTATGTAATGGTCGTACGCACTCATTGAGTGTGTATGACCATTACATAACAATCCAAAGAACATTAGGGACATAAATACGGTGATAATTGGAATCATATACATATGATATCCTCTAATTATTCTTCCCCACTCCATCTCGCATGTACGGCTTCACGGTATTCTCAGTAGATGCTTCTACAAGTTTAATCTTATTTTGGAATTGAGTATACAGGGGCATCCTATCATACTGGTTATAATCTTTGACATCTTCGACCCCATCAACTCTCAAGATCTTTTGCTTTTCGTGTAGAACTATTTTTTTGTTCACATTATCAGGGTCCCTAACGTAGAACACATGTGCCACATGATCAGCGAGTACCCACGGATCATCCTTGTGACCTACATTGTTGAGGTCAACAACAGTAAGCCCGTACTTGTCAACATAAACACCGCTTGGGTGTTTGACCCACTGGCACTTAAATAGAGGGGTTTGCATTGTGAGGCCATAGTCGACTTTCTAGATTTCTTCAATGAACCCAAAGTATGTATTTTTTTTGCCCCGAGGCATCCATTGCCTCCACACGGACGCCGTTGTTTTGAGTGATGGTCTTATTATCCTGGGTTTCGTGCAAAACGTGTATCCATTAATGTCATATCCTTGCCATGAATTGACTATACTTGATGCACACATGACAACCTCTTCATAGTAATTTTGTTAGTGGTTTATACATCTGGTAATTTATGTTTTCCCAACCAATCTGTGAAGCAATGCTTGTGTTCTTTCATTATCCACTCATTTGTGTGTCCCTTGTTGTTAGCTCTTACAATTTTGAGGTGTTGCTCGATGTATGGCTCAACAATAGCAAGTTGGGCCAGAACGCTGTAGTGAGCTTCTCAAATTGATTTCTAGTCATGGTTGACGAATCTCTTCTTTTCCTTCGTTCCCCTCCCAGCAAATCTGCTCTTGTGTCGAGGTACTAGTGCTCCAATTGCCTTTTCATCTTTTAGGTAATCGATACAACACTCGATGACCTCTTCTATATTGTATCCCTCAATCATTGATCTCTCTGGGTGGGCACGATTTCGTACCTAGCCCTTCAAAATGGCCATGTAACACTTGTACGACCACATTTGATGTAGGTACAACGGGCCAATTGCAATTATCCGAGGCACTATATGAACCATGAGGTGCTCCATCATATTAAAATATGATGGAGGAAGCACATCTCAAGTTTGCATTGAGTCCCATGTGAGAATGAACAAAGAAGTGCTAACTCTTCAGGATTGATGACCTTCTGTGATACTCCATTGAAAATATAGCACATTTTTGTGATATCAACCTTTACATGTCCTGGTTTGATGGCCCTATAAATGGTGAGAAACATGGTGAGCATGACATGACAATCGTGTGAATTATAACCGGATACCGACAAATCTTTCATGGAGACTAGATGCCTGATGTTTGATGAGAAATTTATGGGCACTTTAACATCGCAAAGGGACTTACAAAATGCTGCATGTAAACAAGCTTGTTGGAACCTAGGAGGTACCTGTAGTACGTTCCATTCAAGCAGATCACACATCTTGTTTTCCCTTTAATTTTCCCCAAAACTGAAAACATCATAGGGTAATCATTAATGATAACAAAAATGATGGCCTTCTTTGTGAAGTATTGTCTTAAATACTCGTCCCACACATTCATCCTAGATTTTCATAAATCTTCAATATCTTCTATCAATGGATCAAGAAATACATCAATATCAATAGCTGGATGCTGGAAGCCTTGTATTAGGACACAAAGTAGAATGTACTTTTACTTCTGACAAAGCCAGTTAAGAAGATTGTACATGGTTAGAAGCACTGACCAAGTGTTATGTGAGTTGCTCATGTCTCCAAAAGGGTTCACTCCATCAGTACCTAGTGCAAACCTAATATTTCGTGGGTCTTTAGTAAATTTTGGGTACAATGCATCAAAGTTTTTCCATTGACGAGCATCCGCTGTGTCGATCCCCGTTTTTGAGGATGGGAATCATTTGTGTTCATAGTACCATATCCCTGGATCAAGTAGTTTGGTACCCATGAATACAGTTCTGAATTACCAGGTGCAAAGTGCACGAATAGTCTTACATCAAATGCATTACAATAATAGGCCCGAAGGCAATATCCAATACATATAGGACCTACTGGTCCGGATACAACCAAAAGCAGAGTTTAGATAAGATAGCAGTCGGAAGGCAGCGGCATGTCGATTGCCACAGGCATCGACCGGGTACTAAGACCTAGTAGACGCCTTCTCCTCCTTCACCCACCTGGCAGTAAGCATAGGGGTCCTCCAGTTCTTCGTTTCCTCCATCTGAAGGTTTGTGCGTGTAGCAAGGGTGAGTACCCAACGTACTCAGCAAGTCGACACGGAATGATGCACATGATAGGGTCATTAAAGGATGGCTATGGTTCATTTGCACAAAGCCAATTTTCACAAATCATTTCACAAACCTAACTTCTAGCCAGGTCAAGTTTTAGTTTCAGAGTATATTACATCGGTGACGGTTCTGTCTACAATCCATCGTGATTCCAAGGATGGCTTCCAGCCTCCAGTTCATCATGGTTTTTCGGGGAGTCCACCCCTTCTCGAAGTTCAAGAAGTTGAGTCCACCAGCACACAAAATCATTATGCGATCCCAACCCATCATTTTAAAACTTATGAGTCTAGCCACGAGAGAAACTTGTCACGTCGCTCATTAACCGTGAGCACGACTATTCGAATAGATTGATTTACTCACACTGCAGTGGATGTACACTTTACCCGTACTCCGCAACTGCTCATTCAATGAGCTTTCATCCCTTCATATGGGATGGTCACGGCAAAGCCTTTCGATAACTTCGCTTTGGCAGTACCCGCTCCATGAACTTAAATCCTCTTGCACTCTAGCAGTCCTTTCCCAGCAGTGAGAGGAGTTCTGGCGCTCCCAGGGTAAGGGAAAACTTCACAACATTCTCAATCATTACTCAACACTTAGGTCGCAGCTTTATCTCAATAACCAGAACCACCTCTTCACTCAAGAACCACTATGCAGGGATACTGCCTCCGCTCGGCCATCTACTCCGCTAGGTCTATACCCATTCGAGAAGTACGGTTGTACTGGCTCGTTCCAGGTTATAAGTCTCATGGCTCGGTCCTTAATTGACCAGGAATGGTTCTTGCCTTTACCGGAATCCACCCAAATCCAACCATCCGCCCCAGTCTAAAAACATTGGTTTTGTACTTTTTATTTTTCCATCAAAACTATTTTCATCATGTTCAAGGCAATGTGGCGCTAATGTCTCCACATGTCATATTCCAACTATCTTCCCTAAGATAGTTGCCCAAGCACGAAGCTTCTTTGTAAAATCATGAGTATGCACGAATCTAATATAAGCATGACTAAGCATTTTACCGAAGATATTCTCCGGTTATATCAAGCATAGGTATTCATTTGTGTATAGCATGCATGTTTGTAATTTAAATCAACATCATTTTGCAAAATAGGATCAATATGTTCAAAGGGAAGTGTTGACTTGCCTTGCTCGCACGCTTGTTGGACGGGGTCTTCAACGTAGTCACTGCCTGCTTCCTCGGTTGCTATCCGTACGTGCGAAAAATCAATTGAATTCGATCAAAATTCAAATAAAAATACCGAGAGATCGAAAAGAACCATAAAAACGACTCCAAACGTTTATCCTAAAATTCTAATCGAGTTAGGGCGAGAGTTTCAGGATGAAATCCGATTTGAAAAGCGAGTTCAGGATTTTAGGGTTTTCGCAAAACATCGATCCAATTTGATTAAGAGAATAAAAAGCACTGATAAAAAAGAATTGGTATTCGATGTTTTGGAGGTCCGAAACCGAAAGAATATATTTTTATAGCAAAAAGAAAATAAACAAACCCCGAGTAAAAACGACGCGAGAGCGAAATCTCCGAAAGTCCTATTTTGAATTCCGAATTTTGCACAGAGAAAATACACGAGAAAACAATATATTTTTGCCCAAATATTTTCCCAAATATTTTGTAAATATTTTTCCTAATTTTTCTGAATTTTTCCATATTTTTCCCTATTTTTTCCCTTTATCCTATTTTCTTTCTTTTCCTTTTTTTCCTTCCTTTTCTTTTTCTTTCTCTCCCTTCCTCTGTTTTTCCCCCGCGCTCCCTCCCTTCTCTGTTTTGGCCGACGGCCAGCGCAAGCGCAAGGGGTGGTGGCCCGGGCTTACGGCGGCGACGGTGACGGCGAGGAGGCGGCGGAGCTCCGCGCGCGGTGGACGACGGCGGCGGCCCGGCGCACGGCGCGACGGCTGACTACGACGGCGATGGCTTGTGGTGTGGAGGAAACCGACGAGTAAGAGGGGAGAAAGAGGCGGCGAGGTGGGGGAAGAACGGAGAGGGCTCCCCTTTTTATAGGCGGCCGAAGAGGGAGCGAAGGAGGGGGGCCGGCGCGCGCGGCGCGAGCGCGCGCGCGCGCGATGGCAAGGGCCGGGCGTGGCACGGCGCGGCGCGTGTCACGCGTGTGGGCGGGACGCGTGGTACGGCTGGTGTGGCGTTGAGCACGTGGCGTGCAATGAACAGTGCCGATTTGTAATTTCCCCGATTTATTTTCCTAATTTCCAAATTCTATTTCCTTACCCCTCTAAAATTTAAAATAAAATATAGCATACCCAAAATTAAGTTATAAAATATATTTTCAACCTTTTCACCCACTTTTATTATTTTAAAAATATATTTCACATATTTAATTTAATACTTTTTCCTAAATTCCAGAAAATTCTATTTTGATTCAAAATAATTTCTAGACTTCATATATATCCTTTAAAAATATTTTATCACTCATTTTGCTCACTAATTACTATTACTCAATCACCAAAATAATGTTTTGATCCCAAATATATATTTTTATAAATCCACAACCCTATTCTATTTTATATTTAAATTTCCAACCCAAAACTTCGAAATTTTTCTTCCTAGTGGAAATTCAAATCGTTTGAATTTTCTCAAACACCAAAATGAATCACTCACATATAAATTTATGCAACAAAGCTGGCAATTAAGAAGCAACAAACACGAGGAGAAGCAATGAACCAAATGTTTTTGTAGGATCCGATTTTAATTCTCGGTTTTTAAATTCTCCGATTTTCGGGTGTTACAAACCTACCCCTAACAATAAATCTCGTCCTCGAGATTTCTTACCGTTCGCGGAATAGGTTCGGGTACTCGGTCTTCAAAAAGTCTTCTTTTTCCCAAGTGGCTTCATCTTCAGTGTGGTTGCTCCATTGCACCTTGTATATTCGCCACGTCTTGGTCCTAGTCTTTTTCTCGGTTTCGTCCAAAATCTTTACAGGGTGTTCGGGGTATGTAAGGTCTTCGCTGATAAGGACGTCTTTCATGGGAATTTGCTCTTCCGGTACTTGCAAACATTTCTTCAGTTGTGATACGTGAAAGACGGGGTGTACATCGGAAAGATTTTTCGGCAGGTCCAGTTGATAGGCCACTTCGCCTCTTCTGGCGCTTATCGGGAAAGGTCCAACGTATCTTGGCGCCAGTTTTCCTTTGACCTTGAACCTCTTGGTTCCTCTTAGCGGCGAAACTTTTAGGTACATAAAGTTGCCTACTTTGAATTCCAACTCTCTTCGGTGAGTGTCCGCATAGCTCTTTTGCCGGGTCTGGGCTACCTTAAGCCAATCTCTTATCAGACGAACTTTCTCTTCGGCTTCCCTAATGATGTCTTGTCCAACTACGACTCGCTCACCGGTCTCCAACCACATCAACGGAGTTCGGCATCTTCGTCCAAACAAAGCCTCGTTTGGCGACATCTTCAGACTAGCTTGGTAGCTGTTGTTATAGGAGAACTCTGCATAGGGCAGGCATTTCTCCCAGTCCTTAGTAAAATCCAATGCACAGGCTCTTAGCATGTCCTCAAGGACTTGGTTTGTCCTCTCAGTTTGTCCATCAGTCTAAGGGTGATAAGCAGTACTGAAGGCGAGGTGAGTTCCCAATGCCTCGTGAAACTTATCCCAGAAGTGAGATGTGAATTGAGTACCACGATCTGACAAAATCCTTTTGGGTACTCCATGTAGGCACACAATTCTGGACATGTATAGCTCTGCCAATTTAGCTCTGCTATACTGAGTCTTGACTCGGATAAATTGGGCAGTCTTAGTCAGTCTATCCATGATCACCCAAATGGAATCGTATCCTGTAGCAGTTTTGGGTAGTCCCACTATAAAGTCCATACCTATTTCATCTCATTTCCACTCAGGGATCTTGAATGGTTGTAGTAATCCTGCTGGTCGCGGATGCTCAGCCTTAATTCGTTGGCATACATCACATATGGCCACATATTCCGCTACGTCTCTTTTCATGTTGGGCCACCAGTATTCCGTTTTCAAATCCTGGTACATTTTGGTGCTCCCCGGGTGTAGCGAGTAGGCTGACTCATGGGCTTCTTTTAAGATTAGCCTTCTCAATCCGCCTTTCTCCGGTGCGTAAATCCTTTTACGATACCATAGGATTCCATCATTGTCAGCTACGAATTCTTTGGCCAGTCCTTCGGCCATGTGCTCCTTGATTAGCCGGATTTCCTCACAGTCCTTCTGGGCTTCCTTAATCTGACTTTGGAGGAGAGGTTGTATCTCCAACGAATTCAGTTGTCCATGAGGAATCAGCTGTAGGTTAAGCCGAGCCATCTCTTCTTGAAGCTCGTTGGCCATACATTCTATCCTTAGTTGGTTGCACTGGGCTTTGCGGCTCAAAGTGTCGGCTACAACATTGGCCTTGCCAGGGTGGTAATGGATTCCTAGGTCATAATCCTTGATTAGCTCCAGCCATCTTCTCTGGCGTAGGTTAAGGTCTGTCTGGGTAAAAAAATATTTCAACCTCTTGTGGTCTGTGTATATATCACAATGGTTTTCAATAAGGTAGTGCCTCCAAATTTTTAAGGCATGCACCACTGCGGCCAATTCTAAGTCATGGGTGGGATAATTCTCCTCATGTGGTCGCAGTTGTCTTGAGGCATAGGCCACAACCTTTCCATCTTGCATCAACACGCCTCCTAATCCTTGTCGGGATGCATCACAGTATATGACGAAGTCTTTCCGGTTGTCCGGTAGGACTAAGATTGGGGCGGTGGTTAACTTTTCTTTGAGCTGGTCAAATGCCTGTTGATACTGCTCAGTCCATGCATACTTCTTTTCCTTCTTCAATAGTTGGGTCAGGGGTCGGGCTATCTTAGAAAATCCTTCAATAAACCTCCGATAATATCCAGCCAATCCCATGAAACTTCTAATCTCCGTTACTGACTGGGGTGCTTTCCACTTGGTAACAGCTTCGACTTTGGCGGGGTCTACTGATATGCCTCCAGCTAAGATTACATGTCCTAGGAAAGCTACTTCCTTAAGCCAGAATTCACACTTGCTGAATTTGGCGTATAGCTGATGCTCTCGCAGTTTCTCTAGTACCAGGAACAAATGTGCTGCGTGTTCTTCATCATCCTTGGAATAGATGAGGATATCATCAATGAATACTAGCACGAACTTGTCCAGATATTCCATAAATACTTTGTTCATGAGGTTCATGAAGTAGGCCGGGGCATTGGTCAGTCCGAAGGACATCACTGTGAACTCGTACAAGCCGTAGCATGTAGAGAACGCAGTCTTGGGTATATCGTCAGTCCTAATTTTCAGCTGATGATATCCAGATCGAAGATCGATCTTTGAGAACACTCCAGCTCCCTTGAGCTGATCGAACAGGTCGTCGATTCGAGGTAAAGTGTAATTGTTCTTAATGGTAACTTCATTCAATGACCGATAGTCTGTGCACATTCTCATGCTTCCATCCTTTTTCTTAACAAACAGCACTGGGGCTCCCCACGGTGAAGAACTAGGGCGTACGAAGCCTTTCTCTTGCAGTTCCCTTATTTGCTTCTTGAGTTCCTCCAATTCGTTCACCGGCATCCGGTAGGGTCTCTTAGCTATGGGGGCGGTGCCAGGCATGAGGTCTATGATGAACTCTATGTCTCGGTCTGGGGGCATTCCCGGTAGTTCCTCAGGAAATACATCCGGGTAATCCTGGATTACTGGCATTCCAACTATGGGCAGCATGGTGAATATTCCAGTAGCTCGGTCACAGAGCATAGGGTCTTGATCCATGGCTACTATCATTGGTGATCCCCATGGGGTAGATAAGGTAACTTCTCTTCGTCCACAGTCTAATACCCCTTGGTTCTTGGTTAACCAATCCATTCCTAATATGATGTCCAAGGTTTGGGGTGGCAAAACGATAAGGTTGGACAGGAATACCACGTCCTTGATCCGAATGGGCACCTTAATGCACGCATGGGGTATAGTTATATCTCCCCCGGGTGAATGTACTACCATTGGTCTCTTAAGGTCTACTCGGTGCAAGTTGTGCTCTTTGCTTATTCTTGACGACATAAATGAATGCGAAGCTCCAATCAAACAAAACTTTAACTGGTGCAAAATGGATAGAAAACATACCCATTAGCACGCTTTGGTCCTCCTGATCTTCCTCAGCACGCGCATGGTTAACCTGACCACGGCGGAATCCGGTTGCAGCTTCCTTTGGTTGGGGCGTTCTGAACAAACTGCGTCCAGGTGTTGGAGCGGGGGTTCCTCGTACTGCGATGGCGTTGGCTCCGGTGCGGTTTGGGGTGTTGTGCGGCTTAGGGCAGCTGTTGGCGTAATGCCCAAATTCTCCGCAATAGAAGCAGTTGACATTCCTGGTTCCTGGGGCTGCCAAGGTAGGTGCCGGAGTGCGAGACGATGTTGCAGGTGGCCTGCTGACGTTGCCGGGTGCGGCAGGGCGATTGGTTGCCACTATGGCTGACTTCCAACTTGACGGGGTTCCTCCTTTAGGTCGCTGGGGTGTTCCTTGAATTGGACGGGCCATTGCAAGCCTTCTCTTTCGGTTGTTTTCAACCGTCCTTTGGTCATGCTCAAGACTCACGACCTTGTTGATGAGGCTCTGGAAGCTGGCGTGGTCCTGACCGATCATCGGTCCTCTCAACTCGTCGTTCAGTCCTTCGATAAACTTATCCATCTTCTCTTCTTCATCTGCCAGGTCGCTTGTGGTGTAACGTGCAAGCTGCGTGAACCTGTTAAGGTACTCTTGTACCGTGGTGTTGCCTTGGCGCAGCCTACGGAACTCATTCTTCTTCATCCTCATGACTGCAGCAGGTACGAAGTTTTCATGGAAGGCTGCCGTGAATTCTTCCCAAGTTGGTTCACCGGCATCTTCGGCCCGAGTTTCCTTGTAGGTGTCCCACCAGTCACTTGCGGGACCTTCCAGCTGATTAGTGGCGAAGACGACTCTGATAGCTTTCCGTACTCGGACGAGAGTCAACTTCTTCTCTATTACCCTTAGCCAATCTTCGGCATCCATGGGTTCATCTGCCGAGGAGAATGTCGGTGGCTTTGCCCTATAATTTCACCGAGGTTCAATCCTCCGCGTTGTCCTTGGTTGTTGGAAATAGCTTGAAGTAGTTGGGTCTGTAAAGCCATGACTTCGGCTAGGGTGGAGGGGTTAGGCTCTGGTGGGTTCTCAGTAGCTGTTGGGGCTCTGTGACGATGCACCATCTGAACAACGTGGATAAGGTAAGAGACTTGATTCGCTAACGTCATGATACTAAGGAATTTTTCTTTGAGTTGTTTAAGGTGATCTTTCAAAGCAAGCTTGGTGGAATAAACTCATTTATGACATAACATGGAACTTCTTATCAGTTCATAGATGTTATATCAGGGGGATACATTGGACATGTGTAGTCCATACAACACAATACGACAACACTAACATCGATCTAGGGTCTCATACATAAAGGGGTAGGGGCATGGTCATTGCTGTCTTAACTCCATCCAAAGCAAGACCAGAGTTGCTGCAAATATCCGAACTAGTCATCCAGCCATCCGCACGATCCAGGTGCTGGTAGAGGGTGATCCTTGGCCGAAGCGAATCGAAGTCCCCATGGCTCAATGGTAGTGGCCTCGGAGTCATGTCCGATCCTCCTGCTTGGTGGCCTGGTACTCTTTCGGGCAGTCCAGAGGGTGATAGGACCTCCGGTGAGTGTCATGCGACGGGTAGGAGTTTCCTCCTCTGACGGATCTGTGTCACTGAGCTCCCACTTGACCTCCATGGGTTCTGCCTTAGATTCGGAGTCAGTGTTGATTTGGATGGGGTTATCCTCTCCCGAACCAGGCTCGGATGGTGCAGCCGTGGAAATCAGGGTGGGCTCCGATGAGGTAGCAGCAGCAGGGTCGATCAGGTATGGTCCTGACTCTGTGCTTAGCATGAAGGCTTGCTCCATCATGGCTTGAAAAGTGGCCAAGCATGCTGGAGTCATGAAGTAGTAGTGGTCGGGCACAGGAGTAGGGGGTGTTGGTGTAGCTGAAGTAGAAGCGCCAGCGGCGGGAACAGGGTTGAAGCAAAGTTGTTCTTCCAGTTGGCCAACCTGTTGCTGGCTCTTCCGAAGCTGCTCTTCCAACTCAACCAAAGCCTCTCCACGAGCCATATAATGATCAGAGAGCTGCTCGTATTGGGCGCCATTAGCTTGCAGCTGGGTCTTCAGAGAGTCAATCTGGTGTCCACAGTTATGGTGTTCCTCCTCCAGATCATTCAGGCGTCGCTGCTGCTCGTCTATCTCGAGTAGTGCCTCTTCATAGCAATCATCAGCTGTTTCCGCCCAACGGGACAAACGGGTAACCATGGGTTGTAACAGCAAGGGGTGGCCTCCACGGTGCAGACTGGGTTGCCTTCCTCCCGGTAGGGATGGTGTACGAACTCGGTTACTGTAAGCTCAGCACAGTGGATGGCATTGAGGCGTAGGAATGCCTCGCGTGCTACGTCCTGAAGGGCTGCCTCTATCAAATATCTGTGGTAACGTGTATGGAAGCAATAGGGTGACTCGCTCCCAATACAGGCCTCAATTGAAACCGCAGCTTCCCATACTAGGAGTCCCTCAGTACCATGTCTTCTGATCCAGTAGGTGGGTGCGTCCGGGTATCTTAGGCACCATAGCAATAGCTGGAGTTGTGACACGAATCCTTCCTCCCACGGGACCTTGATCTCCCACGATCCAACATGGTCTGACATCTGTTTTGAAGGTAACTTAGGGTCAGAGAGGGGTAATATCAAAACAATTTTAGTAGAGGAATGGGGATAAGAATATAAGTGAAAACATATTTGTTTTGTGAAAGTAGTCTGTATTTTGAAAATAATCCTATGTAGGGATATTTCTCGTTAGCCAGCTAGTCAGGGGTAGGGCGCCAGTTGGTCTTATCCTACAGTCGCATTGCTCTGATACCAGCTCTGTGGACCCCCGTTTTTGGAACGGGAATCTTTCGTGTTCATAGTACCATTTCCCTGGATCGAGTAGTTTGGTACCCACGAAATACAGTACTGAATAATCAGGTGCAAATGCACGAATAGTCTTACATCGAAATTATTACAATAATAGGCCCGAAGGCAATATCCAACACATAGGACCTCATGGTCCAGATACAACCCAAAAGTAGAAATTAGGTAAGGCAGCGAAATGAAGGCAGCGGCTTGTCAATTGCCACAGGCAACGACCGGAGACTAAGACCTAGCAAGCGCCATCAGCTTCTTCGCCCTCCTGGTAGTAGGCATATGGATCCTCCAAGTCTTCATTTCCACCATCTGAAGGTTTGTGCGTATAGCAAGGGTGAGTACCAACCGTACTCAGCAAGCCAACACGGAAGTGATGCATATGATAGAGTCATCCCAAAGAATGGCTGGGGTTCTTTTGCATAAAGTCAATTTTCAGAAATCTTTTCACAAGCCTAACAGCTAGCCATGTCAAGTTTTAGTTCCACAGTTCATTAAGTCGGCGACGGTTCTGTCTACCATCCGTCGTGATCCCATGGCTTCCCGCCTCCGATTCGTCATGGTTTTTCTGGGGAGTCCACCCCTTCTCGCATCTCGAGAAGTTGATCCACCAGTGAATAAGAATCATCATGCAAACCCATCCCATCATTTTAAAGTTTAAAGTCTTGCCAAGCGATAGTCTTGTCACGATGCTCAATATCCACGAGCACGGCTATTTGAATAGATTGATTCATTTACACTGCAGTGGATGTACACTTTACCCGTACTCCTCGACTGCCCAACAAATGAGCCTACGTCCCAACACATGAGACGGTCACGGCAAAGCCTTTCGATAACCTCACTTTGGCAGTACCCGCTCCATGAATTTAAGCCCTCATGCACTCTAGCCGTCATTTTCTAGCAGTGAGAGGAGTTCTGGCGCACCCGGGGTAAGGGAAGACTTCATTCATCAAGTTATAATAAATTCCAACTTCCCATCATCCCTGTCAATCTCATTTCATACATAAGAACCACTATGCAAGGGTACCGCCTCCGCTCGGCTATCTACTCCGCTAGGTCTATACCCATTCGAGAAGTACAGTTGTACTGGCTCGTTTCCCGGCTATCTCATGGCTCGGTCCTTAACTGACTAGGGTCGGCACTTGCCTTTTCCGGAATCCACCCAAATCATCCAGCCGCCCCAGTCTAAAACATTTGTTTAGTACTTTCAATTTTTATCAAAACTCATTTTATCATTCTCATAGCAATGTGGCGCTCATGTCTTCACATGTCGTATCTCAACTACCTTCCCTAAGGTAGTTGCCCAAGCATGAAACTCTTCATAAAATCATGAGTATGCATGAATCTAAGAGTAGCATGGCTAAGCAGTTTATCGAAGATATTCTCCGGTTGTATGTATCACATCAAGGGTTACAAGGAATAATTCTAAAGGTAATCAATAACACGGCATGACATAACAAGTATAGGTAATTTTTTGTGTATAGCATGCATGTTTAAGATTTAAAACAACATCATTTCGCAATTGGGATCAATATGTTCAAAGAGTGTGATGACTTGCCTTGCTCGCACGCTTGTTGAGCGGGGTCTTCAACGGGGTCGGTCGCTTCTTCGGTGCTACCCGTATATGCGAAAGATTAATTGAATTCAATTAAAATTTGATAAAAAACCGAGAGATCGAAAAGAACCATAAAAATTACGAAAAAGACTCCAAATATTTAGCCTAGAATTCTACTTGAGTTCGGGCGAGTATTGCTTAGGGAAAAATCCGAGTTTGAACTCGAGCCTATGCCCTAGGGTTTTCGCAACAATGACGATCGTAATTATTTTAGAAAATAGATTTAGAAATATCAGCGAAGGGATTTGTGCCCGAGGTTTTGAAGGTTTGAGCACAAAAGAGAAACATATTTAAATGGCGAGAAAGAATTAAACGAAATCCGGATTTAAAAATGACGCGAAACGAAATCTCGGAAAAAGTCCGATTTCGATTTTTCAAATTTTGCGGCGGCGGCGGCGCGCGCGAGAGGAAAGGGAGACCGAGAGAGAGGGGGAGGCTAGGGGCGGCGAGGTGGGGGAGAAATGGGGTTTTGGCCCCTCCTTTATAGGCGCAACCGAGCGAGGCAACGGGGAAAAGGGGGTGGGGACCGGCGCGGCGGTGCGGCGACGACGCGCGGCGCGCGGGTGGCGGGCCGACGCGGTGGACGCGGTGACGCGTGGGGCCGGAGCGGGCGGGCGACGCGCGGCGCGAGCGCGGCGGGCCGAGTACGGCGGCGAGCACATAGCGCAGCGAGCGGGGTCCGGCGGCGGGCGGGCGACGCGTGGCGGCGAGCGCGAGCGCGGGCGGGGCGGTACGGCGGCGAGCACGTGGCGGCGAGGGCGCGGAGCGCGGCGGGGCGGCGCGGCGAAGGCCAGGGCGAGCGCGGGCATGCGCGGGCGCGCGGCGCAGCGCATGCGCATGCGCAGCGCGTGGCGTGCGCGCGGGCGCGGGCGCGAGCCGGCGGCGACGCGCGGCCGGGCCGTACGGCGTCGAACACTTGATGAGCAATGAACAGTGTAGTTTCGATTTTTCCCGATTTTCAATTTCATTTTTCCAATTCTAATTTTTCCATCACTCTATAAATCCCAAATAAATATATGTTATGCCCATAATTAATAAAAATATATTTTCTAACTTTTTATCACCATTATTTATTTTAAAATATATATTTCCATATTTATTTAAATCCCTTTTTCTAAATTCATAATTCACTATTTTTAATTCAAAAATTTCCTAGATTTCATGTAAATCCCTTAAAATATTTTATGGTCTATTTTATTTCCTAATTAGTTTTCCATAATCGCCAATTAATATTTTATTTCTCAAATACATATCTTCATAAATCTGCATCCCTTTTTCCGATTTCGTTTTAAAAAAAATTCCTAACCTTATATTTCGAGATTTTCCTTCCCAACGAAAATCCAAATCGTTTGGTTTTCACAAACACCGAGAGGAATTTTTCTCAACTAAATTCATGCAACGATGGAAAATAAGAAGCAACAAACACGATCAAACAGGCAATAGGCAAAAGTTTTTGTAAGTTTCGATTTTTACGTTCTGATTTTTACGTTCCGATTTTAATTTTCCTCGATTTTCAGGATGTTACAAGAAGCCACTCCATGAATGTGTCCTCGGTCTCTTTGGTGGGCGTCTGTTAACAGAAGAATTTGGTAAGCCCCAAAACCCGAATCGGCTAAAGCGTCCATTGGCTGATACCGAATCAGATAAGGCAAGCCGATGTAGCCAATTTTGGTATGATAACATTGGAGACACTGTCGGATCAAAACGATGTGCTTCATGAGGATTGCCATATAAGGATAGAGTCCTAAAAAAGGTAATTGTATCTATTAATTAGGAAGAGTTTGTTAGTTTCCTATTTTATCTTTAGGAAAGTGTGTTAGTATCCGGTAAGGATTCGGTTTGTTTCCTTTTATCTTTAGGAAAGTTTGGATTTGTAATATGTTAGGATCTCTGTTTCTCTGTTATCCCATTGGTATAAATATGTAAGCCCGGGGTTCATGTAAAGATATCTCTCAATCAATACAATTCGGCGCATCGTCACCCTTTTATTCTTCATCTTCGTTCAACATCGGGCGGAACTTGGCATCCGGTGCTGGGCTGCATCGATTAGGTTCGACCTCCAACAAAGGGATAAGTCTTTACGTTCTGCTGGATCAGGCTATCATATTGACTATGTCGATGTTGTCCAAGGCTGCATCAGTACATTCGATCTCTTGGATTGCTCCGGTTTAGTTAGCATGCTTGCCTGACTATTTATCATATGTCTCTATTAATCTAATCTTAGTATTTCAGTTTAGCCCTATCGGTTGTCTCTCGTTTTAGGGTCTCTGTCGTTATTGGCTAAACTGTTTACTAGATTAGATTGGTTTAGGCATCTATCACCCTGAAAATCAGCCAAGGGCTTGATTGTTTAGATATTGCTTTTCTTTTCATACTTAGTGCTGCATCAGTTTGATCTACTAAGTTGTGATTAGAACCATAATATCTAGCCTGCCTGTTGACTACCACTAAGGGTTTCATCGGGGTTTCAGTCGATGAGTTATCTGGGTATTGCATCGGCTTGCAAGGATTGTATACAAGTTGGATCTAGCCGATTGCAGCAGAGGCGTTATTGAATATTCGATCATTTTGATTTTATGATATCGGACTTCCAGCCAATATGTGTTTTAATCGTTAAATGTATCTATTTCATCATGTGATTGGTTCATGCAATGTTATATATCATCATGTTATTGTCAGCCGATCACCTTTATATAGATGCCTGTTAAGTACACAACCGATGGATCAAGAGACTTAACTACATTGGTTGATATCAGCATCGGCTATCGACCAATCGACTGTTCTGGATATTAGCCGATCGGCTGATACATTTTATAATCGGTTGCTTTACATGACTTGTCAGTGGCAGGATCAAACTGACTGGCACGCCCGCGCTTCATCGATTCTAGGACCTGCACTGGAGCTAAGTAGATCTCTCAGGCCGACGTGTTAATTTTTCTCGTTAACAGCGTCACCTCGGTGTCGGTCTCGACGAGGAGTGGCAGGGACACCTCCCGGTATCTTCTCACCAGGCCTTGGCCACCTCAGAGCATGCCTTGAGGTCGCATATCTACTTTCGGATCCTTGACAAGCGGCTTGCACTAGAAAAAATCGGTCGCGTAGGCAAGGACAGAGAATTGAAGTGTGACAGAATTGGTGAATACCGACACTTACTCTCGGCATCTTCCTTTGCCTCTCTACCAACTCCAAGACTGCGCTCGACCTTGGCCTTGGTCGCGCCTTGGCGCCGCCTCTCCTCGACATCGACCTTTGCCACCTCGGATGCCGCCAACTTGGCCCCGTGTGCAGCGTTCGAGATTCGGAGGAGCTTCTTTGCGCCCTCCTATTGCGCCACCGCCATTTTGGCCTGCAGCTTGGCATCCTTGGCGACCGCCTTGAGTTTCTCGGTCCCCGTGCAGCATGAGAGGTTATTTGACGAGCTTGGCGAGTTCCCGAAAGGGGGTCGGAGAGCTTACGCTAGGAGGCCGCGTCCATCTTTGCCTCCAATTCCCGAAGCTTTGTTTTCGAGGATGGTGATGGGCGAATGACCTCCCGCAGATGCGGGAGCATTAAAAAGAGAGAGGAAGAAGAGTTTGAACAAGGAGCTCGGGACCTACCGAAAAGGTCAGGCAAGCAGCGAAGAGCTTGGACAAACTCTTCTGCCCTCTTGGCCCCACCGTTGAGGACTAGCTCAATCCTTAGCCCGCTATCTGAGGAAGCATGATCGCCACCGCCTTCGACGGTGCCCACCGCCCCTGCTGCTCCCGACGGCATGGCTTGCTCCTCGGCCATCATAACGCGAGGGCCCGGGATCTCTTCCAGTTCCACCTCCCCTAGCCCCTCCTCGAAGTCGGCATCCACCCTTTCCCGCCACCGCCGCCAATCTCGAGACCGCCTCGGGCCTTTCCTCCGTCATCACGACAACGGCGTTCCTCCTCGGCTCTAGCCTCGACCTTCCCGGGCTGGTCGGCTTTCGAGGGGCGACCGCCGGCTCCACGGTTGCCAAGGGTAGGTCAGACCCTCCCTCTTCCTTTGGGGAGGTCTGCTTCGTCATCCTCGATGGCTCTTCGAGGAAGAGGTCGGCATCCTCCACGTCACTGCCCATGCACCCGGTCAGTAAAAAAAGGGGGGAAAGAAAGGGAAGAGGGGGTAAGTTTGGTACAACCATGGTCAAGGTCTCGAACCCAAAGCTAATGAGCCTCGGCACCTTCTTCGGGGGCCCGCTCGAGCCTAACAATGAGGTCGTGGGCTGTGCTTCGATCCCTTCCGATCCCTCCTCATCGGAGGTGATCACGAGCTTGCGCTTGACGCCAAGGAGCTTTAGTCTCCCCGGCGCTGCCCTCCATACCTCCGGCTTCTGCTTGGAGAGCTCGCGCTCTTTCCCCTTTGACTCCGGCGTATCGCGGGGGAGTCGAGCCCTCGGCCACTCCTGCTTGGCCACCGCCTCCCGTGGGATCGGCGGCAATGACACGAAGACTTCCAGACCCTGTCAAGTGTCAGCACTTGGTAGCTGAGACAACAAATACACAAACAAACAAAAATTTAGGCAAAGAGAGTGGTCGGGATTACCTCTGCCGCGGATGGAGGAGGCTGAATGCCCTTGGGTCCCCTTTGCTAAAGTCGGCCGCGCTGGAGAAGAAAGTCCCCAGCCTTTGGCCCATGCGCTTAAGGGCCACCATCTCCTCTCGAGCCGGGTCCTGTCTGCCCGAGTACTCGTAGGCTGCCTTCACTCTATCCTTGCAGGGCTGCAGTCCTCGGAGGGTGAAGTTGCAAGCCACCTGAGCTCTGATCAGGCCCTGTTCCCGGAGGGCCTCGATTCGGGTCACCAGCTCCTCCACTTGATCATGCTCGGCATCGGGGTAGGGTGCAGACCAGGTAGCCATCGGGATCAGTTCCTGGTATATCTCAGGGGAGAGCGCCAGTTCATGGTTTCCGATATAGAACCACTCGGCGTGCCACCCCTTGTTGGAGGAGGTGGGGCAAATGGGGATGTAGCGCTGGGCCATCTTTTCCTAGAACTGAATCATGGCCCCACCGACCACACCACCGACTGTTCGCTGGAGGCAGAAGTAATGATGAAATAAATTAAAGTGCGGGTCTATCCCAAGATAGGCCTCGCACATGTGGATGAAGAGAAATTTGGAGAATGGAGTTGGGATTAAGGTTGCAGAGAGAGATATCGTGGTAGTTGAGCAGGCCTCGGACAAAGGGGTGGACCGGTACTCCAAAACCGCAAAGGAAGAAGGAGGAAAAGACCACCAGCTCACCAGAGTCGAGGGTCGGGAACGGCTCCCCCCATGCTGGTCGCTGCTCCATGATCTCCAGTGACGGGAGGACGCCGGCTTGCACCAACTCCTGCATCATCTCGCTCCCGGCGCGCGAGGGGACAAAGGCCGAGCTCCGCTCGGAGCCTTCTCTGCCGCTGGTCGATCCCTTCCCACATTTCTTCGAGGTCTTCTTTACGGATGCCATTGGATTCAGCGAAAACAATCGTCGACCCTTGCGGTAGCACACCACAAAACGACAATGGAGATGGCGGCCTTGTGCACTAGAGCGGCAAGGTGGGTGCGTCCGGGTATCTTAGGCACCATAGCAACAGCTCGAGTTGTGACACGAATCCTTCCTCCCACGGGACCTTGATCTCCCACGATCCAACATGGTCTGGCATCTGTTTTGAAGGTAACTTAGGGTCAGAGAGGGGTAATATCAAAACAATTTTAGTAGAGGAATGGGGATAAGAATATGAGTGAAAACATATTTGTTTTGTGAAAGTAGTCTGTATTTTGAAAATAATCCTATGTAGGGATATTTCCCTTTAACCAGCTATTCAGGGGTAGGGCGCCAGTTGGTCTTATCCTACAGTCGCACTGCTCTGATACCAGCTCTGTTGACCCCCGTTTTTGAGGACGGAAATCATTCGTGTTCATAGTACCATATCCCTGAATCGAGTAGTTTGGTACCCACGAATACAGTTCTGAATTACCAGGTGCAAAGTGCACGAATAGTCTTACATCAAATGCATTACAATAATAGGCCTGAAGGCAATATCCAATACATATAGGACCTACTGGTCCGGATACAACCAAAAGCAGAGTTTAGATAAGATAGCAGTCGGAAGGCAGCGGCATGTCGATTGCCACAGGCATCGACCGGGGACTAAGACCTAGTAGACGCCTTCTCCTCCTTCGCCCACCTGGCAGTAAGCATAGGGGTCCTCCAGTTCTTCGTTTCCTTCTTCTGAAGGTTTGTGCGTATAGCAAGGGTGAGTACCCAACGTACTCAGCAAGCCGACACGGAATGATACACATGATAGGGTCATTCAAAGGATGGCTATGGTTCATTTGCACAAAGCCAATTTTCACAAATCATTTCACAAACCTAACTTCTAGCCAGGTCAAGTTTTAGTTTCAGAGTATATTACATCGGTGACGGTTCTGTCTACCATCCATCGTGATTCCAAGAAAGGCTTCCCGCCTCCGGTTCGTCATGGTTTTTCGGGTAGTCCACCCATTCTCACATTTCGAGAAGTTGAGTCCACCAGCACACAAATTCATTATGCAATCCCGACCCATCATTTTAAAACTTATGAGTCTAGCCACGGGAGAAACTTGTCACGTCACTCATTAACCGCGAGCACGGCTATTTGAATAGATTGATTTACTCACACTGCAGTGGATGTACACTTTACCCGTACTCCGCAACTGCTCATTGAATGAGCTTTCATCCCTTCATATGGGATGGTCACGGCAAAGCCTTTTGATAACTTCGTTTTGGCAGTACCCGCTCCATGAACTTAAATCCTCTTGCACTCTAGCCGTCCTTTCCTAGCAGTGAGAGGAGTTCTGGCGCTCCCGGGGTAAGGGAAAATTTCACAACATTCTCAATCATTACTCAACACTTAGGTCGCAGCCTTATCTCAATAACCAGAACCACCTCTTCACTCAAGAACCACTATGTAGGGATACTGTCTCCGCTCGGCCATCTACTCCGCTAGGTCTATACCCATTCGAGAAGTACGGTTGTACTGGCTTGTTCCAGGTTATAAGTCTCATGGCTCGGTCCTTAATTGACCAGAGTCGGTTCTTGCCTGTACCGGAATCCACCCAAATCCAACCATCCGCCCCAGTCTAAAAACATTAGTTTTGTACTTTTTATTTTTCCATCAAAACTATTTTCATCATGTTCAAGGCAATGTGGCGCTCATGTCTCCACATGTCGTATTCCAACTATCTTCCCTAAGAGTTGCCCAAGCACGAAGCTTCTTTGCAAAATCATGAGTATGCACGAATCTAATATAAGCATGGCTAAGCATTTTACCGAAGATATTCTCCGGCTATATCACATCGAAGGTTACAAAGATTATATCTAAGGGTAATCAATATCAAGGCAAGGTATATCAAGCATAGGTATTCATTTGTGTATAGCATGCATGTTTGTAATTTAAAACAACATCATTTCGCAAAATAGGATCAATATATTCAAAGGGCAGTGTTGACTTGCCTTGCTCACACGCTTGTTGGACAGGGTCTTCAACGTAGTCAGTGCCTGCTTCCTCGGTTGCTATCCGTACGTGCGAAAAATCAATTGAATTCGATCAGAATTCAAATAAAAATAACGAGAGATCGAAAAGAACCATAAGAACGACTCCAAACATTTAGCCTAAAATTCTAATCGAGTTAGGGCGAGAGTTTCGGGATGAAATCCGATTTAAAAAGCGAGTTCGGGATTTTAGGGTTTTCGCAAAACATCGATCCAATTTGATTAAGAGAATAAACTTAAAAAGCGCTGATAAAAAAGAATTGGTATTCGAAGTTTTGGAGGTCCGAATACCGAAAGAATATTTTTTATAGCAAAAAGAAAATAAACAAACCCGGAGTAAAAACGACGCGAGAGCGAAATATTCGAAAGTCCTATTTTGAATTCCGAATTTTGCACAGAGAAAATACACGAGAAAACAATATATTTTTGCCCAAATATGTTCCCAAATATTTTATAAATATTTTTCCTAATTTTTCTGAATTTTTCCATATTTTTCCCTATTTTTTACCTTTTTCCTATGTTCTTTCTTTTCCTTTTTTTCCCTTCCTTTTCTTTTTCTTTCTCTCCCCTTCCTCTGTTTTTTCCCCCGCGCTCCCTCCCTTCTCTGTTTTGGCCGGCGGCCAGCGCAAGCGCAAGGGGCGGCGCCCGGGGCGTACCGGCGGCAACGGCGACGGCGAGGGAGGCCGCGGAGCTCAGGCGCACGGTGGACGACGGCGGCGGCTCCAGCGCACGGCGCGACGGCTGACTACGGCGGCACGGCTTGCGGCATGGAGGAAACCGGCGAGTGAGAGGGGAAAAAGAGGCGGCGAGGTGGGGGAAGAACGGAGAGGGCTCCCCTTTTATAGGCGGCGGAGAGGGAGAGAAGGAGGGGCCGGGCGCGGGCGAGCGTGGGGCGCGGCGCGAGGGAGGGCCGGGCACGGCGCGGTGCGGCGCGTGTCGCGCGCGTGGGCGGGGCGCGCGATACGGCCGGTACGACGTCGAGCACGTGGCGTGCAATGAACAAGTGCCGATTTGTAATTTCCCGATTTATTTTCCTAATTTTTAAATTCTATTTCCTTACCCCTCTAAAATTTAAAATAAAATATAGCATACCCAAAATTAAGTTATAAATACATTTTCAACCTTTTCACCCACTTTTATTATTTTAAAAATATATTTCACACATTTAATTTAATTCTTTTTCCTAAATTCCAGAAAATGCGATTTTGATTCGAAATAATTTCTAGACTTCATATATATCCTTTAAAAATATTTTATCACTCATTTTGCTCACTAATTAATATTACTCAATCACCAAAATAATGTTTTGATCCCAAATATATATTTTTATAAATCCACAACCCTATTCTATTTTTATATTTAAATTTCCAACCCTAAACTTCAAAATTTTCTTCCCAATGGAAATTCAAATCGTTTGAATTTTCTCAAACACCGAAATGAATCACTCACATATAAATTTATGCAACAAAGTTGGCAATTAAGAAGCAATAAACACAAGGAGAAGCAATGAACCAAATGTTTTTGTAAGATCCGATTTTTAATTCTCGGTTTTTAAATTCTTCGATTTTTAGGGTGTTACACGCTGGGTGTCAGAGCATCCCATCTTTCTTGCGTCCTTCTTCATGCCAACGCATTAGTTTCGCATCTCGGGGGTTTGAGTACAAATGCTTGATGTGATCTTTCACAGGAAGGTATCACATCACCAGCTGGGGGATTTTTTTCTTCTTTTCCTCGAATGTGTCAGCCTCTTCTTTGTCAAAAAAATCAATATCAGGGGAAGTGTTGTTAGTTGATTTGTACCAGCTAGCACCGCATGTTGAATATTTATCCAACAAAGCGTACTCTTTCCTGTATAGGATGCAGTGGTTCAGCACGCATGAATCGTTTCCACACCAACAGAAAGGGGGACACATTAGTTTCTTTGCTTGATATGTGTTGGAAAGTAATGAGTTAGGCTTCGTTAGCATGATTTTCAAAAGTTGTAGTAAGCTATCGAAACTATTATCAGACCAACCATATCTGGCCCTCAACCTCATAAGTTCAAGCAATGATCATAATGTTGAGAACCTTTAAAATTATCTAAACCCCTAGCCGACCCCATTAGCACCCCATGTTCTATATGGCGTAGCATTTTCTCTAAATCAATAATATTATCACCACAACTATCACCCTCAGCAGCCTCCATGTGATCAACATCCGATTGATCTTCTTTGTCATCAGGATCCACTTGTTGCTCGCCATGATGGATCCATATCATGTATCCATTCATAAATCCACACATCACTAAGTGACCCATTATTTTCGTAGCATCTGCCCATACATTTTTTCATTCTTACACTCAACACATGGAGAATGTATCTCCGTTGTATTGTTGCTGTAACTGTGCACCTTGACAATATCAATAAATTTATATACTTCATCCATATATGACGGCAAATACCTCAGCATATGATATATCCATTGCTTGTCCATACATCTAAAAAATTTTATTTACAATTATATTAAAAAATAAAATTTTAGACTAATACATATTTATAAACAAACTAAACTTTGCTCGTTATGGAAAAGAGAAATATAAATATTTAGGGAAAGTGATCTATAAATTTATCGTAAGCAAAATACTTTTTTTATTTAGAGCAACGGGATGAGAAGTGGAAAAACATATTTTCTCTCTCTTCTATATCTAGATCTAGTGATGGGATGAGAGCAAAAAACTGGGCAATAAAATCAACACATTTAACTACTAGAGGATGAGAGTACAACATGGTATTAAGGTGTATACATACATCCAACACAATCATATCATAGAAAAACAAAAAAAGAAAACACATGGTGCTTTCTTACTGTTTACCTATAGATCCATCACAATTAAGGTCTAAAAAATAAAAAAAATTACGTAACAAGAGTAAGAATGCATGGATCTAACCGCTGTAAAAAATTCACCGAAAATTTCGAGTTCAAAACATTTCTCTCTATATTTTGGTTATTTTTGGAGAGAGAAACTTCAAATGAATGAATACGGGCTCGAGGAGAAAGAAGGCTTTATGGGAGAATTATTTCAGGCGGACGACTTAAGGTGTCGTCTGGGAAGATAATTCTTCACAGAGAAAACGCTTAAGGCGACCACCTAAAATAAAAATATTTTTTCAGGCAAATGATATAAGATCAAAATCTTATCTTCCTAGACGGCATCTTATGTCGTCCGTCTAGAAAAATTGATCGTCGCAGGCGGACGGACATCTCACCTCTCTTCCCTTCTCCTCTATCTTGTATCCGGACCGTTGGTTAAAATAATTGCTTTACCTTAAAAATAAAAATATCTCATCGTAAAAATCGTTTTTAGCGACAGAAAATGGGGCATGGAAAACATTGAAACGCCGCCGGTCGTCCTACGCGACAGCGTGCACAGCGGTCAGGATCGCTTCCTCAGGGCACTTCTCGTGCTGTGCGCCGTATTCTGCTTTCATCTCCCACCTCACCGATAGCTCCCGCAGGGGCCAACGTACGGCAAGGTGTACTACGGCTTCGTCACGCCGAGGGGACTCTGCTTGTTCGGGACGACAGGGCTTGGCGTGGACGGGCCTAGCTAGGGACGATTGGCTCCGGCTCGCTTTCATCGACGACGTCGTCCAGGCCGTCGTGTCGATGCTCGCCTCCGCCGCCGTGTGGAGATTGTGACAATCAGGTATCTACATGGCAAGCTTATCCGACTGGAGGTAGGGATAGATTGCGCCTGCCATATCTGTAAACCAAACATGACTTGGGTGTTACGATTGCCGATAGAGATAAGGCAATCGGCCTATAGTCATAGTTTGGTAAGATTGTGGAAACCAACTTAGAATAAGATAGGGTTTCCGATCTGTAAGCCCTCCTCCCAAGACTATATAAGGGGGGTAAGGGGCGTCCCTTGAGGGATATCAGAAAATCCTATGTTAGATTAGCTTTGAGTTTTGAGCTTTAGATCACGAGATCAATAAAGACACTCGGCGGATCGAATCCACCGAAACAGGAGTAGGGTATTACCTCACGAGAGGGCCTGAACCTGTCTAAATCTTCTTCTTCTTCTAACCCATTGTGCTTGGCGATCTTGACTGCGACCCCAGAAATTCTATTGTCGAAACCAAGTTTCGACAGTTGGCGCGCCAGGTAGGGGGCGCGTCGAGACTTCTTCAACAATCTCGCCGACAAGCGTGATGGGATCCTCTTCGGACTCGGCGGCTTCGCCGCCAACTTCTTCAACAACTCCTCTTTCAACTCGGACTCAGACCAGTCGGAAGGAAAGACCCACTCGGCGCCGTTCGGGCTCCCCAATAGCGCCGAGATCTACAACGACGTCTTGAAGACCCAGATGCGATCTACTTTCTCTGACGACGGACTTCACTCGGCACCATTCGGATTACCGAATACCACCGAGATCTGCGCCAATCTTCTCGCCTCCCCGACGGAAGCGATCTATTCGGACGAAGACCTCTCGGTGCCGTTTGGGTTACCAAATGCCGCCGAGATCTACAAAGAAACTTCTCTCCCGAGTCGGCGGCGACCCACTCGGAGGAGCCTACTTCCCAAGCTCCGACTCGGACCGGAGCGATCCAGATCCGGGTTACCCAGATCAAGGGAGGTTGCAGTCATCCTCCCGTCTCTCGGCTCCTGCCCATCTTCAGAGCTCGATAGATACCTCAGCTCCGCCGGCTTCGACAACCTCTACGGCATCCCTTCAGACGAAGCCGACAACTCCGACCGCCGCATGAACCGTGAGCCAAAGTGCTGACGTCCTCATGGCCGAGCCGGACGAGTCCGACTCAGCCATGGCCGAAGGCTTGCCGAAGAAGAGCGAGCGAGTAGAGCTCGAGCGCAAGACAACCGAGGAAGAAAACACAAGCAAGGACGAGGCCGACAAAAGAAAGCAGATCTACGTGCGGCGGACGATCCGCCCAGGAGGCCATACGCCAAACACGGGTTCGCAACACCAACATCTTCCAGACGCCACAGCAGAACGCCGTCGCCGCACTCACGCTCTTGGACACCGTCATGGAGACGGCTCCAGCCAACGTGACTCCGATACTCGACAAGATCAAGACCATCGTCGCTGCCACGGCTAACGGCCATCCCACCACTTCGGCGCGAAGGCCGACTGAATCCGTGGCCGAAACGCCAGACAAAAGCCGACTTCCACCTCTAAAGTCAGGAGACTATAGGAGGCCCGAGCCGACTCGGTCGACGACCAGGCCAAAAGGCCCACCTCGCGAGTCCACGCTGAAGTATCAGGAGCGCACGGCCGACTCCCGCGACAAACGACACAGACGTCCACCCGTCCACCACCGAGTCCGCCGCAACAGTTCCAGCTATCCAACCAGCCAACCGAAGACCCCGCCGAGTGATCTGCGGGAAGTCCTCGATCGCCTCTACTAGGAGCGCGACCGACGCACTCGGGAAGATCGGAGGGGATCACCCGACGCGGCGACGACGGGGTACCGGCCTTCACTCGGAGCTCCGCCGAGTGCACCGGCCGAGTGGCTTTAAGCCTACGGGGATCGAAAGGTATGACGGCAAGACCGACCCTGAATCTTGGCTAACCGTATATACCCTCGCCATCCGAGCTGCAGGTGGCGACAATAAAGCCATGGCCAATTACTCGCCCGTGGCCCTCGCAAACTCAGCGAATTGGCTCACGAGCCTGCCAAGAGGCTCGACGGCCGTGGAGCGAGCCGAGGGACCACTTCATCGCCAACTTCCAAGGTACCTTCGAAAGGCCCGGCACACACTTCGACCTTTACAATGTCATCCAGAAGCCGGACGAGCCCCTGAAGGATTATATTCGTCGTTTCTCGGAGAAGCGCAACAAGATCCCGAATATCACCGATGACATCATCATCGCCGCCTTCCAGAAGGGAGTCCGTGATGAGCTGCTCATTGGGAAATTCGGGCGCAAACCACCGAAGACGGTGAAGCAAATGTTCGAGACGGCGAACTCATACGCCAAATCAAATGACGCCATTAAGGCCGCCCGTCAAGACCGGCCCTACAGAAGGGAGGACAAGCAAGCAGGAGGAAGCCGAAATCCTAAGAAGGATGGCGGCAACAACGACAACCAAGGCCAGAAAGATCGCAAGCGCCGATCTGAAGACCTAGTGGCCGCAACCTCCAACACTCGCGCCGTCCCCAGTCGCCGCCTACGACGCCATCATGAACGCCAAAGGCACCCATCATCCGAATCATAAGCACGCAGCGAAGGACTCGCTTCATCTACAAGCGTTCGCAACAAGCGGCGCAGCTCAACAAGAAGCCGACTGACGAGGCTGGCCCGTCTGGCGCCAAAAAGAACAACGCGGCTGAAAATGCCGAACCTTTTCAAGACCCAGTGGGGGAGCTCAACCACATCTTCGGGGGTCCGCTGGCCTATGAATCCAAGAGGAAACAAAAGCTAACTGACCGGGAGGTCAATGCGGCTCAACCCGAAGTCCCTCAATATCTCGCGATGGTCGGAAGTGGCCATCACCTTTGACCGCTCGGATCATCCCGACCGAGTGGTCCACCCGGGCGCTATCCACTCGCCCCGGACCCCGTGGTCCGCAACATCGGCTTAAGCGCGTCCTCATCGATGGGGGCAGCGCCCTCAACATCCTATTTGCCAAGACCATGGATGAGATGCAGATCCCGAGGGCCGAACTGAAAGCAAGCTCAGCCCCCTTCCACGGAGTTATCCCGAGGCTATCTTCAACACCACTCGGGCATATTTCCCTTCCAGTCACCTTCGGAGCCCGAGAGAACTTTCGAACGGAGAACGTCACCTTCGAGGTGGCCGACTTCGAAACGGCATATCACGCCATCATCGGAAGGCCTGCGCTTGCCAAGTTCATGGCGATCCCTCACTACACCTACCTTTGCATGAAGATGCCGGGTCCCAACGGCGTCATCACCCTTCGCAGCGATGTGAAGCAAGCCTTCACCTGCGATAAGGAGAGCTGCGACATGGCCCAATCTCACGAGAGATTACGTGGCCAACAAGAAGTCCGACTGGCTGCATCAACTTCGGCAGAGGGCGAAGTCCCCGCGAAGAAGATAGCCAAGTCGGGATCCGGCGATGCCAAGACCAAGAAGATCTCCCTTGATCCGTCCGATCCCTCGAAACCGCCGTAATCGGCGCCGACCTAGATCCCAAATAGGAAAGCGCGCTCGTCACCTTCCTTCAAAATAATAAAGATGTTTTTGCTTGGAAGCAATCTGATATGCCCGGAATTCCTAGGGAGGTGATCGAGCATTCTTTGAACGTCAAAGATGACGCCAAACCGATAAAACAACGATTACGCAGATTCGCACAGATCGAAAAGACGCGATCAAAGAAGAACTTGCAAAGCTCTTGGTCACGGCTTCATTAAAGAAGTCCTTCATCCCGACCGGTTAGCCAACCGAGCCCCGGTCCGCAAGAAGATGGGGCAATGGCGCATGTGCGTCGACTACACCGACCTCAACAAAGCCTCGCCCCAAAGATCCATTCGGGCTACCTCGTATCGACCAAGTCGTCGACTCAACAGCCGGCTGCCAACTCCTGAGTTTCCTAGACTGTTACTCGGGCTGCCAACTCCGCAGCTTCAACGATGAACGCTACGACCCCGACCGAGTGGATGACCTCACCCGATTGGAAGAAGCCCGTGAGGCGGCCCTCATCCGTCGGCCAAATATCTTCAAGGGCTTAGAAGATACCACAGCGCAACGTGCGAGCACGAGCTTTCATTGTTGGCGACTGGTCCTACGCAAGATCCGCACCACCAAAGATCGACACAAGTTATCTCCCTTATGGGAAGGACCGTACATAATCGCTGAAGTGACTCGGCCCGGTGCATATCGGCTAAAGCGCGAAGACGGGTCTATGGTGGAGAACTCCTGGAACATCGAGCATCTTCGACGATTCTATGCCTAATTTGGCTAAGGCCTCATGTTTTCCTTGACTGCCAACCTCAAGCAAGATGACTTCTTGAGCTAGCAGTCCGGGGCTGTACACATGTCAATAAAGCTCAAGTTTTCCTCATCAACTTTTGTGCATGATTTGGTTTATCATTGATTAATGTCCTTCGACTCGAGCTCAGTGTCTAAGGACTGAGAGTTTTCCGATGACTTAATCGAGCCTAGGCTTGATGACAGCCAGACGAAAACTACTTAAGAAATTTCACGCAAAAGCTCGAATCAAGGCATTAACATAAATAAACTAAATATACCACAAGTTCTACATTAGAGCATTACGATTACACGGCATTTACAAAACAAAGCCAGAAAGACAAATTAAATCTTGAAGTTGTTTACTACATCAAGGGATATCTTCTTCGCCGCTTCCTGTGCCTCACTTAGCATGTCCAAGGCCTGCTCGTCCGTCGTCCCGTCAGCAAAGCCTTCCCCGACTGAATGGATATCCACTCGGGGGTAAAGGGACTTGGTCTGAGCAAGAGCCAGACCGGCCCCCATGCTGGCTGCTTCAGTGATGTTGGCCAGGTATCGGTCGGGAGCCAGCCGCAGCTTGTCGAATATCTCGATCGGCTCCAGCGAGCTGGTCCCAACTCCTTGATCGAACAGGGACAGCAAGATCGGCATGGCGGCGTTGGCAACTTCTTCCCGCATCTCATCGCTGGATTTGATCTGCCCAAGCAGAACGTCGTATTGGGCACGGGTCTTTACCTTGTAAGCTGCCAAAAGTCCCGGATCAATCAAAGTACTCGGAAATAAAGCAGCACAAGAAATTCGACTTCAAAGAAGATTACCTTCAAACTCGGCCTCCATCTCGGCCTTGTCAAGGCTGACCGCTTCTAGCTGGACTTGAAGCGAGTGGACCTCCGAAGAATTTTCTACAACAAAAGAAGATCGTCAACAGCCAAAATCAACATGAGAATCATGATCAAGCTGGGAGAGGCGGGCTTACTCCCGATTGATCCGCGGAGGTCGAGGTTCGCTTCCCGAAGCTCCGCAATCTCCCTCCTTAAAGCCGCCTCCCTTGATGCGGCCTCCTCCCGAGTGGCCTTCAGCTGTCGCTGAACGTCCTCCAAGGAGTTTAAGTGGGGGACCAGCTTCTCCAGCACTTCAGATTTTGCCATTGAGCGGCAATATTCCTTCTGCACGCGAAAGCAGAGGAGTGATCGACTGAAAGATAACGATGATATAATCAAAGAGAAAGACAAAGGCTTACGTTGAGCAGTCGGGTCGCCTCATTCAGGCTCTCGACAAGGGCATCCCTTTCATCTTTTTCAGCTTGACGGTCTAGGATGATGCCCTGTCTCTCGCCTTCCGAATCCCGCCACTCGATCCTAATCGGGGGAACCCAGGTCTCAGAAGATTGCAACCTGGGGATCTCTTCCACCGTGGCTGGCAAGCAAGAAGGACAAATGAAGACATGAAAGATTCAAATTGAAAAGGCGAAAGAGTGCTTCGAAGCAAATCTCACCGGTTTCGATGGCCGTTGGCTTAGGTGGAGCAGCCCGGCTGGCCTTTTTCTCCTGGCTCCGCACCGAGTGGCTCCCAGTTGGAGGCGCTTGAGCCGCGGCCTCAGGTCTCCCGGCCGCTGACTAGTTTCCAGTCGGGATGTCCCGACTGACGGCCGGAGGCTCCTTCCCCAGGGCATCCTTCTTCGGAGGCGAAGGTTGTTTTCCCGGAGCGCTCGCACTCGGTTGCGGGCTCCGGGGCTTTGGTTGCGGGCTCTGGGGCTTTGGCTCTGCTGGCCTTGGCACCTCGGGAGCGGCGGCTGGAGTCGGTCCTTCACCCCCTCCGGCAGGATCTATGTCCTGGGGCCTCCTGCAAAAGTGAATACAGCAAGGGTAAAGATAAAGAGAAGTTTTTAACAAAAGAGTTCAAGACTTCGGTTTCAGAGCATACCTGGATGACCGGCGGATTTTCGGTGCCGTCCGCGGCGATCGTCTCAAAGGTGGGGTCTCGGTGGGAGGAGCCGGGACGTCGTCATCCGAGTCCTCTATGATCAGCCTCCTCTTGCTCGCACGCTTATTCGAGTCTTCCCTCGGCGCCGCTCGCTTCCCGACCGGATCACTCTGGATCTTGATCCCGCCAGTCGGCTTTTTGACAGGGCGATGTGGCGCGTCGTCATGAGACACCTTGTATGGCTTGGAGGAGATAGAGGCGTTTTCCTGCAGAAGAAAGAAAGTACAATGTTAAGAAACAAGATGCCAAGATTGAAAGATACTGTAAAGCAACTAGTCGGCTTACCGGAGGAGGAGGCCGGTGGATGCTGAAGGGAAGGACTGGCAGAATGAGGGCCCGCTCAACTGCAATCCCAGACAAGAAGAGTTTGTACATCCGGATCTTCGGGATCTCGTACTTGAGTGGATCTCGGATCTTCCCGATTGGGATCCGTCCCGCCTCATATTCGAAGGCCGGCTTTGACCGCTCCTTGATCGGCGCCAGTCGGCACCTAATGAAGTGCCGAGTGATCTGTTCCCCGCGAAGCCCTCTCTTTTTCATCGCCAGGATCTTCGCGAGCAGCTCATTAGCCTCATCCCAATCTTGGGCTACTGGGACAGTGCTCCAAGATGGTCTAGGGACAGGGGGGAGACCTACGAAGGCCGGCAGGCTCGGCTCGAGATTGCCGATGTAGAACCACCAAACATGCCATCCCTTGTTGGAGGACTTCAAAGGAAGGGAAAAGTAATCTTTGCGGAGAGATCCGCGAAGCGAAAACCTGCCCCGCCAACAACGCAAGGGTGGTCCTTGTTCGGATGAGGTTTGAGATAAAACATGCGACTAAGAGATGGAAGTGGGAAGAATGCCAAGGAAGGCTTCACACACATGAATGAAGAGAGCTATGTGAAGCATTGAGTTGGGGTTCGATGATAGAGATGAAGCCCATAATAATCCGTAAGCCCGGAAGAACTCTGAGGTGGGAAGGCCGAACCCGCAATAGAAAAAGGAAGTGAAAACGACGAGCTCACCGGTGTTTGGGGTCGGGAAGTCCTCCCCGTCGCCGGCGCCATCCCACGAGTTCCTTTGGCGGAAGCACGCCGTGCTTCACCATCTCCTTGAGGGTAGATTCCCTCACATCCGAAGCGGCCCATTGGTCGAAGGGAATCCTTTTTCCTCCGCCATGAGAATGGGTTGTTAGGAAGTGGATCCGCCGAGAAAGGTCGGATTTTTGGCAGGGACCGTGGGAGATTTGGTGTGGAGGCTGGTTGTTGCAGAGCGAGCTCCTAGATGGATGGATTGGGAGCGCGCGAGTCTAGGGTTCTCCGCGATGAACTGGTGAACAGTGCTGCGAAAAGGGAAATCTTTTGGAAGATGAAGAGGCGGGGACGACCTCGCGTCTTTATAGAAAGATTTGAGGGTTGCGCTAGGTTTTCTGGTGAGTGGGCCGAGCCCATAAGAAAATCTACGGCCCAGCTAAGGTGTGGTCCGATGCGTGTCCTTAGGGACTTAAGCGGATATGCTTAAGCAGATTTGCTCTGGCAATATGCGCGTGTCCGAGTGCCCTATACCTTTAAAAATCCTTCCATACCGCGGTTTGTTTGACTTCATGAGAAGCTAGCACGATGCAACTTGGAAGGTGACCGATAGCTAAGTTTTTATAACTGCCTTGTTGACAAGGGCTGTTTGGTTTTTTGGCATTTGGTCAGGTAACCTTACCAATGCTGTTTGTTTTTCCACCTTGGTGAAGATCTTTTTAGATTGAGACCAGTATTATGGCATAAGCTATTTAATAACTTGGTCATATTTTTCATATGATTGAAAGAATTTGTTTTCCCATGAGGGATGATTGAAATATTTGTTCCGGGATTACTCAGACAGGTCCACTCGGATAAGCATGAGCTTACCGAGTGCTTTTTACCCATGTGGGTTGATTGAACTATTTGTTCTGAGATGACTCGGGCAAATTCACTCGGATAAGTATGAGCTTGCCGAGTAATGAGATTTCTATGATTACTTTAGCATGAGCTAGACATCTACACGAAGATGATTTTTTATAAGTTCTTGACTATATGTTTAGCCTGTTTTTGACTAACCACATAGTCGGAGGCTACACCTAATTAGGTGCATCTGGAGATGCACCTAGATATTTATTTTTGAGAAATTTTTATATATTTTTCTAGCCCTTCACAGTCTTTGGAGCCACTCGGGAAGATTCAGGCAGAGATGATGGAATTACTCGGCGCCAAAAGCACTCGGTCAAAGAGATTTTTTGGCTGAGTGCTGCTTTGGATTGAAGCCGAGTTGTCTCGTCGACTGAAAAGGACTCGGGGGCTACTGTGGAGATTGTGGCAATCAGGTATCTACATGACAAGCTTATCCGACTGGAGGTAGGGATAGATTGCGCCTGCCATATCTGTAAACCAAACATGACTTGGGTGTTACGATTGCCGATAGAGATAAGGCAATCGGCCTATAGTCATGGTTTGGTAAGATTGTGAAAACCAACTTAGAATAAGATAGAGTTTCCGATCTGTAAGCCCTCCTCCCAAGACTATATAAGGGGGGTAAGGGGCGTCCCTTGAGGGATATCAGAAAATCCTATGTTAGATTAGCTTTGAGTTTTGAGCTTTAGATCACGAGATCAATAAAGACACTCGGCGGATCGAATCCACCGAAACAGGAGTAGGGTATTACCTCACGAGAGGGCCTGAACCTGTCTAAATCTTCTTCTTCTAACCCATTGTGCTTGGCGATCTTGACTGCGACCCCAGAAATTCTATTGCCGAAACCAAGTTTCCGACACCCGTGTCTCCGGCTGCCTCTTGTCCGGCGGCCACCGGTAGGGGATGATGATTTTATCTTACCGCTCACGGTTGGTCCAAAACGCGCTACGGCGTTGGCTGCATAGCCGCCGCGCGTGAACCCTGAACAAAAATGCCACCAGCACCGTAGCCGTTTTAGTGTTTCGTCGGTCTATTCATCGTTCGATCAACCTCCTTTCTTTTCTTATTTAACCGTGTGCATCTAAGATTTTCTCCTTCTATTTAGTTGGCATAGTATAAGATTGTCTTCTTACCATTTCTTTATGAAGGAGTTGTTTTTTTACGCCACATTTTCTTAAAAAAATAAAGTCAAATCGTTTTTACATTGTCAATTACCTACACCTAGATTACAAATACCGTAAATTTTAAAACTTATACTATGATTACATTGTATATTTTTAAGTATTTTGTAATACATAATGTATAAAAATTAGGATTAAAACTAATTTATTATCTACTTGGAGGAGATATGAGAGAGAAACATACTTACATGTCATATAATATAGGGGAGAGAGCACTCACAGAAAAAATGATTAAAATTAAGTGAAAAATGTAACGTCATATTTTTAGCCCTATCTTTATTAGTATGTGCATTTGATTTTGATTCAGTTATAGACATTCTATAGTTGTAGCTTTTTTGAAATAAAAGCCAGACTATCCATTATTTTTAGAAAAGAAAAATTAACCGTGTGCTTCTCCGGTATGCGCGGCAGCCGGATGTAATTTGATTACCGTGTGGATCTCTGGTATGTGCATTTCCCAAGTCAAAACATCCTTGAACTCAACCATCAATTTCTAGAAATTTATAAGGTTTGAAGTCATAAGATTTTTGTTTTTAAGATTCACCATGAGAAATGTATAAAATTCACATGTTGTTAAGCTTTATGAATTTCTAAAAAATTGCTCGTCGTTAAAAATGTTTAACATCAAGTTAAAAAGACAAGTAAATGGTATATCCACTAGTTATCCGTAGCGTAACTTATCAAATGGCTCCTTGTTCTTGTATGCTCCATGTATTTTCAGCATCTGCAGGACTTGGATATAAAATTACAAAGTGCCGCTTGCTACATCAAAAGACCTTCAGAGAACAGCACAGAGAAGATATGAAGAGACAACTTGACCCAAAAAAAGAAATGTTCAGGTATGCCGTCGATAGGTAGTGGATTGTACAATGAGTAGTTGTCAAATAGCTTTACATCAGATACAGGATGCGTTCCCAGGAAAAGAATGGTAATACTGCCTCTGCATCTACCCTAAAAGTGTAATATGCCAATGTATCCTACGTGTTTCTAGTAAGATATGTTACAAGAAGCCACACTGCAAGCAACTAAGCAACATCTTCCTACCTATATGCCCAAATCAGAAGAAACCTACATCTTCTACAAAATATGGTGGTGAGACTTTAATCTCTTTCCGGCGGACAAAAATGACAGTGGGTGATATTCAAAACTTTGTTGCCTATTGATTCTGCAACCACCAAAAATAAGCAAGGTGCTGACCTGCTCCTCTTGCATGGGGTTGTGGCGTTGTGCCAGGCTTGTGTTGGTGTCAGCGGGCAAGGGCTATACAGTAGCCATCAAAACACATGGTCGGATTAGTCCTGTTACTCTCCCATTACTCCTTGCAACATGTTCCTCGTTTTGTTTTCAGAAATTTGTCCCATAGACACATCATGTCCCTTGGCTCCTGGTAATGTGCAACCACATACCCTTCCTCACAGCCTTCGACCAAAATCCTCCCATCATTTTCATACTTTACATCCAACCCATCCTTCTTCATCTCATTGATCCATATTCCCATTGCGACATCTTCTAGTTTGAACATCTGCAATACAACATCCGGATAGTAGGAAACAAATTTAAGGATGCCAAGAGCATATAAACAGAAACCAGCACTAGTAAGCTTAGTATATTCCATGATGGCTGTCATTAGCGGAAACCACAGTAACTACGTGCAACTTCTGCATATCAGCAGTGAGAAGAAAGTTTAGGGAAATCTGGTATTACCTTAAGTTCTCCTCTCTTGTGTTTCCTGTAAACTTCTTTTGCTATGTCTTGTGATACAATGTATCCCGGACCATGTGCCCATGGAGGATAACTCTCCTCAGGCCATTCCTATATAAGTAGAGTAGTAGATTTATCTCATCGCAAAATAAAAATGGTAAAGCATTTATCGCTAAGCCTGTTGAATGTGCCCAATCACTAACAAATCAGATGATTGAATGTAACAGAAAATCAGTTCCTAGGCATCTACTGTGTCATAATATTAGCAATATACAATGGTCAAACAGAAGAGTTCTACATGTTCCAAAATGATGGTGCACACGATAACTTAGATGTCAAATTAAGTTTAAATCAAATACCTCTGGGGTTATGTACCACTTGCTATATGGGTCTCGATGAGGCTGAGAATCAGAATTGACACGACCGTACAGCAACCCATGACTGATGTTCACTCGATCTAAAGATAAAAGTATCTCATCCACACGGACAAAAGCATCATCATCTGTTTTCATCACATACTTGGCTGACAAGACGTTTGTCTAAGAGGAAAACTTAAGCTGAATTAGATGCAAAATATTTCAAAAAATACATACCGAAAAAAGTAACTACATACCCCATAGATGCAGATGGCTATAGTCTTCCATAGAATCAGGCTATAATAATCAACAAAGGGCATCAATTGGATGTCTCCATAAGTTCGTGCTTCATTCCAAAGTTCCTCATTCACCACCTCATTTTTATGCTTTTAACAATGGCAGGAAAAGAGGTAGATGAGTGTTAACTCTCAAGCAGGATACCCTAATTCAAACTAGAACAACTGGTGCCAGCAAAAAAAAGATGAACAATAAGAGTAACAAAAGCAACAGTATTGTTCGAGACAATAGTCATGATGCATCAGTACATTCTACTGATAGGTAGCAATACACAATTTAGCGTGAAATCAACAAGCAACTAAATATTTACATGTGGGGAGTACAATCAACACAGGGCACGGTATGCTGAAATAGGATATAGGTGGTAATTATATTCCAACACATCAGCCTCTAGGCATATAACCATAGGAAGTTAAAACCAGCCAATGCTTTCAGGTATAAACCAGTGAATATCACCCTATAATATGCTATTCTGTATCATAGTTTCATGCTTACCAGGCCAACAAAGAATCGAACTGCAGCCTTTCCTGAGCGGACAGCATCATACTGCATCCAAGTTCTGCGAACTGCCATTCTGCGCTTGAAATTGTTAGCTGTAGAAAAGATCCCAATAAAAAGATCCAGGGGTTTGTCCATAGGGACAGGTGGAGCCTTCAAAATTTCTAAGTCAGTCACATGTTCAAAGTCCTCTGTTGTAGGCAAACCACTTGCTATCACAGACAACAATTTAATATCTCCTGCAATTCTTACTTCGCCAACAAACCCAGGCTCCAAATCCTGGTAAAAGAACACATTAGTAAGAAAAATAGCAATCCAAACATATTTTGACATAAGAGAGCTGAGGAGAATAAAAAGAGTTTCAATTCTGTGTGTATGAACTATGGAAGAACAAATATTTTTGAACACTCAGAAAAAAATGCCTACAAAATATTTCAAGATATAAAACATACTAGATTGCTTAAATAAAACTCACCTCTCGAAAGGCAAATGAAGTGACATGTTTCCCATCTACAGTCATATGGATCCCATGTGCTCCAATACGAAGAATTGCTATAGCAAGATACCCTTGTCTGAAGGGAAAATATTTTTTAGGTTCTGTTTTCTTTTTCCAGGCAGGTTGTATGCTTGAAACATTGGAATTTAACTTAGTGGCCCAGGCTTGTTTTTTATCATTGCCCACCATGCTACCACATTTTTCTAAGTCATCCACTGTAAAACAATAGAGCACGATGTATTTATGTCAAGCTCAAGATCAAGAGAGGAATGAACTATTTGCCAAGACGCCAATCGATTTTGTTGAACAAATCTTAAGGGCTAAAAGTGATGCAAAATACAATTATATAGCAATATCAAAAGCTTCACACAAATAATGTTTGCAGCTAAAATACATGAAGAGGGCATACTTTTTACCATGTAGGCAATCATAAAAACTAGGTACAGTACTTTATCAAGGTATTTTATGTATCCAATTGCAGGGCAAGATCATATGATGCAATTGACGGATATCATGTCCATAGGAAGGGACAGACAACTGGAACAAATGTACCTTCTGCAATGTCCTTAGCATCCGAACCAGGAGATGGGCAACGATCTTCAGAACCCCAATCATCAGCTATAGTCCATGTATTTTGGACTATTACAGGATCTTCTGTAAGTTTATCACCAAGGAGACGGACATTGTAATGAAGCACAATTGGAGGGTCCGGTTCACCAGGTACAGTAGCCCCAGTTAATTCTATCTTAAAACTACCAAGAAGACCACCAGGAGTACCAATAATAGTTATTGAAGAGCCCTGAATCAGTCCACAAGGAATCTTTAAGACAAATCTATCACCTAATTTTGTAGCATTCATTCTTCGAATGGAATATGGGCATTGCTTCTCTTTACTTTTTTGTTGAGTGCTACCATTGACAGAAACAGCAGATTCATCATATTCAAGGGCTGCATTTAGCTCCCTCCATGCTACTCCAGCTTCCTTGATTGCTTCTACTCCATCTGGTAGGATGTGCGCATGACTTACTAGGTCTTTTAAATGATTCCAAGACTGCAATGACTGCAGTTCTCTGTCGGAGAGATTTCTTGTTATGGAAAGGTTTGAAGCTAACAATTCAGCTGATATTACTTGAGATATGTTCTGTGGATTCTGAACTGCAGGCGGGTTTGGAACATCCAGCCAATGTAGTGGGGTTGTGTTATTCTGTTGGAAGACATACTGAAGAGATTTTTCTGCAAGTGGACTATCCAATATAACATATCTTAGCATCAATATAATGAACAAAGATACTATGACAAAACCACCGTGCCATTTCTTCATCACTCAGAACTGTTTTAGCAAGTTGGTCTGATGTCTACAATCAATATGTATTCATCCTAAAGTATCCATAACCATGAAATTCCAAATTCAGAACACAAACAATCCCAAGCAAGCAAGTTAAGTCAATTCCGGCTCAACTGTCATCCTGGTCTATTCACACAAATGTTGAGGTGTATGGTAATCCCTTTATGAAGACAAAGAGCTGTATCAGTGAAACTTTGCGGCTGTTTGGTGTGTCCTCTGACCTAAAGAAGCAACCCAACCCAAATAGGAATGTGCTTTATGTCCTGTCAAACAAGAAGATGCATGCCCATTAGTGGTACTTAACGAATGAAATGTTTGATGTTGATTGCATTAATGGCGCACATGATGCACTCTACAAGGCAAAGGTAATGTTTATACACATCCATGATGTTATACTACAGACCATTTGTATAAATCATAGCTAGTCCTAAATGACACACTAACAGAATCGATGGCTACCGACTCTTCCAACCCCAGCAACTCTCCTGGTAATAGTACTCTACAAGATAACAAGCACCAAAACCGCATCACGCCTGGAATTGCTATGATGTGGCATATTTGTGTCCAATTTAATACCCAATATTTAGAAATTAGAAGCTTCCAACGAACCAAGTAACCGTAAGTCAACCTAGCTAGTAAACCAAGTTTAGCATGGCAGAGGCTGGAGATGTAAACCATTTCCTAAAAAAAAAAAAGCAAACCGAGCAAAGCTGATTTCTTGAAATAGAGAAAGTGAGGGCGAAATCACAGCAAAAGAGTAGCGAAGACAACAGAGTTGCATCATTGTTATCCGGGAGATCATCACGAAAAAGTACTAAACCGTTAAGGAGCTGAGCTCCAATTGCAAGCTCTCCCCAAGTGAAGGAAACAGTTCCATTCACTAATCATGCGGTCAAAATTAAGCAACTCTAAATCCGTCCAGCCACACGCTATAGAGATCACGAAGAGGTCTAAAAAAGTGAAAGGAAACACAGCTAAATAAGGAAAAAAACTCAAATTCCGGGAAAAGTTCACGAAATTGGAGCCGCGAATTTCTCTAGCGTCAACCCCCCAATCCCACGAACTCCCACCGACAACCACGCCACTCACGCACTAACTCCACATCAATGCGCAGATCACCGCACCGAAAACCCCTCATCCTCCAACGAATCTGGAGCGCGAAACCACACAGGGCAAGATCAGAGACGAAGAGAACAAAGGAACCTCACAAGCAAGCAAAGCAAGCGAAGCCACGCGCGCGGCACCTCAAATTCCGCTCCAAAATCTCGCCAAACCCGGATTCGACAACCGAGCCGGCCACTGGCCCCGCAATGCCCGCGATTCGAACGGGAAAAACGAGCACGAACCAGCCGCAATGCCCGAGCCACTCACCAACAAACCAGCCAGAGCCAGCCAAGCCAGACACCACTTCCAAACCACACCACACCGAGCTCCAGCTCGCCGCTCGCCGCGGCACCCAGCCCGGAGCGAGAGGGAGACGAAGCACTGGGAGGTGGTGGTGGTGTGCCGGGGAGCAGAAGCGCACGGGAACTTGAAGCTTTGGGCGGAAGCAGCAATAGCCGGGCGCCCTGGGACGGAGGGGAAGGAGGAAGACGAGGCTTCGAGTCCACGCCACGGACCAACCGACCAGCCAGTGCGCCGCGGGATGGATGGAACGATGGATTTCCCCCTTGGTGTTTCGGCTCTGCCCGGGCCGCCCCGTGGCCTGGCCCGTGGAGGAGATGAATCGCGGTCGCGGTGGGGTTGGTTCGGGTTGGTGGGTGGATGACTGCACTGACGGGATGGGCGCGGCCGCGCCGGTCGTGACCTCCCATCGCACCGCACGCAGTCACGCACCCACGCACGCTGGCTTTGACTACGCACTTACGCAGCAAAGCTGGCGGTCTGAGCGAGCCGACCCGTGCGGTGCGCGCGCGAGGAGTGCAGGGAGAGGGCGTCCTGGGGGTTGGGTGTGTACGGCACTCCCTCCGAACTACCCGCACATTTATCGATAGCTTCTCTTCTAGAAATAAATACAGTACAACTTATATATAACTATAATACAATTTATTAAAAAATTCTACGATAACACGTTATTTTCGTGAAAGGAAGGTTACGAGATCAAATCTCCTCATCCATACGTATGCTATGATTTTTTTTCAACTTATACAAATTTTAAAATAAGTTTAACGATTAAAAATTATGTGAAAGTTATATACAAGTTACATATAATTATACTATATTTATATTTAATAATTTATTAAAGAAGAATTATCGATAAAAATACAGCAAAATCGCTCCCCTTTCACAACTTTTTATTTCTCTTTTTATGTGTACACATTTTAAATTATTAAACATTACACTTTTTAAAACTTACACTAATCCAATTTTAAATTTTTAAGTTAATATTTAATTAATTATGTTTACCTTCGCGAGAAAAACATTAGCGGGCCAAAGCTTTCTCTTTTTTTTTCAGCTCGAGCCATGCGCCCGCGCGCGCGTGCCGTGTTTTCTTCGTCTCGTCTCCTACGGCGCCTGCTCCCGCGCGTGCGGCGGTCGAACACGTGGTACAGAGAACTCGACTCGAGAGAAAAAAATTTCCGGTGTGGCAGCTAGCCGAAGTCGCATGCTGATCATGGACCGGGACACATGGCAATGCGTAGCTGTGATCAGCGTTGCCATGCAGGAGCAGGAACGTGTTTGTGCTGGGTAGTGCGGCGTCGGTGCGTCGCTTTGTCGGCTAGCCAAACAAGAGAGATATGGCTCGAGTTGCCGGGCGTGAGAAGGCGCCTTGCGAAATGCGGAAGCCTCGTCTTTGGTGGGAACTGGTCTACCGTTTCAGGTCGTCAGAGTCAAGGATGGAACCGGTGCCGAGTTCCCGACATGACAAAGCAAAGCGACGCGCTTTCGCTTTAGTTAAAGGCTATTTATTAATCCTACGAGAGGTGGATGTCTGAATCACACGGAAGAATGGTTTGGAACTAGAATCAAACTAACCATGTGCAAAATCACCGTTACATTACACGGCTAAAAACCTATGGTCATCTCACTAAAAGCTACTAGTCCGTTTCTAGTTATTTTTAAATTTAACTAAATTTATAAAAAACACAATAATATTTTCAATACAAAATAAATATATTATCAAAATATATTTAATATTTAATGTTATATTTAATAAAATTAATTTGGTATTCTATATTGCTAATCTCATGAAGTTTGACTATAGAAAAAAATCTAAAACGAGGACGATGTACATATAAATTGATATGGTTTTAAAGTTTTTTAAGCTATTTCAGCCTTTGCTTTTAATTGATGTGGGTTTTTCTATGCGAAATGTTACAAATGTATTAGCTCTTTATACAAATTCTTGTATTTGTGTTTGATATAGCCGTTAGGCTTAGCCAGGCACTGACACAGAAAACTAGATGAGGTCATCAGCACAAGTATTAATTATAATAAATTTAAAAAATAGATTTATTTGGTATTTTAAAAGATAATTCTATATAAAAAATATTTACACTTGTTTAGTAATTTTGAAACGTGGCCATGTTTAAGGAGGGATTAGCCCAATCCAACTAAACGTTACCTAGGAATGAAAAGCCTGATTTTAAATAAGCGCTCCAATTGCCAAGCCTAGAAAAGCAAATGTCCTGGTAGTCAATTTTTTCCTACAGCTCCAGAGTAGTACTGTTCTCCGGTTTTTGGCAGCCTGTTTGGTGCAGCAACCAATGCACTTGTAGTTTTCTTTTCTTTTTTATGAGTGTGGATATTGCATACTTGCATCATACGTTGACATCTTTAAGATATCTCAGCTCTACCGTTTTCCTTTAAGAAAGAGAGATCAAGTTTTTGGCCCTGCTGTCCACTGATCTAACACCAGCAGCCAACTAATATGATGCTTATAGCTCATCTTATATTCCTTTTTCTCTATCACGCATACACCAAAATAAATAAATAAACGCTGGTCTTAATATGAAATATAGAAATATGTCCGAAGGACAAATAGCACTCTCTGCTGCAATTATAGTATGAGATATGAGCATAATGGAAGATGAATTTGCACTTATGGTTTTTCCATACAAACAATATACATGCATTCTCGGTCCTTAGAAAACCGATTATCTATACCTATATATAAAGCAAGTAATATTTCCACCCAAATTTTGTTTTGCCTGGCTATTTTGTAGAAAACCCCTTGAGTTTTTTTCAAAATTAATCCGCAGTCCATCTGGCTATTTAAAAAAAACCTAATTAAAGAAGAAAAAGTGTTATTTTACAGAAAACCCCTTGACTGTTTATAAAATTAACCTGCAATCCCAATGTTGAAAAGAAAGAGAGAGCTTGGATAAAAAAAAGACCTTCTACGTCCCTCTCTTCGCTCCCATCCGCGCTACGCTTGCGCCCTCCCTCCCGTCGCCGCTCGAGCTCCCGCGCCGCCGCCCGGACCTTCGTCCTCCACCTCGCTTCCCTCCTCGCATCGTCGTCCCGTTGCAACGCACGGACATTTTGCTAGCTATCTATAAAGCAAGTAGTGTTTCTATCCAAAATTTTATTCTCGCCTAGCTATTTTGCAAAAACCCCTTGATTTTTTCCAAAATTAACCCGCAGCTAGGGTGGATACCTGGCCGGCTCTCGCGCTGGTTTGGCTTGGCGGAGAGAGCCGAGCCAGAGGCTCGGCCGTGAGCCGGCTCGTTTAGCTCGTGAGCCACTTTAATACAAGACAATTTATGTACAAATTACATTTTATTTTTTAGTCTATTAAACATGCAAATATACAATTAAAAAATAAAAAGTGATACATTAAGTCCATAATTAACGTAATAACACTTGTCCATCGACAATTATCCATGCAAATGTAATGATGCAACTAGATTAGATATTATTACTATTATAATCTAAAGCATTAGATCCATATTGACCATCACAAAATTATAAAAAATATTGATTTATTGTCACATCAACAACAAAACAAGCAAAAGAATAGCAAAACAAGTAAAACATTAGGCCCTACTTTGTACATTGCACTGGCTCGTTGAGCTCACGAGCACTTGCGAGCCGATTCGAGCTGCTCATTATAGCTAACAAGCTAAACCCTTAGCACACTGTTAGCATTTCTCAACGAGCCGAGCCGAGCCATCCACGAGCCGAACGAGCTAGCGAGCCACGAGTATTTCTCACCCTACCCGCAATCCCAATGCTGAAAAGAAAAGTAGGGCTTGGATGAAAAAAGACCCCTTTCGCTCCTCCTCCCTACGCCCTCCCTCTCGTCCCCATCCGCGCCATGCCCAAAGATCGCGACGCGCTCCTCCCTCCCATCGCTGCTCGGAGCTCCCGCGCCCCTCTGTGCCGTCCCCATCCGTGTCGCTCCTCGACTTTACCCGTTGCAACGCACAGCACAATTGCTAGTATATTTATATTTTATATAAAAATTAGTTTTTATGGGACAGAGAGAAGTTAATGTAGTTTATATCCTTGTCATGAAATTGATAAATTATTTTTTAACGATAAATTGGTGTTTGCAATGATGCTCGCACTTATTAAAAAGTTGTTCTTACACTACTCTTTTTTTTTTTTAATCTAATAGATTAGATCTATTCATACTACCGCATCAACTACTATTCATAATAAATAATTTTTTTTGCTGATAGTAGAATTTATAAATCAATGGTTAAAATTATTCTACTAGTGATAATACTGGTCACTACTGGAGAAAGCCACAACTGTCCCGGTTCGTAACCCTCTAGTCCCGGTTGTCAAACCGGGACTATGAATCCGGGACTAGAGATCGTCATCTCTAGTCCCGGTTATCAACCGGGACTAAATATGCATCTTTAGTCCCGGTTGATGGCACCAACCGGGACTAAAGATGGCGGAGCCACGTGGCCGGATGTGTCATCTTTAGTCCCGGTTGGTGGCTCTATTTAGCAAGTAAGATGACATTACCTATTTAGCAGTTCAAATATCTTTGCGTACGTGGACTCTGGTTTATCCATTGAGTCAAAGACATAGATCCGCGAGTTATCCATGTCAATTACTAACAGAACCCAGTGGAATCTGTAAATTGGTTTGGATGACACATATGAAAATTTATGTATGCACACGGGATTGAAATCGGTACGGAAGGAAGAAAATACTTACGCAATGTTGTAGGACAGAAGGATAAACGACCGAAAGTGGTTTATCACCAGCGTCTTGTAAATGTTGTCCAGTGTTGGATCAGGAAATTGATCAACCAATACGCCGTTGATTTTGCGTGGATCCATGAATCCATGTTTGGTACAGTCGTGCTTGTTGCAGTATTGGATCGCCATTCTACAACGGTTAAAAAGAATTTTAGTCAGCTGCATACAAGAAGGTAAGAAATGAAATAATATAACGATACTTACAGAGCCCGTGTGGCTAGAAGTGAGACGTCGAGGGCATCAAGCTGGTACAGGTCGAATATATCTTCGAATCAGATATAGAAGTCGTCACCTCCATCGACGAAATAGTCCTGTGAATATTTGCCCGTTACCATCTCTCCACCCTTCTGGATTCTTGCATGTACCACTTGTGGAAGCGGTACATCCGTGTTGGTAGCTTTTTCACTTCATCCGTCTTTACAAGAGGCTTTCCAAGTTTGAACTTGTATTTCAATGAGCCTTCGCCAGAGGAGCACGGCCATGTAATTGATCCATTGAAATTCCAAGAGATTCTATAAATTGTCTTAAGTCCGATCCGACATTTGGAACTGTGCTGAACTGGGGTACATCTTTGCCCGTTCTCTTCGCCTTGCCAGCAGCCTTTCGAATAGTCCTGTCGTAGTCGGACTACGGTTGAGGTTGCGGTTTAGGCTGTGGCGTTAGGTACGTCTTCTTGAAGAAGTCCTTGGTCTACTGGGGGATATCAGGAGGCTTCTCAGGAGACTTCTTTCTGAAGTGGGCCTTGACTTCAGCTTGGACTGCCTCGTGCAGCTCCTCTGGAGTCATGTCGTACGCCATTTTCTTTGGGCCTGGCGGGAGCAAGTCAAGTTTAGGCCTCTTGCTTCTTGGTCCACTGCTGGTTGACCTTGACCGCGTGGCTCGAGATGTTGTCCGTTTAGGAGTCGGTGCTCGTTGTGGCGACGGAGGATACTGAGAAGGCGGTGGAGTTGGAGACGACCGTTTAGGAGTCGGTGCTCGTGGAGGCGACGCAGGAGGCGGAGGAGGTGGAGGCGGTGAAGGAGACGGAGGAGACGGCCCACGTGTAGGCGAAGGAGACGGCCCACGTGGAGACGAAGGAGGCGGAGGAGACGACCCACATGGACGCGGAGGAGACGGCCCACGTCCGAGGAATATTATGAAGATCTTCCTCCAGAGAAATATTCCATGAGCTGTTTCTCCTAGTGTTAGCTCCCCGTCTCCTCCGGGGATATCCAGCTCGAGATCTTCATAGCTGCGTTCCACCTGTTCAATTTCAACTTTTGAATACGCAGGTGGAACGGGCCGGGAGTGGTAGGTGCCGTCTCGGTCTACTGGAATGGCCATGCCCGACGTGACCTGTTCGAGAAGATTGTTTATTAGTTAGTAATGAACATTGATTGACAAGTTATTCAAGGAAATATATGTACAACATAAAAGTACGAACATACCTTTATTGTTATGTTCTTTAGCGGAATGTGCAGCTCATATGGGGTCCGCTGTGTGATGTCATCAACGGGGCATGGCGGATCCGGTTCAGCTTGTGGGGCCAAATCGCCTCATTTCCAGTTGAAGCGCCTGCCGGCCGCCGTAGTTGAGCGGTTGTTGCCGGATCCTGTTGGCTAACCCAATGGCTCCGCTCCTCTACCAACCTTAGGGTCAGCTTTTCGTCCACAATCTGATCAATCTGCGAGAGCTTCATTTCCATCTCAGCGAACCTCGCATCCTGCTCTCGTTTTGACCTCATTCGGCTCTTGTATGTGTCGACGTCATCTTGGAACCCGTATTTCCAGGGGACGACGCCTTTTCCTCGCGTACGCCCCGGGTGCTCTGGGTTTTGGAGGGTGAGCGTTAGCTCGTCCTTCTCTCTGTCGGGCCCGAACGCGCCCGAGGAAGTGGCTGCAGCCTCCTCTAACCTCCGTCCGGCTTCTTGAATTTCATCACCAAAGATAATCGTGCCATCGACGGGATTAAGTGAGCCGCCGTGAGCATAAAACCAGTGCTTTGATCATTTCGCCGCGTTGGTCGTGCTCGGAACGATACCTCGCGCTTCAAGGTCGGCTTCTATTTTCTCTCATTTCTCCATTGCTTTCTTATAGCCGCCTGACCCAAGCTTTTGATGGTATTTCTTTTTAGCTGCATTGGCCTTGTTCTTTTCTATGACAGCTTGTGCTTCTTTCCCAGTCTTGTGTTCAACAAAAGCATCCCAATGATCTATGAGCTTTGGAAACTTGTCGAAGTCAGGGGTCTAGCCCTTCAGGATATATTTCTTGTGTAACTCTTTCTTGTAGTTCCCGAAGAGCTCCGCCATTTTCTTTAACGTCCATTCCTTGACCCTTGCTTGTTGTGAGTCTGGGATGGTGAACGTCTGCAGCATTGTCGTCCATAGCATCTCTTTCTCTATGTCCGGTAGATAGCTCTGCTCATCTCCTCCTATCCTTGATCGCCTCCAGTTGGCAACGCTTACGGGCACGTGATCCCTCACCACCATCCGCTGTGCGCCACAAACTTCCTTGCGGCGTCCTCTGGGGCAATTGGGCGACCGTCAGATTTTACCTCCGTTATGACATGTCGACCCTCTATGCGCTTGCGGAGGCCGCGTTGCCCACGTGCCCTCTTCTGTCCAGCGGAGGCGAAGGCGAAGCCCTCATTCTCCTCATCGTTCCCCTGCTCGTCCCCCCTCGTTCCCCTCCTCGTTGAGGTATTGATTTGTATCTTCATTCCCCTTCTCGTTGTAAAACTCTGTTCCTCGTGCGATCTCATCAAGGAGAAGTTGTTCCTTGTCACGATCCGCCATTTGATTGTTGTGGGTTGAGGACTTAATCCAAGAATTTTGAAAAAAAATTATTCGTTTAATACATGTATCAATTATTCAGGAAAATCATGTATGTCTACGTAAAAGAAGAAAAAAATAAGAAGATGGATTCAGAATCACAGACTATCTCCATTCTAGAAAAGACTTGTGAAGAATATCACGTTCTATATTTTCCTTCTTCTCTTTTGTTTCTCTTTGCTAGAACACGACCGACTGACCGTTCGTTCTATCATTCACGTCCGTTCGTTCGGACCCTTAACCCTAACCCTAACCCTAAACTATCGTCCGTTCGTTCTATCGTTCGTTCACGTCCGTGAGTACAATCATCTGGAGGAGAGGAGAGAAAGAGAGGAGAATGATGTGAGGGAGATAAGGAGGAGAGGAGTGGAAGTGGAGAGGAAAGGAGAGATAGAGGAAAGGAGGAGACGACCGAACGACCGACCAAACGAACGAGTGTCCGCCCGTCCGTTCGTCCACGTTCGTTCATTCATTCGTTCGTCCGTCCGTTCGTCTGTCCGTCTGTTCGTCCGTTCGTCCGTCCGTTCGTCCGTTCATTCGTCCGTTCGTCCACGTCCCCACGTCCGTTCGTCCACGTTCGTTCGTCCGTTCGTCCACGTCCGTTCGTTCACGAACGAACGAACGAACGAACACTCGCTCGTTCGTCCGTCCGTCCATCCGTTCGTTCGTTCTACGACCGTTCGTTGATTTTATCGTTCTCGTTCGTTCGAAAATACAAAATTCACAATTCACATAAACATTCAAATTTCAAATTTAAAAATATATTTAAAATTCAAAATTCACATACACTTTCAACAGTCCATTCACTGTCCATTTACATATAACAGTCCATTTACATACAAAATTCATATATTCAAAATACACATACATACAAAATTCATATATTCAAAATTCATATATTATAAATTCATATATTAAAAATTCATATATTCAAAATACACATATATTCGAAATTCATATATTAACATTCACAGAGGGTGGCGGCGACTGGCGGGATGATGCAGAGGCGGCGGGCGGCGCGCGACGTTTAGGGTTTAGGGGCCGACCGGCTCTGGGCCGTGGGGGGGCGCAAGGGGAGTGGGCGGCGTGGGGAGGGGGCGGCGGCGACGGCGACGGCGTCGACCGCGACGATGGCGGCGATGGTGATGGCGTCGACGGCGGCCAAACCCTAGCGCATAATGTCGGAAATTCTTTGGGGGGCGGCGGCGCTAACCTGCGACAACGACGAAGACGGCGACGTGGCGGTCCTCCGGCGACGACAATGGCGACGAAGACGGCGGAGGCCGTGTGCCGCGGCGGCATCCCGGGGCTCGGCGACGGCGACGAAGACGAAGACGATGCGTGCGAAGTGTGAAAACGGCTAAGTGTTGGATCCCCAGTGAGGCCCTTGCTATATATAGTCATGGCATCTTTTGTCTCGGTTGAATCCAACAACCGGGACAGAAGATACTTTAGTCCCGGTTGGTGGCTCCAACCGGGACAAAAGATATGATCTTTAGTCCCGGTTGGAGCAACCAACCGGTAGTAAAGATGTCCGTCCCGCTGATGGCTTCAACCGGACTAAAGATCATATCTTTTGTCCCGTTGGAGCCACTAACCGGACTAAAGATTGCGGGGGCAGCCACGTGGCGCAGGTAGGTGGACATCTTTAGTCCCGGTTGAAGACACCAATCGGGACTAAAGATGTTTTCCCGCCCACTGAAATTCACCTCTAGTCCCGGTTTGTTTTAATAACGGAACAAACCGGGACTAATTATTACAGTGCCCTATTATATTGTATTTTATATTCATATATAATTATAATGTTCATATGTTGATATATTTTATATTCATATATAATTAACATATGTTCATATGTTCATATATAATTAGCATATGTTCATATAATTAACAAAAAATATTATAAATTGAAATAATAACATATAATTAACATTTGTCATATTCCAACCTATTTAAAATTTAAATAATAATATAAAATTAACATATGACCTATTTGAAAAATATTTTAAATTGAAATAATAACATATAATTAACAATTGTAATATTTAAAACTATTTTAAATTTAAATAATTTGTTACCGATCATTCCAACAGAGAATTTATGCTTAGAGTTTTTCTTTTCATGTGTATCTGTTTAAGAACGTATTGCCTTTTCATGCTTATAGTTTTTTCTTTTCATGCTTACCTTTATTTTTTCTTGTGAACGTATTGCTCATGGCTACTTCACATTTGACATTCGTCTTGGGATGATCTATCTGATGTCTCAATTATACCTTGACATGAATCATCAACTTGAGCTACCTTTTTTTAACAACAGAGCAGATAAAGATGATTCTCACTGTTTCAACTGCGGTTCTTATAGTCATGCTCTGAAGGAATGTCCTAAGCCTCATGATAATGCTGCAATAAACAATGCACGCAAGCAACACAATATGAAAAGGAACCTATCTAATGCTAATCGTGGACAAAATCGGTACTACCAGAAAACGCCAGGCAAATTTGATGATCTGAAACCAGGAGTCCTTGGTACTACCACCACAGGAGGTGAACAAAAACATGTAGCTGATTTGTACCATATCAACTGCCAAAGAATCTGATATCGGCTAGCTGCTTGGAAGCTACCGCGTTATGGCTTCAGATGAGCTTCCCTGTGCTGTGTAGCCCCAACATTGAGTAATTATACCAATACTACTACTACCTATGGATCATTGGATCCAGCTGAGACGACAATCGAGCACGGATATGCAGCTGCTGTTCGTCGATCAAGAATCAAGAAATCTCTCCTATGGTGACGCGGCTGAGGTCGGTGGCGGTGATTCAATAATAGATTCAATATATTTACAATAGATTCAATAATTTACAATAAATTTAAATGGTAGCAATAATATTCAATGATTCAATTTAATTTACATCGTCAATACATAAATTTAGCTATGTAACATTTGTCCTCACGTACTTTCTTCGCACAATTATTCCTTCGTTATGATCGTTGCGTGAGTAAGGGGTGTCCTCATTTGATAGGAGGATACTCAGGTCAACTGCCACTGCGAACGGAGGTTGCCCGTCAAACTGATCGTAATCTTCGTCAGTTCTTGTTAGTGATATGCCCTAGAGGCAACATGGAGATGTTGGATATCACGTCAATGTTTATGTATAAATGAATAAAATATTATTCAGTTCCATGAAATAGACATCTTGTATTGATCAATAAGTATGTGACTTATTTATGAGACTCGATATGTATGAATCTATTTCTAAATGATCCCTGATCATATATCATATTATTGGAACAAATATGATTCTAAGATCGGCATGTTTATTGATTGATGATCATGTCTCATAGATCATGGGTATGGAGATACCAAATAAATAAACATGGACACATGTGTTGGAGAACACATTGTTGGATAGACCCACCATGAGACACTACAGAATTAATGTGCCATTAGTTGGTCTCGGTAGTGTTGGTACAAAGTCCTTAGACCGAGATCACCATGGATTCCAACATGTGTAGTAGCCTACTTTGGGACTACCAAACGCTATTCCGTAATCGGGTAGTTATAAAGGTAGTTTTCGGGTTTGCTATGAAACATGGAGTGGGATGTGAGTGATCAAGATGGAATTTGCCCCTCCTTTAGAGAGATATCTCTGGCCCCTCGAGGTAATGGATTATGGAAATGAATAGTCATGCTAAGTTGATTGAGGAGTCAATCAAAGCGGATAATCCAATACGGTTCGAGTGAATGGTTAAGCTATTGAAGGGATGGCACACATCTTGCCTATAGCTTAACCGGTATCGTGAGGCAAAGGGATTTGTGTAGACATTACAGGTTCGAGCCGATATTATTCTTGTATACTATGGTGTCAATATGTGCTTGCTAGGCGCCGCTGTGACAGTCGGCTGAGTTGGACTCGAGCCGACGGTCGGCTAAGTTAGACTATAGCCGAAACCGAGTATACCTGAACCTACGTGGTCGCACGCTTAAGGGGACAAAATAGATATTTGAGTTGGACTCGGATATGGCTCGATTGGATAGGGATCCGATCGGATAGAGTCCTATGGGCTTACGACGTGTGGGCGGCCAACTCTATGAGATACGGATGAGATCCGATTCAAAATAGAGTCCCGATCGGCCACTAGTCCTAGTCGGCCAACTCTATATAAATGGGCGAGGGGTGGAGAGCTGCGACACATCAGTTGGATCGCATTGAACCGAATCCACAACAAAAGTCGCCGAGATCAATCTCCACGGAAACCCTCCCCACTTTCGAGCCAAACCCTAGCCTTGCATCGCGTGCTATCACACGGGTGTTGGGCGTTCTGTCCCCGGACGTGTGGATACCGGTAGAGGCGCTGCTACGTTGCACGCTGTTGATCGGCTGCGGTCGAGCGCATCGGAGTGAGGCGCGAGAACACAGTCGGACAACTCGGATCGGCTACGGCATCTGCGAATCGGCTGGTTGGCGAATCGGCTGTCCCCGGGAATCGGCTGTCGGCTTGCGGGAATCGGCTACACTGTTCCGGATCGGATAGCCCTGATTGGCTGTTTCCGCTGCACACTCCAATCAGTAACGATCTATCGGCCCTTACTTGCAAGTGTTCCTGGTTTGCGCGGTAGAAAAGTTTTTACTTTCGGCTAGCGTAGCCTCCGCGTAACCCTTCAATGGTATCAGAGCTAATCTCTCTTAGTTCGGGTTTTAGATTGGATCTGGAACAAGTTTTGCGCACGGGTTGATTAGATCAATCGGTTTTACGGGATTTGTTGAGGAGAGTTCATGGTAATTGCGTTCCTTGATAGTGTATCGGAACGGCGTAATGTGATTACGTCGAAGCAATATCCATAGAACTCGGTTTGAGTCGGCTTCGAGATAGCGTTCCTTGATAGTGTATCGGAACGGTATAATGTGATTATGCCGAAGCTATCTCATAGTCTGATCTTGTTAGCTGCCTCGCGCCTGCGCAAACCATCTCCCTTGATAGTGTATCGGGACGGCATAATGTAATTATGCCGATATGGTTTCCGTAAGCGATTTCATAGATTGGATCTATGAATTTCGTGTGGTGTTCCGGGCGCTGCCCGGAAGCCCGCGAGTGGGACCGCCGTGTGCGTACCCCCCTTTTTATGTCGTCTCGATACCGTATCTCTGCGATAGGTAGAAAACGTTCTACACCTAACTTGTTTTTGCAGAGAATGCTTTGAGATGGTATGGCCCTATTGTATGTATGAGATGCATGTGATGCGTGTAATATTCTTTCATATGTGCAATCCCCGTAATATTCTTTCTTACGTGCAATGCTTGTAATATTCTTTCACGACCTACGAGTCGATGTAATCTTCAATTATAGCTTCTATAGTAGTAGCTTAGTTTGAAGAAATCAAGCATTCGGCACTCGGAAGAACGGTGATGAAGATGAAGATCCTCTACACCGGCATGGAGATAGAGATCACCATGTGAAGGGGGCCATACTATTTCATGCTATTCTATCTCGCTTTCATATATGTGATATGTTTGTTTGATAGGATAGCATCCTCGCAAAATTAAGTAGTAAAGATGCCCTTCCAAACGTTGCACCCGTCACCGTTATGCTCGTCAATGGTGGGTCCGCCAAAGCGAGTGCCATTCTCTATCATAATACGAGGGGTATATGTCGAACATATACAAGAAGAGCGTTTGGTTGACTTAACAAGGCTATCAAAACAGTTTTGGGCCTTGGGGCATAGGTTGGCGCCGGGCATGGAGATGTCACACCAACAACAAGAGTCACATAGAGATGTGATTAGCAAGGTGTTGCTTACCGATGTTATTAATTTTCTAGCAGTGATGCCAAAGCTCACTAGAAATTAATTAACATGTGGATCTTGACCCAAACGTAACCTAGAGGGAAGGTGTAGAATACGTAATGGGAGTCTAATGTTAAATTGTTTAACAATAGACATAGCATAAACATTATGCTAAACTTTGCTTTTTTTGTTGTAGAATAAATGGCGGCTAATACTACACGCAAGTACTTTTAATTTGCGATCTATTCTCGAAAAGAAATAATTAAATGGAACAAACTTTATGGATTGGTATCGCAACTTGAGAATTGTTCTCAAGCAAGAGCGTAAGGAGTACGTTCTTGAAGTACCCTATCCCGAGGATTTTCCAAATAATGCCACTACAACCGCACGGAGGGCTTATGAGAAGCACACTAATGATGCCCTAGATATAAGCTGTCTCATGCTTGCTACAATGTCCCCCGAGCTTCGAAGCAATATGAGAGCGCGATGCTCACACTATTATTCGGGCTGCGTGGCATGTTAGAGAATCAAGCTCGGGCCGAGAGGTTCAACACCTCAAAGTCCTTGTTTGCGTGCGAGCTTGTTGAGGGAATCCCGCGTCCGCATGTGATAAAGATGATTAGCTACATTGAGAGTCCGGAAAACTAGGTTTTCCCCTTAGCCAAGAGTTGGCTACGATGTGATTCTCCAATCGCTCCCTCCGAGCTTCGAGCCATTCATATTAAATTATCACATGAACAATATGGATAGGACCTTGGCTGAATTGCATGGGATGCTAAAGACAGCTGAGGAGAGTATCCAGAAAACGGTCATCATGTGATGATGATGCGAAGGCTAAGCGCAAACCACTGTCAAGAAACTTTGCACCAAGAGGAAGTTAACTCCCGATGAGATCGCGAGTGCCTCAAATGCAAAGAAGGGCAAGAAGGGGTGGCGGCATCGATGTTGTTTGCTTCTATTGCAAGGAGACAGCCACTGGAAGAGGAACTGCAAGAAGTACATGGAGGATCTCAAAAAGAAGCAAAGTACGACTTCGCTTCGTGTATTAATGTTATAGACATTAATCTTGCTACTTCACCTACCGACTCTTGGGTATTTGATACCGGATCGTAGCTCATATTTGCAAGTCGATGCGGGAATGAGAAGAAGAGGAGGATTGAGAAGGGGCGAGGTGAACTGCGCGTCGGCAATGGAGCAAGCATTGTTACGATTCTTGTCGGCACAAGCATCACTTCATCTACCTTCGGGATTAGTTTTGGAATTAAATAATTGTTATTGTGTTCCAACACTATGTCAAAACATTATTTCCGCTTCATGTTTGCAAGCGGAAGGATATGATTTTAGATCAATGAACAATGGTTGTTCAATATATCTTAGAGATATGTTCTATTTTCATGCTCCATTGGTGAATGGATTATACGTTTTGAATCTTGAAGCGTCTCCCATCTATAACATTAATACGTAAAGGCAACTCTCTAATGATATAAACCCCACGTTTATCCGGCATTGTCGCTTAGGCCATATAAATAAGAAACGCATGGAGAAGCTCCATAAGGATGGATTGCTTCACTCTTTTGATTTTGAATCATTTGAGACATGTGAGTCTTGTTTACTTGGTAAGATGACAAAGCCACCTTTCACGGGACACAGTGAAAGAGCAAGTGACTTGTTGGCACTCATACATACCGATGTATGTGGACCAATGAGCTCAACGGCCGAGGTGGTTATCGTACTTCATTACCTTTACCGATGACTTTAGTAGATATGGTTATATCTACTTAATGAGGCATAAGTCCGAATCCTTTGAAAAGTTCAAAGAATTCCGAATGAAGTACGAATCATTTAGGGAAAACAATCAAGTTTCTACGATCGATCGTGGAGAAGAATACTTGAGCCAAGAGTTTGGTAATCATCTCGAAAGATTGTGGAATTGTTCCACGCTGACTCCGCCAGAACTCCACAATGGAATGGGGTGTCCGAACGGAGAAATCGCACCTTGTTGGACATGGTGCGGTCGATGATGAGCCAAAGTGATCTTCCGTTATCCTTCGGGGATATGCTCTTGAAACATTGCGCTCACACTAAATAGAGTTCCATCTAAGTCGGTTGAAAAGACACCATATGAGATATGGGCAGGGGCAACCCCTAGTTTGTCTTTTCTCAAAATTTGGGGATGTGAAGCTTATGTAAAACGTTACACCGACAAGCTCACACCCAAATCGACAAGTGTTTCTTTGTGGGATATCCTAAGGAAACCAAGGGATATTACTTTTATAATCGGGAACAAGGCAAAGTGTTTGTCGCCCGACACGGTGTCTTCTTGGAGAAAGAGTTTCTTTCAAGAAGGGTTAGTGGGAGCAGGGTGCATCTTGAAGAAGTTCAAGAAACACCGAAAATGTTTCAGCGACCACAAAACCACAACAGGAGGAGCAAAGTGTTGCGCCACCGGTTGTAGATACACCAGCCCCACGGAGGTCCGAAAGATCACGTCGTGCGCCCGACAGTACACAGTGCGAAACAACGTGATATATTGTTGTTAGACAACGATGAACCTAAGACCTATGAGGAAGCGATGGTGGGACCCGATTCCAACAAGTGGCTTGGAGCCATGAAATCCGAAATAGAATCCATGTACGACAATCAAGTTTGGAACTTGATTGATCCACTGATGGTGTCAAAACCATTGAGTGTAAATGGGTTTTTAAGAAAAGGCCGATATGGATAGAAATGTTCACATCTATAAGGCGCGATTGGTAGCAAAATGTTTTAAACAGATTCAAGGAGTTGATTATGATGAAACCTTCTCGCCCGTCGCAATGCTTAAATCTATTCGGATTATCCTAGCGATTGCTGCATATTTCGATTATGAAATATGGCGATGGATGTCAAAACGGCTTTCCTAAATAGAAACCTAAGCGAGGATGTATACATGATACAACCTCGGGTTTTGTCGATCCAGAATCGCTCGGAAAGATATGCAAGCTACGAAATCCATTTATGGATTGAAGCAAGCATCTCGGAGTTGGAATATTCGTTTTGATGAAGTAATCAAAGGGTTTGGTTTCATCAAAAATGAAGAAGAGAGGCCTGTGTTTACAAAAAGGTCAGTGGGAGTGCAATTGTATTTCTAATCTTATATGTGGATGACATATTACGATTGGAAATGATATCCCTATGCTAGAATCCGTCAAGTCTTCATTGAAAAAAGTTTTTCCATGAAAGACTTAGGGGAGGCACATACATATTGGGCATTCGGATCTATAGAGATAGATCCAAGAGGCTAATTGGATTAAGCCAAAGTACATACATTGACAAGGTGTTGAAAAGATTCAACATGCATGATTCCAAGAAAGGTTTCTTGCCCATGTCACATGGCATTAATCTTAGCAAGAATCATGTCCTCGACACATGATGAGCGGAATAAGATGGTATGGTTCCATATGCTTCGGCAATTGGATCCATCATGTGTGCCATGCTTTGTACACGCCGATGTCTCGTACGCTTTGAGTGCTACGAGCAGATACCGTCGATCCAGTGAAGGTCACTGGATCTGCCGTAAAGAATATCCTTAAGTACTTGAGAAGAACTAAGGATATGTTCCTAGTCTATGGAGGTGAAGAAGAGCTCGTTGTAAGTGGTTACACCGATGCTAGCTTCCAAAGACAAGGATGATTATAGATCGCAATCGGGTTCGTGTTCCGCCCGAACGGAGGCGCAGTCAGCTGGAAGAGTTCCAAGCACGATACTGTTGCTGATTCTACAACGGAGGCCGAGTACGTGACTTATTCAGTTCCATGAAATAGACATCTTGTATTGATCAATAAGTACGTGACTTATTTATGAGACTCGATATGTATGAATATATTTCTAAATGATCCCTGATCATATATCATATTATTGGAACAAATATGATTCTAAGATCGGCATGTTTATTGATTGATGATCAATGTCTCATAGATCATGGGTATGGAGATACCAAATCAATAAACATGGACACATGTGTTGGAGAACACATTGTTGGATAGACCCACCATGAGACACTACAGAATTAATGTGCCATTAGTTGGTCTCGGGTAGTGTTGGTACAAAGTCCTTAGACCCGAGATCACCATGGATTCCAACATATGTAGTAGCCTACTTTGGGACTACCAAACGCTATTCCGTAATCGGGTAGTTATAAAGGTAGTTTTCGGGTTTGCTATGAAACATGGAGTGGGATGTGAGTGATCAAGATGGAATTTGCCCCTCCTTTGGAGAGATATCTCTGGGCCCTCGAGGTAATGGATTATGGAAATGCATGGCCATGCTAAGTTGATTGAGGAGTCAATCAATGCACGGATAATCCAATACGGTTCGAGTGAATGGTTAAGCTATTGAAGGGATGGCACACATCTTGCCTATAGCTTAACCGGTATCGTGAGGCAAAGGGATTTGTGTACACATTACAGGTTGAGCCGATATTATTCTTGTATACTATGGTGTCAATATGTGCTGCTAGGCGCGCATTGTGGTCGGCTGAGTTGGACTCGAGCCGACGGTCGGCTAAGTTAGACTATAGCCGAAACCGAGTATACCCGAACCTACTGTGGTCGCACGCTTAAGGGGATAGAATAGATATTCGAGTTGGACTCGGATACGGCTCGATCGGATAGGGATCCGATCGGATAGAGTCCTATGGGCTTACGACGTGTGGGCGGCCAACTCTATGAGATACGGATGAGATCCGATTCAAAATAGAGTCCTGATCGGCCACTAGTCCTAGTCGGCCAACTCTATATAAAGGGGCGAGGGGTGGAGAGCTGCGACACATCAGTTGGATCGCATTGAACCGAATCCGCAACAGAAGTCGCCGAGATCAATCTCCACGGAAACCCTCCCCACTTTCGAGCCAAACCCTAGCCTTGCATCGCGTGCTAGCACACGGGTGTTGGGCGTTCTGTCCCCGGACGTGTGGATACCGGTAGAGGCGCTGCTACGTTGCACGCTGTTGATCGGCTGCGGTCGAGCGCATCGGAGTGAGGCGCGAGAACACAGTCGGACAACTCGGATCGGCTACGGCATCTACGAATCGGCTGATTGGCGAATCGGCTGTCCCCGAGTATCGGCTGTCGGCTTGCGGGAATCGGCTACACTGTTCCGGATCGGATAGCCCTGATTGGCTGTTTCCGCTGCACACTCCAATCGGTAACGATCTATCGGCCCTTACTTGCAAGTGTTCCTGGTTTGCGCGGTAGAAAAGTTTTTACTTTCGGCTAGCGTAGCCTCCGCGTAACCCTTCAGTTCTATCCTCGACTCCCACGATTTTCCTTTTGCCTGGGAGAACCACGTGGTGCTTTGGCTCGTCTGAGTATCCAACCTTGCTCAGGTCGACCGTTGTCATCCCACTTGCATCAATGGTTATGCCTCCACCACTGGGCCTAACCCACTGGCACTGAAACAGAGGGACCTTCAGAGGTCCATAGTCCAGCTCCCATATGTCATCGATGCTGCCGTAATATGTGCTAGCCGTACCGTCGTATCCCACGGCATCGATGCGGACAGCGCTGTTCTGATTCGTGCTCTTTAAGTCTTGGGACCGTGTGTAAAATATGTACCCATTGATTTCATATGCTTGGAATGTGGTGATCGAGCAAGATGGTCCCCTCGCCAAGAAGGCTAGTTGTTGGTCAATGCTCGCGTTGCCCATGAGACGTTGTCGCAGCCAAGCAGGGAATGCATCGATGTGATGGCGTGTAATCCAGGCATCCGTCTTACCGATGTTTTTCGAGCGAACAATCGCCAAGTGCTCCTCGATGTAAGGAGCCACCAAGGAAGATTGTTACAACATGGTCCAATGTGCTTTTCTGTACAAGTCATTGTCTATGTTCATTATTGCCTTCCTTCCAAGAGTTCCCTTCCCCCGTAGTCTACCTTCATGGCTTGATTCAGGCACCCCGATGGGACGTAGGTCTTCAATAAAGTCGACGCAAAACTCAATCACCTCCTCTGTTCCATATCCATTGGTGATGCTAGCCTCCGGACGCGAACAGTTACGAACGTACTTCTTTAGAACGCCCATATACCTCTCGAAGGGAAACATGTTGTGTAGGAATACCGGAGCGAGGATACGGATCTCTTTGACAAGGTGGCATAGGAGATGCGTCATGATATTGAAGAAGGAAGGCGAAAAGATCATCTCAAAGTTGACAAGACATTGGACCACATCATTTTGAAAGTCTTCTAGTCTGTCTGAATCGATGATCTTCTGTGAAATTGCGTTCAGGAAAGCACATAGCTTTGTTATTGTTGCCCGGACATTATCGGGAAGGATACCCCGAATTATAACGGGAAGCAGCTGTGTCATCAACACGTGGCAGTCATGGGACTTTAGATTTGTGAACTTCTTATCCTTCGTGCTTATTATTCCCTTTATATTCGAGGAGTATCCAGACGGTACCTTGATGCTCTCCGCATTCAAACATTATTTCCTTTCTCGCCCGCTCGAGTGTAGCTGGACTTAGGTATTGGGCTCCTTTTTCCTTTGGTTACGGGTGAAGGCCGTCGCGTTGTGCCATATGTTTCAGATCATTACGTGCCTCAAGTGTATCTTTTGATTTTCCGTATACACCTAGGAAGCCAAGCAGATTTACGCAAAGGTTCTTGGTGAGGTGCATCACGTCGATTGCGTGGCGGACATCCAAGACTTCCCAGTAGGACAACTCCCAAAAAATGACTTCTTCTTCCACATCGCCGCGTGACCACCTTCACTTGCTATAGATTGGTTGCCGGGTCTCTTTCCAAATACTACTTTGAGGTCTTTCACCATGGCAAACACGGTCTTTCCGTTGCGATGCTTTGGTTTATTACGATGGTCTGCCTTTTGATCAAAATGTTTGCCTCTTCTCCGGACAGGGTGGCTTGCAGCAAGAAAGCGACGATGGCCCATGTACACTACCTTCTTACAGTGTTTCAGGTACGTACAATCAGTCTCATCCATATGGTGGGTGCAAGTGTTGTACCCCTTGTTTGACTGTCTGGATAGGTTGCCAAGTGCAGGCCAATCATTGATGGTAACAAACAACAACCCTCGTAGGTTAAACTGCTCCTGTTTATCTTCATCCCACACGGGAACACCTTCTTTCTTTCACAGCAGTTTTAGATATTCGATCAGCGGTCTCAGGTACACATCGATGTCGTTACCAGGTTACTTAGGGCCTTGAATAATAACCGGCATCTGAATGTACTTTTGCTTCATGCATAGCCAAGGCGGGAGGTTGTAGATACACATCGTCACAGGCCAAGTGCTATGCCCGCTGCTCATCTCTCCAAAAGGATTCATGTCGTATGTGCTTAAGCCGAACCTTAGGTTTCTTGCATCCTCGCTGAAGTCTTCAAATGTTCTGTCGATGTTTCGCCACTGTGACCCATCAGTGGGATGTCTCAGCATGCTGTCTCGTAGGCGTTCTTCCGCGTGCCAATGCATCATTCTTGCATGCTCCTTGTTCCTGAACAGACGCTTCAGCCGTGGTATTATAGGAAAATACCACTTCACCTTAGCAGGAACCCTTTTCTTCGAGGGCCGTCCATCAACTTTGCCTGGATCATCTCGTCTGATCTTGTATCGAAGTGTTTTACAAACTGGACATGCTTCTAGGTTCTCGTACTCCTAACCGTGGTAGAGGATACAATCGTTACGACATGTGTGTATCTTCTGTACCTCCAGTCCTAGAGGGCAGACTAACTTCTTAGCCTCGTAAGTTGATTCTAGCAATTCGTTTCCCTCTGGAAGAATGTTCTTCACGAGTTTTAGTAACACGCCAAATGCCTTATCACTGACACCATTTTGGCCTTTCATTGTAAGAATTCCAGTGTGGTACCCAACTTTTTGTGACCTTTTGTGGTCCGCCAACATACGCTCCAATTTCTGCACTTCCTTTACGCCTTCGCAGTCCCCCTGTACGTCGCGCAACATCTGACCAAGGTCATCGGCACCATCGTTTTCTTCAACATTCCCGCCCGCCTCGCCCACTGTATTCTCTTCAAACCCACCATATTGACCACAGTCCGGAATGTTGTTGTCGTCTTCTTCATCTTCTTCCATTGCAACCCCTACCTCTCCGTGCGATGTTCAGCAATTGTAGTGAGGCATGAATCCCGACTGAAATAAGTGGGCATGAATAATTCTTGATGTAAAATACTCCTTCTTGTTTTTGCACTTTTTATATGGACAACGTATGAAACCCTTATGCTTGTTGGCATCGGCCACACTCAAAAAATAATGCACGCCTTGAATAAATTCTCTCGACCGTCAATCCGCGTTGTACATCCATTGCCGATCCATCTACATGGAATGCACAAAAATCGTAAGAAAATTGCACGAAATTCAAATCATTTAAATATTATTACAATAATTATATATATAATCAGACAATTATTATATACTAATCCAACATACGTAATGTGTTGTTCTAAAAAATTAGAATTTTTTTAAAAGGTCTTTTAAAGTGATAAACATAAAATTAATTAATTATTTTGCGTCTATTTTAAAAGGTCCTTTGTCATCTATTTTATAACTTTTTTGTCCAAAAGATTCTCTCTCATCATTTTCCATAATTATTTTTTGAGATAAAATTGTACGGACTAAATTCCTATAAACGTTACGTGCTAAGCATACTTTTCTTCCTCTTTATTTTTCCCAACTTTTTCTCAACACAATATAATGTGCTTAGCAAAATAATTAGTCTAAGCAAATTTTCTCTCTCCTCGTGTTTACAAAAAAATCTAGAGATGAAAATATATAGAAAACAACCATAAAATACAAAGTGCTAAGCATAGATCATAAGAGAAAGAAGTTGCTAACATTGTAGATATCAAAGATTTGTGTATATCACCAAAACAAAATTACAAAAAAATTTGGCAGCACCTCCCCTCTAGAGAAAAATTTTGAAGACAAGTGTAGCTGGATCGGGTTGGAGGAGGAAGAAGGAGTTTAAAAATGAACCCCATCTTTAGTTCCGCTAAAGATCATCTTTAGTCCGGTTGGTGTTACTAATCGGGACTAAAGATGTCGCCAGAGGCTGTCAGAACCTGTCAGAACGCCGGACAACTTTAGTCCCGGTTGGTAACACCAACCGGGACAAAATATAGCCTCCGTAGTCCCGGTTGGTGTTACCAACCGGGACTAAAGATGCCCGGCGCTCTGACACGCTCTAACAACATTTGAACCGGGACTAGAGGTGATCTTTAGTCCCAGTTCATGACATGAACCGGGACTAAAGTTTCTAGAAAGCCGTTGAATTTTTAAACCGGGACTAGAGATCATCTCTAGTCCCGGGTGCAACTCAAACCGAAACTACTGTGGTTTTTGCCACTTCAACCAATGATTCCAGTAGTGTGTATAACTTGTACCTTTAAGTCAGCCTATCCGTTTTGAATATGAGCCACCTTGTATGACAAATGTATCCTCAACGAAAGCACCATGTATCATTTGCATTTTCAAATGCGCATAATTATTTATTGATAGAGATCAGCATGCATGTAAAGTCAAGGATCAGGGTCAACTGCGCTTTCTTCTTCTAAAATGTGAACAGAAGGATGCTAGGTCTTCGAAAGAAAAAAAAACAAAAACAATGTTTGTCACTGGTGGAGCCCTAGAGATCGAAGTACCCATAGCTTAGTTACGGTCATTAGCTGCTACTAGTAATTAGTAGTAAAAGATTATTGCCTAAGTTCAGCACTCACATAGTTGATAAAATTAATAACCAAACGCTAAGAGCCTATTCGGTGATTTTCGTTAGAATTTTAATGATTTTGAACTGTTTCCTGTAAAAATCCCTGCGTTCCGAAGAAGCCCTAAATTTGCTGACCTTGACGCCCATAATGATAGTTCAGTGCAGAATCATGACTTTTCCAATCATTTTCATCAGAACAAGAAGGACCTGTCAAATTTTTTATTGCCAATTGAAATATCTTAGGGATCCAATGATCCATGTGTGCTATTTAGAAACGCAAGTTCTGGTCAAGCACTAGGGGCGCTAGGCTTTCTTGTCAAATTTGGGCTCTTCTTTTCCTATCAGATAGCATGAGCAGATCGCCAGTTTGCAACGACAATGCTATTCCTGAGTATTTTAATCATACAGACATCGGAGATAGTCGCTGGTAATTTGTTGGTGGTAGAATTAAGAACAGTATTCGCGGTCAAACCTCGAGTTTTAAATTGGTAGAATGCGTAGCCGTATGCAAGCTACGATGGCACCATGCACGACTAACCAGTAAACCAACTTACATATCAAATATTTATTTTGATCTATAATTGAATTTACGGGTTATTCACTTATACATTTAATCTTCGGTATAAAATTGCGTCAAGAACCAGAATAAATTCTAATTGTTGACACCTTTTTGAAAAAACACGAGCACGATCAACACATCTAAACATTTTACAGTGATATAAAGTCGTCAATCACCTTTATCTAGCAAAGAACTAAAGCAAGATGGATTTTATAGATTAAACCGGCTAGCAAAGCCAATTTAGATAAAACGATGGATAAATACCCGTCTCGTGGACGAACGAAAAATTTTTAAGACAAACTTACAAAGAGATGTCGTACTCTCGCAACGGCGGCGGACGATTACGGTGCAAATCGATAAAGATGGACAAACTAATGTAGAAAAAAAAGTAAAAGAACGATTCAATTGGCTAGAGACTAGAAACTAGATTGATTTTGTGTTGTGTATGTGTTGTTGTTACCAATTGAATCGGTCTTGGCCCTTAAACAGGGGTTGGTCTTGCCTTCTACAAACCCTTCTCCATGTCCAATTCGGGGTAGACACATTTGGAAACCCGATACATATCGTATGGAGTAAGGAAACCCGAGTACCGACGAATTCGTCTAGGTTTCGCACTCTGCCGGTCAGACCGACCACATGTCGTCGGTCTGACCGGCCCTAAGGCCCGGTCTGACCGGCCTATCCATGGCGGTCAGACCGGCCTTGAAGGAAACCGGCAGACTTTCCAAACATTGGCAATTTTTCTATTTCGATTCCTAGGTGCCAATTTTGGGTATAAACACATGTCCCCTGCCTTTTACAACGAACATGGTGAATCTAAAAGCATAGAACATATTTATCTTCGGGCGATAATCTAATTACTGGCCATAGGATTCCCTAAGCATCTTGCCAAACACTTGGAAAGTATTTCTTTAGGTATTTACCGTTAATAGCTCGCTGAAACCGTTCTCCTTGAAGTATTTCTAGAAAATATGCATTCCCTCGAACGATTCCACATCCGATAAGGTCCCTCCCAACTTGGCGACCACTTACCGAATTCTTTAGATCGAGAACCCAAAGACAAAATTGTCTTCCATACCAAATCTCCCACTTGGAATGTCTTCGCCTTCACCCTTTTGTTGTACGCTTTGGCCACCCTCTTCTTCTCTTTCTCTATTTCTTCCAAAGCCTTCAAACGTTTGTCGACCACTTCATCAAGATTATCTCCCATCAATAACTTGTAGTCTTCAGTTGAAAAATCGTATTGCTTTATATATCAAAGAGAGCCAAGATTTATCTCAACCGGTAAAACGGCTTCTTGTTCATAGACTAACTCAAAAGGGGTTACCTTGGTAGCACCATGTTTAGATATTCGATGTGCCCATAACGCCTCAGAAAGTACCTCATGCCACCTTTTGGGATGTTCTTCGATCTTCTTTTTAACCAACTTTAGCAAAGTTTTATTACTAGACTCGGCTTGTCCATTAGCTTGAGTGTACTAAGGAGAAGAACTCAACAACTTGATACCATAAGATTCGGCAAGATTTTTTACCTCTTTGGACATGAAAGAAGCTCCTTGATCCATAGTCAATGTTTGAGGAATGCCGAATCTATGTATGATATGCTTCAAAATAAAGTCAATTACCTCCGTATGAGTCATATTCTTGAGCGGCACGGCTTCGACCCACTTGGTGAAGTAATCCGTCGCAACTAGCACGAACCGATGCCCTTTTGATGCCGAAGGATAAATTTGACCCATGAAATCCAAAGCCCAACCCTGGAACGGCCATGGTTTAATAATAGGGTTCAACACAGCAGCCGATGCCAATTGAACATTGCCGAACCGTTGACAGGCTTCACATCCTCTATAATATCTGAAACAATCATCAATCATTTTCGGCCAATAGAACCCCGCTCTCCTAAGCAACCAATTCCTTTTATGAGCCGATTGATGTGTTCCACAAATACCCTCATGCACTTTTCCCATAGCCACTTTAGATTGATCACTATCTAGGCACTTCAATAATACCCCATCTATATTTCAGCGATACAACTCTCCATCGAGCAAAGTATACTTAAACGTTTGCCGCCGAATTTTTCGATCAACCTTAAGGCTAGGGCCTTTTAAATATTGAATTAAAGGTATTCTCCAATCCTTTGCTGTTTCCAGGGCACAAATGTCTGAATTTAAACCCAACTCGGCCTCCGTATCAGTGAAATTGTGCCCCCAGCATCTTCTGTGAGCCCGGTCTGACCGGCCAAGCAACGCCGGTCAGACCGCTGACCACCCACGGTCAGACCGGCCACAGAGCTCCGGTCAGACCGCTGGCCATCCATGGTGAGACCGGCAACAGTGCGCCGGTCAGACCGCTTGCGATCTGCATCCCTGCCAATTTCGCTCCAAGAATTGTAATCAAGCATCGGTTTTTCTAGTATGAAAAATACTCCTCTTTTAATACTATAACCAGATGCTTGTTGAGCCAAATCATTTGCTCTAGAATTTTCAATCCTAGCAATATGCTTAATGGCAAAATCATCAAAATTGGAAATAATATTCAAGCATTGATCAAGATACCTGTTTAGCGACCCATCGAAGCACTTGTAAACCCCTGCAACTTGTTGCACTACCAATTCTGTGTCACCAAACGCTTCTACATGTGTAGCTCCAACGATCTCCATTACTTGTAAACCGACTAGCAAGGCATTGTATTCGGCTTGATTATTTGTACAATAATACTCTAAACGAACCGATGCCTCAAAACATTGACCATTGGGCGAAATTAAAACTACACCTATACCTTGACCCTCCTTACACGAAGAGCCATCAAAATAAATCTTCAAAGGTGTAACACTAAGCAAGTAAACCTCATCTTCATAATCAATATCTACATGATGGTCAACTATAAAATCTACTACAATCTGGCCTTTCGTAGATTTCAACGGTTCATAAGCCAAATCATACTCAATCAATGTATACGCCTACTTGCCAATTCTCCCACTTAGAATTGGCCTTTGCAACATATGCTTAATGACATCGGTTTGACAAGTAACTATGCATGTACTAGATAACAAATAATGACGCAGCTTGGTACAAGCATAGTATAAACAAAAACAAAGTCTCTCTACAAAAACATACCTCGTTTCGACATTTAAAAGACGGCGACTCAAATATGTGATTATATATTCTTTGCCATCTTCCTCCTGCGTCAAAACGGCCCCAATGACTTTGTCTTCGGCGGCAATATACAACCGAAACAAAATTCCCGCTTTAGGCGCTTGCACCACGGGCGGAGTAGAAAATATTTCTTCAATCCCTCAAACGCCTCTTGTTGTGCTGCCTCCCAAGTAAAATCGGCTTCTTTCTTCAAACGTAAGATAGGAACAAAAGCATCGATTTTACCTGCTAGGTTAGATATAAATCTCCTTAAGTAATTCACCTTACCTAGCAACTTCTAAACTTCCCTTTTGCATGTCAGCGCTTTAAAATCTTGAATCTTCTCAACCTTCCTAGGATCAATCTCAATCACTCTCTCATGTACCATGAATCCTAAGAACTTCCCCGCCGATACACCAAAAGCACACTTGAGTGGATTCATCTTCAAACCATACCGACGCATCCTCTCAAAAGCTAATCTCAAATCGGCTATATGACCATCCATGCCATCCGATTGACAACAATATCATCAATATAGATTTCTAGGATAAAACCTAGAAAATCATGGAAAATCAAGTTCATCGCTCTTTGATATGTTGCCCCGGCATTTTTTAACACGAATGTCATGACTACGCACTCAAATAACCCAACAAATCCTGGACACCTAAAAGCCGTCTTATACATATCATCTTCTGCCATAAAGATTTGATTGTAGCCGGCATTACCATCTAAGAAACTAACTCTATGGCCCGAAGCATCATTTATTAACATGTCGGCTATAGGCATAGGGTATTCATCTTTAGGAGTGGCTTTATTTAAATCTCTAAAATCTATGCATACTCTAATCTTACCACTCCCCCTCTTTTCTACCGGAACGATGTTGGACATCCACTCCGCATACCGGCATGGCCTAATAAACCCCGCCTTCAATAATCGGTCTATCTCTTCTTTGACACGATCATATATGAGAGGGTTAAAGCGACGAGGGGGTTGTTTATAAGGCCTAAACCATGATTTTATCGAAAGCCGATGCTCAACAAGATCACAGCTAAGTCCCGGCATCTCATGGTACTCCCATGCAAAACAATCAACATACTCCCTAAGCAGCTCGATTATTTTAACTTTATAATCGGCTTTCATATTTTTGTTTACAAAAGTCGGCCTTGGAACACTCCCATCTCCTATGTCCACTTCTTCTAACGGATCGACCGATGTAAACCCATGATCAAGCTTCTCTACTTCATCAAAATCCTCTATGGTCTCTCCAATATCGTTCTTTGTAGACCGATATTCTTGCACTCTCTTTTGTAACCACTCTAAATTGGCTATTTTATTCATCATATAAAGTAATATCGCCTAGTCGTGCTAAACTAGCCGGTTTTATAGAGATGGGTACAAAACCATCCTTGGAAACACTAATAAAATCAAAGCTAGAAAGATCTAACCCTGACAAGCACTGCATATCCCCATGCTTCCATCCTACTGAAACATCGGCCATTGCGAGCTCAGCCGATGTATCCGCTTGAACAACCTTAACATCATCACCGTCCCATTGAATTAAACATTGATGCAAGGTAGAGGGAACACAACAGTTGTCATGAATCCAACAACGCCCCAAAAATAACACTATAGTTACCTTGCACATCGACGATGAAGAAAGCGGTAGGCAACGACTTGTTACCCACTGTGAGCTCCACAGACATGATCCCCTTAGCCTCCGTTGATTCACCACTGAAGTCGTTAAGGATCATGTTGGTCTTCTTCAACTCATCTTCTTCACGACCCAACTTCTTGAACAGAGAATACGACATCAGGTTCACAGCAGCGCCTCCATCCACTAGCATTCTAGAGACCGGCTTTCCATCAATATGGCCCTTAAGATAAAGAGGCTTCATATGACGGTTGGACTCATCGGGTTTCTCAAAAACCGCGTCTCTTGGACCTAATGAAAGTTGAGCCACTTCAGCCTCCTCCATGGCACAAAACTCCATAGGCAACATGCACACCATACTGATGTCCATGTTTTCACCCGGTGATGACACCTCAGCCAATTGTTCGTCTTCTTTCTTCTCTTCTTCCTCTTTCCGAACAACCACCGGCTCTCCACCCTTCGCCGATTTGGACTTCCATTCCTTCATTGGTGGTGGTCGTAGCTCATCAAATCTTCTGTCTCTCCACTCTTCGGCCTCCTTTTCCCTCAACTCACTGGCCCGCAGACGCTGCAACCTCCTCCTTTGCGTAGCCGTTAAAATGCAAATCCTTAGGCATCCACCTTGGCTTTGGTTCTGTTCCAGGCGATATATAATGTCCTCCGTTATTTTTCCGCGAAGAAGAAGCAAAATCAGAACCACCTCTAGCAGACTGTCGGTCAGATCGGCTATGGTAACCGGTCGGACCGGCCTTGTGCCTACGGTCAGACCGATCAGAGGACACGGTCAAACCGGCTCTAGGCTGTCGGTCAGACCGACCATCAGGCCTGGTCAGACCAGAATGGGAGCAATGGTTGGACCAGCTAGAAGGCTTGGTCGAACCAGTCGCAGGTCTTCGGTCAGACCGGCCAGAGAGTCCGGTCTGACTGTTCTCCTGTGCAGAACTCTTCCCGGCTTTGGCTCGATTGCCAAAAACCATCCTAGCCTCTTCTCCAGATGGTATTGGCACATCATGAGATCCTATCTTGATAGTAATCACATCCGAAGCCCTCTCCTCAGCCTTAGCACGCTTATGCGCCCTCTTCTCTCCCCCAAACCGATTTCTTGATGAAAACCGGCTTCCACTTGATGAGGACGCACTTCCATGGGATGATCTCCTCTCCCTTCCCCATCCTTGATGAAATTGCATTGGAGGCATATGACTATACATTGGTGGTGGTGCCCCCCAAGGCATGAAGTAAGGAAAAGGATAACCTGGCGGTGGCATTGGGCAAGGTCCCCGTGGTATGACTTGAGGACAATGCAGGAACGGCGGCTCCAATGCCCTTGACGAATGACCAAATCACTCCCTAGGAGGCGATCTTGGTCTCTTGCCCTTGCTACGCTCTTTCTCCATGCTTCTCTTCTCATACTTGTCCAATAGCATATCAAAAGTCACCTTTGGCTTCCGGGGTTTTCTTGATGTTGAAGCCTTACCCTCATTTTTCTTCCAAACACCAACCTCCGGAGTCTTCGGCACAAGCATCTTGGGCTTGGCCTCTCCAATGACAACCTCCTTCCCCTTAGTAGATTCGGCTTGCTCCGACCGAATCAACACCTTCTTGCCATCGACATCAATGACATCAACAGGGAAAGGGTCACTGTCAAGCTTCATCTTGGTGCCCTCAGTGAAATTCAACCGTCCTTCCTCTATGGTCAATTGAACCTGTCGACGAAAAACATTACACTCATTAGTAGAATGAGAATAAGAGTCATGCCACTTACAGTAAGAACGACGCTTCAATTCTTCTACTGAAGGTATGATATGGCCTTTAGGCAATCTAATTTGCTTTTCTTGCAAGAGATAATCAAAAATTTTATCGCACTTGGCTACATCAAAACTATATTTAGTCTCACTTTGCCGATCCTTGCGAGGAGTCGGCATCAAGCTAGAACAAACAAAAGACTTATTTTTGTTAGTCCAATACCACTCAGCAATGTACATATCATGATCACCCTCATCAACATCAGAATCGCTATCAGGGCAATCGATCATGCTAACATGAGGCTTTTTATCATTGGGTCTCACAAATCTTTTGCTATCTCTGACTCGGCTTTCCTAAGCTAGAGCCTTTTGCATGACCTGACTAACATCCAGAAATTGTTGGTCATCTAATCTTTCTTTAATGGGGGAAAGTAAGCCACTATAAGCAAGATCAGCCAAATCTCTCTCACTTATACTTAAACTAAAATACCGGTTTCTAGCATCTCTAAACCTCTTAATGTAATCAGTGACAGATTCATTATATTTTTATCTAACCGATGTTAAATCACAAAGCCTAAGCTCATTCTCACCATTATAAAAATAATCATGGAATTTTTGTTCTAACTGAGCCCAAGTATGAATAGAATTAGCCGGTAATGAAGTAAACCATGTAAAAGCAGTACCGAACAACGATAAAGAAAATATGCGCAATTTAAAAGCGTCAGAAGTACTAGCATCTCCACATTGCGCTAAGAATTGGCCTATGTGCTCCCATGTGGTCCTATTATCCTCACCACTGAATTTAGTGAATTCAGGGGCTCTATAACCGCGAGGATATGGGATGTTATCAAAATAATCAGGATACGACTTTTGGTAAACCTTAGCGCAATTCCTGGGCTCAATTCCAAACGACTCTCCAATAATGTTTCTAATTTGTTCCTCCATATTTTCAGGCCTTGGTGGATTGGGCAAAATCGGTGGCCTAAAAAGTGGTTGTTGCGGCGCAATATTGCCATATTGGCCATACCCAGTGTCATGCGGGTATCCTCTATTAGGATCATTGTACTGATTGGGAACATGTGGAGGAACTTGCGCATGAACAGTAGCTACAGGGGGGTCATGCACAGGAACGTGGTATAAAACCGAGTTACCCGTAATCGGATCTATTTCCTGTACCGGCACCAGAGCGCCGGTCTGACCGTCCATGGGCCCGGTCTGACCGGGCATGTAGGGTGTGGTCTGACCGGCCATGTAACCGCCGGTCAGACCGTTGAAGGGATCGGTCAGACCGGCCTGTGAGCTGGTCTGACCGACGTGGGGAAAGGTCGGGCCGGCCTATCGGTCGGTCTGACCGATGTAGGGTAAGCCAGTCAGACCGGCCGTAGGGTTGGTCAGACCGACAGAAGTGGCAGAACTCACCCCCTCGGGGTGTTGCACGATCGCCCCGTCATCTTTGCTAAAAATTTGATGCATAGGGGCCTGGCTAGTGCTTGCAACAAAGGTAAACGGCAAATCGGCCTTGGGAGGGCCGGATTTAGCACCCATATGAGCATTAAACATCCCATTAAAGCAAGTCTCCATAGCAGATTCAATTCTATTATTGACGGCTATGGTGACGGACTCATCCACCGTACTTGCTACGAGCCTTTGAATAGGAAGAGCTAGGTCATCAGTACTCACCTCATCTTGGATGACCTTGAGCGGATTCCGGGCTTGAGGACCTCACCTTGGTGGGTTTTGGTGCATGATTTGTCTAAAACCTCCTGCATGATCGCCTTGATCCGCTCCTCCATAATCTTGCGTGTCTCCCCATCTAGATCATCCAACGATATGTGGACGATGTTAGATGGACTTACCTCTTGCACGACTTGCTTTGTCATGGCGGCGTCGAAATTGAGATGGCGTTGAGCGCTCTTCCCCAACGGAGTCGCCAAAAATCGTGTTGGCACCTTTTTGGCAAAGCCACGAGCACGATCGACACACCTAACGCCTTGCGGTGATATGGAGTCACCAACCACCTTGATCTAGCAAAGAACTAAAGCAAGATGGGTTTTATAGATTAAACCGGCTAGCAAAGCCAATTTAGATAAAACGATGGATAAACACCCATCTCGTGGACGAACGGAAAGTTTTCAAGACAAACTTACAAAGAGATGTCGCACTCTCGCTGCAGCGGCGGACGATTTACGCAAATCGATAAAGATGGACAAATTAATGTAGAAAAAAGTAAAAGAACGATTCAATTGGCTAGAGACTAGAAACTAGATTGATTTTGTGTTGTGTATGTGTGGTTGTTGCCAATTGAACCGGCCTTCGCCCTTAAATAGGGGTTGGTCTTGCCTTTCACAAGCCCTTCTCCACGTTCAATTCTGGGTAGACACCTTTGGAAACCCGAGACATATCGTATGGAGCAAGGAAACCCGAGTACCGACGAATTCGTCTAGGTTTCGGACTCGTCGGCCGACCGGCCACATGCCGCGGCTCGACCGGCCTAAGGCCCGGTCTGACCGGCCTATACATGGCGGTCAGACCGGCCTTCCAGAAGGAAACCGGCAGACTTACCAAACATTGGCAATTTTCCTAGTTCGATTCCTTGGTGCCAATTTTGTGTATAAACACTAATCCTTACTGGTCTGGATAAGTTAGAGCTTTTGCAAAAAAGAGAGGAAATTGTAGTAAGTGGAGTGAGAGTATGTTGAGTAGATGTTCCTTATATAACTTTTTTCTCTCAAATACAATTCAAATTTATCAACCAGCTATAACCGACAACAGTATTTTTAGAGTATAAGGATTGTTGGTACCAAGGTATACGTGAGATTGTAGTAAGAAGATGAGGGATAATGATTTTTATACATGTTCGAGCCCTTAGGATGAGTAACAACCCTACTCCAGTTTATATGTATATCTCCAGGGTGCACAGCACAAATTACAAAGGGGGAGAAACTTAGCTAATCTAACCCGCCGACTAGGAAACCGTAGATAACTACTTGACGACTTGAAGTCAACGATTAGGGCTTGTCTTCCTCCTGGTTATCTCTCAATATGGCTTTGGCTATAGCTTATGATTTGATGTCCTCCTTTCTTTGGGGGTGACGTATTTATACGGCCAAGTGCCTTTCTCTCCAAGTAAAACTCGAACAAACAAGGATATGAGCCGAGGAAACCTTACCTCCTTCAGGTCGGACTCCTTATGTTCCATATCCCATAAAGGTAGTTTCCTTTCTAACTCGCTTTGTTCTTATATTTGAATATAACTTTCCATATATTATTGGGTATGTGGTATTTCAGTATGTCACAAATCCATGTATAGGAGGTATGACTTATCCGTAACAGTAGCCTCTGACCTCAATGCAAATGATTGAAACAACGTTTTCAGCCATGTAGCTTGAAGATATATTCTTTGTCGGAATTACTTAGCCGTGATCGGGTTCCCGAGTAGGCATAGAATTCTTGTACAAGTCCTCTTTCTCGGCCGTGACAGAGAACACGAACAATTTTTGAATTTGGATTGAGGTCAGAAAAACAACCATCATATAAAAATCTGCAAATACTCCACCGAAGATTTCTCCTTTATCTAAATATGAACCATCCCAGTGGCTTTATAAAACCCACTTATGAGATTCATTTGAATTCCGTTTGTAACATCATTCACATTTTCCTCCCCTTTCATCCTCAACCTCCCTTGCACCAAAAAAACCCTAGTAAAAACCCTCTCCATCACCGCGAAACCTTCAATGGATCTTCGAGAATCCGTCGTCACCAAGCAGTGCTAGATAAGCTTCAGTATGAGGGAGCCCTTCTGAGTACACGAGTGATGGGGCACTCCGAAGGAGGTACCGACCCTATTCCCGATCTTGGAAAAATAATCACGCATACTTCTTCATCCAACGTGGATTTTTGCCTCTTCTGAGTTTCTCACCTCCTCCTTGATTTCTATGAGCTCCACCTCCTCCTTTTAAACCCTAACTAAATTGCCTTCCTTGGTATTTTCATCCATTTCTGTGAAGCATACCTAAGAATACAACCTTTCTTAGATTTGTTTAGGTATTTATGTGAGGTGAGGCTCATGGAATCTTCTAGAATCTTTGGGTGTTGTGGCCTCTGCCTCCGAGACGGCATGAGGGATGTGTACATCCCTTTCAACTGTCCATCCTCGAGGAAGGAGTTAAGAAAGAAATGGTTTTTCCTCCACACGGACACTACCTCTCCTTGTCTTGCCATCCCCGACGTCCAACCTACTTGTCCAAAGTCGTGGACCTCGAGCCCTCCAGCGACAGAAGCCTTAGAACACTTTATTGAGAAAATATATGACCTCTGAGAGTGCGGTTTGATAGGGTACTAGATCGTTAAAGATTTTGTACGTCGTCGAATCCAACCTCTCCAAGCCCACGCCTACCCTGTGTACGAGTACACGGGAGTCAACAACACGACATAGATATCACACCGGGGTATAAAATCAAGGTTATTAGTAGTATCTTCTAAAATATAAATTAATTCTGAGTACTAATCTTGATAATCTTGACGCACTTGTTTCCGACAACGTGGTGGAGGACCACATTGGCGACGTGCTGATCAACCCACCATCTAACACCGACAACATCCCTCACCCAATATGCGACCTCCCGCTGACTGAGCAGGATGTCATTGTAAATGTAAGTACTCAAACTCTATTCCTTGTCAATCTTATCTTTGTTTGTAGGAATAATAATCCGAATACTTGCATGATTGGCCTTTGACTGATGTCATTGGACCATTGATTGACCACCAGGAATCGGCTTCCTTGAAAGAGCCATCGAAACCCGACCCCAATCATCCTCTACCATCCCCGTCCACGACCACGCCTCCTCAGCACCCGACCCCGGCGGTGTTGACGGTGCTAAGAAGAGGCCATGGCTCAGGTTGGTGAAATCTAAGGGAATAGGCTCATTGACTAAAGTCAATGATTCAGAGGTTAGTAAAAGTACCATGATTAGCATGTTTTACAAAAAAAGGTCCTCATGCACTATACTCGTTCCCTTATTCACAGACCCCTGTTGCCGAGAAGCCCGCTATGAGTACTCGCGGGAAAACTCAGCTTTTGAAGCGGAAAAGATCTTAATAAGTCAGTTCCCTACTTCATCATCTTCTCCGGCTATTTTTGATCTTACATGATTGCTATTTCATGTTCTTGTTGTTGTAGTCAATCCCAGCCTTGTCAAGAGAGCTTAGATCCTCGTGATGAGGTCAGCTCTAAGTCTCCCTCCTCAGTTGCGGCTCTCGCTCTCCCTCCATAGCCACTTGCACCGAGTACCCTCCTCGCCTGGGCATCGGCCTCGGTGGCCGACCAGCTGTCCCAAGCTTGTCAAACACTAGAGGCATGCTCTCAAGGTGTCATCGTCAAAATCGACCGACTTCAAAAATAGGTGACTTTGGCAATCGGCTGAGTAGCGGTGGTGGAGGCCAAGCTCTGGGAAGCAGACTTCGATAACACCAAGCTTTGTGAGGTGAAACAAGGAAAAAAGTGCACCCACAAGATGAATGAGCTGGCGTTGGTGGAGGAGAAAGACAAGCTGGCTGCTCTCTGCGAGACGCTAAAGGAGAACTTCGGACGCCTCAACATGTTGGACATGAGCTTGGGGAAAGATATCCCTCCTCCCAAATTCTTAGATGAAATAGCAGTCTAATCTTCTCTAGGGAGCTGATATTTGAATTGGAGGTTGTCCCCAGATCCCACTCTACTCATGTCCCCGAAGCTACGCGTACCGGCCTCAAGATCGATGCATGCCATGTTCTCACGTGCCTGAATCTCACTCATCTTGAGATCAACATCGAAGAGATGCTGGCTCAAGGAGGGGCTGATGAGTGTCGTGAAGACGTGATGACCGAGTTGGAGGATGCCGGGAACACAATTATCGAATATTTTGAACAGTAAAATCTTTTATTTTTTTCATCTTGTTAAGAATAATTTTGGTCTCAAGTTGTTGAAACAACCCTGCCCATGAATTTTATCCTTAAGTCCCTTGACAGTACTCTATGTTTGATTGATGTGTTGTTTCATGATTGTAGATGTATCGAGAACAATGTCGTGGACGACCAGCAAGGCGGTCGATCCACAGATTTAGTTGTTATGCCTGACTTGTCTAATGCTTCCTTAACTCCTAAAGATAGTAGTCATGCATTGATTCTAGATATCCCTATTAACACCTCTGCCCAAGCGTTGGCTTCCTACAAAGCTCAAATTAAGTTCTTCCAAAAGCAGTGTCAAAGTAAGAAATGTTGTTCTCTTTTTCAATATCTCGTACTCTCCCTTGTTTGAAAATGACTTAGAGATGTCAACACTCCAATAAGGCTTTGAGTCCTCTTGTGAAGGAATGTGACGGTGAAGTACTGGGAGACTATGTACAAGAAGGAGAAGCTGGAGCATACTGCAGACATTGTGAAGAAAGACCAAGAATTCGAGCTCCTCAAAGGTAGACAAGTATGGATCTTGGCCTATCTTAAAGGAAGCTATAACGCCCTTAGTCGACTGTGCCAAGAGTTGTGTGTTCTTGTCCTTCGCTCGAGAAGACAATATCCGGCTATCTTGGTTAATACGGAGTACATGGAGGAGCTCACTGGCACCACTGGTCGGATCAATAACAGTCGTAGACTAGAATGTCGTTGAGTCAGTCGTTATGCAGGAGGCCATGTCCTTGCTTGTATCGTACATTCCTGACCACACCTAGACCTTTGTTTTCTCAAGCAAGGCTTTAGTTGTTCTCGTCGGTCGGCTATAGAGATTGACCAGCTAGCACAAACTCTTGCTCCACTAGCCAAGGATGTATTCAGTTCTATGAACTAGCAAGGGTCGTCTTGGTGATGTACTATTTAAGACTACTTGCAAACGTACTTAGTCAATGACATTAGTAAACCTTAAGATATATGCTTTTGTTGGGTATGAAATATAAGAAAAGTAATCTATGTGCATCAATAAACAAGTACTCTCACTATAGCTATCATCAGCTGAGCGGAGTTGTGTCCTCTCCGTAGCCCCCTACTGGATGTGTGTGAATGTTCTCGCAAAATCAACTTGAATTTCGTATCGTGTAGCGCTGAAGTAGCAGATTCCTAGCCCCTAGCCATGAAGTTGGGAAAACCAATTGTCGATAACATGGCTAGTGAATACGTTATAAGGGTTATAATTACCAGATGGTAATTTATCGTATAGTCCTGACTAATTGTATATCGTGAGGCATCCCCAACCGATGTTCAGAGACCCTGGGATTAGTCAGGTAACATAAAAGGTAAATAGGAACTGTAGACTTTAGCTAGTAGGGATATGAGAAAATGGGATCAACTGACAAATATTGTGCACTTTATTAGTATATATGTATGAACTTACACACGTAGATCAATTTGTACATAAAATTTACATAGTTGACCAATGTTCCAGGAGTTGGATAGTCCATGGCCATCGTCATCAGCGATCTTGTATGCGCCTGGTCGTAGTACTCGAACCACTATGTATGGTCCTTCCCACTTGGGTGAGAGCTTGTTACGCCCTGTCTGCTTTTGGACTCATCGGAGAACGTAATCACCAATGGTGAGTGAACGAGCCCGTATGCGCTTCACGTGATATCGATGTAAGGCCTGCTGATAATTGTCTGCTCTAACAACAACTCGTTCGTGATGTTCTTCTAATAGATTAACATTGTCTACTCATCGTTCATCCTGCTCCTCAGTCGAGTACTCTTCAACTCATGCCGATTGATTACGCAGCTCTGAAGGAAGGATAGCTTCTAATCCGTAGATGAGGAAAAAAGGTGTCTCCTTGGTGGTTGTGGTCGATGTGGTGCAGATGGCCCATAGACCAAAGGGGAGTTCTTTGACCCATTGTGAATCATAGGCCATGAGCCTATCGTAAACATTTGTCTTTATCCCTTGTAGTAAGATGTTGTGACTTGACCATTGTTCTGAGGATGTCAAACCGATGCAAAGCAGATCTTGACTCCAAAATTCAAGCAATAGTCTTGGAAATCACCGCTTGTGAACTAGGAGCCGTTGTCTATTAGGATTTTGTGTGGGAGACCGTATCAACTGAACACCCCTTTGATGAACTTGATATCTTGTTTGACTTTAATTTCTCGTGTTGGCTCTGCTTTAATCCACTTCATGAATTTATCAATTGAAACAAATAGGAATTTGTAGCCGCCTTGTCCGCGTGGAAAAGCTCCAAGAATATTAAGCCCTAGCATGAGAAGGTTAGGATAAAGGTATGGTTTCGAGGGCTTGTGCTAGTAACTTGGTGTGCTTGATGTGGAACTGACAAGCTTCACACCATCGTACCATCTCACAAGCGTCTTGTAGGGTTGTCGGCCAGTAGAAACCTTATCAAAATGCTTTACCTATCAAGGTGCGCCCGCCAGCATGAGATTCACGGATTACTTCATGAATAACGAGTAGGAGCTCCTTGTCGTCTTCGGATGAAACATACTTAGCATAACCCCATTTTGGGCCTTTTTGTATAGGTCGTCCCGATTATACAATAAACCTTTGCCTGATGGACGAGTTTTTCTTCCTCCATGTCATCTTTCGGTATTGTGTTCGAGGTCAGATACTGTATTAGTGAGATTTGCCAATCTGGATCTGTCTTGATGTCAGCAACAACGTTGTCGATCTTGTCTGTAGCCCTCGAGCCGGTGGTGGTGGAGATAACGATTTTGTCCTCAGGTGTGTTGCTGATGGATGGCTTTGCAAAACTTCCAAAAACATCCTTAGGTCTAGCAGTTCTCCTCTGCAAGTTTTTTGAGCTATGTTGTCGGCTCCAAAGAGTTCTTTGCAGTAGATGTGGCAGACATCGAATCCGTCGAATCTTCGCTCTAGCTTTCTGACTTCTGCAAGGTACTTAGACAACTCAGGGTTAGAGCATTTATAGCCTTTGTGCACTTGGTTGGCGACCAGTTCTGAGTCCTCTTTCATAATGAGCCATGTAATGCCTAGTGCTAAGGCCGCTCGTAATGCGGCTAGAAGTCCTTCGTACTCTACAGTATTGTTTGTGGCACGGAAATCCAATTGGATTGCAAATTTGAACTAATCACTAGATGGTGATTGTTAAACGCCCCATTGAAAGCCATTGTCCAACGTACTCGGGTTGTGTCTTTGACATTGCTGTTGTCGGGAACAGTTCAGTCGGCAACGAAATCAGCGAGAACTTGTGACTTGATGGTTGTTCATGGGATGAAGTGGACATCGCATTGACTGAGCTCAACAACCCATTTCACAATGTATCCTGTCACTTTCTTGCTTCAAAAAGTTTCTCTGACAGGATAATAGGAGACGACCGTGACCTTGTGGGCATAGAAATAGTGGTGCAGCTTTAGAGATGTCATGACCACAACGTAGAGCAGTTTCTGGATTTGAGGATACCGTGTTTTTGCATCGTGGAGAACTTCACTGACGTAATACACCGGCCTTTTAATTTTCTCTTGCTTGACAAAAAGGACAGTGCTAATCGAGTATGGTGTGGTGGCGATGTAAATGAATAGATCTTCGTTTGGTTGCCAGGCGACAAGAATAGAAGGATTGGCAAGATATCATTTAAGGGCGAGAAATGCCTCTTCGGTTTCTGCTGTCTACTCAAACTTGTCGTGCTTCTTTAGTAAGATGAAAAAGGGTAATCCACATTGTTCCACCTGGCCACGAACCGGCTAAGCACTGCCATGCATCCGACAAGCTTTTGTACCTCCTTGAGCCTTGTCGGTGACTTCATGTTTTCGATAGCCTCTATCTTTTCGGGGTTTGCTTCTATTCCTCGTATGGAGACTAAGAAACCAAGCAACTTTCCCAACGGTACTCCAAATGTACACTTCTCCGGGTTCAATTTTAGTCGGTGTTTTTGGAGGTTGTCGAACATTTTCCATAGGTCATCGATGAGGCGGTCTTGAGTTTTCATCTTGACGATGACATCGTCGACATAAGCTTCCATGTTGTTGCTGAGCTAATGTTGAAAAGCCCCCTAATTTCCCACTGGTAGGTGGATCCAACATTGATTAATCCAAAGGGCATCTTGAGGTAGCAGAATACACCGAAAGCGGTGATGAACGCTGTCTTTTCCTCATCTTCCCTTGCCATTCTGATTTGATGGTACCCGAAATAAGCATCGAGAAAACTCAATAACTTGCATCCAATGGTACAATCAATAAGTTGGTTGATACGTGGAAGAGGAAAGTGGTCCTTGGGGCACACGTTATTGAGGTCGGTGAAATCCACACACATCTTCCACTTGTCATTGGCCTTGCACACCATGACAGTATTGGCCAACCATTTGAGGTAGAGTACTTCTCTGATGAAACCGACTTTGAGGAGTTTGTTGACTTCTTCTGGGGCGAATCGACAACTTTTGCTTTATGGTCTTGCGGGGTCGAACCATTAGTTTGTGCTCAATCACATCCCTAGGGACCCCGGGCATGTCGAACAGTTGCCAAGCAAACATGTCTGCATTCTCTCAGAGGAAGGTGATGAGCACGAGTTCCTTTTTATCATCGAGCTCAGCCCTGATCTTAACTATCTTGTTGAGGGTATCGCTCGACAATGGAATGAGCTTGATTGCTCAATCTGGCTTTGGTGCCACATTAGGCTTGCTTTGTTTGCGAGGAGGCTCACTTGTGGCAGGAGTGCTGGGGAGTTTGCTCAACCATGTCGAGGCTCCGCTTGTCGCACTGCATTGCCATCTTCGTGTTCCCCAAAACTGCAATAATTACTTTGGGCCCTACGATTTTGATCAGCAGATGCCACCATGAATTTGGCCAATGCCATTCTTTGGAGAATAGTGTTGTAGACGGTGTTGAACTCGGCCATGTTGAAAGTGATCTGCTCGGTCCAAAAGTTATCAATTGTGCCAAAGGTCCCAGGCAAAGTAATATTCCCCAACAATCTAGATGATGATTCTGGGGTGATTCCATGGAAGGGTTGTTCGGATGGTACAAGCTCACTTCTATGAATCCCATTACGTCGAGAGTGTTCGCAAAGAGAAGGTTGATCGAACTACCACTGTCAATGAGGACGGGGTCGACTTTGATGTTCCGAATAGTAGGTTCAACTACTATGGTATATCATCTAGGGAATGTTGCCAGAGAAGGGTGGTCAGTCTCCGAGAACTCACCCTTTTGATTGACCATCACACTTGGAGCTTGACCCCTGGGATGTGGAGCAGACTTTGTGTTTTGCCTTCTTATACTCTCTTTTGGAGGAGTAGGAGGTGGAGCCTTCGAAGATATGCGCCACATGATTGTCAGATTCAGGGAACGCAGGCTCGTTGTCGGATGGAGGATTGTTGTCACCCTTCTCTACCAACCGAACTGGTTTCCCTTGAGTGAATGCCATCTGTTTAGCCACTGCCTTCTAGAACACAAAATAATTCTCAAACATATGCGAGTTTGTCCTGTGAACTGAACACCATTATTGTGCCAAGCCATCGTCTTGAACTTCGGAACGTTTAGGCACGTTGGCTCCTTGTTCGATGACAAGGCCTTCTGATGGTGTCTTGCATTCCTGTTCTTTTTTCGAGCTTGCCCAAGCTTCTGGCTTGCCTCCGGATCCTCTTTCTTGGTTGGTTGCTTTTCCTCGATCGCCTTCCTCTTCCCGTCATTTCTTCGGATAGCTTCGTTGGCGTGTGCGCATCTGTCAATGATCTCGAATAGCTTCATGGTGGAGGTTATCCATCGTGTTGCTAGCTCTTGTATGGTGTAGTGGTCTCAAACGCCTGACTTGAATTCTTGAATAACAAATGCATCATTCATCTCAGGGGTGGTGTTGCAGCACTCGTTGAATCGTCGGATAAAATCTTTGAGAGGCTTGCCAACTCTCTGTCTTAGGGCATCGAGATCGTCCTCGACCGCGTGTCTCTTGTAGGTTCGTTGAAAATTTACAACGAACTATTTCCATATATCTGCCCAAGAGGAGATCGAAGAAGAAGGAAGGTGAACAAGCCATGATCAGGCAGAACCTTTCAATGCTGCTAGTAGGTAATTTGCCAACGTGTTGTCTTCTGTGCTGGCTGCATAGAGAATAGTTGAGTATACATGTAGGAATTCCTTAGGATATGTACTACCGTCATACTTCTCAACTGTACCAAGATGGAAGGTTTGAAGATGATAACATCCACAATGTAATTCTTAATTTTGAAGTGACACCACTTTGTAGTCATGTCAAAATATGAAGTTAGCTTGGCCTTTTTTTCAAAAGAAGTTTTGCGGCGAGATATCGTTACAAATCTATACTACTTCTAATGTTTCATATTTTATTCTCTTATTTTTCTTAAAAAGTTGAATTCGAAGAAATTTTTTTCAAACCCTACCGTCACAGCCTCTATCGTACCTACGGTAAACATGGTAACCGGATTATCGATGGTTTAGAAAACTACAGTAGTAGATATTCTGAGACTTTCCTTCTCTTTGGGCTCTCTAATAAACAATGTAAAGCGAGAAGTGCACCCTTGGAGGAAGGTTGGAGCACACGGTGTGAACTTTTTTCAATTTAATTTTTAAAATAAACCATGTATAATAGTAATAACTTGTTTTCTAAAAATTGGTCATCATGAAAAACAAATATTTTTTAGAAAAACACGAACAGTAGTGGCAAGTACCGTACCATCACTACTCATGAAGGTCAACAGTGTTTTGTGTTTTGTCACGTCACGAAGGGTGTGCAACCTTGAAATATCGTTGCCACTTGCTAGTTGCCACGACAGGCTTTTAACCAGCAATGAGTGATCAAAATATTCAAATCTAAAAATATGCTTTAGAAAAGGTTTGTTTTAACAATTATATGAAAAAACGTCTGGAGAATTAAGGTTTATGTCTAACTTTAGTTTAGCTCAATTCGTCGAAAGTGTGACATATTGACATGCTTCATACTAGCTTTAAAAATCCCGTGGCCATCTGGATTTTGCAATTTCTCTTGTAAACTGCACTTGGACCAACTCTCGGTTGAATCACGTGATTAAGCCTTTTGAGCTGGCCTTCTGCTGGTCTTTGATTTCCAAGCACAGAACTGGCGCTACGGGCCTACTGGACCCCTCGCTGGTCCATACATACCAGCCGGGCCAATTATTGTTTGGCCCAGGCATCCTGAAAACAATAGTAAATCTTTATCTCAAAAACCCAAAATAAACGGGGGCCGATGGCAGTAAAATCCATGAATGGAATTGCTATATTGCTATTGGAAGTAAAAATAGAGAAAACTCGAGAAAACTCTTGACTCTTTAGCCGTTGGATGCGCTTTGAGATTCGTGATAGGGGTTGGGAGGGGGTTTCGTTGGTGCATGTGAAGTGGGAATGGGGATCTGCGGCTGCTAGCCGCTACATCCATGCGCCCTTTCTTGATTTTGTATAGATATGTATATTATATCATAACTTTAATATATAATTAACAAAATGTCAATGTGTTACGACGAAAGAGACTAGTTGTGAATTGCAATTAATTGATCGTAATATTAGCCCATGGTGAATCGTAACTAACATTATTCTTCCGCAAACAACAATGAGATAAAAAAAGGTGCAAATTTCACTATGGGTCACTTTTTATTATCGATGTTTCACTTTGGATCACCTTTTAATCGATATTTTTTTAACCGAGTAATCTTGCATTTGTTTCACTTTGGATCATCCCAACTCTCTTCTCAAGTATATGAATGACTTTGAGTATGCTGACTCATACTCATCAATAAACTTTCTTAGCTATATGTAGATTGTTTATTTGACATATGACAAATTAAAATGTAGATCGACAAAGGAATTAAGGGTGGCCCAAAATATCACAAAGATAAATTTACTCGGTCAAAAGTAGAAGATTGATTAAAGGATAGTCCAAAGCTAAACACAAGTAATAAGGTGGCCCATATGAAAGTTACTCAATAAAAAATTTGTCTGTATACCACATAGAGGAGAGGTGAGTATCAGTTATCAATTGCAGCTAAAGCAGCAGCACTCTCTTGGATTCTCCTCAAGCTAGACTACGACAGTGCTTTGCTCAACGGAGGATCTGAGTTGCTTCATCAGAACAAATGAATGTGACAAACCTCTAGTTTCTAGCATAGAAGAAGCGCAATTTAAATACATTCGACAGAAGCCCTCAAGCCCCGAACAGATGCACAAAAGCAGAAACCCAAAAACTGTTCAGTGACATAGATTTTGCGAAAACCCACAAAGCTATGATTTGCAAAAATACCCACTGAATCATCCATTGCAGATACTCCTTAATCTCACCTTGACGGTTTGACTGCTGCGTTGATGAGGTTCTTGTGCTGCTTGTGATGGCCATGGAGATATGACAGAACGCCCCAACGACTGCGAGATCCGCCTTATCCACGTTCTTCTGCACCACGCGAACGAGAAACCAAGTGTTGGCTGCCAAGACCATGAGACGCTCAACGGTGAGGTCGATGCCCTACGTGGAGGCCGTCACTCCAAGGTGGCTGCGTGCGGAGGAGGATGAGAACGAGTGGCGATCTGCTAGAAGAGCGCAATGGCAGGGGAGGAGGAGGGGCCACTGCGCATGGCAGGTACGGCCGGTGCCCACATACGACGATAGAGTTCGGAATCGGAGGCTGCGGTTGGTTCCAGCGCACGACATGGCGATGATGGGATCCGACTGGATCGAAGGGAGGCTGGAGAGGGGCACGGAGGAGGATTTGGTTCGTACTCCTTGCGGTTTTGTGAAAGAAACATAAACAGATAAACAGAGTACGTCGGCAAGAACGAGAACGAACGAAGTTGAATCACTGTCGCGCGTGCATGAGTCGGAACAGAAGAAACGAAAACAACGGACGAAAAGTTTTGAGTACAGATAATAAATAGGTAAGGATAAAATTAAAAAACTACTTAAACATAGATGAATGATGTATCAAAATTCTAATTTTTATAGTCGTAGAGATAGAGATATTTTACAATTATATTGTAGTTGTATTTAAAAGTTTTTTGTGTTATTTTATATAGACAGTAATATAGATAGTTCCATCCCTGAAACGTTCGTGAAATTTCTCAAAGTTGCAGCAGGGAGAAGAGAGAAAACGGCACGACCAAACTCGTCGAAAACACTGCGCACGTAACGTAAGCGAGCCACCGCTGGTGGTTCTACCACGAAATCCAGTTCAGCAATGACAAAAAAAACTCTAGTACTGCACGTGCCGCTCCTCTGCTGTTCCGCGACACGCTGCCGTGGCGCGCCCGTGCAAGCGCAGCGCGTGGGCGTGGGCGTGGCGAGCCCACCCACATGTGCGGTGCGGCCGCGGGCGACAATCCCGGTGGAGACGCCGCTAGAGCTTACTTACTCCACGTACACGTCCCCGTGCCGAGCGAGCCAGCGACCGCGACGCGACGCCGTGACCTCGCGCGCGAGCCACCCGATTGGTTCGCCGGATTGCATTGCACTGCGGCCCAGAAAACCGCAGAATTATCCGGGACGTTTCCAGATGCTACGAGAAGTAGTACCAGGACATGCGGTGCATGGGACAATTTCACCGGCTCGATCACGAAGCTGCCGGAGGAATCCTCACAAAAAAGATCCCAACTCACCGCGAGAAAAATGAAAATGGAAGCGAAAACTGAAAATTCAGGGCCAGGATCAAACAAAAACTTGCCACGTTCCGATCCTCTCCGAATTCCACATCTGTAACACTGTGTTTAGTACCGTGAAAAATCCATACCTGAAAGCTATTTAAACCGGGAATCGCCCTACAGTTCCCTCCAAATCCGAGAGCTCGAAGCAGCAAGAAAACTGAAAGGAAGTTAGGCTAAGTGATTGATTGGTGGACAGGTGGAGACATGTCGCCGACGGCGATGTCGCTGACGACGACGAGGAGCCGGCTGCTGATCTGCAAGGCGCAGGGCGGCGGCGGCGGCGGCGGCGTCGCCAAGGAGAAGCGGGTGACGCCGCCACCTGCCAAGATCGCGCCGCCTTCGTCGTCGTCGGACGCCGCCGGACAAAGCAGGAGGAGGCTGCTGCAATCGGTCGGCCTTGGGCTCGGGCTCGGCTTGGCGGCGGGGAGGCCGGCGCGAGTCGAGGGTGCGGCGGCGGCGCCAGCGCTGGCGCCGGAGGAGGTAACGTCGAACAGGATGTCCTATTCCCGGTTCCTGGAGTACCTCAATGCCGGCGCCGTCAAGAAGGTGGACTTCTTCGAGAACGGCATGGTGGCCGTCGCCGAGGTGGACGACCAGGCGGCGCTGTCGAGGGTACACCGCGTCAAGGTGCAGCTCCTGGGGCTTCCCGCCGAGCTGGTCCGGAAGCTCCGGGATAAGGGCGTCGACTTCGCGGCGCACCCGGTGGAGCCCAACGCCGGGCTGATGCTGCTCGACTTCCTCGTCAACTTCGGCTTCCCTCTCCTCTTCGTCGCTTCGCTCCTGTGGCGGTCGGCGACCATGAACAACCCTGGCGCCGGCGGCGGGCCCAACCTGCCGTTCGGCCTCGGCAAGTCCAAGGCCAAGTTCCAGATGGAGCCCAACACCGGCATCACGTTCGACGACGTCGCCGGCGTGGACGAGGCCAAGCAGGACTTCCAGGAGATCGTGCAGTTCTTGAAGTTCCCAGAGAAGTTCACGGCGATCGGGGCGAGGATCCCCAAGGGCGTGCTGCTGGTCGGCCCGCCGGGGACGGGGAAGACGCTGCTGGCGAAGGCGATCGCCGGGGAGGCCGGCGTGCCCTTCTTCTCCCTGTCCGGCTCCGAGTTCATCGAGATGTTCGTCGGCGTGGGCGCGTCGCGGGTGCGTGACCTGTTCAACAAGGCCAAGGACAACGCGCCGTGCCTCGTCTTCATCGACGAGATCGACGCCGTGGGGCGGCAGCGCGGCACGGGCATCGGTGGCGGGAACGACGAGAGGGAGCAGACGCTGAACCAGCTGCTCACCGAGATGGACGGGTTCAGCGGCGACAGCGGCGTCATCGTGATCGCGGCCACCAACCGGCCGGAGATCCTAGACGCCGCGCTGCTCCGCCCTGGACGCTTCGACCGGCAGGTGTCCGTCGGCCTCCCTGACGTGCGCGGCCGGGAGGAGATCCTCCGCGTGCACGGCGCCAACAAACGGCTCGACCCCGACGTTTCCCTCGGCGTGGTCGCCATGCGCACCCCGGGGTTCAGCGGCGCCGACCTCGCCAACCTCATGAACGAGGCCGCCATCCTCGCCGGCCGCCGCGGCAAGGACCGCATCACCGTCAAGGAGATCGACGACTCCATCGACCGCATTGTCGCCGGCCTCGAGGGCACCAGCATGACCGATGGCAAGAGCAAGATGCTCGTCGCCTATCATGAGATCGGCCACGCCGTCTGCGCGTATGTACACCCACCTCCCATTCTTCCTCCTCTCCTTACCTTGTGTTTTCTTCCCTTCTCAGAGAGGATGTTAGAGCTTGCGTGTTAGAGATTGCGTCGAATATGTACATAAAGTTAGTTACACAGTTTAAAACTTAAGAGTTGTAGGATTAAATAAAGAGTCAGACTCACCGCATGATGACTTAGTAAAGGCGAAAGGAAACGGGAACGGACTCATCGCATGATGACTTAGTAAAGATGAGATGAAATGGCTGTCAAAACGTCGTTGTAATCTGTTGCTAAACCGGAAGAGGCGATAATCAGTGTTTTAAAGATAACTTTGTTATCAAATATTATGACTCGGTGTTATCATGTCTTTGAATCTTAACGTTTCTTCCACGTTTGATCTCGATGTGCTATGCAGGACGCTGACGGTGGGGCACGACGAGGTGCAGAAGGTGACGTTGATCCCGCGCGGGCATGCCCGCGGGCTGACATGGTTCCTCCCAGGGGAGGACCCGACGCTGGTGTCGAGGCAGCAAATTTTCGCGAGGATCGTGGGCGGGCTGGGCGGGCGCGCGGCGGAGGAGGTGATCTTCGGCGAGCCGGAGGTGACGACCGGCGCGGCGGGGGACCTGCAGCAGGTGACGCAGGTGGCGCGGCAGATGGTGACGACGTTCGGCATGTCGGAGATCGGGCCGTGGGCACTGACGGAGCCGGCGGCGCAGAGCGGCGACGTGGTGCTGCGGATGCTGGCCAGGAGCTCCATGTCGGAGAGGCTCGCCGCCGACATCGACAGGGCGGTGAAGGCCATCGTCGACGAGGCGTACGAGGTGGCCAAGGCGCACGTCAGGAGGAACCGCGCGGCCATCGACCAGCTGGTCGACGTGCTCATGGAGAAGGAGACGCTCGGCGGCGACGAGTTCAGGGCGATCTTGTCGGAGCACGTCGACATTGGCAAGGAGCGGCGGGAAACGGCGGCGAGGACAGAGCAGCTGGCCACTGCTTGAAACTTCAGAGCAGAGCAGCAGTAGAGTTGTACACAGAAGTGTAGAGAACTAGAGATATTTACATAGCGCAATGTAATGTACTGTAGTAACAAATGTAAGGTAGTTGTACATGATACTGACATACTTGATTCTAAATGTTTTCCTTTTCTAATCAAAACAGGAATTCAGCATAATTTCACTTGTTTTTGTCGACATTTGATACTAGTTCTGACAAAAGAAAAAAACAGCTGCATTTATGCGTCTCAGAAATCCACAGCAAAGCTCCAGAAATTGGGAAATATACCCTCCCAGTACCATTTGGATTACTAGTAGTATACTGCAAGTATAAGATAATCTGACTGTACTGAACTATAGCAGACACATGGAACACACCAGATTCCCAAAATAGAGACATAATATTTAGCATCTGCAAAGAGGACTTGCATTATATTACTATGTATACTATGTATGTTTCTAGGCATAAGTACTTTATGATTCATCCTCATGGCTCCCGAGCTTCAAGAGCCAAGAGACGCCTCTTCTTGTAGTTGGCCTTGAAGCAGGCCTGCCTGAGCCTCTTCGTCTTCTCCTCGAGCTGAACATACGGCTTCTGCTCCAGGAGCCTCCTCTCCTCCTGCAGCATCTCTACCAGCATCCTCAACTGCTCCTCATTGTTCGCCTTGCTGGCCTCCTGAAGGACCTACATCGCCATTGATCTCGCAATGTATTAAAAAAACAGAGAGTATATAGTTTTATCTGACATAGAAATACAAAAACGAAAACTGGGAAGAAAGAGGGGACCTGGACATTGTTGATGAGTGTCTGCAGGCTTTTCATCTTGCGGTGTGGCCACCTTGGAATGCCCAGCTCTCTGCACTTCTTCTTCAGGAGGGTGAGCCCAACATTCAGCTCTCGTGCCGCCTGTGTGATTGGCATGTAGAAGTACTGCGACACGAGCTCGAACGTCAATGTCTTCTCCTCTGATCTAACATCGTCTCTCATGATCTTGGAGGCTGCTCCGTTCTCATCAAGCAGTGGCAATCCCTTCTCACTTTTTTCTACCTTATTCTCCGATTGCTCCATCTCATCCCAATATTTCAGCACATCATCTTCAAAGATGACACCAAGTTCGTCTGCATGGCAAGAAACAAGTGTCTAAGCAACACAAATCCAGAAATCACCATTCCTTTTCGATTAGAAAAAAGAGAGCATCATTCTTGCATTGATCCGAGTAAAAAGAAAAGAATCATACCTTGTAAAACGTTGCTTTGCATGACAGTAGAGCAGAATGGCTGGGAATGGAAGCTTGGGAAGGAGAGACTGGAGAATAGATCTTCCTCCTCAAGCAGGTAACTGTCAGACCGGCTAGTGCAAAAAGGCCACCAGCTAGTTAATGAAAAAAAAGTAAGATCAATAACAGATAAACAAAGACAATTTTGCAGCCAAAAGAAGCTACTGCTATAAAATTTTCTTAGCGATGAGCATGGTTAACCATATGCATTATACAAAACAAAACTGCATGGTTTACCTATATTCTTGACTGGGCTGCATTCTTTCGAGAGAGATTTGAGTGTTGAGCAGCCAAAGAATATATATTGAGTGGATGAACTCATGAAAGGAAAGCCGGCTCACAAATCCTGATATCATTGGGCGCATGACGCATGGAAACGGTTAGTAATTAAAACCATGCAAAAGAGTTAATCCAAAGAGTGGCTAATGGATCGGGGGTTACCGAAATAATTATGGTATTGGCCGCCCACTAGTAATTAGTTTTGGTAATTGCAGAGCATGTCTTTGGGGTTTGTGCATTCGGGAGTAAAACCTTCCGGCTAGATTATTTTTCCCAGAGATAATGCGATACACTATGGTGTAGATACATTCGTAGAATAACTTTAGCTGAACTGATATTCTTATATTATGGCTTGTTTAGAACATGAACCTTGTGTTCTTGCTGTTCATCTACTTTAAGTTTGCTGTGTATACATGGCTACGATTTGTGGCTTTGTGCATCTAAGATGCAGTGGCCTGCTTATCTATTATTTAAACAAAAATATGGCTCATATATAAACGTGTACCACTGGCCTGTTTTAACCATAACTGTAACTAATGAGAACTGGGAAAATTTTCATAGGGACGGATCCAGGGCAATTCTCCCACGGGAGAGCAAGCATTTGTCAATTATGTTTCGTGAACAAAGCAGAAATTAACTGCAAAAAGAGATAGTAGTATCCAAAACACACGTGTGACAGACAAATAAAACACATGCTTACTTGATTATTTCTTTTAGCAATAAGCTTTACTTGAGTTAGCTGGTTCGTCTCCAAGTTCATTGGGTTGTACCATTGCCAATCTGCACAAAGCCAGGCAAACGACCGTACTGTGGAAAATAAATCATTCACATTTAGTATGATTTTGCTGTCTAAGCATGAATTTACCAAAATTTGAACAGTTATGTAAGTAAATTTAATAGATCATTGTATAAACTCATTGTTGCAATTAGATCAAAAACAGATAGTTTGTTGAATTCAGGAAAATACAAACAATACACGAATTGAGATATCTGTACAATACAGGTCAAGAAGAATTGCAGGAGGAAAAGCTGTATATTTGCTTCTACAGTCTACACTGCAAAACTTTTTTCAGTTATATATAGAAACAAAAGTTTTGCTGTACGTCTAACTCCAATCTCTACATAACCTGTCAATACCTTCCAGGACAGAAAAAATCTCCTGGGCAATGGGATGCCAAGTATCCCCTGAGATGAAGACATGCATCTTGCCTTCCAAATCAATCCAGCTGTACCCTGGCTGCTTGTAAACGCCTTGCCGTTCCATCTCTTCCCTTACCACCGCTGCACTTCCCCACTTCCCTTCATGGGCATGTAGGTTATGAATAAGTACATATGGAGCAGAACTGTCGGGATTAATCATCAATAGTTCCTTTGCAGCCATTTGAGCTAGTGGTTCATTCTTCTTAGCCGTACAAGCTCCAAGAAATGCACCCCAGACTGATCGATCTGGAGCCATTGGCATGCTATTGATCACCTCCAACGCGTCGTCAAGTTGCCCATGACGTCCTATTAGATTGACGAGTGCAGCATAGTGCTCCATTCTAGCAACAATGCCATACTCATGAACCATGGTATCGAACACCATCCGTCCTTCAGAGACAAGACCAGAATTGACGCACGCACTCAAGAGAGAAACAAAGGTTATGTGAGTAGGCATAACCTTGGCTCTCCTCATCTCTTTGAACAGTTGCAAGGCTTTTGTAGCACGACCATGGTGTTCATAACATCCTATTAGTGCATTCCAAGACACTAAATCCTTTTTTGTATGCATCTGCTTGAAGATGGCCTCCGCATCATTTAGTGCTCCGCATCTAGAGTACATTGTTATAAGTGCATTGTTGATTGCAGTATCTGGCACAAATGATTTTTCAACAAGTTGGTGGATCTGAGCTCCAAGGTGTAACATAGGGAGAGATGCACATGCTGCTAGAACAGAAGAGAAGGTATGCTGATCAGGTATCTCACCAACTTCAAGCATCTTTGAAAACAACTTAACAGAGCTGATGTAATCCCCATTTTTCTCATAACCGGATATCATTGTATTCCATGAGATGGTTCCACGCTCTGGCATCCTATCAAAAAATCCCCTGGCATGCTCAGCTTCTCCTTTTTGCATGAATCCTTGTATAATTAAATTCCATGACACTGTATCAGGATCTGGCATTTCGCAGAACAGTTTCTCTGCTTCTTTCATATCTGATGCTTGAATATACCCAGAAATCATAGTATTCCATGAAACCAAGTCTTTATCTGGCATCTCATCAAAAAATGCCCTAGCTGAGCAAACATCACCAGCCTTGATATAGCATATCATTATCGAGTTCCATGAAACAACATTCCTCTCAAAACCCTTCCTTTTGAGCATATTATGCTGGTATTGTCCTTTGGGTATCATATCAAACAATCTTCTGGCATCAGTAATCCTCCCAGCCTGTCCATATGCAACAATCAGTGTGTTGTAAGCGTCAACAGCTTTGTCCATGTCTGTCACACTCAAACGCTTTGTTAACAACTCCTCGGCCTCATGCAGCAGACCGTTCTTGGTAAACCCAGACACCATCGTGCTCAGAGATGCAGAGTCCTTGGCAGGCATTGCATCGAACACGTCAAGGGCCTTGACCACCTGGCCAGCAGCAAAGAACCCAGTGACCATCGTGTTCCAAGAAGCGGTGTTCCTCATGGGCATCTCGTCGAACAGCCTCTGCGCCTCGTCCATGAGCCCGCGGCACGCGTAGGCGCCGAGCAGCGTGTTCCACGTGACGACGTCGCGCTGGGGCATTTCGTCGAACAGCCGCCGCGCGGCCGCTAGGTGGTCCGGGCGCGCCGAGGAGGAATAGGCGGCAAGCAGCGTGTTCCACGAGACGGCGTCACGGACGGGCATGGTGTCGAAGAACTCCCGCGCCGCTCGGGCGTCGTGGCGGCGGGCGAGCCCCGCCAGGAACGAGTTCCACGTCACGACGGAGCGGGCCGGGAGGGCGTCGAACAGGCGCCGGGCGGCGTCGTAGCGGCCGGCGCGGAGGAGTGCCGCGAGGGAGCGGTTGTGCCACAGGACAAGGTCGTCGGCGGCCGGGGCCGCGGCCGCGGCGGCGGCCGTGGCGCGGCGGTGCGCGACGGTTGGGACGGGAGGAGGCCATCTCCGCATCACACCAGGGACTTGCCGTTGTGTACGTGGGTTCGGTTCGTGTTGTGTTTAGCCTGAATCTGACGAGGTCCGACTTGGTCAAGGGTCGCACAAAACCGGATAGCACATATTCCACTCTCAAATCTCAAACATTCAATCGTATTTTCAAAGTGTAAAAGAGTTAATAGCACCCCTCTTTAAAATACTAATAAATTCATTTGACAAAAGTGAGGCAAATCATCCTGCAAACAATTTTTGGGAAACAAAGACAAATATATGTTCTCTACATTTTGCCATTTTTTCTCTATAAGTAGAATGAATCTAGATTTGTAAATTTGTGGCATGTATTGATGTTATTAAATCGGTATTACATAAATGCAATATTCGTGCGCTGCTGTGGAGTTAAATGTCACTTGTATAAAAACTCCTAAAGGTACCGGTTGAGAAACCCCAACCGGCACCTGTTTGTCGGCACCTATAAGAAATTTAATAGGTGTCGGTCTAAAGAACCGGCACCTTTTAAGGGTAACAAATCAAAAAAAATTTACAACGGCTCGTCCATAAATCTCGCCTCGGCTCATCCACAAATCTGAGCTCATCCAAATTCAATCCACAACAACACATAATCCACATATCCATCCACAATAATCCATTCACAGACACACAAGATTAACTAACGGTTCATTCATATATCCATCTCTAATGCACAGATCAATACACCACAAAAATCACCAAAAAATTCAAGACCCACCGATCACAACAATCCACATATCCATCTTCATTCCACACCATTTCACAGATCAATACACCACAAATCACCTAAAAATCAAAGATCCACATATCACAAAAAAAAAAACCTTCATCGTCGTCGTAGTCGCACATCCGTCGTAGTCATCGTCGCACAACCACTGTCGCCGCCTCCCCTCCCGTCGGATCTGGCGGAGGGGAGCGCCTCCCGCACGGCCGCGCGCCTCCGCGGCCGCGCCTCCCATGCGGCGGCGCCACCTCCCGGACGGCCGCGTCGCCCCGCACTGGTGCCTCTTCCGCGGCCGTGCCCCTCTCGTGTCACGCCCGAAATTCACACAGAATTTCTCGGCTAATTTGTGCATTACACCCTCGTCCAGGCATCAGCCGAGGTACACAAATCGACGTTATTGATAATACAGATTCCTCGTCTTAGAAACAATATAAAAGAGTTACACAAATGCAGCGGAAAGGAAAATAAAACTGACTTAAGCTAAACTTGACACGAGTGAAGCGGAACACCAACTCCACAGCTAAACCTTGACGAGAACAAGCCTACACCTCCTCGGAGACCTCGATCTCAACCTCGGCACCGAAGGGGAAAAGAAGCAAGGCGAGTACAACCACCGTACTCAACAAGTCACAGGAAAAGAGGACATGATGCAAGATAAATAACACGGAAAGGTCAAGGGGCTCAATTTGCATAAACGCATTTGCAGTATATAATAATAATAATATTTGAAGACAAAAAACAAAGAGAAATATTTAAGCAGATTAAATAAACACCGTCCAACGCTCAAACCACGTTGCAACAGCCCATCCATCCACCGCACTAGTCATACTTCAACATTTCATACAAATAAATAAATGAGACTAATCAAGGTGAATCTGGTCGATCGCCCGTAACCATGGGCACGGCTATTCGAATAGTTTTTACTCTGATCAGAGGTGTACAACTGTACCCACAAGACACAATTCCACAACACGTTACCGTGCGCCGGTGCACCACCACGGTGCCCCGGAAAGGAATTGTGATAGGACCCTTCACATAACCCCCTCTAATCAATCGTACCACACCAAGGTTTCGCCCCCATTCCCATCGGGCAATGGGCAGCCCCCTCTAGTGCCGCGGTGAATCCGGAAGCTGATCAACCCTTAAAACCGGGGCCGACCCAACTCCATCACGCCCACCCTCTCTGGGATACGTCGACTAGAGACAGCTACGCTACAAGCCTAGCCATTACCCATGCTGGCTTGTGGTATGCACGGCATTTCTTCCAGGGTTTCCCGAGAACCGGTCCTTAATTGTCATGAGCACGCTAACCAAAGTCCAACCATGTGCTCACGACCCACCTTTTTCATTATTCAATATTATTAAAAACGGGATCACAACTTAACATCATCTGAGGGTCAACTTTAGTAATAAACTTGATTAGTGTGATTCCCTTAAGTGAGCTAGTTGCGCTAAGCCTGACTAAGCAAACCTTTAGCTATCATCTAGTCACATTAAACCCCAAGTTATCAATGGTATAAGGTAAGCAATCCTATGGTTGAGTACAATAGGCATGAACATCCCATGAAATGACATTCTAAAACATATGCAGTATTTGAACGAAAAAGAGATATTTACATAAAATAGGTACAATATGGTCAATGTAAGGTATGACTTGCCTTGCTCTGGAGACTGAGGTACCTCGGCGACTACTTCGAAGAGAACGGGCTCGCCAGGAAAACTCGGGATCTACACGACAAACAAAGCACTCAACAAACACCCTAAAAAGTCTACTGAAACAGCACTGAAAAGTATTTTTAATGGATTCTTGACATTTTTCTGGATTTAATGAAATTTGAATGGACTAAAACGGAGCTCGGATTCAAAAGATATGAATTTTAGAAGTTTAATTGCGATTTTTAAACTAAACCAAAAGACTAAATTATTTATTGCGCAATTAAGTCCCACTGGTGACGTCATCCACGCGTGGCTCGGGCTGACGTCAAGATGACGTCGGCGGGTGGCGGCGCCCCTAGGGCCGACGCCAAGACACGGCCGGCGCGACGCTGGAGCCGGGGCGGCGGATTGCTTTGCCACGTGGCGCGATCCGAGCGGCCGGATCGGCGGCGATCGGACGGCGGCGGATCGATCGCGATCGGACGGTGCAGATCCGCCCGATCCGAAAGATCGGACGGCGCAGAGGGAGCGGCGCTAGGGTTAGGGTTTGGGCGGCGGTGGCTCAAGCTCGCCCGCCGGCCATGGCCGCGCGGCGGCGGCCGAGCCTCTGGCGACACCGGCGATGGCGGCGGAGGGTGCGCGGGTGCGGAAAACATGGCGGAATGCGGAAGACGCGCGCGGAAGCGGTTCGGGAGGAGACCGAAAACCGAAAAGGAAGAGGGCGGCGGCGCACTCACCGGCGACGGAGACGACGACGATGGCGACGGCGGGTTTTGGGGCTAGCACACGGGGAACCAAAAGGGGAAACGCGCGGCGGCGCGAGAGGGGATTTTATAGAGCGGAAAGAGATCGAATCGGGCACGGGATGGCCGGGAAAACCTCGCCGTTTGTTTCGGACTCGGAGAGAGAGAGAGAATAAACGGCGGCCGTTTCGGGCGGCGACGGTTGTTGCGCGCGCGCGGAAAGGCGGGCACGGGTGCGACGCGCGGGCCGGAGCCGGCGTGGGGCCCACGCGACGCGAGGCGCGCAACGCGCGAAAAGAGGTAGGGCGGCGCGGCCATGGCGCGGCGGTGGTTGGGCCGGCCGGGTGCGAGGAGGCGGCTCCGACAGTGGGGCCCCTGTCGGTGGCCCGCGCGCAAGGGAGGGTGCCAAACTTTGCGTGGCGCGGCGGCTATTGGGCCTTGGCCACGGCCGAGGAGGAGGGCGGCTTGGGCGGAACTGGCGGCCGGGAAAGAGCGGGGAAAAGGACGGCCCAAAAGGGAAAAAGGAGAGAAAAAAGAAAAAAGAAAGAAAAAGGGAAAAAGGATTTAGGGACTTAATTTAATTCCGATTTCTTATTTAATTGATTAAAAATACTTAGAGTGCTCTAAAAATTCCAAGTAAAAATCCCGTAAGCGTATTTTGACATGCGAGAATTCAAGAAAAATCCTACCATGTCGTTTTCATTTATTAATTGCATTTTAAAATTATAGGTTGACTCCGGTTAATTTCGAAATTCGATTATTTCGGGGTAAATTATTTAAATGAATTAGGAAAAACCCGGATGTGACATCTCGCGCGGCCGGCGCTGCTCCGCGAGGCGGCGCCCGCTCCCGCGAGGCCGGCGCCCGCTCCCAGCGCGGCAGCGCCATCTCCCCCGCAGCAGCCGCGCCGCTCCCGTGCGCGACGGCGCGCGCCTCCGCGGCCGCGCAGCCCGCCCCACCCGCCGTTTGGAAGAGAGGAAGAGATAAGATGGAGAGGAACAGATAAGGAGAGAAGAAGAGATAAGATGGATAAGATGGGAATAAAAACATTTGCTCGGCTAAAACGGCTAGGCTCGATTTTTGTGCGGTTTTTAAAAACCGGTACCTATAATATATTATAGGTGTCGGTTTTTTATTAACCGATACCTATACTATATTATAGGTGCCGGTCTGTTTAGAAAAACCGATACCTACTATAGGTGTCGGTTTTTCTCCAAAACCGACACTTATAGGCGTTTAAAGGTGTCGGTTTTTGAATTTTTGGTCTCGTGAAGGTGGGAAAAGCACTATAGGTGCCGTTTTAGATGTTTCGGCACCTATAGTGCCGATCTCTATGTGCATTTTTGTAGTAGTGTGTGTTACAAAATAAGTTGCCTTAAATATTTTGTAAAGTTAAATATTTTTAGCAAAAGAGAAAATCCAAAAAATGCAATTGACAACGCCAAATTCAAAAAATGTCATTGACAAGTACAAGTTTCATGAAATGCTATCATACAAGCGACTTTGTTTCAAAAATGTCATCGTCGTTAGAGTATCGTCCATCCGACGTTGTTAAATGCATTGCTCATTCTATAGCACTTAACGGAGGGCTGCTAACGTAACCCTAATGACAATGACATTTCTGAGACAAAGTCGTTTGTCCGATGATATTTTAAAGTCGTTTGTCCGATGATATTTTATGAAACTTATACTTGTAGATGATATTTCTTAAAATTGGACATTTGTCAATGACATTTTATGAATTTTCTCTTAGTAAGATTGTGGTGGACGCTTGTGAAAGTACTTTTTGAGGGAAACCTGTTAAATGTTTATATATCCAATCTAAATATTTAACAAGATATTAATATATTTCAAAGTTTTAAAATTTTGACGAAACAAAGTATCCATTTATGTCTGGAGAGAGTATTTCCATTATCATATTAATCTTCTTGTGATTTAAGCTATACTTATGGAGACAAACAAATCTAAAAAACCTATGTTTTCCAGCTTCTTAAAATCTAGATGAGAATAATTCATGAGAAGTTGCGGTAGCTAGAAGCCCAAAAAAGGGTCTAATTAATTTGTTGTAGTAGCTCTAGGCCGGCCGGTTACATAAACCACAGCATACATGAATCTGTTCTCGCCGTGCGTAAATAATGGCAGGTGCAAGAAGTGCCGCACCACAAATATCTCGGCGATAAAATGGCGTCTGCTCCATCGAGTTCTCCTTGCGTGCAGCATACATGTTAGTCTCCAGGCCTCCAGTTAAGCTGAGCTCCTCGGACTCCGGGATCCATAGCCATTGTTAAGCTAAGCTAGCCTGATCGGTGTGTTGGCAATGGCTCACACGAGCACGCAAACGCACGGCAACGTCGTCGGCACGGAGACGGCAATGGACCAGGCAGGGAGGTCGTCGACGCCGGAGAAGACGAGGAGGGAGAAGAGCGGCACGGTGTGGACGGCGACGGCGCACATCGTCGCACTCCTGATCGGGTCCAGCGTCCTGGCGGTGGCATGGACCTTCGCCCAGCTCGGGTGGGTCGCCGGCCCTGCCGTCGTCGTCGCCCTCTCCGTCGTCACCTACTACTCCTCCGCGCTCCTCGTCGACTGCTACCGTGACGACCCTGATCACCTCGGCGGCGCCGTCCATGGCGAGTACATCGGCGCCGTCCGCTCCTACCTTGGTAACAACGGGTCATTTTTCTCCGGTTCCTCCTAACAAGTACTCTCTCCGCTGGTCACACTACTATGAAAATAGTCCCGGTTCATAACGCCATGTTGTCTCGGCTGTTGTGTCGGTTATTGAATCGAAATTATAAAAGCGGGACTAAAGATCGGCATAATAACAAAGATCAATTTTTAGTTTCGGTTGGTGATATCAGCCGGGACTAAAAATAGAACCGGGACTAAAGCTTATTTTCTTCTTTCTTCTTATTTTCTTTTTTTTCATTGTTTCTTCTGACTACATCCTGTTTTTTTCCCAACAGATCGAATACAACAACACAAATTTTCACAAGCACAATACGAAAGATCGAATGCAAACATTTTCACGAGCGCACAAGTACAACATATTTTTTCCAATGCCACAAATTGAATACAACAACATCAAAATTAACATCACACATTAAATACAATAATACAAAATCATGCAATCATCCACAGATTCAAAACATATCTAAAAAACTCAAAAAAAATCATCCCAGGGCCGGGGCCGCCGCCGCCGCTCGTGGCCATCGCCGCACGCCCGCGGCCGCCGCCGCACGCTTCCTCGTGCCTGCCTGCCGACCGCCATCACTTGAGGGAGAGAGGGAGAGGGGAGAGGGAGATGGAGATCTGGATCTGAAGAGAGAAGGGAGAGAGGGGATTTGAGGAGGAGAGGAGATTTTTTGGGGGTTATAACCGCGCGAGTGTTTTTAGTCCTGATTGATACGATAAACCGGGATAAAATATTAATTTTTAGTCCCGATTGATGTTACCAACCGTGATAAGAAATAGAATCTTTGGTGTTACTAAAGATCTTCGACGTCCTGACAGGTTCTGACAGAAATCTAACGGGACTAAATATCATCTTTAGTCCCGGTTCATATCGGTTCGCGATACGAACCGGGACTAAAGGTCCTAGAGAGTCTTGGGACTAAAAATATTTTTTAGTCTCGGGTACAATTGCAATCGAGAGTATTGTGAATTTTGACAGATCAACCAAAGATCGTTTCTCTAAAGATCGTTTCTCCAGTTATGTCAGAACTCCGATCAAAATTTAAAACTTTGCCCATATAACTTCCACGATACTTAAAACATTTAAAAATTAAAATACTCAAAGATTTTTGGAAAATAATATTGTAAATTTATTAGATCTCCTAAACTATAACTCTGCCTAATGTACCTATATGAGTAGCATGATAAAAAAAGTACTTTCGGTAAAATGATACCCTATTTGAGTAGCATGATAATGCATGTCATCTGATGAGAAAAGTAATATCATAATTTTATTAGATCTTTCAAACTTATTTTAATATGGATTAATAGTCATTTTAAAAAATAAATCTTGTATTCCAAATGTCAAATATTTATGACAGCGTGGAGGCCAGCATTGACAAATACAGTTATGTAGGTCCGAAAAGCGTGACATTTTGTGGCATCATCCAGTATGGCGTTCTGTGGGCGGCGATGGTTGGCTACACCATCACATCAAGCGCAAGCATGAGGTATCGCGCGTACAACTTTAGATCACAAATATTTTGGGAAAAAAATTTGAAAGCAGTGACAAACCGCTAAAAATATAAAGAGCTATACTGAAGCTGATGTATACTGATACTGATCAGCGAGCTTTTTTTTTTTTGTGCAGTGCGGTGAAAAGAGTGAACCGCTTCCACCGCAGCTGGTTGGGCGCCGGCGCCGGCGACGGCGATGGCGCCTCCAGCGTCAGGTACACGGTGGTGTTCGGCGCGTTCCAGCTGCTCCTCTCGCAGCTTCCCAGCCTGGAGTATATAGCGTGGCTCTCCGTCATCTCCGTCGCGACGTCGTTCGGGTACTCCTCCATCTGCCTCGGCCTCTGCGCCGCCAAGTGGGTGTCCCACCGCGGTGACGTCCGTGGCACGCTCGCTGGCGCCGCCGCCGACTCGACGGGGGAGAAGGTCTTCAATGTCCTCCTCGCCGTTGGGAACATCGCTCTCTCCTACATCTATTCTCCTGTGCTCTTCGAAATCCAGGTTTCTATCGACGAATTCGATTTTTTTTCTTCTTCTTGCTCTATCTTTTTCTTGAAAAAAAAAATGCCAATGCAGGACACGGTGAGAACGCCTCCGTCGGAGAGCAAGACGATGAAAAAGGCGTCGCTGTACGGCCTCGCCGTGAGCGCCGTCTTCTACCTCCTGCTCGGAGTATCCGGCTACGCCGCCTTCGGCAACGACGCGCCCAGCAACATCCTCACCGGCGCCGCCTTCCACGAGCCCTTCTGGCTCGTCGACGTTGCCAACGCCTGCGTCGTCGTCCATTTCTTGGGAGCCTACCAGGTCATCGCGCAGCCGGTGTTCTCGAGGCTGGAGGCGTACGTCGGCGGCCGGTGGCCGGAGTCCAAGCTCGTCACGGCCAGCTACGAGCTCCGCCTCGGCGTGCCGGCGTGGACATCCGCGCCGACGGCCGTAACCCTGTCACCGGTGAAAATGGCGCTACGGTCGGCGGTGATCGTGGCGACGACGGTGGTGGCGACGTTGATGCCCTTCTTCAACGCCGTGCTGAGCTTCATCGCCGCGCTCGGTTTCTGGCCACTCGCTGTCTACCTCCCGGTGAGCATGCACATCACGAGGGTCAAGATCCGGAGGGGCGAGGCGCGGTGGTGGGCGCTGCAGGGCGCGAACATGGTGCTGCTCGTCGTCGCCGTCGGCATGGGCGTCGCGTCCGTGCGCGACATGGTGCAGAGGTTGAAGGAAGCTAATCCCTTCAAGACCATGGACTAATTTAGTTGAGTTCTTTAGAAATTGAATAAAGATTATTTATTTCTACAAGATCTATATACACAAACTAATTAAGGCCCTATGAAGCTTATAATAAAGTTGATTCATCATTTAGTCACTCCTACAGTGATCCAGCCTGACCGATCATCTCAGCACGCAAGCACCCGTTCGATTAATCGTTGGTAGGCCTCGTAATGGGTCCAAACTTTTTTCGCAATAAATTTTATAGGGTGGGAAAAAACTGAGCTAAAATTTGTACTCCCTCCATATAAAAAAGATAACGTTTAGGAATCAAACATTAGAAATATAATTTGAAATGAAAGGTTGTGAAAGGACCCATAGATGTCCATTACCACCCTCATTGCTACATAACCACATGTAATATTTACTCACATCATGATTTGAAATTGGTGATGTAATAGCCTAATACTAGTAGATGGTAAGAGCTAACCATATAAGATGAGGCCTTCTATGTTATGTTAGAGGCCATAAAGTAATTGTTGATGGTGAGTAGAAATGCATTAGACCTTATAGTGACTTAAAAAAATATGTGGTCGAGATTATTTCTGTTATCAGTAGAGATCAGTTTTAAGTATCACTATATAGGGACTATATAGGGATAATTATATAAGTGATAGCGTATGAAATACTTTGTATCGACAAAGAAATATTACGGGATAAACTACCAAAATCACTGAAATTTTAAAACCCATGGAAATTATGATTCAAATTTAAAAGTAATTATCAAATGGGTTTTTAACAAAAAAATGCAAAATGTAGCCAAAGAAAGGCGACTTACGGAGACGTGGGTGATTGAGGAGTACATGTCACATCTGGACGCCTTGAAAGGCGAGGATATGGAGGAGAAGGATTCTAATAACTCGAGTGAATATACACTCATTTATTACATGTCAATTAAATGATTTTGATTTTTTATAAAAAAATAGATTAATATGCAATATATCACTTTTATGAAAATACAAATAAATTCAAATTTTATAAGTTGTAAAAAGATATATGTATATTCATAATTAAATTTATTTTTATAATGTATATAAATCAAATTATATTTGTGATCAATGTCATTGATGTTTTTTAAAGTTTTTTATAATAAACTAGCGTGGACGTACATCCAGTGATTAAAAGAGTTTCTCATGATATTTTTTTTTGGAGGCCAGTTTCTCATGATACTTGTGCAATGGTGTATGGCTTGCTTGTGTTCACGTATGCCACGGTGAGGGAGGGGGACTCCTTGAGAGTAACAAAGGATATTTTAGAATTTTCTCATCATTTGTACTACATATTAGCGTAAGGTTAAGTTCGGTAGAGCTTTTCAGCTTAGCTAAATTGGCGTCAAGTAAAAAGGTGAATAATTAGTTCATGATTAATTATATATTAACTACCACAAATTTGAAAAATAAATTTGTTTGATTTTTAAAAAATGTTATCTACAAAGTTTTCTACAAAACATCGTGCTTATCAGGTAGTAGCTTACCTATTATGCTCTTCTGAACACACCTAAGTCAATGGCTCAATGGCAACAGTTGAATCCCTAATTTCACTCTTTACCTTCACAAATGTTTTTTTATAAAACACAAAAGCTCTGTACATTAATATATTAGAAAAAACATAGAGTGCAACGATGACGCATCGTGGCAGGTTTTACATATAGGGAAAGAGATCACTGGACGGACTTAGGCTAAGAACTGAACACCAAGCAAAAGAAAGAAAAGAGGACCGACAAAACTCGATGTCCTACCCTCCCAACAGAGCTCCAAACTCGCGTTCGATCGAAGGCCTAGGACCAGAGCCGCTCTTCCTGCACGATTCGCTCGATCACCACCTTAACTTGGGAGAGAACGCCATTGAAGACCCGCTGGTTGCACTCCAGCCACAGATGCCAAGAGATGAGAAGCATGATGGAGAGTCAAAGCCTTGATTGTGCTGTCGCGACAGCTGATCCCATGACTGTATCCACCCATCCTGAATTACTGAGTGATGAGGCGGCGAGAGGCTGGCCAGCCCGACCATGGCAGAGTTGACGATGTCAACATTCTAACTCTTTTTTCAAAATATATAACACCATTCATTTTTCATACAATCATTTGTTTTACTCACAATTTTCATATAAATATATAAAAAATAAGTTAAGATTATATTTTATTTTTTAAATAAGATGAATAATCAAACGTTGTCATATATTTTGAGATGGATGTAGTATATATTTTCGGGGATGCCAGACACAATTGAGTATTTGATCTCCACTACTCTCGATGGGGAGAGGACGACGTATATAATGGTCAGTGATCCATCTCTCGCCGGCGTCCGGAGGTTGGAGGGCCCTCCTCCCATGCACTAGGCCTTAGCTGCCACCTAATAGTCCTTAATTTTTTTAAAAAAACAAGATTTGGAGGGAGAGATGTCCCTCCAAACATTTTTTTAACATTTTCTTAAAAAGAAATTGTGAGCGTGTGGAGAATTGAACACATGACCTCAAGGTTGAAACCGCACACCCCTTACCACTGTACTATCAAGTGCATCTCCAAATAGTCCTTAATTAGTCCTTAATTTGAACGGAGTCCGCCTTATTAAGAAATCCGAAATAAGATCAATCATATATCATAACTCTAGCAAGCATTAAGATATTATATACATCAATTTATTGACCAAATCCAAAGTAATTATTAGAATATACTCTCTCCATTTTATATTAGAGTTACGAGTCATTTCGACCAAATTAACAACATTTACAACACCAAATAGTTCATTAAAAGTTACTTTTTAATATATTTTAATAATATATATTTGTTTTGGGTTGATAATCACTACTAACTTCTAACCTTTTGCAACGTCGAAAAAACGTTGCAATAGGCTCAATTTGGTTGCAAAAGGTAGATGTTGCAACCAAAACGTGTTTGTTGCCAATGGTTGCAAAAAGTCATGTTGCAATAAGGTATTGCAACATTTGCTAGTTTAGCGTTGCAAGCGTTGGGGTTTCTTGCAACCATAGATGTCCGTTGCCAAGCATTGCAATAGGATGTTGACGCAACGTTCACAGTCATGACAACAAAAGCACTTGCCACGATCATCTTCATAGCAAAAGGTGGTACATATAACGATCGATAGCCTTGCAATAGAGACAATTTGCCACGCTAGAATTTTGTTGCCTAAGATGTTATTGCCACAATCGTTATGCCGTGACAAGTACACTATTTGCCACACAATTTTATTTGTTGCAATATATCATACATTATTGCCACAATCATTTTGTCATGACAATATTATCATTTGCCACATATTTTGTTTGTTGCGAGAGATCGTATGTTATTGCCACCGTCATTGTACCGTACAATATTATCATTTGCCACGCAAGTTCAGTCCTTGTAAGATACCATATGTTATTGCCATGGCAGCCATGTTGTGGCAATAGTACCATTTGCCACGTAATTTCATCCATTGCCGCACATCGTATTGACGCAATGAGTTTGTTGTCGTATATCATATTGCCAGGCATAGCAAGTCATTACCATAGTTGGTATTACAATGCTAGTAGTATTTGATATGTGGTTTAATAAATCATCATTGCAAAAAACAAGAAACCATAAGAAAAGGGCTTGCACTCACATATATGAATTACAACCAATGATCCAACAAGTTAACAAAGCATTGAAATAATCATAAATGAGTGTATAGTTCAATCATAATTTCACAACTGTTTAGAACTTGAAGCAGTACAAGACAGCAACAGTAATAGAATTGCTTAAAAAAATCATAACTAGAGTTGTAGACAACAAAAAATTATATTCTTTAACAATATGGAAAGCTCGTAAAATTCTCTACATCTTTCTAGTTATTTGTATAAAATTCTCTACATCTTTCTCTACGTTCTTTAACAATACAGAAATCTCATAAAATTTGACGAATCCATGTTTACCTGCTGCTATATGGACGAGAGAACCCACATTCGTCTTCTACTTCAAGGTTGGCTTAAACATAATCAATGGGTGCCCAAGACGATGGCGTCGTTGCAGCCGCTGAAGCCTTGAGCAGGAATCAACGTCCTAGCTAGAGGCGACGTCGGTGGCATCCTAGACAAAGGCGGCATTGGGGGCGTCCTGGACGGAGGCGGTGTTGGCGGCATCCTGGATGACGGTGGCAAAGTAATGAACATGAATTGCAACGACACATCATCAAAGAGTAATACAATGATATCTAGAGTTATAGCAATAAAAAAATATCAAATTTTACCAGCATATATTTAACAAAGATATCTACAACTTTCTACTTAGGAACTTTTGCAGAAAAAATCGTTTTTGGCCGTCTAATCGTCGAAATACAGAAGCTTTGAAAATCTGCCCAGAAACTCAAATAGTAAAGAGTAATACGGCGATACCTGGAGTTATAGCTATCCAAAAATTATCAGATTTTACCATCTTATAGACAAAGATATCTACAACTTTATAATTAGGCATTTTTGCAGAAAAATCGTTTTGGCCATCTAATCATTGAAATATAGAAGCTCTGAAAATCTGCCCAGAAACTCAATAGTAAAAAGTAATATGGCGATATCTGGAGTTATAACTATCCAAAAATTATCAAATTTTACCAGCTGATAGGTAACAAACATATATACAACTTTATAGTTAGTAACTTTTGCAGAAAAAATCATTTTGGCCATCTAATTGTTGAAATACAGAAGCTGTGAAAATCTGCCTTCACCCTACGCGACAAATCTAGAAAACCTACGCCCAAATCCCTCCTCTAATCCCTATAACCACGACTTAGGACATCAAAAATACCCCTAATCACGTGCTAAACAGGGGATCAAGCCTTACCTAGGTTTTCCCTAGAGAATCCCTCAAGAAAAAACAATGGGGAAAATGCCAATTCAGCACACCTTCTTGCTCCTCTCCTCCTCAATTCGTTTTTCTAGTTTTCCTTTTGATCCAAGATGCTGTGGTGAAGATCTACGGAGAACAAGGTTTGCAGGTTTGATGGAGTGGAGAGGGAGATAAAAGTGTGCACAGGAGATGAGGGGAGGGGAGAGGGCACCGTGGGAGGAAAGGGGGGCGGTCCCTCCTCCTCTAGGGTTTTGGATGGGGATGGAGGAAGTGGGCTGCATTTCTTGGGCCTTGGCCAAAGTTGTCTTGGCCCACTTTCAGAGGTAATATTTATTTAATAAATGATGTTATTGTATTATAAATTATCCTAAAACCAAAACTAAAACAATAATTTCAGGGTATTACAATCCTGTCGCTCGATCGATTCTTTGGATGAATCGCTCATGCTCGCCGCAGTGACGGGGCCCGACGATGGCGAGCTCTTCCCCTCCCTCCGATAGTGGAGAGGAATAAAACCCTCGCTTCTCGTTCTTGAGCTTGGGCCTCCTGGCCCTTTGGGTCATATTTTTTCCCTTAAACTCTATGAAAGCCTGTTTTTCATATAAATTAAATTTATCAAAAAAGTCCATTTAACTCGCTCAAATCATTTTAACTGATCCCTTAACCCACGACTATTTTCTACCTTGTTTTACACCCTTAGACTACTAAAAATGGTTCATGTCACTCCATTAAGAAATTTGCTGCCTCGTTTTGCTGGGCGTCGATCGTCGCGACGATGCTGCTGGCTGCAGCCTGCATGGAAGGGCGGCGCGTGGCGTTGCTGCACGAGACCGATGTATCGCAATGTATATCTAATGCACATGTAAACAATTAATCCTCTTTTAATACCTAACCGTCGACATTAATTCATATAGATTCTTGTGACTATCAATGACACAAACATACGTATGGTCTAGAGGTAAGTAGCTAGCATTTGAACCTTGAGGTCTCAAGGTTGAACTAGTGTGGCTCTTTTTTTCTCTTTTTTTCTAAACCTTGTAACATTTTTTTTTTCATTTTTTGCTGAACCTTTTTGCTAAACCTTGTAACATTTTTATTTTTATTTTTTTGCTAAACCTGGTTGAGAACCTTTGGTATTGCAACGATGCAAATTTTAGTTGCTATATGCACTATTTTTTTTGCAACACTAGCGACTATTACAAACAACAAAATATATTCGTTGCAACAGCTATCGCAATCATCAATTAAAGAGTTTCAATATCATATTAGTATTGCAATGCTAAAAAAACTACCCGCAACGTAAGTCAATTCATGGCAATATCGACTACTTATTACAACAGTTCTACAATTCGTTGTGATATCACTTGCTTTTCGCAATGATATCCATACTTTTGGCCACAAAACAATTTACGTGGAAAAAACACTATCTACCTATGGAGACTATGGTTACCGGATACCATAAGGCAAGCTTATCCGATTAGTAATAGAGGATAGGTTATGTTTCCTAATTATGTAAACCGGCTATGACTTGGGTATTACGTTACCGATGAGATAAGGTAACGGCTCATAGTCATAGCTTGGTAAGATTGAGGAGTCCGACATAGAGTGTGATAGCGTCTCCGACTTGTAACCCTGCTCTCCAAGACTATATAAGGAGGGTAGAGACGTCCCTTGAGGGATATCAGATTTATGCGAAACACATACGAGCTACTAGACACACGAGATCGTGAGATCAATAAAAACTCGATGGATCGAATCCCCGAAACAGGAGTAGGGTATTACCTCACGAGAGGGCCCGAACCTGTCTAATCCTTGTTTTCCATCTAACCCATCGTGTTTGGCGAACTTGACTGCACCCCCAATTTCTATTGTCGAAACCAAGTTTCGACAGTTGGCGCGCCAGGTAGGGGCTCGTGCGTCAAGACTTCTTCTTCATCTCGCCGACAAGCGCGATGGGATCTTCATCAGGCATCGACGACTTCGCCGCCAAAAGATTCAACAAGCTCTCCCTCCTCGACTCGAATTCGGACCAGTCGGGAGGGGGAACCCGCTCGGCGCCGTTCAGGTTACCAAACGACGCTGAGATCTACTACAACGTTCTGACTTCTGAGTCGGAATCCATCCACTTGGAAGGAGGAATCCGCTCGGCGCCGTTCGGGTTACCAAATGACGCTGAGATCTACCGCAACTTTCTGACTTCCGAGTTGGAATCCATCCGCTTGGGAAGAAAAAACCTCTCGGCGCCGTTCGGGCTACCGAACGCCGCTAAGATTTATTGCAGTCTTCTGTCTCCTAAGTTGGAACCAATCTACTCAGAAGAACAATCGTCATCAAGCCGCGACCCGGACTGGAACGATCCAGACTCAAGCGATCCGGGCTCAAGGGAAGTCGCTGTCATCCTCCAACCGCTTGGATCATGCTCATCCGCGGAGCTCGATGAGTACCTCAGCTCTTCAGATTTCGATGATCGCTACGACATCTCCATGGACGAGGCCAATGACTCCGACTTCGACAAGGATTACGAGCCAAAATTCTTCAACATCCTCATGGCTGAGGTGGTCGAGACCGACTCGGCCATGGCCCGCAGAATTGTCGAAGAAGAACAAACCAGGCTTGAACAAGAGCGCAAGCTTACAGAGGAAGAGAATAGGCGCAGAGAAGAAGCCGACAGGAGAAAACGAGACCTGAGGGCGACTGGGCGGTCCGCCCGAGAGGCTATACTTCAGACACGAGTCGACAACACCAACATCTTCCAAACGCCTTAGCAGAACGTTGTCGCCCTCACCCTTCTCGACACTGTTATCGAAGCGGCTCCCGCTACGATAACACCAATCCTGGACAAGATCAAGACCATCTTCGCAGCTACAACCAATTGTTCTCCCTCTACCTCAGCACGAAGACCGACTGAGTCCGTCGCTGAAACACCTGACGGAAGCTGACTTCCGCCGCTGCGGTCGAAGGACTACAGGAGGCCCGAACAAACTAAGACGGCCGTTAGGTCAAGAGACTCCCACCATCAAGAACAATCGACCGACTCTCGCGAACGAGGACACGGACGACCACCTGTCCATGATCGGATCCACCGCAGCTATAACTCCAAATACCGTAGCAGCCGGCAAAGAACCTCATCGAGTGATCTGCGGGAAGTCCTTGACCGGCGCCATCGAGAGCGTGAGCAGCGCTCCTATGAAGACCGAAGGAGATCGCCCGACTACAACGACGATGGAGTACCTGCGTTCACTCGGGACCTGCGTCGAGTGGATTGGCCGAGTAGCTTCAAGCCCACAGGAATCGAGAAGTACGACGGAAAGACCGACCCCGAGTCGTGGCTAACCGTGTACACCCTCGCCATCCGTGCAGCAGGAGGAGACAACAAGGCCATGGCCAATTACCTGCCCGTCGCCCTTGCCGACTCAGCTCGGAACTAGCTCACAAGCTTGCCGAGAGGCTCGATTAGCTCGTGGAGTGAGCTCCGGGATCACTTCATCGTCAATTTCCAAGGCACTTTTGAAAGACCTGGGACCCACTTCAATCTCTACAACGTCATCCAGAAACCAGAGGAGCCGCTGAAAGACTACATCCGACGCTTCTCAGAAAAGCGCAACAAGATCCCCAACATCACCGATGACATCATAGTAGCCGCATTCCAGAATGGTGTCCATGATGAGTTGCTGACTGGGAAATTTGGGCGTAAGCCACCGAAGACGGTAAAACAAATGTTCGAGACATCAAACTCCTACGTGAAATCCAATGACGCGATCAAGGCCTCACGACAAGATCGGCACGACAAAAGGGACGACAAGCAGTCGGGAGGCAGCCAACATCCTAAGAAGGACAACGACAACAACAATCACGACCAAAAAGATCTCAAGCGCTGGCCCGAGGATCTGGTCGCTACAACGTCCAACTCCCAACGTCGTCCCGGGGTTGCAGCTTACGACGCGATCATGAATGCCCAGTGCACGCATCATCCACATCACAATCATGTGGCCAAGGATTGCTTCATCTACCAGCAGTTCGCCGAACAATACGCGACATAACTAAACAATAAGCCGACTGATGAAGCCGGCCCATCGGGAACCAAGAAGAGCAACCCGACTGGCAACTCAGAGCCTTTTCAAGACCCCGTGGGCGAGCTAATCATATCTTCGGGGGGCCGCAGACTTATGAGTCCAAGAGGAAGCAAAAGCTGACGGACTGCGAGGTCAACGCGGCACAACCCGAAGTCCCACAATATCTACGGTGTTCGAAGGTGGCCATCACGTTTAACCGGTCAGATCATCCTGACCGAGTGGTTCACCCGGGGCGGTATCTCCTGGTACTAGACCCGGTGGTCCGAAACATAAAGCTGAAGCGCATCCTCATCGACGGGGGCAGCGCCCTCAACATCCTATTTGCCAAGACGCGAGATGAGATGCAGATCCCAAGATCCGAGCTAAAGTCGAGTTCAGCCCCTTTCCACAGAGTTATCTCAGGGTTGTCATCCACGCCACTTGGGCACATTAACCTTCCAGTCACCTTCGGGGTTCGGGAGAAATTCCGGACGAAGAACATCACCTTTGAGGTGGCCGACTTCGAAACAGCCTACCACGCAATCATTGGAAGGCCTGCGCTCACCAAGTTCATGGCGATACCACACTACACCTACCTCTGCATGAAGATGCCCGGCCCCAACGATGTTATTACCCTTCGCAGCGACGTCAAACAAGCCTTCACCTGCGACAAAGAAAGCTGCGACATGGCCCAATCTCGTGAGAGATCACGTGGCCAGGAAGAAATCTGACTGGTTGTATCAACATCTGAAGAGAGTGAAATCCTTGCGAAGAAGATAGCCAAGTCGGGACAAGGCGACGCCAAAACAAAGAAAATCTCCCTTGATCCATCGGATCCTTCCAAAATCGTTGTAATTGTCGCCGAGCTAGATCCTAAATAGGAAAGCGCACTCGTCACCTTCCTCCAAAATAATAAAGATGTTTTGCTTGGAAATCATCTGATATGCCGGGTATTCCTAGGGAGGTGATCGAGCACTCTTTACACGTCAAAGATGACGCGAAACCTATTAAACAATGATTACGTCGTTTTGCTCAGGATCGAAAAGATGCTATCAAGGAAAAACTCACAAAACTCTTAGCTGCCGGGTTCATCAAAGAGGTTTACCATCCCGACTGGCTAGCTAACCCGGTCCTGGTCCAAAAGAAGACAAGGCAAGGGCGCATGTGCGTTGACTACACCGATCTCAACAAAGCCTGCCCTAAAGATCCATTCGGATTGCCTCGCATCGACCAAGTCGTAGATTCAACGCAATGCCGTCGGCTCCGAGTTTTACGGAGCATTACTCGGGCTACCACCAAATCAGCTTGAAGGAATCCATTGCTGAAAACATCATTTATCACGCCGTTTGAAGCTTACTGCTACATCACGATGCCCTTTGGTCTGAAGAATGCCGGAGCCACGTACCAGCGCATGATCCAGAGATGCTTTCAGACGCAGATCGGGAAAAACGTGGAAGCTTATGTCGACAATGTTGTCATCAAGACCAAGCAGAAGGAAGACCTGATTGCCGATTTAGAAGAAACCTTCGCAAACATTCGGGCCTTCAGAATGAAGTTGAACCCAGAGAAATGCACATTCGGTGTGCCATCAGGCAAACTTCTCGGCTTCATGGTGTCCCATCACGGCATCGAAGCTAACCCAGAGAAAATCAATGCTATTTTGAATATGAAGCCCCCGAGTAACCAGAAAAATGTCCAGAAGCTCACTGGCTGCATGGCGGCGCTAAGCCGATTCATCTCCCGACTCGACGAGCGAGGCATGCCTTTTTTCAAGTTACTGAAGAAAACCGATGACTTCCAATGGACCAAGGAAGCCCACAAAGCCTTTGAAGATTTCAAAGAGTTTCTCACGACGTCGCCCGTCCTAGCCTCACCTCAGCCTCAGGAACCCTTGTGGTTGTATGTCTCAGCGACTCACCAGATGGTCAGCACAGTTCTCGTCGTTGAGCGTGAGGAAGAAGGACGAGTCCAGAAGATTCAAAGGCCAATCTACTTTGTCAGCGAAGTGCTGGCAGGAGCCAAAATTCACTACCCTCAGGTACAAAAATGATTATATGGTGTTCTGATAGCCACGAGGAAATTGGCGCACTATTTTCAGGGTCACTCGGTCACCGTCGTCACTTCCTTTCCACTCGGCGATGTCATCCATAACCGGGAGGCGACTGGGCGTATTGCAAAGTGGGCTCTGGAACTGATGCCGCTGGACTTAACTTTCAAGGCGAGGACGTCTATAAAGTCACAAGCCCTGGCGGATTTCCTGGCCGAGTGGACCGAACAACAAGAAGATGTACCTAGGGAAGACCTACACTACTGGACCATGCACTTTGACGGATCCAAGAGGATCACTGGCTTGGGAGCGGGAGTCATGCTGATCTCCCCGACTGGAGAAAGGCTGCGATATGTTCTTCATATTCATTTCCCCGCCTCACATAATGTCACCGAGTACGAAGCCCTGCTGCATGGCCTACGACTTGTTGTTTCACTCGGGATACGATGGTTGGTTGTGAGAGGAGATTCCCAGCTGGTTGTCAACCAAGTGATGAAAGACTGGTCTGTTTAAATGACACCATGGAAGCCTATCGGCACGAAGTTCGCAAACTTGAAGACAGGTTTGATGGACTGGAGCTATCCCATGTCTTGAGACATAACAATGAGGCAGCTGACGAGTTGGCGCGCTTCGGGTCCAAGCGAGAAGCCGCCCCAACAGACGTTTTCGTAGAACATCTCTACGAGCCGACTGTTGTAGCAAAACCAACTCCCAACGAGCAAGCTGCAGACCAAGTTGCCATGCTCAACGCCGACTGGAGGACACCCCTCATCAAATTTTTAACTCAGCGAGAGCTACTGGAAGACCAGGATGAGGCGGAACGAGTCCGACGTCGTTGTCAGGGCTATGTCATGGTCGACTCAAATTATACAAGAGAAGCCCTTCTGGAGTCCTAATGAGATGCGTCACGCCTAAAAAAGGACGACAACTATTACAAGACATCCACTCGGGTGTATGCGGCAGTCACGCTGCGGCTCGCACCTTGGTGGGCAAAGCTTATAGGCAAGGCTTCTTCTGGCTCACGGCGGTCTCCGACGCTGACAAGGTGGTTCGCACGTGTGAAGGTTGCCGGTTCTTTGCTCGGCAAAGCCATGTTCCAGCCCAAGAGCTACAGATGATTCCATTATCATGGTCGTTCGCGGTTTGGGGCCTGGATATGGTCGGTCCCTTCAAGAAGGCTCCAGGAGGATTCACACATCTGTTCGTCGCGATCGATAAGTTTTCCAAGTGGATCGAGGCTAAGCCGGTTGCTACGATCACCGCTGAAAAGGCACGAGACTTCATACTCAACATCGTGCATCGGTTTGGTGTCCCAAACAGAATTATAACTAACAATGGAACTCAATTCACTGGGGGCGTTTTCAAGGAATTCTGTGAAGATTTCGGCATCAAAATCTGCTACACATCAGTCGCGCACCCCAAAAGCAATGGGCAGGTTGAGCACGCCAATGGCATGGTTCTTCAAGGCATCAAGGCCCGAGTGTTTGACAGGCTCAAACCTTACGCCGGCAGATGGGTTCAAGAATTGCCTTCGGTCCTATGGTCACTGCGGACTATGCCCAGTCGGGCTACCGGCCAAACTCCTTTCTTCCTGGTTTACGGGGCAGAAGCCATGTTGCCGAATGAAATAGAGTATGAGTCTCTTCGAGTCCACAGTTTCAACGACGAGCGCTATGATCAAGACCGAGTGGATGACCTGACCCGACTGGAAGAGGCTCGTGAGGCAACCTTGATCCAGTCGGCAAGATATCTCCAAGGACTTAGACGATACCATAGTCGCAATGTTCGGGCGCGAGCCTTCAGTGTCAGCGATTTGGTTCTACACAAGATTCAGACCACCAAAGACCGTCACAAATTATCTCCACTATGGGAAGGACCATACATAATCGTTGAGGTGACTCGGCCAGGAGCATATCGACTAAAGCGTGAAGATGGATCCATGGTGGAGAACTCCTGGAATATCGAACATCTTCGACGATACTATGCTTAAATTGCTTTAAGTTTCATGTTATTCTCGACTGCCAACCTCAAGCAAGATGACTTCTTGAGTTGACAGTCGGGGGCTATACATGCGTCAATAAAGCATGATTTTCTTTGACAACTTGTTTATATTTGGTTTATCATTGTTTAGTGTTTTGATTCGAGTTTAATAGATAAGGACTGAGAATTTTTTGATGACCTAATCAAGCATAGGCTTGGTGACAGTCGGACGAAAATTACTTAAGAAATTTTCTATGGAGACTCGGGTCAAGGCATTAACATAAATAAGCTAGATATCTACAAGTTCACATCAGAGGTTACAAGCAACATTCACAAAGTTATTAAGATCGAAAGTTATCAACTACATGAGCAGCTACTTTTTTGGCCGACTTTTGTGCTTCACTGATCAACTCTAAGGCTTGCTCTGAAGTGCCGTCGGCGAAGCCTTCCCCGATTGAGTCAACATCTATCCGAGGATAGAGTGACTTGGCTTGCGCAAGAGCGAAGCCTGCTCCCATGGTGGCCGCTTCTGAGATATTAGCTGTGTACTTTTCCGGGGCCCTCCTGAGCTTGTCGAAGACTTCGACGACATCCAGTGAGCTTGTTCCGAGTCCATGCTGGAACAACGCCAACAGGATCGGCGTAGTTGCGTTTGCAATGTCGTCCCTTACACTTTCGGCCCTTCGGACCCGCTCAGCAAAAACATTAAACTGGGCTTGAGACTTGATTTTACTAGCTGCAAGAGACATATGATTACACAGACACTCGAAGATGAAGCAAAATGAAGAATACTATCTTAAAAGAATTTACCTTCGAACTCAGATTCCAACTCAGCTTTGTCAGCATTAGCTTTTTCTAGCTGGGTCTGGAGTATGTGGACTTCTGACGAGTTCTCTGCAACAAAAAAATTTGCTGACATCAAGATCAAGACAGATTACAAATAGAGGCATAAAGAGACCAAGATGGTTAAACTTACTCCCGACTGAATCCCGGAGGTCTATGTTCTCTTCTCGGAGCGCGGCAATCTCTCTCCGCAAGGCGGTCTCTCTTGATGTAGCCTCTTCCAGAGTGGCCTAGAGCTCCTGCTGAATGTTCTCCAGGGAATTCAAGTGGGGGACCAGCTTCTCGAGGGCGTCAGACTTGGCCATTGATCGGCAATATACTCTCTGCACGCGAGTTCAGAGTTACTCGACTAAAAGAAACTGTGAGGTTATGACAGAGAAGAGCGATGCTTACATTTAGCAGCCGGGTAGCTTCATTAAGGCTGTCCATAAGCATATCTCTTTCTTCATTCTCTTTCTGCTTATTCAAGATGATGCCGTGCTTCAAGCCCTCGGAGTCGCGCCACTCTATTTTAATCGGAGGGATCCAGGTCTCTGAAGATTGCAGCCTGGGGATCTCCTCTTCTTTGGCTGATTGATTTAAAGAAGACAAATGAAGACAAAGAAAAGACAGATCGAAGACTAAAGTCAGAAGACTGCTTTGGAGCTTACCAATATCGGTGGCTGAGTCCTCGACTGGTACCTCCTGGCTGCCTTTTTCTTCTTGGTTCACACCCGACTGGCTCTCAGTCGGGGCGCCTTGAGCGGCAGTCGGGATCTCTTCTTCTACCGACTGGTTTCCAGCAGGGTTTCCTGGCTGGCAGTCGGGGGCTCTTCCGTCGGGATATCTTCACTGGGAAGTGGGGGCTTCTCACTCAGAGTGCTCTCACTCGGGAGAGGGCCCTGAGATTCTTGTTCTGCGGGTTTTGTCTCTTCAGCCGCTGCAGATGGCTTTGAGGCTTCACTTGGCCCGGTGGGATCTATGTTCTGAGGCTTTCTGCAAGAAAAAAGATGGGAACAATCGGGACAAAGGCAGAACGATTTTCAACAAGGACATGATTTCAATTATGAGACATACCTGGTTGATCGACGAATTTTAGGTGCGGATTTGGTGGATGGCCTCGGAGGGGTTACTTCAGCTTGAGGAGCTGAAACATCATCGTCCGAGTCATTGATCACCAGCCTCCTTTTGCTCGCTCGCTTGCTAATATCCTTATCAGCAACAACTCTTTTGCCAACAGGTCCACTCTTGGTCTTGACGTCGCCGGCTGGATTCTTCGCAGGCCGAGCTGGCGCATCGTCATAATGCACCTTGTACGGCTTAGAGATGATGAAAGCATTCGCCTACAAGGAGGATTTTTTATACACTAAGAGATACAAGATTAAGATTGAAAGAGATTGAAGAAGTTGAGTCAGCTTACCGGGGGAGGAGGACGGTACAAGTTGTATGGGAGAATAGGCAACATGTGGCTGCGCTCAACCACGATCCCAGAAGAAAAGATTTTGTACATGCGAGTCTTCAGGGTCTCGTAGCTCAAGGAATCGCGGTCTTCCCGATTGGGGTCCTTTTCACCCTCATACTCGAATGCAGGCTTGAATCTTTCTTTAATAGGCGCCAGTCGGTTCTTGATGAAATGCCGAGTGATTTGTTCTCCCTGAAGGCCCTTTTTCTTCATCTCAAGGATATTGGCCAAGAGCTTGTTGGCTTCATCCCAATCTTGGGCTACCGGTACAGTGCTCCAGTTAGGCCTCGGAACTGGTGGGAGGCCAACAAAGTTGGGCAAACAGGGTTCAAGATTTGAGATGTAGAACCAGTTCGCATGTCAGCCTTTGTTGGAAGATTTCAAGGGGAGAGAGAAATAATCTTTGCGGAGAGTTCCGCGGAGTTGAAAGCCAGCCCCACCGACGACGCAGGGCTCATCCTTGCTTGGATGTGGCTTGAGATAAAACATGTGGCGGAAAAGGTTGAAGTGGGGAAGGATGCCAAGGAAGGCTTCACAGACGTGAATAAAGATTGCGATATGAAGAATGGAGTTGGGATTCAAGTGATAGATTTGAAGACCGTAATACTCAAGGAGACCCCGAAAGAACTCAGAGGTGGGAAGGCCGAAGACACAGTAGAAGAAAGAGGTGAAAACGACGATCTCACCGGTGTTTGGAGTGGGGAACTCTTCACCGACTGCTGGACGCCAGCCGATGATCTCTTTGGACGGAAGAACTCCGTTCTTCACCATCTCCCGGAGGGTCGATTCCTTGATGTCCGAGGTCTCCCATTGATCGAAGGGGATTTCTTTCTCTCCCGCCATGGATGCGATTTGGGGGAGAATAGATCTGGCACAGGAGATGGGGATTCGTCAAGGGAATCTTGGAGGCCGGATGCGGAAGATGGCTTGTGGTGGAACGAGAGTTCCTAGATGGATGGATTTGGGCGCGCGCGAGTTTAGGGTTCTTCGCGGAGAGCTTGTGAACAGTGGCGTGAAAGAGGAAATTTTGGAAAGACAAAGTGGCGGGGATGACCTCGAGGCTTCATAAAAAGGACTTGAGGGTTTTTTGCTAAGTCATCTCGCGATTGGGCCGAGCCTATAAGAGAATTATGGCCCAGCTAAGGTGTGGCTTGACACGTGTCCTTAGTGATTTAAGTGGATGGACTTAAGCAGATTTGCCTTGGCAATATGCACGTATCACATAGCCCAATACCTTTAAAAACCTTTCATACCGCGGTTTGCGCAACTTCATGAGAAGTTGGCACGATGCAATTTGAAAGGTGACAAACAGTTAAGCTTTTCATGGCTATCCTGATGACAGGGACTGTTTGGTTTTTAAGCATTTGATTAAATGATTATATTAATGCTATTTTTCCACTTTGCTGAAGATTTTTTTAGATTAAGACTAATATTATGGTAGGAGGTATTTAATATTTTGGTCGTATTTTTCGATAACGAAAAATTTGTTTACCCATGAGGGCGATTAAATTATTTGTTCCGAGATGACTCGGGCAAGTTAACTCGGATAAGCATGAGCTTGCCAAGTGTTTTTTACCCACGAGGGTCGATTGAGCTATTTGTTCCGAGACGACTCGGGCAAATTTACTCGGATAAGCATGAGCTTGCCGAGTGATGTGTTATATGATTTTTTATATTTGTTTTAGCTTGAGCTAAGCATTTATATGAGTATGATTTTTTATAGTTCTTGACTATATGCTTAGTCTGTTTTTGACTAACTACATTGTTGGGGGCTACACCTAATTAAGCGCATCAGGAGATGCACCTAGACATTTATTTTTGAGAATTTTTTGAGGTATTTTTCAGCCCTTCATAGTCTTCTTATTGGATGATAAAGAGCTCGGGAGACTCAGGCAGAGACGATGAAGCCATTCGGCAATAAAACCACTCGGTCAAAGGAGCACTCAGCCGTGTGTGATTCCGAGTTGAGGCAAAGTTATCTCGTCGACTGCGAAGGTCTCGGGGGCTACTGTGAAGATTATGGGTACCGGATACCCATAAGACAAGCTAATCCGATTAGTAATAGATGATATGTTATGTTTCCTAATTATGTAAACCGGCTATGACTTGGATATTACGTTACCGATGAGATAAGGTAACGGCTCATAGTCATAGCTTGGTAAGATTGAGGAGTCCGACATAGAGTATGATAGTGTCTCCGACTTGTAATCCTGCTCTCCAAGACTATATAAGGAGGGTAGAGGCGTCCCTTGAGGAATATCAGATTTATGCGACACATACGAGCTACTAGACACACGAGATCGTGAGATCAATAAAGACTCGGTGGATCGAATCCCCGAAACAGGAGTAGGGTATTACCTCACGAGAGGGCCCGAACCTGCCTAATCCTTGTTTTTCATCTAACCCATCGTATTTGGCGAACTTGACTGCACCCCCAATTCCTATTGCCGAAACCAAGTTTCGTGAGCAACCGAAATTTCAAATGGTTGCGATAACACCCCCTATTGCAACCATTTCTTTTTGTTGCAGAAAAAAGCGTGATATAAGAGTAAAAAATTAGTAGTGAATGTTGCTATATTTTTTATAAATTCAATCAAACTTAAAAAAATCACTAGAAAAAAGTCAGACTCTAGCTATCAGATAGTAGTATTATATAAAAAAAACCAAAGTTATTAATTAGTATTACAATATAAGACGAGATAAGTATAGGAAATACGAGTAGGTTGAGATTAGACGATTCGTCCATAGTTTTTTTCGCACAGCAACTCGCTTAAAAGGCGACGCAGCGATCGATCGCCGCCGATCGGCTTGGCTGAAGGCGAGAAGGTAGGTACTAGGGATGGCGTCGGTCGACTTGGAGCGGGGGCGACCTCTGGCGGCGGCGGCGTACCCTCCTCCGCTGCGGCGGAGCGACGACGACGACGGGAAGCCCAGGAGAACAGGTAGGCGATCGAACTGATCATGATCGACCAATGTAAGTTAATTCCGACATTAGATTTTTGCTGGCTTTTGCGTCGGGCCATTTTTTATCATGCAACATGCATGGGCGATCGGCATGATATAATTAATTAAGTTAGTTTGGAACTTAGGTCCTGATTTGGTGTACCTTAATCTCCCTTTCTTGATCAACTCTTTGTTATTTTATTTTTTTATATCACTAGTAGAAAAACAATTTTCACAGCCCCACCCTTAATTTCACATTTGGATAAAAATACGAGACGCTCGCTTTAAGCTTACCATGATAGAGGGCTCAAGAGTCGCGCACGTAAATAGAATCCAGTAAATAGAATATCATGGATGACCGTTGACGTACAAAAATACCTGATTTTTGTAGGCGGGTCAGAAAACATCCGTGTAAACAGTTTATTCGTCGCCTGGATAAACGTTTTTTTAGTAGCGTATGTTACTAATTCTTCTGATTTGACGAGCAGGAACTGCGTGGACGGCGAGCGCGCACATCGTTACGGCGGTGGTCGGCTCCGGCGTGCTGTCGCTGGCATGGTCCACGGCGCAGCTCGGCTGGGTCGCCGGGCCGGCCACCCTCGTCGTATTCGCGGTCATCACCTACTACACCTCCGTGCTCCTCGCCGACTGCTACCGCGCCGGCGGCGATCAGGTCTCCGGGAAGAGGAACTACACATACATGGACGCCGTCGGGTCCTATCTAGGTACGTTCCTCTCTCCCCATTGCTGCTGCTGCTGCTGAATGAACCAACGACGACTCAACGAGTTCCCCATTCAGTTTTTTTACTGTATATGTATTCATGCATGTGCAGGTGGTCGGCAAGTGTGGTTCTGTGGCCTCTGTCAGTACGTTAACCTGGTTGGAACTGCAATCGGGTACACCATCACAGCATCCATCAGTGCCGCGTAAGCCATCAAATTAGCTCAAATGCTGTTAATTCATCGAAATCATCGATGAATTCTCTGACGATCAAACCGCGTGGATGGATGCTGCAGGGCGGTGTACAAGTCCAACTGCTTCCACAAGAACGGCCATTCTGCCGACTGCAGCGTCTTCACCATCACGTACATGGTCTTGTTCGGCGTCGTCCAGGTCGTCTTCTCCCAGCTGCAGAGCCTCCACGAGGTGGCGTGGCTGTCCGTGCTCGCCGCCGTCATGTCCTTCTCCTACTCGGCCATCGCCGTCGGCCTCTCCTTGGTACAGACCATATCGGGTAACTGGAGAAGAACACATCTTGCATCGAATCAATCATGACTTGTTTTTTTTGCTGATATTGATGGATTTCTGGTGGTTAATTCTGGCTCATACTTCTGGCACTGTGTATTTTTGTAATCACAGGTCCTACTGGTAAGACCACTATTTCTGGGACTGTGATTGGAGTAGATGCTGATTTGTCGCACAAGATATGGCAGGCACTTCAAGCCCTCGGAAATATCGCATTCGCATATTCCTACTCCATGGTTCTCATTGAAATCCAGGTAACTGTACAAATTAAGTTGGGTTTTGGTTAATTTGGAATAACTAAGTTTTCTGTGGACATGGTCACTTGCAATAGGGTAATTTTACCATGAAAGAAGTCCATTATGTATCTCCCGCGAATATTTTTGCCAGAGCACCTAATCCCCTAAACAATTTCTCGGCTAATTTTATGCTTCGAAATATTTAAAACGATTCACCTTACTTCCTAATGATATTTGTCTTTTTTTCTTCTCTATATAGGTCACATTTTCACAATGAAATTTGGTGAAATTGATATATGTATTATTACTTATCTCTCAATATTTTTTGAAACATTTTAATCACTGATACATTGGATGAAAACACTGAGATTAATTTAAATATAGAGGTTTTAAATTTCAAGTAAATAGTCATGAAAAATTTTAAAACTGTTTTAGAACTTTAACAATAATAATGTCATCTATGGCTCTACAGAATTTAAGCTTAAAATACTATACGTATAAAGAGAAAAAAAGAGAAGCATAATGAACCAGTAAAATGAACAATTTTTAATAGTTTAGGAGATAAAATAAGACGAAAAAAGTTTAGGGGTTAAATGCCCCATAAAATAGTTTGAGAGAGTAAATTGACCTTTTTTCTTTTACCATCTTAAGAAGGTATTAGGAGGTACTACATATTATATTATAAAATTTGGGAGTGATTATACAGTCATTGAGGAGGTACCAGGGGTACCACACACTACTAAAAATATAAAAACATGCATAGGTATCGGCATAAGGGTCGATTCAACAAAAACTAGTATCTATTAGGTATTTCTTACCTCTACAATAGGTTATAGGTGCCGGTTCGGGCGAATAAAGGAATACATGTCGGTTCTTGTTATGAACCAATACCTATTTGTCTCCATTGGTGTCGGCAGCTAAAAACTGACACCTATAACATAGATGATGATTTTTTTTAGAAAAACCAGAACCTTTAATATATTATTGGTGTCGGTTTTTAAAAATCAAATCCATAAAAACCAAGCCGAGCCGGGGACCCATCCGTTATAGGTGTCGGTTTCTTAAAAAATCGAGTTGAACCGGGCGAGCTGAGCGCCCTTATATATCCACTCGCCCGCCCTGTCACCCCTATCCTTATCCACTCGTTCTCTTTCTCCACCGCTCTCTCTCGCTCGCACTCTCACTCGTCGTCCACCACCCCTCCCCTCTTCCTCCCCCATTTCCTCGCCGCCTCCCCTCTCCCTCCCCCTTGTCCCCGCCTCCTCCTCGTCGCGGTTGTGGGAGGACACGACGATGACCGGCCCTCTTCCTCTCCGACAGAAGACGCGGCGACGACTGGCCATCTCCTCCTCCTTCTTCTCTCCCCTCTATGGTAGCCGTGTGGAGGTGGGGGCCACTGGAGGCCGGTGTGGAGGTGGGGGTTGCCGGCGGATCCGCTGGCGTGGAGATAGGGGTCGTCGGATCTGAACGGTGTGGAGGTGGGGGCCGCCAGATCTGGCCAGCGTGGAGGTCGGGACTGATGAATCTTCTCCAACTGCTCCCCGCCGCCCCACTCTAACCCACCGCATCCGCCTCCTCCCACCTGCCTCCGCCATCTCCTTGCCTTGTTGTCGTCTTCACCTGCTATTGCTGTTGCCATTCCCATCACCACCTTGTTGCTGGTGAGAAACCTATAGAGTGCAACGGCGCGTGCAGGGGATGGAGGAGCAAGGCAAGGTGGCGGTCGGCTGGCGGCCAGGGATGACTCCTCTTTGGCATGTGATTAATTGTTGCTCGTGTGATTAATCCTTCTTGTTTGATTTGTGAATTTGAGGATTATGAATTTGGATTTGAATTTGGGGCAACCGGGAGCACCTTGATCCATCGGCTCAAATCAAGCTGATGGATCAACCTTTTCTTTGTCTCGCGTATAACACATAGATGCCGATTTTTTTAACCGACACCTATAATCTTCATAGGTGTCAGTTTTAAAACCGATACCTATAATCTCTTCTATAGGTGCTGATAAATTGGTGCCGGCTGAGAAACCGACACTTATAGTCAGTTTTCAACGGCATCTATGGTTGTTTCTACAGTAGTGATAGTTTCTAGTGTAAAATTTGGTATCTCTCAATATCTTCTATAGGTACGAAAATTTAGCTTTTAAAGACAGATTTCTCAAAACTTGGTATCTCTGAGTAGAGTAATAGGTATCTCAAGAACTAAAAGTGTAAAATTTAGCTATCTCGTGATACTTTTTTAAAGACCGTAAAATTCTTTGTTGTTATTAACAAAACGAGAAGAAAAACTCATATTTGAAACCCCTGATGTAAATCTATTAAACTTTATGCTTAGTGCTACAAATGTGACTTACGCTCTGTAGTAAATTTACTCGAATTAATTGTTGTGTGTTATGAACGGTGCAGGACACGATCAAGTCGCCGCCGGCGGAGAGCAAGACGATGAGGAAGGCGAACACGCTCGCCATGCCGGTGATCACGGCGTTCTACATGATCTGCGGCTGCCTCGGCTACGCGGCGTTCGGGAACGCGGCGCCGGGGAACATGCTCACAGGCTTCGGCTTCTACGAGCCCTACTGGCTCATCGACTTCGCCAACGCCTGCATCGTCGTGCACCTCGTCGGCGCCTACCAGGTGCTGTCCCAACCCGTCTACTCCGCCGTCGAGTCCTGGGCGGCGTCCCGGTGGCCCGAGTGCAGCTTCGTCACCCGCGAGCGCCCCGTCGCCGGCGGCAGGCTCAGCGTGAACGCGTTCCGGCTCGCGTGGCGCACGGCGTATGTCGTGGCGTGCACCGCGGTCGCCGCCGTGATGCCGTTCTTCAATGACGTGCTCGGCTTCCTCGGCGCCGTCGGGTTCTGACCGCTCACCGTGTACTTCCCCGTCGAGATGTACATCCAGCAGCAGAAGCTTGAGAGGTCGTCCAAGAAGTGGGTGGCGCTGCAGAGCCTCAACGCCGTGTGCTTCGTGGTGACGCTCGCCTCGGCGGCCGCGTCCGTCCAGGGGATCGCCGAATCGCTGGCGCACTATGTACCGTTCAAATCAAAGTTGTAATAGAAAAAATGGATCGCCAAATCACTGGCGCACTGTACAGCTCAAGTAAAGTTATAAAAAAGAGTAAAGTTTGGGCTCCGTTTTACTTCATCTGTTATGTTGTATTTCATCTGTTTGGATTTGTATGTACGTAGAAAAGTTTGACAAAATTAAAATGTAGCAATTTTATTGTTTTGTCCTTTTTAGTCGATCTTTACGTTTGTTTCCCCTTGGCCTCGACTTACTCCTGTCTCTGCCATCAAGACAGAGGGAGTATTATCGAAGTGATACTTTGGACCATGGCTCAAACAGAGTTTTTATTTCGAACCATATTTTGTTACCTACCAAATATTCACAGGCCCACTAGTCAATGTAAAAAAAATGGAGAAACGAATAACATAAGCCACAACCCATAGCTGACAACCTCTCCTATTTCTTCCCAAATATTGGCGCCACAAACTTGAGCTTGAGGACATCATAGGTGGAGGTGAAGCTAGAACTTGAGCTTAAGCTCGTATGATGACATCCTTAGTGGAGGCGAAGGACAAGCTTGGGATCAAAGGCTAGATCCAATGGAGTAGGAGTGTATGACCTCATGGGAGCTAGAGTAGCCAGAACTAGTGAAGTAGTGCATTAGGCCCAATTTAGAGGGCCAGCTTGACCTCCACCTACCCGTTCGAGCTCGAGCGACGGTCCCATCACCCGATCACTTGAGCTTGAGCCTTGCTCAAGTTCCTTTCTCGAGCTCGACGATGATGGCGCCTCCACGATCGAGCTCCTCTTAAATTTTGTCCCACACTAAGTGATTTATTCAAATTTCTCTTTATCTTGTCATGAACTAACCTCCCCCTTCTAACCATTCCTCATTGGCAAAAGTCTAAATACTTTCATGAACTTTGATGAAAAGTTCATCCAACACCCTAAACTTTGAAACCAAGCATTCAAGCCTTTAAACTATATAATACTGTTCATATAGTACCATATAATACCCTAAGGTGGTTTTAAAAAAGTGGTTTTTTATGTAATTTACATATATATTGAATGAATTTGACCACGTGACACATGCATTGCACATATATGTTAAAATCTACACCCAAGTCTTTTGTTTTTACCCTATTTTTTTCTCTCACAAACAAATGTTGATATAAGTATGACATCACTATAGAGTACAAAATTATATAGAGTAATTAATCGGTGATTGACGATATGTAAACACATGATATTAGTTATTCAAAACCCACCCATTTAAGCTTCCAAAAATGCAATACCACTATAAAAACCACTTTAGGGGTAACATAAATGGTATTGCAAAGTTTAGGGGTTAGATGTCCGATTTCGAAATTCAGGGTGCATGATGGACTTTCAATCAAAGTTCGGGGGTATATGGACTTTTCCATTCCACATTTAATTGGGAGTATTTAGGTCATTTATCTTCCGATTAATTTGACATTCATGTGCTAGAAGTACATTTATTTAGGGAGAGGTGGTAGATTTATTCCTATGTGGAACATTAAATGCGATGAAAAGTTGACGATGAGTTTTCACCCATAATAAGTGGTTATAAAGAAATTGTGAACAAAATGCACATTATTAACAGTTTGATACTATCTTCATAAAAAACTTTATTTTTTTGCTGTGTATTTAGATAAGCACTTGCCCAGCTTTATAGCTAAAATTAAAATCATTGTGAGACGAAAGTAGTACAATAAATGTAAACCATTATTGTGGGGGATATCACCCCGAGGTAGCCCACGCAAGGGAAAGAAGACCGGCTGAAGCGGACCGATGGACCTTAGGCCGGGGTCGGCGGCCCGACCTCATGCAAGGTCGGACGTCCTGACCCCTGCACCCGGGTCCGACCCCAGTCCGCTCCGCTCAACCTCAACTCTATGTCCCGACCCTAAAAAGGACACCCCATCCTCGGGAGCGAGGCTTCCTTGGTAAGCCTCGCGGACGGGACAAACAGGAGACCACTCAACAGGGAACAACATCATCTGACAGCACTGCGCATAGGACACTAGCACACAGTGGATCCCAAGGGAAGCCAACACACAAGACGCCCATGGCGAGCAGAGTCCAAGACGATTCGGTTATACTTTTCAGGATATCTCTGTACTTACTTTTTACTTTATGGCCAAGCTTTCTTGAGCCCCAAGTCCCCCTTTGTAATGGCCCCCTTGGACTATAAAAGGGATGGTAGGACGCTTGGGCAGGAGGCTCCGCCTTGACTCCTTGGTTCGCACCTAGTTCACTGAGGATTCAATTTTGTTCTCATCTTGTAAACTTTGATCATACCCCAACAAAGAACATTGGACGTAGGCCTATTATCCTTCGGGAGGGCTGAACTAGTATAAAAATCTCTGTCTCTTGGCTCACTTAGTGTTCGAGTCGACCATCAGACCCATCGGTGAGATGCCCCGACCATTCTTTCACCTCCATGGGTAACCCCCTCGGAGGACTGCCGACCATCCCGTCGACAGTTGATGTGCCAGGTAGGGGTGCATCTTCACCGTTCCAAGCGGTTTTGATGGTTGTCTTCTTCTCCACCGACTTCACGATGCCCGCCGGGACAACGTTCATCTTCGGGAGCTCGATCTTTCGCGCCGACGACTTCAGCCGCCTCACCCTCCCCCGGGAGTCCACTGGCGTGCTGGAGCGGGAGTCGCGCATGTCAAGCTTCTTCGCGGAACATCAGGTGCTCACGCTGATTCTACCCTCGAACAACTACATATTCTGCACTCAGCTCTTTTAATAAAGCAACTTTGATGTCTCTCTGATTATCGCGCTACTCCGATTTGTTCACCACCCGGCCACCGAGCAGCCCCTGCACGTTCAATAACTTTCGTGCCATGTTTGTGGTCTGCCCTGAGCTACGTGGCCTTAACCCGCAATGGTCGGGGTTCCTCGGAAGGAAGCCTATTGAGTACGCCTGAGCTGCTCGAGGGCTCGGCGACTTCTCCCAACCGTCGAGTAGTTTGCGCTCGCTCAATAACTTCTACGCTACGCTTATGGCCTGCCATGAGCTACACGGCCCCGACCCGCAATGGTCGAGGTTCCCCGGAAGGAAGCCTATTGAGCGTGCCCGAGCTACTCGCGGTCTTGGCAACTCCCCCGGGTATCTAGACAACATATCTAGCCGAACGCAGTGGTTCCGCCCGATGCCCTCTGGTCCGAGCCAGGGCATGTCCCCTCCCGGGGCTGGCTAGGGTCAAGTCCTGATGCAAGACAGCCAGATACGACACTGAATTACTTGGGGGCTCGGTCACCAGTGACCTCATCCTATACCTATTCGCAAAGTAAAGACTACAACGCTGAGGCATGATCTGAAACCCCTGGGGTCTAGACAGGGCATGTTCCCTGCGGTAGTGGGCTAAGGTCGTGACCCGACGTGCGGTAGTCGGACACAATGCGAATAGAAGAAATTAAAACTCCATTGCAGTTTAAAAATTGTCCTCCAATATGACCAAAGATTGTTCGCTATTGCGACTAACTCTGTTTGTTTACCCTAGGGACTTTACAAGCACTTCCTAGAGAACCATTTCGGTGACTATCTTCTTGGCCGTCGGCTCGACCTCTGCAGTAAATGCCTTCGACGTCGCCTTCCGCCACGCCGACGGGCCAGCCCTTGGCGATCATCTCAACCTTGACGTGTGGATGGAGCTTGTGTATGACGCCAAGGGCGTGCGTCACTACGGACTTTGCCGCGTCTCGCACAAAGACCTGGAGGTGCCTCGGCCCATCGCGCAACCGAGCAAAGAACCCCTCCTCGGTCTCCTTGGACGGCGGGAGCTCGTGGTCGGCCGCATCTAGGAGTGCCCGAGCCCCCTCCTAGCATTGGCTGACCAAGCCTCGGCTGCCTCCAATAGGGCCTTGAGGTCCCCGATCTGGTGGCGAAAGACCGACATGCGACCTGCTCGAGGAGGGAGGTTGATCAGTGCAAGCAAGAAAGAAAGAAAAAGAGATTAAGAAAGGTGTCGGTACCGACACTTACTCTCAGTGATGTCCCTCATCGACTCGGTTGCCTCCTGTTTCCCTTTCACCTCGGACGCGGCAAGCTTCTCCTCCATGGTGGCCTTGGCCGTCTTGGACGCCGCGATATTCTCCTCTGCTTTGGCCTTAGCCGCCTCAGCCTCCTTGTAGGCGGTGTTCGAGAGCTTGAGAAGCCCCTAGGCACCGTCACGTTGCAACCAAAACTTCTTGGACAAGTTGGCCTTCCTAGCGACCCCCTTGAGCCTCTCGGCGAAAGCCATGGCCTCGTCGGTCTCTGCACAACAAAATGGGTCAGCTGACGAATTTGGGAGGAAGCCAGAACAAATGGGTAGCAGACTTACAGCGAGAGGCCTCGGTTACCCTCGCCTCCAACTCCCGGACCATCTCGGCAGGCTGCGCCTCGCGGATGGTACTCTGCGAATTCAAGGCATTAGAAAGGAAGCCGAGGGAGGAAAGGAGGGAAGCTGACACTTACCAGGAATAGGTCACGGATGTGGCGAACAGTGCGGTCGAGCTCCTCCATGCCCCCACCTCGGTGTCGGAGGCGTCCTCGACCACCGGCACGCTTCTCGAGGCCTGCTCGTCTGCGGCATCGCCGACGACGGTCTCCTCGACCCCTAGGGCGAGTTGGTTCTCGGTGCCCCTAATCATGAGTACCTCGGCGCTCGAGGCAGGTGGGACCTCAGTCATCGCCGTGGCTGGCTCAGTCCCGGGGGCTTCACCGACACATCTATGTAGGGGAGGGGAAACAGGTCCCAGTTGAATTCTGGAACCTCCGAGTCGACCCGCTCGGGCTTGGTTGCCGGGGTTGCCTCGGTCGCCCCATAGGGCTCGGTTGCCGAGGTCGCCTCGATCGCCCTCTCGGGCTTGACTGTCAGGGTCGCCTCAGTCATCGCTCCAACCTTGCCATCGGCAGTCACCTCGACCCTCTCCTCGGCCTTCGCCTCCGGTCACCCTTCGACATGGCCGACCGCCGGCGCCGTGACCTCTGAATCCGCGACGACTGAGGGTGGGTCGGACCTCGCCACCTCGACCTATGCGGCCGACTTGACCACCCTAGTCGGTCCCTTGGCAAGGGAGTCGGCGTCCTTAGCGACCTTGCTTAAGGCAACCCATCAGTGCACCAAAGATAAAAAGAAATCAGAAGGGATCACCCAACTTGCCACTCACTCGGCAGAGACCCTGAATGGCATGCCAATGGGCTTGGCCGCCTTCTTCGAGCGCCCGGACAGCTCCACCCTTGGCACTCCGCTCGAGCAAGACGACGGCGACGTGGGTTGCGCGTCGACCTCCCCCGACCCCTCCTTGTCGGAGGAAACTACAAGCTTATGCTTCACTCTAGGGATTTTGTAACTCCCTAGCACTGCGCTCTTCGCCTCTGCCTTCGGCCGAAGAAGATCAGCCTTCTTCCTCTTCGACTCCGACCTCGGCCGAGGTATGCGGATCCTCGGGATCTCGCCCTTTGCCGCTCTGGGGATTGGCGCAAGCGACAAGAATGCTTTCTGCCCCTGTCGACGTCGACACCTGGCAGGTGAGATACCAAACGGAAAGAAGAAGCAAGAAAAACAAACAAAGAAAATGAAGGTCGGACTTAACGCGGGCCGAGGATTGTGGAGGCAGTAGCTGAGCGGCCCCCCATCACTGAGATCCGCCGAACTCGAGAAGAAGCTAACCAACCTCTGACGCACACGCTTGAGGGGTATTGTGGCCTCCCAAGTCGGATCCCGACCGCCCTAATACTCGTACGTCGGCTTCACCCTCTCCTTGCAGGGCTGAATGCCTTGAAGGGCGAAGTTGAGCACCACTCGGGTGCCGGTCAGCCCCTGCTCCCTTAGACGATCCACCATGATGAGAAGTTCATCGACTTGATCTTGGTCGGCGAGGGGCAGGTGGCCTTTCAGGTGCTCGTCGGGGCCGGCTCCCGGTAGATCTCGAGGGACATTGCCGGCTCGTGATTCCTGATATAGAACCACTCGGCACACCATCCTTTGTTTGAGGATGTTAGGTAGATTGGGATGTAGCGCTGGGACATTCTTTCCTGAAATTTAATCTTGGTCCCACCGACCACACTGCCCATCATCCGTCAGAAACAAAAGTAGTGGCAAAAATGGTTGAAGTGCGGGTCTAACCCGAGATAGGCCTCGCAGAGATGGATGAAGATGGAAATTTGGAGGATGGAGTTCGGATTGAGATTACAGAGAGTAACATCATAATAGTGGAGAAGGCCCAGACAAAGGGGTGGGTCGGCACTGCAATACCACGAAGGAGAAAGGCGGCAAAAACGACCAACTCACTGGAATCGAGAGTCAGGAATTGCTCCTCCCGCACCGAGTGCCACAGCACGATCTCCCGAGGAGGGAGGACGCCAACTCACTGCAGCTCCACCATCAGTTCTCCCACGGCGCATGAGGGAACGAAGGTTGAGCCACGCTTGGTCTCATCTCTCCCTACCGATGAGGACTTTGCCACCTTCGATGTTCTCTTGGACGCCATGGGCTTCAGCCAGAAGAGTCGGCGACCCTTGTGGTAGCAGACGATACAACGACAATGAAGATGGCGGCCTAGAGTGCTGGAGCGGCGTGGAGCCAAGGAGAAGGCACGAGAGCTTGATTGCAGAAGTTTTGAGAATTTTTGAGCGAAAAGGAGTTTTGGGGAAGAAGAAAAGCGAAATAGCGGAACTTAAAAGGGGCAATGATGGGCCTGGCAATGCCATCTTCAGAAGGCGCATCACGCCGTTAACGGTGTAAGTGGGGCATCCGAGGAGCCTCGGCCCATCCGGCTCCCGGGCGGCAACGTCGTCCCAGTAGGGGATCTACACCGTCGGTTATCCGGTATGATTAACGGCGCTCGTATGGTCCATGTTTTGCGCCCTGATGAAATCACCGTCGAGCCCATCATTCCGCCAAAGTGACAAATCTCGGCCGTTGGGTCCGCAAGCCGTTTGGGGTAAAGTGGGGAACCTGATGTACGATCAGCCTTGCATAACCCTGGTCTTGGTGGCCTCGGTGGGACGTGACTGGCGCACTGCTCAAGTCATCAGAGCCCCCCGCGCACAGGGCATGCCCCGGAGTCAAGCAACTGCCCGATGGCAAACCTCTCAAGACCTTCCTCCGGCCTCGCCAACCACTATCAGCCTCCGGGCAGTGGTCCCAACGAGCTCGACAACCACCATCAGCTTTTGGGCAGTAGACTTGCCGAGCTCGCCGATACCCATCAGCCTCCGGGCGATGGCTTTGTGTTAATGACCAAATTTGGTAATCAAATCCCCGAGTTCAAAGCCAAGATTGAAGCGGAATTGGATCAGGAGCGTAGTCTGCGGAGAAGCAGAGGCCGCATCGGCTAAGACCAAATCGGCTGGGAGACCAGTCGGCTGAAGCCGAATCGGACAAGGATGGCCGATAGACGATTCCGATTAGGAGATGGAGATTGAACTGATCCCGAAAAAGGAGCAAAAAGATAAGTGTTGGGTTCGGTTCTCAAATGATCGTTAAAGATATTGCCATCTATGGATAGAGTCCTATAACGACAATTGTATCTGTAAATTAGGAAGTTATTAGATTTTTCTTTTGTAATGCGGCATGGGACTGCGTCCCGGGATATTGTCGCACTGTAAATAGTAGATAAGGTAGAAACCATGTCCTACACGGATATCGTTATGCCTAGGTATAAATAATACCCGAGGGCTCTTTGTAAATATATCAACCAACACACAATCAATCAATTTTGGTGCATCGCCACCCTTTTGATTTTAGACGAGTTCTTGCTCTTGCTCGGGCTGCATCGGTTCTGATCTCTGAACAAGGTAATTATTTATCATTAGTGGTTTGTATCATAGGCACTAGTGCTTCCATCGTCATGATACTCTAGTTTCGCGCAATTTATCATACGCGGCCTATAATCTAGAGCAATCTCTAGATCTATCCTACCATCGGCTGGTTTCTCTCGGAAGACCGTAGCTGATAAGGATATAGGGGTTGAATTAGATTATATGTCGTGGCTACCGTCTCCAGGGGTTCACATTGACTCATATAGATCTGATATTTCTTTTTGTACTTAATGCTGCATCTAACCGACCTATTAAGTCGCTCTTAGAACTATTAAGATCTGTTTAGTTTAATGTTTATCATTATCCGGATCGGCTTTTACCTGGTTCTCATCGCTGCCACACAACTCGATACAGAGCTGGGCCGATCTTGAGAAACAATTCCACAGCTATTTCTACTCCGACAACCATGAGATGAAACTGTCGGACTTAACCAGCATCAGACAGAAGCACGAACAATCAGTCCAAGATTATATTCAACGTTTCAGAGAAATGAGGAACCGATGCTACAGTCTGATCTTATCGGACTCCCAGCTAGCCGATTTGGCATTTTCATGGTCTTCTGCCGCCAATCCGCGAAAGATTTTTGGCTCAAGACTTTGAGAGCTTGTCCCACTTGGCCCAGAAAGTGACGGCCCACGAGTAGAGATTTCAAGAATCTAAGAAGGCCTTCAAAAAAGTCGGCCATGTCGCCTACGCAACGGACACAGAATTAAGCGATAGCGACGCGGAGGTGGCAGCAGCCGAGTGGACCAGGAACAAGAAAGCAATAACCTACCAATGGTTGAAAAGGTCGGCCAAGGAAGAGAAATATGACTTTGATATCACTAAAGCCGATAGGATCTTTGATCTGCTGCTGAAGAAGAAGGAAATTCAGCTACCGGACAACCACGTTATCCCATCGCCGATGAGCTCAAAAAGAATAAATACCGCAAGTGGCACAACACCACCTTCCACAGCACGAACGATTGCAAGGTGTTCAGGCAGCAAATCCAATCGGCCATTGAAGCTGAGAAGATAAAGTTCGAAGAGTCGGCTAAGCTGATGAAGGTTGATGGCAACCCCTTCCTGGTCAACATGGTCCAAACCGGCCACGGGCGAGCTGATCGGTAGCACCGAATGACGTATAGTTTAGCCGAAATAGTTAGCACCGACTCAGGATCACCCCACAGACAGCTGATTGGAGATATGACTGCGTCAATCAATATGGTGCACACCAGTGCACGATCGGCCGATCGTCGGCCCAGGCAGGACAGCCTGCTGCGATTTCAACGAAGGATCCAGGAGGAAGAAGAGAGCCGGCGCGACAGGCCGTATCAAAGGGCGCCTGATCGACTGGGCGTGGCATACTACCGATGCCACGACAGTTGTGATCCGCATTGGCATTGTGAGTTCTTCAGGTTCTGCTGGGAGCAAGGAATGAGGTTGCCAACCCTCGAAAATTGCTCAGCGTGCAGTGATTACAGAGAGGACGAATACAGGGAACCACAACTAGAGAGTTCTAACCGATTCGTCCCCCGAGCCGTTCGGCTTAACCAACGTAAACCTTCTGTTCATGATCGGCTCGGTCCCATCCACCAAGACTTCTTCAAGGAAGAAGATCAAGAAGAGGCCGATGACAAGCAATCGGCCAACCCCCAATGGTTGCCCTTCGAACCTCTTTACCAAGACACAAAAGAGAAACATCCAGCGGCTCAAGAGCGAGGGGCAGGAAGAAGAAGTACGATGGATGATCCAACATCAACAACGTCGGCAGGGCACAAAGCGATGGCACGCCAAGAAACAAACGACCCCAGCCGACGAAAGCCCAGCCGATGAAAGCCCAACCGACAAAGCCAGAAGGGCGGCAAAAGGCAAAGCAGTAGTCTCGGCGTCAGTCAACATGGTTTTCATTCTACCAGCCGAGTTTGTTTCGCCGAGGCCGACGCAGTATCTGAGTGGAGGAGACCATGGCTAGACTAGTTTTGTCCCGAACAAGCTATTTTTGAAAACCATAGGGGACTGAGAATCGGCACCTGAAGCCACTATATGTGAAGGGATTTGTCAATGGCAAGCCGATGTCTAAAATGCTAGTCGACGGAGGGGCTGCTGTCGACCTAATGCCCTATGCAACTTTTAGGAAGCTGGGGAAAGGAGCCGAAGACCTGATCAAGACAAACATGATTCTCAAAGACTTCGGCGGCAACCCTTCAGAGGCCAAGGGAGTTTTAAACATTGAGCTGACAGTCGGCAACAAGACCATGCCCACTACGTTTTTCGTCATCGACGGGAAAGAGTCATATAGTCTGCTACTAGGAAGGGATTGGATTCATGCCAACTGTTGTATCCCTTCTACAATGCACCAAAGTCTGATCCAGTGGCAAGGCGACAAGATAGAGATCGTGCCAGCCGACAGGTCAGTCAACGTTGCTAATGCCGATTTGGCACACTGGGAAATCGATGGTATTGATTGCCTGTCTGGCAAAATCTGGCAAGCTGATTTTCTAAAGGTGTCCGATTCTGCTATACAACCCATTGGAGACGAGGAGCCTCAATTATTACTTTGAAGGTGTCGTGGAGGGCTCGAGCGTCTATGGCGAGGACACCACGGACGATAACGACGACAAACTTGGGCAAGGTTTTATGTCGGCCGACGAGTTAGAGGAAGTTGATATAGGTCTAGGAGATAGGCCTAGGCCGCCATATATTAGCAAAAATTTATCTTCTCGTTTTAGATCCAAGCTTATTGAGTTATTAAAAGAATATAAAGATTGTTTTGCTTGGGAGTATTTCGAGATGCCTGGTCTTAGCCCATCTATTGTTGTGCATCGGCTACCCATAAAGCCTAGATATCGGTAGTACAAACAACCTCCCAAGAGGTTTAAAGCCGATATGTATGATGCGATTAAGGCCGAAATCACTCGGCTGTACGATTCTGGATTTATTCGACCCTGCTGATATGCAGAATGAGTTTCGAATATAGTTCCAGTAATGAAGAAAATGGGCAAAACTCAGGGCGTGTATCGACTTCAGAGATCTAAACAAGGCCACCCCTAAGGATGAATACCCAATGCCTATAGCCGATTTGCTGGTGGATGCCGCCTCAGGCCATAAAATCATAAGCTTCATGGATGGTAACGCAGGTTACAACTAGATATTCATGGCCGAAGAAGACATTCACAAGATAGCTTTCAGATGCCCAGGGGCAATCGACCTATATGAATGGGTCGTCATGACGTTCGGCTTAAAAAATGCTGGAGCGACGTATCAAGGGGCCATGGATTATATTTTCCATGATATGATCGACTCCCTGGTCGAAATTTACACTGATGACGTCGTCGTTAAATCCAGAGAAGTAGAAGACCATTTAGCCGATCTAAGGCAGGTTTTAGAGAGAACAAGAAAGTACGGCCTGAAGATGAACCCTTTGAAGTGCGCGTTCGGCGTATCGACTGGGCAATTTTTAGGATTTCTTGTTCACTAGAGAGGAATTGAAGTTACATCAAGGAGCGTTAACGCAATCAAGACCATTTAGCCTCCAAAGAATAAGAAGGACCTACAGTCTCTGATCGGCAAAATCAATTTCATCAGGCGTTTCATAGCCAATCTGTCAGAAAAGATGGAGCGGTTCACACCACTGCTTCGGCTGAAGGCCGATCAAGCATTCACCTAGGGGGAAGAACAGCAGAAAGCACTGGACAATATCAAGGACTATCTAAGCTCACCCTCGGTCTTAATTTCTCCACAAAAAGGGCTTAGTGTTGATTCAAAAGGTCGAAGGGAAAGAGAAGAGCATCTTTTATCTCAGCCGACGGCTTCTAGATGCCGAAACAAGGTATTCGCCAGTGGAAAAATTATGCCTCTGCCTGTATTTTTCATGCACAAAGTTAAGGCATTATCTATTATCCAACGAGTGCACTGTGGTGTGCAAAGCCGACGTGGTAAAATATATGCTATCGGCTCCAGTGCTAAAAGGGTGGGTTGGGAAGTGGATATTTGCCTTAACAGAGTTTGAACTATGCTATCAGGCACCCAAGGTAGTGAAAGGACAAGCTATAGCCGATTTCATAGTTGAACACAAAGATGATTCAATCGGCTCAATAGAAATTATGCCTTGGACTCTAACTTTTGATGGCTCGGTTTGCACCAATGGTTGCGGAATCGGCTTGGTAATAATTTCTCCCAGGGGGCAAGCTTTGATTTTGCTTTTTCAACCACGCCCCATGCCATGAACAACCAAGCCGAGTATGAAGCCGTACTCAAAGGACTACAACTACTCAAAGAGGTTGAAGCCGACGCCATCGAAATAATGGAAGATTCACTGTTGATCATCAGCTAGTTGTTAGGAGAATTCGAATGCAAGAACGACGCACTGATGGTCTACTATCAAAATTTTCGAGAATTGATGGACAACTTTTGGCTAGTGACTTTGAAGCATATCCCCTGGGAACAAAACACAGAAACCAACGATCTCGGCCCCGGGGCATCGGGCTACGAGCCGATGACGAAGGATATTGAAGTGGAGATTGCCACCATGACGCCGACGATTGGAGGTTTGAAGTCTACAACTACCTGCAAAATCCTTCCCAGTCGGCTTCAAGGAAATTACGCTACAAGGCTTTGAGATACGTTTTGCTCGACGAAGAACTGTACTATCGGACGATCGATGGCATGCTACTCAAATGTCTCAATACCGATCAAGCCAAGGTGTCTATCGGAGAATTGCACGAAGGGATTTGCGGTACGCATCAATCGGCTCACAAGATGAAATGGCTACTTCAAAGAGTAGGATACTTTTGGCCGACCATGTTGGAAGATTGTTTCAAGTATTACAAAGGATGCCAAGACTGTCAAAAGTTTGGAACTATCCAAAGAGCATCAACATCGGCTATGAACTCTATCATCAAGCCTTGGCCGTTCAGAGGGTTAGGAATAGACATGATCGGCCAGATCAATTCACCCTCAACTAAAGGACACAAGTTTATATTGGTGGCGACCGATTATTTTACCAAGTGGGTGGAAGCAATTCCTTTGAACAAAGTTGACTCTGGGGATGCCATCGAATTTGTTAACACATAATATACCGATTCGGTCTCCCTCAAACTATAACTACGTATCAGGGATCTATCTTTGTATCAGATGAGTTTGTTCAGTTTACTGACGGCATGGGGATCAAGTTACTCAATTCTTCGCCATATTATGCTCAGGCTAACGGGCAAGCAGAGGCCTCAAATAGAAGTCTAATTAAACTGATAAAGAGAAAGATCACTGAGTATCCAAAGCAATGACACAGCTAATTGGCTGAATCACTTTGGGCCTATCGAATGGCTTGTCACGGATCAATCCAGGTGCCTCCATATAAACTGGTCTATGGACATGAATCAGTTCTGCCATGGGAAAATATCATCGGCTCAAGGAGGATTCAGTTAAAAAATCAGCTCACAGCCGATGATTATTATAACTTAATGGTGGATGAATCATAAGATCTAGTTCTATCAAGGATGCGTGCCTTGGAAAAGTGACCATGGACAAGGAGCAAGTAGCCCGTCATTGTAATAAGAAAGTTGTGCCTAAGTCTTTTGAAGAGGGCGAGCTCGTTTGGAAGTTAATATTGCCGATCGGATCAAGGGACAACAAATTCGGCAAGTGGTCACCTAACTGGGAAGGGTCTTTCAAGATCCACAGATGCGTCTCTAAAGAAGCATACATGCTGGAAGGGTTGGATGGAGAAGTATTTGGAAGGGCCCTAAATGGCAAATATCTGAAGAAGTATTACCCCAGTGTCTGGATTAACTCATGATTTGGCTAAGGTCTAGCCGATTCATATTAGCCGATGCATTGAATACGCATCGCCTTTAGGTCGTTTTTATGCTAAGTTTCCCCCCTGATTTTTATACATCGGCTCCGCCTAGCCGATAGCGGCACAATAGTCAGTTTGATAATTTTATTAATGCTGAAGACATCATCAACAAAATTAAGGGGGCATACATGTATACTATCAGAAATCGGACTTAGCAAATTTTCGAAGTTCAAAGTTTTCGAATCATTCAAGACGTGATCGGCAAGCATGCACATGAGTGGCATTGAACAAACCGAGTACAAAAGAGTTTGAGCCAATTACAAGATGAACTGCTAGTTTGAGTTACAAGAATTTCCTAGCCAACTATTACAAACAGTTCAGCGGGAGAGGAAGTTGGTGATAGTCGATATCGCCTTACGGCGAATTTCGTCTATCTCTTCGATGACCTTGGCGTCGGCTGCATCACTCCCTGGGATCGGCTTTATCTTCCTGGCCATATCAGATAAATGTGACACGGCCGCCTTGATCTTCGCCCGTTGGTCCTCAATTTCTTTCGGCAGGTCGGCCACACGCTGTTCCTTGGCCAAAATGTCGGCTTCAATGTTAGCAAGTTCGGCTATCGGTTCCTCTCGACGCTTGCGAAGACGATCAAGCTCCGCAATCGGCTCGGTCTTCAAGGCATCGAAATTGGCCTTCTCAGCGGTGATTTCTTGTGGGCTGGCTCTGATGGTGGCCTCCAACGCTTGGTTCTCTCGGCGATCGGCTATTCTCTGCTTGGCTCATTCGAACTTGTGCTGATGCGCTTCCATGAAGGTGGCCGGTGCGATGATATCGGCCGGCTGATCTGGCAACCGATCCTTGACGTCTTCAAACCGACTACGGATGGAGCCGCAGTCGGTGACCAAGAAGTCGAGGGAGCACTCTAGCCGTTTGGCTATGTCTGACAGGGTAGCCTGTAGGTCCTCGTCCGATAGCACCATGGCCTTGTCAGCATCTTCATTAGGGTCCAGAAACTCTGAAAGGTCGAAGTCAAAAAGATCGGCTACAGACTGCAAGACAGAAGACAGTTAGAAGGATCGATAAAGCTAGTAAGCCGATTTATGAAGTTGAACAGGACTTACTTGGACAACTGGGACTGAGGTAGCCACGTCTTCGGCATCACCACCACCTGCAGCCGTTGGCATGTGTTCGCTCGATACGTGCGGGCAGGTGTTGGAGCACGAGGAGGCTGAAAAAAGATACAAATCAGAAATCGGCTGTGTTGATAAGAAAAATGAAGGATGGCATAACTTACCGAGGGAGGAGGAGCCGTGCTCTTCTTGGCAGCCAGTTTCTTCGCCTACAGACACAGAAAGCCGATGAAACATAAACTTGGAAAAGGTAATGAGATCAAGTGATAAAAGGTGTTTACCGGTTGGGAGCGAGGAGCGCGATTCGGAGGGCTCAGAGTCTTTTCGATGGTTTGTTTAGCCGATGGAGTCCGGGCATATTTGTTTGAAGAGCTCATTTTGACTGCGATAGCATCGATAGCTTGGTCCATCTCCTCATCCCTAACTTCTTCTTCGAGGATGGCGTCCACATCTAGGTCGACTGGAGGCAAGTCGTCGGCTGGAGTTGGTTTCGGCTTCTTCGAAGCCCGTTTCTTTTTCTCTGCAGCCGGGGTAGCAGCAGCCGATGGCTTTGCTCTATTCTGCCGATGCAACGGCTCACGGGTTTGGCCATGAAGGAGTGTGTTTACCTTATGCGCTTGGAAGCCAATAATCGACGGGGCTAGCCCGTAGCCGCTAGACAGTACGCCAGGAGCATAGAGGATTGCTACTCCTGTATTGCTTGCGTGCGGAGGGGAGGCATCAGTTGTCTGCAAAAGAATGAAGCATGATTAGTCAAATATATGAGTAATGGTCGAAGGGAACTAAAAAGAGAAAACACTTACCGATGGGGTCATCTTCGGATCGACGATGGTCAAGTACATGGAGGCCGATTGATGGAACAAGTGCCGCTTCCACTCATTCCACCATCGGCTGAAGACAGTTGTCCTCGTTACTGCCAAGTCAATGTTGTCGATGCTGCCCAGAGGGGGACCAAGGATGTTGAGAAGCCAATGCATCATGATGTCTCCTTCGATTTTGTCCCTGGCCTGGATCTTGTCTGAATAATAGAGGCCGATCGATAGTTGGCCCATGCCAAGTTGTCTCGCAGCCACCATCGGATGATAAAATTCGTAGGACTTCTGGATGTTGCGCCCTTGGTGGATGCTAACGGGGAGGATGCAAGGCGTTATGGCCGATATGTAAATCTCCCTCGGCTTTTCATATTCTTCAGAGTTAAGCTCGTCTAGCCGAAGATCGTCTGGGAGTTCGAATTTGTCAAAATCTTCATAGGCGAACCATATCCTCGAGCTGCTTGGGAAGTCGTTGTACAGATTGCCGAACCAATTTTGAAATGATCGGCTATCATCTTGGATCCAGGATAAGTTGCCGCTGCTTCCCTATACGACAGGCATCGGCGAGTGGTCACTTCTTCGTCATCTTTGAACCGTGGCTCGATCAGGGGGAAATCGGCTTCTAATGGAGGTGGCCTTTCTGCGACTTGATAAGTGTGAAGATTCAACCACAGTTGTAGTAACCATTAGGGTCCTCATGTGTTGACGGCCTGCATGGAAGCCAGTCTAGCCGATGCATTGCTTAGCATCTGGTACAAATAGCCGAGCAGGTACTTTCCTAAGGGGACTTGCTTTTTGCTCACCAGAGCTTCGGCTACGTGCTGCTAGTTGCTAGTCGGCCCATAGCTTGATCCACAGAATACAAAATTTTCTAGCCACATCAGGAGGAAAGTTGCATGTTCTCTCTCAGAGATCGGACCGTCTTTCATGTTCATCTATATGAAGCCGCTACAGCCTCCTGTGCTCTTGGTCTTGAAATTATGAGTGCATTTGATGTTGAGGCCGGCTGGGTCGACTATGGAGGTTATATCCAGTCCCGTGATTATTGCCACATCCAAGAGAGTTGGCATCATCGGCCCTTGGCTAAACAAAAACGCGTTCAGCGTATCTGACCAGAAGTAGGTGGCAGCCAATAGGAGGGACTCATCCTTGGACATGTCAGCTATTGTTAAAGCTAGGCACTGGCTTATACCTAGCTCAGTCCAATGGGTTTGCTGCCTAGCCGACATTCTTAAGTACCAAGCCGGCTAGGATTTGTCTGTTGAAGGCCAGGACTTGAAGGCGCCAGACCAATAGCTAGGTCAGGAGAGGAAAACCTAAAGGGGATCCGGTTTGTTTCGGCATTGATGAACTCACTAGGGTCTAGGTTGCCGATCGGCCCTAACAAGAACTGATTGGGACTAAGAAGGTCTGGGATGACGATTTGGTGAGCAAGGTGCTACAAATGAAAGGATAGAAGAACAAGATTACAGAAGGTAAAAAGCCAAATTGCAAGGAATAAGGGGCTATAGCCGATGGAACTTACCTCAGGGTATTCTACCTGAGCTGTGTTGGAGCGAGTGCTTGAAGACGCCATTAATGGATGGGATCGCCGCCGCGGAGGGGTTCGCCGGTGAGGTCGCGCTTCGGGTTCCGACGGGGTCGCCGAGGAGACGGAAAGGTTTTTTCTGGATAGGGCTTGAGGATGCAAAAGTGACAGCATGGCTTGGTTCAGCGCAAGGCAGGTGTTATTTAAAGAAATTCCGTGATAGCCGAAACAGATTAGGGCGAAGTTTTCGCGGGAAGTTGAAACAGCGTCAAATAAGCAATATTATCATATCGCGGACTTGGGGAGCATTGGTTAACAACAAAATTTGGTAACCAAATCCCCGAGTTCAAAGCCAAGATTGAAGCGGAATCGGATCAGGAGCGCAGTCTACGGAGAAGCAGAGGCTGCATCGGCTAAGACCAAATCGGCTGGGAGACCAGTCGGCTAAAGCCGAATCGGACAAGGATGGCCGATAGACGATTCCGATTAGGAGATGGAGATTGAACTGATCCTGAATGATCGTTAAAGATATTTCCATCTATGGATAGAGTCCTATAACGGCAATTTTATCTGTAAATTAGAAAGTTATTAGATTTTCCTTTTGTAATGCGGCATGGGACTGCGTCCCGGGATATTGTCGTACTGTAAATAGTAGATAAGGTAGAAACCGTGTCCTACACAGATATCGTTATGCCTGGGTATAAATAAGACCCGAGGGCTCTTTGTAAATATATCAACCAACACACAATCAATCAATTTCGGCGCATCGCTACCCTTTTCATTTTAGATGAGTTCTTGCTCTTGCTCGGGCTGCATCAGTTCTGATCTCCGAACAAGATAATTATTTGTCATTAGTGGTTTGTATCATAGGACTAGTGCTTCCATCGTCATGATACTCTAGTTTCGATGTTATGAACTGCGCAATTTATCATATGCGGCCTATAATCTAGAGCAATCTCTAGATCTATCATACCATCGGCTGGTTTCTCTCAGAAGACCGCAGCCGATAAGGATAGGTCTAGGGGTTGAATTAGATTATATGTCGTGTCTACCATCTCGAGGGGTTCACATTGACTCATACAGATCTGATATTTCTTTTTGTACTTAATGCTGCATCTAACCGACCTATTAAGTTGCTCTTAGAACTATTAAGATCTGTTTAGTTTAATGTTTATCATTAGAGACAACGCTGGAGTTTCAGCCAGCCTTATCTGTTTTAGTTATCTTTAGTTTTAATTGCTATTAGATATATTAAAACCGCCTTTTATATTAAGATCTTAATCTGTCTAAGTGCCCTAAGCCAATATCAATCTGTCAAGCTATGCTGGGAGCCGATTGATCTAGGTTTAGCACATTTAGAGTAGATTAATATCTTTTTATAAAATGTATCGGAGCATTAGCCGATTCACGTTAGATCTGCAGTATCGGCTAGGTTATCAATAAAGATAATTATTATCCTAATGTGCTTTTAGCCTAAGTGATTTATACTGTCTCTGCATAGCTGATCTATCCCAATCACTTAGTTTAAGTGTGCTTTGAGATAACAATAATGTGTAAATTGATATCTTCAGCTGATCCGGTAGGATCTAATTTCAACTTAATGCCTATTTCTTGTTTTTTGTTGGTTACAGGATCAAACCAACTGGCACACCCTCAATTCACCAGAGGCGACCAATTTGGACATACACTAGAGTAAAGCAAATCTCTCAGGCCAGTTCGTGGGAATCGAATTTCTCATCAACACTTTGTCGACACAGTCATCAGCCTCTGAGCTATTACCAACCGGCCTCGTCGACCACTATCAGCCTCCGAGCAGTGGTCCCGACGAGCTCGACAACCACCCAGCTTTCGGGCAGTGGACTTGCCAAGCTCGCCGATAGCCATCAGCCTCCAAGCGATGGCTTTGCCGACACAATCATCAACCTCCACGCTATGACCAACCGGCCTCGCCGACCACTATTAGCCTCCGAGAAGTGGTCCCGACGAGCTCGACAACCACCATCAGCTTTCGGGCAGTGGACTTTCTGAGCTCGCCAATGGCCATCAACCTCCGGGCTATGGCCTTGGCCGGCGCGTCGTCGGCCTTCGGGCTATGACCAACCGGCCTCGCCGACCACTATCGCCTCCGGGTAGTGGTTCCGACGAGCTCGACAACTACCATCAGCTTTTGTGTAGTGGACTTGCCAAGCTCGTCGATAGCCATTAGCCTCCAGACGATGGCTTTGCCGACGTAGTCATCAGCCTCCGAGCTATGACCAATCGGCCTCACCGCCACTATTTGCCTCCGGGCAGTGGTCAAGACGAGATCGACAACCACCATCAGCTTTCGGGCAGTAGACTTGCCGAGCTCGCCGATAGCCATCAGCCTCCGGGCGATGGCTTTGTCGATGCAGTCATCAGCCTCCAGGCTATGACCAACCGGCTTTGCCGACCACTATCAGCCTCTGGGCAGTGGTCTCGATGAGATCGACAACCACCATCAGCTTTCGGGTAGTGGACTTGCCAATCTCGTCGATGGCCATCAGCCTCCGCTCTATGGCCTTGGTCGGCGTAGTCGTCGGCCTCCGGGCTACAACCAGCCAACGTTGGCCGACCACTATCAGCCTCCGGGCAGTGGCCCCAATGAGCTCGGCTGACCATTATTAGCCTTTGGGCAGTAGACTCGTCGAGCTCACCGATAGCCATCAGCCTCCAGACTATGGCCCTGTCGATGTAGTCGTCAGCCTCTAGACTATGACTAGCCAACCTCGATCGATCGCCCTCAGCCTCCGGGCAATGGCTCAATCCGAAGATGGGTGAAAATGATGCTACAGGCTTGACCCTAGGTCTAGATGTACCATCCAACCCCAGGCTCAGGGGCTACACCTGGCAGGTGCACCTGGGCGGTGCACCTGCCAAAGCATGCTCGAGATGCTTCAGGAATCCACTAGGGACTACAACCTGGAAGAATTCAGACCCTAAGGACGGATGTCCCATTCGTCCTTAGGCTCGGGGGCTGCTATGGGGGATATCACCCCGGGGTAGCCCATGTAAGAGAAAGAAGACCGATTGGAGCAGACCAATGAACCTTAGGCCGGGGTTGGCGGCCTGACCTCATGCAAGGTCGGACATCCCGACCCCTACACCTGGGTCCAACCCCAGTCCGCTTCGCTCGACCTCAACTATGTGTCCCGACCCTAAAAGGGACACCCTGTCCTCGGGAGAGAGGCTTCCATGGTAAGCCTCGCGGATAGGACAAACAGGAGACCACCCGACAGGGAACAACATCATCTAATAGCACTACGCACAGGACACTGGTAGACGGCGGATCCCAAGGAAAGGCAGCGCACAAGACGCCCACGACGAGCAGAGTCCAAGATGATTCGGTTACACCTTTTAGAACATCTCTATACTTGCTTTTTACTGTATGGCCAAGCTTTCTTGATCCCCAAGTCCCCATTTGTAATGCCCCCCTTGGACTATAAAAGGGATTGCAGGATGTGCACGCAGCGGGCTCCGCCTCGACTCCTCGGTTCGCACCTAGTTCGCTGAGGATTCAGTTTAGTTCTTATCTTGTAAATTTTGATCATACACCACCTCAACAAAAAACACTGGACGTAGGAATATTATTCTTCGGAAGGGCTAAACCAGTATAAATATCTCTTTGTCTCTTGGCTCACTTAATGTTCGAGTCGACCATCAGACCCATCGGTGAGACGCCTCGACCACTCTTTCACCTCTGTGGGTAACCATCGCCTCGCATGCCGTCGGTCGGGCTGGTGTTGATGAGAATTTTTCCCACGCGCTGGCCTGGAAGGTCTGCTTAACTCCAGTGCAGGTTCAAAATTGGTCGCCTTTGGTGATTGCGCAGGCGTGCCAATTGGTTTGATCCTGCAATCAACAAAAAACAAAGAATAGGCGATTAAGTTAAAATTAGATCGTACTCGATCGACTAAAGATATTCATAATATATAATTACCATTCCAAAGTGCATTTAGACTTAAGTTATTGGGATAGATCGGTATTATACCAAGAGAGTATAAATCACTTATATCTAAAAACATACCAGAATACTAATTACATATATTTATAGCTTAGCCGATGTCGTAGATCTAATATAAATTGGCTAGTACTCCGATATGTTTTATATGAAGATATTAATCTGAAATAAATACACTAAACCAAGATCAATCAGCTGTTAATGTGAACTAACATATCAATACCGGGCTTAGTATATTTAAATAGATTAAGATCTTAATATAAAAGGTGGTTTTAATACATCTAACAGCAATAATACATAAAAGATGATTAAAACAGGTAAGACCGACTGAAACTCCGGTGCTATCTCTAATAATAAACATTGAGCCGAATAGATCTATATGATTCTAAGAGCGACTTAATAGGTCGATTTGATGTAGCATTAAGTACAAAAAGAAGCATAAGATCTATTTAGGCTAATGAGAACTCCTCGAGATGGTAGATACGTCATATAACCTAAATCAATCCATAGCTCTATTTCTATCAGCTACTACCTTGAGGGAGATATTAGCGGATCGGGAAATAGATCTAGACATTGATCTAGATTATATGTCGCATATGATAGATTAAGCAGTTTATAACATCAGGATCAGAGTATCATGATGATGGAAGCACTGACCCCGATAACACAAACCACTTGTAACAAGAAGTTACCTTGTCTGGAGATCGAAACTCGATGCAGCCCGAGAACGAGGCAAGAACTCGTTAAGAAAGTAAAAACGCAAAGGGTGGCGATGCGCCGAACTTGTATTGATGTGTGTTCGATTCATTACAACAAGCCCTCGGGTCTTATTTATACCCAGTTACAACAACATCCGTGTAGATCACGATTTCTATCTTATCTACTATTTACAGTATGACAATATCCCGGGACAGGGTCCTATGCCGCGTTACAAAAGGAATCTTTATAAAATATCCTATTTTACAGATACAATTGCCGTTATAGGACATTATCCATAGATGACAATATCTTTAACGTCCTCTGGAAACCGAATCTAATAATTATCTCTAAGCTTTCCTTCCGGGATTGGCTCCACCTTCAGTCTTCAATCGGAATCGGCTATCGGCTGTCCTGGTCCGACTCGGACTCAGCCAACTGACTCCATAGTACATTCGGACTTAGCCGATGCGGCTTTTGTTTCCGCATATCGCGCTTCTCCTCCGATTTCGCTTCAATCCTTGCTTCAAACTTGGGATTTGCTGACAAAATTCGGTTGTTAACACATGCCCCCAAAGTCCTCGATATTGATAATGTTGCGGATTTTGTGCAATCTTATCCCCAGCGCAACCCTAGGTCGAGTCTATTTCGGCCGTTACAAAAACTCTTTAAATAACGCCCTTCCGCACCGAACAGACTCACGCCATCAAACGCAATCCACAAAGCCCTAGCCAGCAATAGTCTTCGAGCTCTCCGACGATTTCCTCGGCTTCCCCAACTCCGCAGCTGCGATCTCTCCTCTCCGGCGACCTCAATCACGGCAATGGTGGCCCCCGCTGCTCCGTCGGATTCTGCTCCCGTCGAGTTCCCTGAGGTATGCCCCCATCGGCTGAATCCCATCCTTTTCCGCCTTTAGCCATAAATCGGACTTCTAGGTTTTACAAATCTTGATTTGGCCCCTTTCTTCCGATTGTAGCACCTTGCCCATCAGATAGTCATCCCAAGCTTACTCAATGATCAAAGATATTACCTAGGGCCCATCGGCAACACAGATCCAACTGAGTTTATCATTTTCGAAACCAACAGGGTACCTTATAGAGTTAGAAGTCCTAGTTTGGTTTACTGGAATGGTACCTTCAAGTCCTGGCCCTCAACGGACAAATCCTGGCTGACTTGGTACAAAAGAATGATAGCCAGCAAACAAACCCACTGGGAAGAAGAAGGCATAGCTCAATGCCTAGCCTTATCTGTAGCCAACATGCCCAAAGATGAACCACTAGTGTCGCTGCCACCTACTTCTGGAATAACACCCTTAATGCCTTCCTCTTCCAGCAAGGCCCAATGACCCCAACTCTAAACGATGTCTTTATGATAACCGGAATGGACATTATGTCATTGGCTAATCCCAACCGGCTAGATAACAAGGGCCAGTTCTCGTTTAAAACCAAAGCAATCAACAGCTGGAACAGATATGTTAGCATGAACATGGGGACTGGACCAATTACTCCCAGAGAGCACGCCACCTTCTTGATGATGTGGCTGGAGAAATTTGTGTTCTGTGGATCAAGCTACGGTCCCACAGCCAATTGGCAAGTAGTAGCCGAAGCCCTGGTCGACAAAAAGAGAATTGCTTTGCGAAAATTCTTGCTAGGATACCTTTATCAGACACTGAACCAAGCATCGGCTAAGATAGCCGTCTATACATCAATCGGCACTGGAGGCCCCTGGTGGTTCTTGCAGCTATGGCTCGTGGTGCTAACCCAAAAGATTGCTGGCCAGCCACGGCTAGCTAATGCACACTTCCTCCTTTTGTAGCCAATCGAAAATGATGAGGGGAACGAGATAACCACCAAGAGGTGTCTGTCCTACAAGGAGGCCATAGCCACTCACGCGGGGTCGAAACAATCAAGCGAACTCCTGGCCGATTGGTTCATATCCTTTTACGATGGCCTTGCGAAGAACAATCGGACTTGGTTTTTCTATGAAGACCGAGTGGAGTTTGAATTACCAGTCGAGCTGAACTTGGATGAGATAAACTTAGATCAATACCCCAAGTGCAGAGAGATTTTCACTACAACGCTCACCCCTTGCATACTGCCGACTGGAATACACCAAGGCCAAAACGTGCTGAAGACTTATGAATTTTATTATCTTGCATCGGCAGGAAGGAAATTTGGACTTGGGCAGTTGTCGATCGGCTGTTACTATGCTGACAAGATTGAGACCCGAGGGGTGATCGAGTCAAGACTGATGATGAACAGGCTGATGGAGATAGAGACCCCACCCCTCGACAGCATCGGGATCATAGAGCTGGCTCACAAAAGGAGTGCAGCTTATGACAAGTGATGGGTGGAGATCAAGCAGCACATCTTCCATCAACGCGCCTCCATGTACCTCACCACGCTCCTGCCGGATGAAATCCCTTCGGTACTTATCTTCATCCTTAAACATTTCTTCTTGAAAAAATTGGCTATCGTCATCTCTTAATGCTTAATCAACCTTTGTTTTGCAGACAACAGACTTCGATCCCCCGACAGTGAGCAACTCGGGCATAACAATTGAACACCACCTCGTCCTTATCTCGAACGGTGGCGGCTACTCTCCATCGGCTATCGGCTTCAACACGCCAAAGACGAAGACCCTGCTTCACGGCCAAACTCGCCAAGCCGTGATGAGGAAGAAGAGAGCCGCCCCATCGGCCGCAGGCCCATCGGCTGCACCGGGGAAAAAGCAGAAGAAGCCAAAACCGGCTGCACCGACCGACAGCATGCCTTCTCTCGATCCCAGCATCGACGAAGCTCTCAACAAAGAAGTTATGGACGAGGAAATCTCTTAAGCTATCAAAGAGGCAGCAGAATCAAGTAGTTCAAGCAATAACTCAACTAGCCCGCCGGCCGACGATCCAGCTCCACCAATACCTTCTCCTCCGAAGCAATCGGTATGTATTCTCCCTTTTGAATCTGATCTTCAAATCATTCAAACCCTGACCAAATTCTTCTTGCAGTATAAAAGACTAGCTAATCGACCTCCTCGCTTGGTTTCACTAGTAGTTTCTATTCTCATCTTCTCTTTTCACTTTTTTTCTTTAGCCAACTTGTACTAACACTTGTCTTTTTTTGTAGCCTCTTCGGTCTCCGTCGACTGCCCCCCATGCGTCCAGTGAGAGAACTCCATCAGCTACGGGAAGTCACCATGCCGAAGAAGTGCTTGCGCCAGCTCCTGCTGTTTGAGTAAGCTTTATTCCCCTCCTAAGAGCTTGAATCAGCTGTCATGCTCCATCCTGACAACTCTGAACTTGTTTGTAGGCTCCAACCGATCTAGTCCCATTTGATATCAAGGAGTTCATCAGCGAAGAAGAAGAAGCCACCAGCCAGGAACAGGCCGCTATAGCCGACAACCTTAGAGAGAAACTCTGGGAAATCAATCGTCGGCTGGACATCAACGTAGACCAATTGGTCATGGAATACGGGCAGATCCGAGCGCATTTCAATGATATTCAAGATCGGCTTCCTGAAGATCTGGCTGAGACACTCTCCCAAGCTGCGTACATCGATCTTCACTACTTCAAGTTGGAGCGGGCCATGCAAAGAATGGTTAATAGACAAGCCCAAGTCAACTTGGCGGCCACAATTGATGCTACCATGAAGAACTTGGTGGCCGAAAAGGCTAAGTTGGACGAGCTGACGGCTGGCCTATCGGCTACACAAGCAAAAATCAGCCAACTTGAAGCATAAGAAGCCGATTTGCTCGCAAAGCTGGAACAATGCAGGGCCAAAATCACTGAAGAGAAGCAGGTGCTAGACGATCTCCCCGAGGCCACCGAAGAACAAAGAGTTAAGGTGAATTCCACCCTCAAGCACTTGGGATATTTAAACAAGTCGGCAAAGGTGACCCGGGCACCGAGGAAGAGGACCTTGCAATAGTCGATCGAATCAATATCATCAAGGACAAAGCAATGTCGGCTATCCAAAAATTCCTCGGCATGCAATTGGACTTTAGTCTTCAGAACTTTTAATGTCAACTTGTATACATAACTCTTGCAATCGGCCCACTATACTCCACTGTACTTTAAATATTGATCATACGTTTGTTGCTGATTCACAAAGTCTCCATATCTTGAATGCCTTAAAAATTTTTGAAGCCCCAAAAATTTTGAAGTCCTTTAGTTCTGATTTCTGATTTTGTATGATATATGCCCCCCTAATTTTCTCAATGTTGCCTCCAGCATTGATAAAATTATAAGTCAAAACCATCCAACACATATCGGCTAATCGCAGCCGATTTGAGAAATCAAAGGGGAAAAAACGTGGAGGTAAAATATTCTAAAGGTGACGTATACGATTTCACAACACATCAGCTAGCATGGATCGGCCAGGACTTATAATACTTCTGACAATCCTGACAGCCCTTATAATACTTGAAGCAATCTTCCAGCATAGTTGGCCAAAAGTACCTTGCTCTCCGAAGCAACCACTTCATCTTATGAGTCGATTGATGAGTGCCACAAATTCCCTCGTGCACCTCTCCTATCGCAACCTTAGCTTGATCAGTACTTAGGAACTTGAGCAGCACGCCATCAATCGTCCGATAGTATAAGTCATCATCGAACAAAATATATCGTAAAGCCTTGTAGCGTAATTTCCTTGAAGCCAACTGAGAAGGGTTCTGTAAATAATTGTAGACGTCATACCTCCAGTCATTGGCTGAAATGACTGCGATCTCCACTTCAACTCCTTCTATCATCGGCTTGTAGCCCGATGCCCCTTGAGCCAGATTATTTGCTTCTGAATTCTGCTCTCTAGGGATGTGTTTTAATGTTACTAGTCGAAAACTGTCCATCAACTCTCGACATTTTTGATAGTAGACCATCAGCATGTCATTCTTGCATTCATATTCTCCTGATAACTGGCTAATGACCAATAGTGAATCGCCTATTATTTCGATGGCGTCAGCTTCAACTTCCTTCAGCAGTTGCAAACCTTTAAGAACAGCTTCGTATTCGGCTTGATATTTTATGACATGAGGCATAATGGAAAAAGCAAACTCGAAGCTTGCCCCCTAGGAGAAATTATCACCAAGCCGATGTCACATCCATTTGTGCAAACCGATCCATCGAAAGTTAACGTCCAAGGCATGATATCAACTGAGCTGATTGAGTCATCTCTGTGTTCCACGATAAAATCAGCTATGGCTTGCCCTTTCACTGCTTTGGGTGCTTGATACCTCAAATCAAACTCTGTTAAGGCAAATATCCACTTCCCAACTCGCCCTTTCAGAACTGGAGCCGATAGCATATATTTTACTACGTCGGCTTTGCAAACTATGGTGCATTCGTTGGATAATAAATAATGCCTTAACTTTGTACAAGAAAAATATAGGCATACGCATAACTTCTCCACAGGAGAGTACCTTGTTTCTGCATCCAGAAGTCGTCTGCTGAGATAGAAAATTGCTTTCTCCTTTCCTTCGACCTCCTGAATCAAAACTGAGCCGATAGACTTCTCATAGGCTGATAGATATAGCTTGAACGGCACTCCCTTTTGCGGAGGAATCAACATTGGAGGAGAGCTCAGATAATTCTTGATGTTCTCCAAAGCCCTTTGCTGCTCTGCCTCCCAAGTGAATGCTTGATTGGCTTTTAGCCGTAGTAGAGGTGTAAATGGCTCCATCTTCTCGAATAAATTGGCTATGAAGCGCCTGATAGAGTTGATTTTGCCGATCAAAGATTGCAACTGCTTCTTGTCCTGCGGAGGCTAAATAGTCTTGATAGCGTTGAGCTTCTCAGTGTCACCTCGATCCCCCTTTCGTGGACTAGAAAACCCAGGAACTGGCCAATCGATACGCCAAATGCACACTTTGTGGGATTCATCTTTAGGCCATACTTCCTCGTTCTTTCCAACACCTTCCTTAAATCGGCTATGTGGTCTTCCACCTTCTTGGATTTGACAACGACGTCATCTATGTAGATCTCTACCAAGAAGCCGATTAGGTCGTGAAAAATGTAATTCATGGCCCTCTGATACGTAGCTCCAGCATTCTTCAACCCAAAAGTCATGACGACCCATTCATATAAGCCGATTGCTCCTGGGCACCTGAAAGCCGTCTTGTGGATGTCCTCCTCAGCCATATATATCTGATTATAACCAGCATTACCATCCATAAAACTTATGATTTTGTGGCCAGAGGCTACATCTACCAGTAAGTCGGCTATAGGCATAGGGTACTTGTCCTTAGGGGTAGCCTTATTTAAATCTCTGAAATCAATACACACCCTAAGTTTACCATTTTTCTTTATCACTGGAACTATATTTGAAACCCACTTTGCATATCGACAGGGCCGAATGAAACCAGCATCATATAGCTGAGTGATTTTGGCCTTAATTGCATCATACATATCGACTTTAAACCTCCTAGGAGGTTGTTTGTATTGCCGATATCCAGGCTTAATAGGGAGCCGATGTTCAACAATCGATCGGCTAAGACCAGGCATCTCAAAATACTCCCAAGCGAAACAATCTTTATACTCCTTTAATAAATTAATAAGCTTGGTCCTAAAATGAGAAGACAAATTCTTGCTAATGTATGTCGGCTTAGGCTTATCTACTGGACCTATGTCAACTTCCTCGAGCTCGTCGGCCGGCATAAAACCTTGCCCAAGTTTGCCATCGATGTCGTCCATGGTGTCCTTAGTGTAGACGCTTGAGCCCTCCACGACGCCCTCAAAGTAATAGTTGAGGCTCTTCGTCTCCAATTGGTTGTATATCAGAATCGAACACCTTTAGAAAATCGGCCTGCCATACTTTACCAGACAGGCAATCAATGCCGTCGACTTCCCATAATGTTAAGACGACGTTTGCTACGTTAACTGACCTGTCGACTGGCACGATTACTATCTTGTCGCCTTGCCACTGGATTAAGCTTTGATGCATTGTGGAAGGGATGCAGCAGTTGGCGTGGATCCAATCCCTTCCGAGCAGCAGGCTGTAAGATCCCTTCCCGTCGATGACAAAGAAAGTTGTGGGCATGGTCTTGCTGTCGACGGTCAACTCGACGTTCAAAACTCTCTTGGCCTCCGATGGATTGCCGCCAAAGTCCTTGAGCACCATATTGGTCTTGATCAAGTCATCGGCCCCTTTGTCCAGCTTCCTGAAGGTAGCGTAAGGCTGAGATTGACATCGGCTCCTCCATCGACTAGCATTTTTGACATTGGCTTGCCGTTTACAAACCCTTTAGTATAAAGGGGCTTCAAGTGCCGATTCTCAGTCTCCTCGGGTTTTTCAAATATGGCCTGTTCTGGGGAAAGCACTAGCTTGGCCAAGGTTTCTTCGACGGTGTCTGCATCGGCTTCGACAGCCTCAAATTTGGCTGGTAATATGAACACCATGTTGACCGATGCAGAAGCTATTCCTTTGCCTTTCGCTGCCCTTTTGGCCTGGTCAGCTGGACTCTCATCGGCTGAGGCATCATCTTTTTTTCACACGCCATTCTCTTCTTAGGCGGTTTTGTTCTTTTTTCTTCCTCAGACGGTAGTCGATCTCGGCCTGGACTTCTTTCAGTCGACCCTCGCTCTTCAGCCGTTGCACTTCCGCTTTTGTGTTTTTGTGAAAACGTCGGAAGGGCACCATTGAGGGTTGGCGACCTGCTCTTCTTTGTCCTCTTCTTCATCCTTGCCCTGGAAGAAGTCCTGGTGAATCGGGCCGAGCCGTTCATGGATGGAGAGTTTTCACTGGTTGAGTTGAATGGCTCGAGGGATGAATCGGCTGGGGTTCGCAATCGGCTCTTGCCTGAGCTCGTCTTTCCTGAATTTGCTGTAGGCTGGGCAGTTTTCCAAGGTGGATAGCCGCATCCCTTGCTCCCAGCAGAACCTAAAGAACTTGCACCGCCAATGGGGGTCGCAACTGTCATGCGACGGATGTAGGCCGTTCCCAGCCGATCAGTGGTTCTCTGATAAGGTTTGTCGCGCCGGGCTTCCTCCTCCTCTTGAACCCTGAGTTGAAACCTGAGTCGACTATCCATGTGCCTAGGCCGACGATCTGCTGATCGACCACCAGTGTGGACCATATTGATGGGTGTCGGGTCGGCTCTAGGTGGCCTCTTGGATTATTCTTGGCGGTCCTTGTCGGCCGCTTCCCCTGTTGGGCCTCAACTAAGATGTGTGCCATTCTATGCTGCTGATCAGCTTGCTTTGGGCCGGCATGGACTACATTGACAGGGAAGGGGTTACCGTCGACCTTCATCGGCTTAGCTGATTCTTCAAACTTGATCTTCTTCGCTTCTATGGCCGACTGAATTTGCTGACGGAAAACTTTACAGTCGTTGGTGCTGTGGGAGGTGGTGTCGTGCCACTTACAATTGGATGTTAATGTGAACTAACAGATCGATATCGGGCTTAGTATATTTAAATAGATTAAGATCTTAATATAAAAGGCAGTTTTAATACATCTAACAGCAATAATACATAAAAGATGATTAAAACAGGTAAGACCGGCTGAAACTCCGGTGCTATCTCTAATAATAAACATTGAGCCGAATAGATCTATATGATTCTAAGAGTGACTTAATAGGTCGATTTGATGTAGCATTAAGTGTAAAAAGATGCATAAGATCTATTTAGGCTAATGAGAACTCCTCGAGATGGTAGATACGTCATATAACCTAAATCAACCCATAGATCTATTACTATCGGTTGCTACCTTGAGGAAGATATTAGCCGATCGGGAAATAGATATAGATATTGATCTAGATTATATGTTGCATATGATTGATGAAGCAGTTTATAACATTAGGATCAGAGTATCATGATGATGAAAGCACTGACCCTGATAACACAAACCACTTGTAACAAGAAGTTACCTTGTCTGGAGATCAAAACTCGATGTAGCCCGAGAACGAGGCAAGAACTCGTTGAGAAAGTAAAAACGCAAAGGGTGGCGATGCGCCGAAGTTGTATTGATGTGTGTTCGATTCATTATAACAAGCCCTCGGGTCTTATTTATACCCAGTTACAACAACATCCGTGTAGATCATGGTTTCTATCTTATCTACTATTTACAGTATGATAATATCCCGGGACGGGGTCCCATGCCACGTTACAAAAGGAATCTTTACAAAATATCCTGTTTTACAGATACAGTTGCTGTTATAGGACCTTATCCATAGATGGCAATATCTTTAACGTCCTCTGGAAACCGAATCCAATAATTATCTCTAAGCTTTCCTTCCAGGATTGGCTCCACCTTTGGTCTTCAATCGGAATCGGCTATCGGTTGTCCTAGTTCAACTCGGACTCAGCCGACTGGCTCCGTAGCCGATTCGGACTTAGCTGATACGACTTCGCGCTTCTTCTCCGATTCCGTTTCAATCCTTGCTTCAAACTCGGGGATTTGCTTACCAAATTCGGTCGTTAACAGCTGGTTGTGACTAGATCTGCTAGGAGACGCCAGATCCAGTTGCACCTCCTCTCCGCTCGCATGGAAGCCGCTGTCTAGTTCCTCCGCACGCACCGCCGGTCGCTGGTGCCCTCTCTAAAACTACGCCACCGACTCTCCCTCATCGTCGCCCCATGCCACAGCAGCCGCCCCGTCGTGGATTTGGGCCACGGGCTCCGGCCTCAAACTTTGTGGGGGAGAGGGAAGGCCCCGCCGCCACCATTCTTGCAGCCGCGTTGTTTTTCGACGGATGCTCAGGCGGCGGCAAGGTGAAGGAGGGAGGAGGTGGTGGGTGGTAGCGGGGAAGGGAGACACCGCTTGTGTCACCCAACCCTAGAGTGACGCGGGCGTTGAAAGGCAGGAGCTAACTTGTATTCTTTCTTAAGGGATTTATGCATATATGTAACTTCATTGATACAAAATGTTCATCAACAAATTAGCAATATAAACAGTAAGGTTTTATATTCACCACCCGTCCTGTGTGAACCTAATCGGTGGTATTAAATTGACTATATGTCATTTTTTTCAGTAACTGATCCCAAATGCTCAACTCCTAACCTTGCCCATAAATCAGAAGCTCTGCACGATTTGTTTCAGCGAGCTGTAAGTGCCTATCACGATCACTCCTAACCCAAGAATGATAATACCAACGCAAGCTACAATCTCGAGCATCCCCAGCTTCCTGGAGACCCTGGAGCTGATCCTGAGGTAGCACGCGCACGGCAGCAGCATCGTCGCGGTGGCGCTGAGGAACGAGCCTGTGAGCGCCACCACGTAGGCGAAGAAGGGCACGGCGAGCGCCACCACGGTGGTGCTCACCACCAGCGCCGTCCTCACGGACACGCTTACAGCGGCGGCCCTGTACTGCGCCGGCTTGCCGACGCCGCCGGCTTTGGTGGCGCCGAGGCCGAGGACGCTCTCGATGGCCTCGGCGATTGGGGTGATGAGGAGGGCGAACTTGGTGAAGGGGTTGATCAGCGTCGTGTAGATGGCGACGCTGGAGCTCAGTCTCCTCGCCGGCAGGTTGAGCGTCACCTGCGACCGGAGCGAGCCGCCGTACATGAGGTAGCCGATGACGCCCATCACGCCGTAGGCCAGGGTGCAGATGATGAAGCAGATGAGCAGCACCTGGATCGATTAAGTTGGAGAAAAAAGTGATTGATTAGTTGTTAATAACTCAATTAAAGCACATGATTGATGGGATTAACAATGCTTTATGCAACTGGAAAGTTTGACAAGATTACAGTTTCCAGAACTGTGGTTAAAATTTGCATGGGCAACTTGCCTTTATCCTATACCAGTCAAAAAGGTTAAACATTTTCTACTACTGACCGTGAAGCAAAATTATCCACAACAGTTTGGCTGGCTGAGATCATTAGTTGCTTTACAACTATCGCTTTTTATTATTTAGTAGCAACTGTGCTCGTGCGTTGCAACGAATAAAGTCGACGCACATCGCGGATGGGGACGGGAGGGAGAGGCGTAGGCGCAGCGCGGGAGCTCCGAGCAACGACGGGAGAGAGGGGCGCAGGCACAGCGCGGAAGCTCCGAGCAACGACGGGAGAGAGGGGCGCAGGCGCGGCGTGGATGGGGACAGACGGGGGAGGGCGCGGGAGGTCTTTTTTTCATCCAAGTCCTTCTTTTCTTTTTAGCATTAAGACTACATGTTAATTTTATAAACACTTAAAGGGTTTTTTAAAATAGGTAGGCGAACGAAAATTTTGGATAGAAACACTACTTGCTTTATTTATAGATAGTTATAGATTAGTAATATATTCATGCTTTGTAACGGATAAGGCTCATATAATTAGAGATTATATGGGTGGGAAAGATAAATTACTCGATCCTATGATGATTACACCCACATGAAGAAATGGATGACCTCATGCGTATGTTGAGAAGAGGATAATCATGTTGTAGAGATATTTTCTCCGTTTCAAAATTTAAGATGTTTTGGTTATATATTAAATTAAACTTTTATAACTACAAGTTTACGATCAAGTTTAGTTTAATTAAAAGTCATTATGAAGTATGTCTTAATAGTGTATCTATTTGTTACCGACTCATGCCAAAACTAAAACATCTCGTATTTTGAAACAGAGGGACTTATGATGTTTCCTGGTCAAACAAACACACAAAATCAACCATCAGTATATAAGACTGTAAAAAGAAAATTACTTCTGCTTTACTTACTGTTGGGAACATTCTCCTCTCCCTCATGCCCGTATATATCATGGGAAAAACTGCATGGCCACTGAAGCAGAACGCATACAGGCTCATGGCGGTCGGAACACCATCCCACCTCACAGCCACGCCATTCTCACGAAAACCAACACCATCAACCGCTCCAACCCAAAGAACAGACGCGATCAGGATTGCAGATGCCAGGACACCCCCAAGAGACACATACGCGAGGAGATCCAGGCTCCGGAACCACGTCGTCGGCAGCACGAGCAGGCTGAAGAGCAGCACGAATCCTTGCTTCCCGGCGATCCTGAGCCCGCCGGCGACATGGAAGCTCGCGTTCGGGAACAGCTTCTCCAGGTTGTCGCCTTCCAGTATCAGGAAATCGATGGCGACGAGGTAGAGCTCCAGGTACATGAAGGTTGCCACCACTATCTTGCCCTTCCTGCCGAATGCCAGCTCGCCGATGTCCGGGTAGGTCTTGACGAGGGAGCTGGAGTCTATGCATCTCTGCAGGAGGATCCCCGTGTAGAAGCAGATTACTGATATGGTTATGAAGATTGTTAGGCTCAGCCATCCTCCCTGGGACAATGCGTAAGGAATAGATAGTATCCCAACACCTGAAAAACAGAAACAGACACCATTAGTTAGCTTCAGTATGTTAGAAGAGCAATGAAATTTTACGGTTCTTGATGAAGTCAAAAATTTTACACCGATAATTGTATAGTACCTCGAGGTTTCTAGTAATGGATCGAAAGTATTAAGTTTTATACTAGAAAAAATGTGTGGTACATTCCGGTACCTTCTTAATGATGGGAAAACTACCCATATTAGAAAGAAAATATTATGGCCATCTTTCTGAACAGCATATAACATCAGTTAGTACTTGATGTCTTAGCTTGATCAAGATCACAAGAGGCAGGATGGAAGAAAACCTGAGAGGGCATTGACACCATTGAAGCAAGTCTTGAGAAAGCTTGTCCCAGACTTTGGAGGAGTGTTGGTTTCCATCAGAAACTCCTAGTGCTCTTGAACTAGACTTTGAGCATCACACCCTGCCTTTTAAAGAGGAGGAGAAGGGTGGTGCATCCATGAATTAAGCACTAGCAGAGTGCAGAGCTACAACCACAATGTCAGAGACCCCCTGTGAGCTGTGATGACAGTGAGTAGATGTCCATTCCTGAAAAGAAAGGGGGGAAATCAAATCAAAGAAAAAAGGATTTGAGTGGAGTTGCACAGGGCAGCAAAAAGCAAAGTGGATTAATCCAATGTATTTTTTTTTCAGTTTCTGACTTAACAGATATGGTTCAGAGCATGAGAGAATCGAAGATGCGTATACCAGATGCAAGGAGAGGGAGTACGCCCACGCAAAATGTGTGCAAGCAGCCGTGCAAAAAGCAGGGAATTTGCTGGGATCGTATGAAAAAAAGGCCCTCCAAATATTATTAAGATTTAGGAAATAAAGTTACAAGAGTATTTTCGACAGAAGGCTATCGAGATTTGTTGTGCATCGAAACGCATACATAAGAACCGTGCACCAATCACATAAACACTGGCCACTGATAAGGGACCCTTGCACCTAACGGGTCGATGCTATGCGTGACCGATTACCGTTGGGCCTACTACAGACCGAAGTCTCTCAAAAGACGCCTTCTTGGAGGTCACAATGTCAAGGACGCATCGTCACTCATCAAAGAACTCGGATGCGGTTTTCACCTAGAGATTCTCGCTGAGAGCGAGAGGAGGGATGTACCTCGACGATGCCCCCAGTATAGCGCCGGTGAAAAGCAAGGAAACAAGTGAAGAATTTGCTCGGTGGTCATGCCTGTTCTTATTCAGTTCAAAACACGTGAGAAAGTAGGATATCCAAAGGGTCAAACTTTTGAAGATCTTATTTTTTTTTCTGGCACTCTAATTCCCTTTTTCTTGGAAAAGGCTACGGTATTTTGAAAGTTTATGCAATCTGATGATCTTATAAAGGTAGGTGATGATTTCATTCTTTTGTTCATTGCATGCACCAAATGAAAGTGATGTCTCAATGCAAGAAGAATACTCTGAATTTCTTGCCACCATGTTGTACAGAGTATCTGTCAGTATGATTACAACCAGCAAAGCAATGTACTAGAGAGAAACCTTGTCCAAATAATGTGAACAAATCCTTTCACAAAGCCGTAGAAAAATAGGAAATGTATTCACATAAATCCATGGCAATACTGAAAAGAACAAGATCTGCTAACAAATCTTGACATCTACCCACGTTTTTTTAATTAGAGGTGATGGTTATGGAACATATATCGAGACACAAGTTTCTGTTAATTAGATGCTGTAACATGATGCAGACAGTAAAAGGGACAGAAGCACACTATCCCCGCAGCCAACATAAGTCACCAATAGAAGTGACAAAGCATCTAAAGCAACAGTTAAAGTTAAGATCTAATGAAAGAGCAAATGTTTTCCTGAATAGTGAATTATGCAGAAAGAACAAAATTTTTGTTATTTAGTTAAGCTCCTAAAAGTATATAATAATAAGAGACTCAGTTATATATTAATCCTACGAGTTTTCTTCCACTAGTACAGAAAGTGTTATAGGTGCCGGTTGAGAAACCCCATATGTGTCGATTTTTCAACCGACACCTTTTAGTTGGCACCTTTCTTGTTTTCTCAAAGATGTCAATTTAGGAACCAACAACTTTGAGGTTCCATGAGTCAAAAGAATGGCTCGATGCATCAGCTCCCCTATAATCCAACAAGATCCAAGATCTCAGTCAACATAAACACATGAACAACAAAGAACAAACTTGGCACCGGCGTCGTACAAACACACGAACAAACACATTAACAACAAATGTTTACAAAGAACAAACATGGCAGATCCTCGGGTCATCGCCGCCGAGCTAGCCAAGAGAGAGGGAGGGGAGACCTGCCGCCTGCTAGCTCAATCCCCTCGGGCGCCACCTTCCTCCCTCGGATCTGGCGGAGGGGAGGCGTCGCCCGCCACCCGTCGCCCCGCCGCCGTCGTCGAGCTAGCCGAGAGATCTGCGGAAGAGAGGGAGAGTCAGAGAGAGAGAGGGAGGAGAGGGAGAGGGAAGACGAGAGATCGAGACAGAGACTTATCTCCTCCACCTGCCGCGACCTCTCCTCGGCCTCCCCTCCTTGTCGCCGAGCTAGCCGAGAGAGAGAGAGGGACCTCGGGCGCCACCTTCCTCCCCTGGATCTAGTGGAGGGGAGGCGCCGCCCGCCGCCCGCCGGAAGAGATCGTCAGGCCGCCGCCGCCGAGCTAGCCGAGAGATCTGATGGAGAGAGGGAGAGTGCGAGATCTAAGGCGCCGCCGCCTCCCCTCGACCTCCCCTCCCTGCCTGCCACTGCCTCCCGCCGCCCCTGCCGCCGAATCCCCTCCCGCTGCCCCTGCCTCCCGCCTCCTCTCCCTGCCGCCGCGTTCCCTCCCGCCACCCCTGCTGCCACCAGGCGAGCCCACCGTATGTCGTCGTCCTTGCCGCCGTCGGCCTCCTTCCGCCGTAGGTGCCTGCTCGGTGTAAAAAGATAAGGGAGAGAAGATAAGGATTGTGGTGGCTGCTCGATGTAAAAAGATAAGGGAGAGCGGCGAAGGGAGAGAAGATAAGGATAAGGGAGAAGGGATCGAGAATTTAAGATATAAAATATTGGCTGGCTCGGCACCGGCTTGGTTTTATAGGTGTCAGGTTTTTAAAAAACCAACACCTATAATATATTATAGGTGTCGGTTTTTAAAAAAACAGTACAAATAGTATAGGTGCCGGATTTTCCTATTGAGCCGACACCTGTTTGGGAAGAATAGGTGTCGGTTCGTAATAAAAATGACACCTATACAATAAGTGTCGGTTTTTCTCTACACCCGACAGCTATTCGGGATAATAGGTGCCGAATTTATTTACCGATACCTATAAATATAATAGGTGCCGGATTTATTTGAACAACACCTTTTTGGCGATAGCCATGCGCTTTTTTAGTCACTACTACTACGTGCCTGCTGCACTAAGCATAACGATAGCAGAGAACAATATATGTCTAAAATATGGATGTACAGTTTTTTCCACCTTGTGATGTCCCATTGTGGGGATAAAACTATAAAAGAAACATAAAAGGGTTTGCTGCACTCAACTAGTATAGTATTCAACCAACACAAGCATAAAGCTTTGTGCTGCTTACTGCAGGTACTGCAAGAGCATACCTTAAAAAAATAATACAAGTTCCACTAACTTATGCCTAATGGGATCATGTCAAATAATTAGTACCAAAGTGATATAGCATTAGTAATATTTTGCAACCCAAACAATAGAATAGCTCTGGCCAAAATACTGATGAAGTGCATAATTCAGATTAGTGCAGATGAAAAAAAACACTTTACCGGATGGTATCACAGCCACACAGATGTGCTGTTGAAAGATGCTAGGATAAGGACGTAAAGCATAATGTTTGAAAGATTCTGAACGTAAGCACTTCATAAAAAAATCCCTCTTTATAATTTTACAACATGTCTATCTGAATAAAACAAGAAGAGCTGTAGATCCGTAACCCTACAAGAAGTCCCAATTAAAAGAATGGACATTAAAATTGGCACTAACATTTTGGCATGTCAATTCAATCTTCCATTATAATTCAGTATACCAACTGAAGGCTATTTGTCACAAACAGAGCTATGTATTTGCTCTTAGAGACGACCACTAGAGCACAGCTAACCTAAAGAACTTGAAGACCTTTCCATTGCTGACGTTTCAAAACTGATAAGCCATTAGGTTGCATGTAAAGCATTTGAGCTAACGCAACGAATGGCATGTAAATGGTGTCCTTTTAGGTTATCGGGAATCCTATTGTCTATGCACTAAAGTTGCTTCCAGTGATTCACCCTATATCTTACATTAAAGGATTTAGCAGGGAAAAATATGCTTGCCAATTTGCCATGTCCACAGGTGCTACTTGCATACTTTTCAAACATATATTGGCCTTGTCACTAAAAAGCTAAAGTACGTATGTTTGCTTCTAGACGAAAGCAGACACACAAAGTTGCGTCAAAAGGAAGCATGTGCATTTCCATTTATCTAGGAATAACCCAGACAACCCAGTTATTGAAATGCCCTTTTCAAAAAAAAAGAAAGTCGATAATTGAAATTACAAACATATTTCATTGCCAGAATCCCAGAAATTGTACCGAGAATAAATTCAGTGTTTTGTTCAAAAAGTTACTGGAGTTCCTTCGTAACCTGTTTTCTTTTTTTGCCTCATTGATAATAACCGTAATAAAGGGGTGACAAACGAACTATATGTTCTACAGAAAAACTAGTACAGTATAAGTCGTGAAAACATCTTTCCAATTTCCTAAAATGATTGCCAACAGGATAACACAGATAAAGTTTTTTCTAAAAAAAGCTAATCAAAGTTGATGTCGGCTGTTGCAGCAAGGATGTGGTCAAGATTCAATATTCTTACATGAACAAAAAATTTACCATGCATGTGGCCAAAGTTACTAAGCAAAAGCAGTGTAACATTACTATTTTCATAAAGCCAAGCCACTTCTTTTGCACGATCCCTCGAATCTAACTGATTGCAAAACGCAGATTGTTTAGGTCCAAATCAGAACAGATAAAAACACTTCCCTCGAAAAAAAAGAACAGATAAAAACACCAATGGGTTGCTATGTGCAAATAAAAATGAACAAACGGTTCTTGAAATTGCGCTAAATTAACTAGATTAAACTCTTAACAAGTCATGCCTGCAACCTGCTCAGGCCATCTTTCTTCCGTAGTTGCGTTGCGACTTCCCTCCTTGAAATCCTGAACAAGCCAAGGGAGCAGAGGATAATCACATTTGGGAATTCGAGGTATTTCCTTCCACAAAAAAAAAAAGAAAACGAGGGCTCGATTTTTCCTCTCCTTCGGATCAAATAAGAAATTCGAATTATGAGTGAATATACCTACAATCAAATCTACCTGCAAATGGAAAGGAAAATTTCCTTTTTGCCACTCACTGACCATTGGGTTGAAAATGGTTCGAAAAGTTTTTAGATTTCAGACCTGTTTTCGAAACGCAAAGCTTGGTCCGAATTTTTTTTGGAGATTTTTGAAAACGGAAACAAATTCAGAATTTTGTTTATCGGAAACGAATATAGTGATGGCACTGTTCGTCAGAAAGCGGAATAGGTCAGAAACTTTTTGGAGAATTTCTCATAAATGAATTCAGAATTTATTTTCAGTGAATGTTTACTGCGTGAAAAGATAAAAAATTGAACTTGACATAGTGATTTATGATATGATATCCTTCTCATATAAAATGGTACCGTTGGTTGCTAAAATTTGGAATTTTTTATCATTGTTTCAGGAAAAAAACATGGAAGGTTAGATTGAGGGGTTTTTATATTTTGATAAATATTTGGTACCGTATTCGCTTTGAGTTATATTCGTTCTATGTTCTATTTTCATATTTGATGATATTCAATTTCTTTTTTATCCGGGTTTCTCAATTCCAAAAAATATGAAAAGAATAGTAACGGTGATTTTCATCCGTTTCTGAGCCATTTTCATTCCTACTTGCAACTGTATTATCTCTTCCACCATTGAAAGTCTCGTATTTATCCTCTTTTACCACTCTTTCGTTAGTGTGTATTTTTCTTTTGCCATCACCTCTAGTCAAGGGTAGTTGGCTGTGAAGTTTGCACTTAAAAAACCGTTATGCCCTTATAGATGTTACAAAGTAAAATAATACTTCAACTTTTAGCAAATACCGTAACACATTGAGATAACAATTTTTCCCCTTAGAAGATATTAAGTTTTCATGTGCATTGCTATTGATTTTTTAAAGAAATATTAGAAGCTATACAATATTTATGTGCTTATGCAAAATATTTGTACTTTAATATTTCATTTTCAAGTTACATGTATAAACCTTTCAAACAAATTGGAAATTTCCCCATGATTTTTTTGAGTGAAAAATTTCCTGCACTTTTTTTTATACAGACTTTAAAAACTAAAAGATAAATTATATTTTCATTGGTTTTCTTATATAATTTTTAGCTTTATAAGTGCACATTGGTCTTTTAGAGACAAATATGATGGTAGTTGACCATGAAGAAAAAAACTAAGCACTAACCGAATAGTAATAGTATGTGTCAGTATTATAGATAAGACAAACATAATAGTATGTGTTAGTGTTATGATAGACTTAACAGGGCCTACGAAATCATGTCTCATATACGGAATATGTTCTAGATAAGAAAATAGAAGCAAAGTCTTACTTGGACACGACAATGACTGCTCGGATCATATCTAGTACAAGCTAGTTCTACTTGGACAATGGGACGATCAATAATATAAATACAAGACCCCTAGAAGAAGAGGACATGAAAACAGAGGCGAATACAAACCAATACACGACAACTCCAATCTCGCCAAGTTCATATTCAAGAAAAAAAGACTATATTAGATCATCCCAAAATATTATATTTGTGTGATATTGATATGTATAAAGGCAACATCGGCTTCGACCAATATGAGTATGGCTATTACCTGTCAGCTAAGGGGCCCGAACTTATATAAAAATCTCTGTCTACCGTCTCTTTTACCTCAATCTCATGCATACCATGGCACCAACGATGCCCATACTCTACAAATATTATAGTTGGACATAGTCTGTCGATAGTATGAAAGAGAAAAGTGCAAAATTATAAGGAAAAGTCCAAATTACCCCCTGAACTATTCGGTGAGTACAAATTACCCCCTAAACCAAAAACAATACATTTTCACTCTCAACTATTAATACCGGACGAAAAACCCGCTAACTCAATGTGGAGTGTTTTTGTCCTATGTGGCACCCCTATTAGAAATTAGTTTTTTTAAAAAATCAATGGTACCCCACATGTCATACTCTCCTCCTCTTCATCTTTTTCCCCTCTCACCTCTCTATCTCTCTTCCTCAAATCTCTATCTCTTTGCAGCCGGCTTTGGCGGTCGACAAAGAAGTCCCTCCCCTTGCCCCACCCCTAGTCCCCGAGCTGGGCTTGTGTCACGCCCAGAAATTCAAGCCAAAATTTACGCGGCTAATTTGTGCATTAATTCCTCGTCCAGGCATCAGCCGGGGTACACAAATATTACAGAATCGACGTCTTAGAAACAATATAAAAGATTACATAAATGCAGTAGAAAAGAAAAAAACTGACTAAACTGAAACTCTAACACTGCGACGAAACTCCAAAACACCACAGGCAACCTTGACGTCGGACGCAAGCCTAAACCTCGTCGAAACTTTCTTCTTCTGCAACCTCTGGCTCTGGAGGGGAAAAACAAGCAAGACTGAGTACTCCCATCATACTCAACAAGTCATACCGGAAGAGAGGGTATGATGCAGGATAGTCCACAAGGAAGGAATATAGTCTCTTTTGCATGAACAGCATTTCAGAAATAGTAATAGTTGAAAACAGTAAAACAGTAATAATAATTAAACACTGTCCAACGTTAAACCTACGTTGCAACAGGCCCAACCATCCATCTATACTAGTCAAGTTCCATTGATCAAACTATTACTTAAGTGAGACTAACCACGGTGAATCTGGTTGATCGCCCATAACCGCGGGCATGACTATTCGAATAGTTTTACTTTGATCAGAGGTGTACAACTGTACCCATAAGACACAGTCCCACGACACGTAACCATGTGCCGGTGTACCACCAAGATACCCCAAAAAGGCACTGTGACAGGACCCTTCACATAACCCCCTCTAACCAAGCGTACCACACCAAGGTTTCACCCCGACTCAACAAAACATACTAAAAGTCTACTGAAACAGCATAAGAAACTATTTTTAGTGGATTCTTGACATTTTTATAGATTTAATGAAATTTGAATGGACTAAAATGGAGCTCAGATTAAAAAATATGAGTTTTAGAAGTTTAATTGTGATTTTTAAACTAAATAGAAAAGACTAATTAAACTATTGCGCAATTAACTCCATTACTGACGTAAGCATGCACACAGGCGGGGGTAGGGCTGACGTCAGCATGACGTCATGCTGACGCAAGCGGCGGGTGCAGCCTAGGGTTGACGTCATCGGTGACGTCAACGGCCGTCGTCAGCTAGGGCTGACGTAAGCGGCGCGTGGGCTCGGTCTACCGTGTACCGAGTCCACGGATGCGAGCGGCGGCGGGACACATGGAAGCATCCGAGCGATCGGGGCTGCGCGCGATTGGACGGCCGAGCGGCGCTAGGGTTAGGGTTTCGGGCGGCGATGGCTCCCGAGCTCGGTTCACCGGCCATGGCCGCGTGGCAGCCGTCCGGCTCACCGGCAACACAGGAAACGGCGGTGGGCGGCGGCGCGACGCACGGGAAATGGCGCAGGAGCGGCTCAGCGGCTCGGGAAACGGCGTAGGTTCGGGATCGCGTGCGGGGTGGCTTGAGCACGCACGGGAAGGAAAAAGATGGAGAGAGACGTGGCTCACCAGAGACGAGAACGACGACGGCGGCCAATGGCGTCGAGCGGTGACGCTAGGCTAAAACGGGCTCGGATTCAAGCGACGCAAACGGAAAACAACGACGGTGGCTTTGAGGGAATTTATAGGGGGCTCAGGAGGTCGGATAGGGCACGGGATACGGCCGAATTCTTCGCGCCTTGATCTCGGACTCAGAGAGGGAGAGAGGAAAGTGCGGCGGCGGTTTGGAAAGTGCGGCGCGGGGTGCGGAAAAGGCAGCGCATGATGCGGGGAACGCGGCTTGGGCCTGACGCGGGCCCAGTGCTGCGGCGTGCAGCGACGTGGCTCGGGCACGGGCGACGTGCATGGCGTGGCGGCGCGGACCAGTTGGGCACGGGGAAGGCGGCCCTGACAGGTGGGCCCCACCTGTCGGTGGCCCGAGAGCGCGGGGGAGGGGAGACGAACTTGTACGCGAGCGCGGCTGGCTTGTGGGCCTCGGCCCACGACCGAAGGGGAGGAGGCGGTGCGCGTGGCAGCAGCTTGGGCCGATGGCCCAAAGGGAAAAGGGCGGGAACCGTACGGGTGAATAGGAAAAGGATTTTGGGACTTAATTTAATTCCGATTAATTCCTTTAATTGTTTAAAAATATTTTTAGTGCTCGAAAATTCCCATAAAAATCATGTTGATGTATTTTGACATGTAGAATTTAAGAAAGATCCTACCATGCCATTTCCTCTTATTTTTTTGTATTTTATAATTAATTGTAGGCTCTAGAATAATTGCAAAAATTTCCGATTGTTTTAGGGTGAATTATTTAAATGATTTAGGGGCAAAACTCAGGGTGCGACAAACCTACCCCCTTTAAACGGAATCTCGACCCCGAGATTCGGAGGTACTGGCGAAGAGATGCGGGTGCATGGCCTTCAACTCATCTTCTCTTTCCCAAGTAGCTTCTTCTTCTGAGTGATGAGTCCACTGAACTTTGCAAAATCTGATAACCTTGTTTCGAGTTCTTCTTTCACTGATTTCAAGGATACGAGCTGGTTTCTCCACATAGGTCAAGTCCTCTTGAATTTCAATCTGGTCTGGACTCGCCTGCTCTTCTGGTACCCTCAAGCATTTCTTTAATTGAGAGACATGGAACACGTCGTGAATACCAGCCATGTTGGATGGAAGTTCGAGCTGATAAGCAACTTCTCCTCGACGTACCCGAATTCTGTATGGTCACACGAAACGTGGTGCCAACTTGCCTTTGGTTTGAAAGTGGTGTACTCCCCGGAGCGGTGTAACCCGAACATACACGTAATCCCCTACTTCAAAAGTGAGGTCTCTTCGACGATTGTCTGCGTAGCTCTTCTGTCGAGACAGCGCAATCCTCAATCTTTCCCGAATTGTTCAGACTTTTGCTTCTGCTTCACTTATCACTTTTGTGCCAAACAACTGACACTCACCAGTCTAATCCCAGAAAAAGGGTGTGTGGCACTTTCGTCCATACAACACCTCATAGGGTGCCATTTAAATGTTGGTTTGATAACTGTTGTTATAGGAGAATTCTACATAAGGCAAGCTCTTGTCCCATGCTTTTTTCCAAACTCAAGTGCAAATGCTCTCAACATATCTTTCAGAATTTGATTCACTCTCTCGGTTTGACCATCAGTCTGCGGGTGATAGGCCGTACTGAAGTTCAAACGGGTACCAAGCTCTTCTTGCAACTTCTGCGAGAACTTGGAAGTAAACTGACTTACTCGGTCAGACACAATCTTCTTAGGCACTCAATGCAAACACATGATTCTAGCAAGGTAAAGCTCTGCTAACTTCTTTCTCGAGTAGGTAGTATGTACTGGTATAAAGTGAGCCACCTTCGTGAGTCGATCCACGACGACCCAAATTGAATCGTACCCTGACGACGTGCAGGGTAAACCCGCGATGAAATTGATTCCAATTTCTTCCCATTTTCATTCCGGAATTTGGAGGGGTTGCAACAATCCTGCGGGTCGTTGATGTTCTGCCTTGACTCGCTGACAAACATCACAAAGTGCGACGAATTCAGCTATTTCTCTCCTCATACTAACCCATCAGAACTTCTCCTTAAGATCTTGATACATCTTTGTACATTCGTGATGGATTGAATATTGGGTTTGATGAGCTTCTGTAAGAATCAGCTTCTTCAATTCTTTATCTTCTGGCACACACAATCTCTTTCCCATCCAGATTGTTCCATGCTCGTCTTGTGTAAAGTCATGAGCTTTTCTGACTCTCATGTTCTTCTTGAGTTCAGCTATCTCAGGATCTGATGTCTGAGCTGCCCAAATTTGATCTATGAGACTGGGTTGAGCTTAAAGAGCGGCCACAAATCCAAAATCCACAACCTGCAGGTTCAGGCGCTCAAATTCTTGCTGCAACTGGTTACACATTCTCTCTACATTAATGGTGTTGCAGTAACTCTTCCGGCTCAAAGCATCTGCTACCATATTAGCTTTGCCGGGATGATAGTGTATTCCCAAATAATAATCTTTGATTAATTCCAACCATCTTTGTTGATAAAGGTTCAAGTCCGGTTGGGTGAAGATATACTTGAGACTTTTATGATCCGTGTAAACTTCACAACGATTGCCGATTAGGTAGTGTCGCCAGATTTTCAAGGCATGGACCACTGTGGCTAACTCCAGACCATGGGTCGGATAGTTGTTCTCATGCGGACGCAACTGACGCGAGGCGTATGTGACCACTTTGCCTTCCTGCATCAACACACATCCCATCCCTTGGCGGGACGCATCACAATACACTTTGAAACCTTTTGTTGGATCCGGCAGTATCAAGACTGGCGCAGACACCAACTTCTTCTTAAGCTCTTCAAAACTCTTGTTACATTCTGCTGACCACTTGAATTTCTCATCTTTCTTCAACAATTGTGTTATTAGCTTGGCAATTCTGGAGAAATTCTCAATGAACCGGCGGTAATAACCTGCAAGTCCAAGAAAACTTCGAATCTGAATTACTGTCTTTGGTGGGGTCCACTTCGTAACTGACTCCACATTCGACAGATCCACAGCCACTCCTTGGGCATTCACAATGTGGTCGAGGAATTGCACTTTCTTTAACCAGAAAGCTTACTTGCTAAACTTGGCATAGAGTTGATGATCCCTCAACTTCTTGAGCACTAACCAGAGATGATGCTCGTGTTCCTCCTCGATCTCGGAGTAGATCAAAATGTCATCAATGAACACCACAACAAATTTTTCCAAGAATTCTATAAACACCTTGTTCATCAGGTTCATGAAGAAAGCCGGTGCATTGGTCAGTCCAAAAGACATGACCATACACTCGTACAAACCATACCGAGTGATGAAAGCGATCTTGGGGATGTCCTCTTCCCGTATTCTCAATTGATGGTAGCCTGATCGCAGGTCTATCTTGGAGAATACCTTTGCCTCCTTGAGTTGATCAAACAAATCATCAATCCGCGATAGAGGATACTTATTCTTAATAGTAACCTCATTGAGTGCGCGATAATCGACACACATTCTCTTGGTCTTGTCTTTCTTCTCTACGAATATCACCGGAGCACCCCAAGGTGACGTGCTCGGGCAGATATAACCATTCTGCAACTATTCATCAACTTGTTTCTTGACTTCTGCCAACTCGTTGGCTCCCATTCTATACGGTCTCTTATGAATTGGGGCGGTCCCGGGTACTAGATCAATCCGAAATTCAATTTCTCTTTCTGGTGGCATCTTGGTTAAATCTTCTGGAAAGACTTCAGAATATTCTCTGACTATGGGGATGTCCTCTAACTTCATAGAGATCCTTGCTGCTGCTTCAGATGACTCTCCGGTAGAAACATGATTCAAACTTACTACAGTCTTTGCTGGCATGGGAGAAAGAAAAACAATCTCTTTTCCTTTCCCATAGATTAAAGTGATCGTGCGACTAGCACAGTCAATCACTCCCAAGAATGACATCTAGGTCTTTGGATTTAAGGAGGATAAGATTGGCTAGAAATTGGGATCATTGGATTTCTATCGCCACCGAGGGACAGTATTGAGCGGTGTCCAAATGATTTCCAGGGGTTTGAACCAGCATAGGTATCTTAAGTTCCACTACTGATAACCCAAGTGCCCCAACAAACTGCTTGGAAATAAATGAATGCGTAGCACCAAAATCAAATAATACTGTAGCAGGAGTGAGATTCATAGTAAACATACCCAGTATAACCTCGGGAGCTGCTTGCGCCTCTTCTGCGGACGCATGATTGACACGAGCCTGGATGAATCTAGGTCCGGTGCATTTCGGCTTCAGACACTTGTCTGCAAAGTGCCCAGGTTCACCACAGTTGAAATAGACTCCTGGCTTCCCTCTGGAGTCTTTTCTTGGAGGTGGTGGCTTGAACTGTTGCTGGGGTGGTGCTGTTGGAGGACATGGAGTGGGATTGCGATGCTGCTGTCTACTGCCACTGCCACTACTGCCAGCTTGAAAATTCCCTGGGTGATAAGGTCGATGCTAACGAACGATCATGGTGGTAGGTCCACCCTGACCTCCGGGCATGAAGTGCGGTCTCTGCTGATTTTCCTGCTGTTGAGGAGGCCTGAACTACACTGCCTTTCTTTTCTTGATCATCTTGTTGTGCTGGTCTTCCTGTCGATTGGCCTTGTCAACCAGCTTCTCAAAGTTAACATATTCCCCTCAGATCAGCTTGTCAGTGAGTTCATCATCCAAACCAGCCAAGAACTTCTCTTGTCTTTCTACATCAGTGCACACGTCCTCTGAGGTGTAATGTGCAAGACGTTTGAACTCATGCAGGTACTCAGTAACTGACCTGTTGCCCTACTCAAGAGAATGAAACTCACGCTTCTTCTGTGCAACTATTCCTGCAGGAATATGCGCTGTCCTGAAGCTGCGACAAAACTCTTCCCATGTGATTGCTGCTCCGGCTAGGCGAGTGACCAAGTAATTGTCCCACCAAGCAGAAGCGGGACCTTGCAACTGATGTGTAGAAAAAGAGACTTTCTCCTGGTCCGTGCATTGCAGTAGATCCAGCTTCTTCTCAATAGCATGAAGCCAGTCAATGGCCTCCATAGGGTTAGTAGTGCTGGAGAAGGTTGGCGGCCGGACAGGAAGAAACACTGGCAACTTGGATAAGGTGATGAAGGAGCAAACTGGTTGTTCTGCTGCTGCTGCATCTATTGCAACATCTTCTGTTGCATCTGCTGGTGTTGTTATTGCATCTGCTGCATCATCGTAGCCATCATCTCTGTCTGCGAAGCAAGCACCTGAGCAAGAGTGGGATTCTCATGTGGCAGCGGAGGAGCGTTGCCATTGACATCATGATTGTCGTTGTTGTTGCTCGACTGCCCATTGTTGTTGTTTGCTCCGCTGGTCCTGGTGTTCACCATCTGAAGAAGACGACCGAACAAAAAGAGAAAAGAAGAAAACAGGCTAACTTAGAAGCTAAATTTTATTATTGGAATTCAAATGCACTGTTCTAATCTTGATTGAAACAAGGGAAAAATCATGCAACATCCTTAATTGGTCAGCCATACCACACTCGATATAGACTGCCAGCTAACCCACACACAGCAAACCTAACACACAGCAACTACCAAGCAGACAAACTAAGCAAATCGACAAAAACTAAGAGTGACGACTAGAACAATTTGAGAGCCTCCGACGAGCTGTGGAGTCGGCGTTGCTCCCCTCAGAGAGTTCCCATGCCCCGGGATGACTTCTGAAGTTCTTCGTCTTCGTGCTCGATCTTTGATTCTTCGCTTGTCTCTTCGAGCTCGAGCCGCTACGAAATCGAGGCGAGTGACCCATCCAAAACTGCCACCTCTCGCCCTTCTCCTCTGAGCTTTCCAGATCCATGTCTTCAGTTGAATGCTCAGAGCTTGAATCATTGGAGATGGAGATCCAACCGTTGTTGCCACCTCTGCCCTAGTATGCCGAAGTCGGGGCGAAAGCGAGAGCGGGTCCTGCAGCGAGACCCGGAGCTGGAACTGGTGAAGCGAGAGGAGCTGGAGGAGCTGGAGGAGACGCGGGAGGGGTCTGTGGAGAAATCCGGGGCGCTAGCTAGATACGCACGGGTGCAGTGATGGTCTTTCGGGGTGTAGTGCGAATCCTGACGCCTCCTGGTGCTGGGAGTCCTTTCAACTCAGCGACTTCCTTCTTAAGACGGACCACTTCATCTTGCAAACTCAATCCTCATCATCTTACTGTCATTCAGAGCCCTGGCTGCCTTGTGCAAGTCAGAGTGCATGTTGTCTAGTCCCCTGATCACCGTGCACATGCAGCCGAAAGTAGAGTCATTCTCATCTGTCATAGACTTGAAAGTGCTGACGTCGGAGGAACTGCCACGACGAGGATGGTAGCGATAAGCGGAGGTGCGAAGGTCACCGTCGTGCAACTCCCTAATCCTAGCCATCATCAGATACGCGGCTTCTTGACAGGTGTGCTCAGCTGTGCCTCCTGAAGCTGCGACCCCCATGTTGGGAATACAAGTTCCCACAAAGCCGTGAACCTCCAAATGGAAACGATGAGGCAACTCGCCACTGAGAGGTGTGATGGTAGTGTACTCCGGCATTCCAGGGTACCCAACTGCCAGGGCCATGCGAGCCAGCTCTGCAATGAAACCCACCATACCTTTTCCACAGTGCGTAGCTGGGGAACCTGTCATCTATAAAAAACAAAGGAATGGGAATCAATGCATGCTCAAAACTAAAAGACCTCAGACCCATTTTCACAAATTTTAAAACCCCAAACCGACTTTACATTTTTTTAAACCTCCCTTTTAAGGAAAAGCCAAGGTTTTTTTTCAAACTCATGTAGATGAAAAGATCTTAGAGGGCTCTTAAGGTTTTCAATTGGCTTCTCCTACGATCAAAGGATGTCTCTGATACCAACTTGTAATGTACCGCCCCATAGGACTAGGCCCGCTTACACCTGGCAGCTCTCTAGGATCTTAGACTGCCCTCACAAACCAACACCAGTCTTTTCTGCGCACTTTGTGCTCACTCATGCGCATCCGGAAAGAACTTCCAATTGGCTTCTCCTATGGTCAAAGGATGTCTCTGATACCAACTTATAACGTACCGCCCCACAGGGCCAGGCTCACTTACACCTGGCAACTCTCTAGGACCTTAGACTGTCCTCACAAACTAACACCAGTCTTTTTTGCGCACTTTGTGCTCACTCATGCGCACCCGGGAAAAACTTCTGGTCGGTCACCCATCCCTAAATTTCTCTGGGCCAAGCACGCTTAACCTCAAAGTTATTTGAAGATGAGCTTTCAAAAAAAGTTGCAACTTGTTGGTATGAGTATGCCTATCAATCCTATTAAGCCCAGGCCAGGATGTCACATACACCCTCCTCAAAAGACCCGACGTCCTCGTCGGTCAACCCCAGGCCAGGAACGTTCCCTCTTGGCCACGTCAATGCGTCCAATGCCGGCGCATGTGTCATGTCGTGTCCGCAAAGGGCCCACGCGTCATGCACACCATGCCCGCACAACTGACCCGCATGCGCCCGTGAAACCGCGAGAGTCGGCTCTGATACCAACTTGTCACGCCCAGAAATTCAAGGCAGAAATTTTTGCAGCTAATTTGTGCATTAATTCCTCGTCCAGGCATCAACCGAGGTATACAAATCGATAATTATTCATATTATATAATCCATGTCTTAGAAACAATATCAAAGATTACATAAATACAGTGGAAAACAAAAAAACTAACTAAACTGAAACTCTAACACTGCGACGGAACTCCAAAACACCATAGGCAACCTTGACGTCGGACGCAAGCCTAAACCTCATCAAACCTTCTTCTTCTGCAACCTCTGGCTTTGGAGGGGAAAAAATAAGCAAGACTGAGTACTCCCACCGTACTCAACAAGTCATACTAGAAGAGAGGGTAAGATGCAGGATAGTCCACAAGGAAGGAATATAGTCTCATTTGCATAAATAACATTTCAAAAATAGTAATAGTTAAAAACAGTAAAACAGTAATAATAATTAAGCAATATTAAACAAACATCGTCCAACGTTAAACTCACGTTGCAATAGGCCCAACCATCCATCTATACTAGTCAAGTTCCATTGATCAAACCATTACTTAAGTGAGACTAATCATGGTGAATCTTGTTGATCGCCCATAACCGCGGGCACAACTATTTGAATAGTTTTACTCTCATCAAAGGTGTACAACTGTACCCACAAGACACAGTCCCACGACACGTAACCGTGTGTCGGTGTACCACCACGATACCCCGGAAAGGAACTATGACAGGACCCTTCACATAACCCCCTCTAACCAAGCGTACCACGCCAAGGTTTCGCCCCCACTTCCCTCGGGGTAATGGGCAGCCCCCTCTCGTCTCACGGTGAATCCGGAAGCCGATCAACCCTTAAGACCGGGGCCAACCCAACTCCATCACGCCCACCCTCACTAGGGTACGTCAGCTAGAGGCAACTACACTACAGATCCAGCCATTACCCATGTTGGCTTGTGGTATGCACGGTAATTCTTCTAGGGTTTCCCGAGAACCAGTCCTTAATTGTCATGAGTACTTTAACAACACCATCCAACCAGTGCTCACAACCCACCATTATCATATTCCGGTATTATTAGAACAGTATCACATGCTTGACATCATCTGAGCATTAGTCTCTACTGAAATTTTTTATTAATGTGATTCCCTTATATGAGTTAGTTGATATAAGCTAGACTAAGTATGTCCTAAACCAATATATAGTCATATTAAACCCAAGTTATCAACGGTAGGAGGTAACAATTCCTATGGTCGAGTACAATAGGTATAATAGTCCCATGAAATGCCATTCTAAAACATATGCAGTATTTGAGAGAAAATAGATATTTAAATAAAATAGGTACAACATGAACAATGTAAAGTATGATTGCCTTACTCTGAAGATTGGGGAACCTCGGCGACTACTTCAAAATAAACGAGATCGCCGGAATTATTGGAATCTACACGACAAATAAAAGCACTAAACAAAACATGTTAAAAGTCTACTAAAACAGCATAAGAAACTATTTTTAATGGATTCTTGATATTTTTATGGATTTAATAAAATTTGAATGGACTAAAACGGAACTCGGATTAAAAAGATATGAATTTTAGAAGTTTAATTGTCATTTTCAAACTAAAAAAGACTAATTAAATTATTGTGTAATTAAGTCCCTTGCTGATGCAAGCATGCGCGCGAGCAGTGGGTAGGGCTGACGTCAACATGACGTCATGTTGACACAAGCGGCGGGCGTGGCCTAGTGCTGATGCAAGCGGCGCGTGGGCTCGGTCTACCGTGGACCAAGTCCACGAATGCGGGCGGCGGTGGGACACATGGCAGCATCCGAGCGGTCGAGGCGACACGCGATCGAACGACCGAGCGACGCTAGGGTTAGGGTTTCGGGCGGCAGCGCCCGAGCTCGGTTCGCTGGCCATGGCTGCGCGGCGGCCATCCGTCTCACCGGCGACACGGGAAACAGCGGCGGGCGGCACGGGAAACAGCGCGGGAGCGACGCAGCAGCTCGGGAAATGACGCGGGTTCGAGATCGTGCGCGGGAAGGAAAAAGAGGAGAGAGACGTGGCTCACCTGAGACGAGGACGACGACGGCGGCCGACAGCAGCGAGCGACAACACTAAGCTAAAATGGGCTCGGATTCAAGCGGCGTAAACTGAAAACGACGTCGGCGGCTGCGGGGGAATTTATAAGGGGCTCGGGAGGCCGGATAGGGCATGGGATACGGCTGAATTCTTCGTCGTTGATCTTGGACTCGGAGAGGGAGAGAGGAAAGTGCGGCGGCGGTTTGGATACGGACTCGGCCGACGCGGGGTGCGAAAAAAGTAGCGCGTGATGCAGGGAAGGGGGCTTGGGCTGGCGCGGGCTGGTGCGGCACGACGTGCGGCTGCGTGGGCTCGGGCGTGGGCGGCGTGCATGGCGCGGCGGCGCGGACCGGTCGGGCGCGGAAGGCGGCCCCGACAGTGGGCCCACCTGTCGGTGGCCGGGTGCGGGAGGGGAGGCGGACTTGCACGCGAGCGCGGCCGGCCGTGGGCCTCGCCACCCGGCCGAAGGAGGAGGAGAGCGGCGCGGCACGCTGACGGGCGGCCCAAAGGGAAAAAGGGCAGGAACCGTACGGGTGAATAGGAAAAGGATTTTTGAGACTTAATTTAATTGTGATTAATTTCTTTAATTGATTAAAAATATTTCTAGTGCTCTTATAATTCCCATAAAAATCATGTTAATGTATTTTGACATGTAGAATTTAGGAAAAATCCTATCATGCCATATCCGCTTATTTTTTTTGTATTTTAAAATTAATTGTTGGCTCCAGAATAATTCTAGAAATTCCTGATTGTTTTAGTGTGAATTTTTTAAATGATTTAGGGGCAAAACTCGGGGTGCGACAGCTTGGCAAGCAGCGAGCCGGAGAGGAAGCAACGGCTAGGCTCGGCAAGCAACGAGTCGGTGAATGCAACTACCCACGAAGTAGAGGCGGACTGGGCTCCACAAGCAGCAAGCCGAAGGTGGAGGGCAATGACTAATGGCGCGGGGGTCTTGGGCGGCGCGGATCTGGAGCGATCCAACGACACGCCCCACTAGATCAACAATGAGGGACGTCGCTCGGCGCCTGCCGGTGTCCCTTCTCCATCCTTTCCGTTGTCTCCGCCGGAGGCCGAGGAGGAGGCGCATGCTGCGGAGGCCGAGGAGGAGGCGCCTCCATTGCTTGAGCTCCTCCACTCCGTCGCTTTGTACCGCTGCCTCCGTGGGAAATGCAATCAACCGGGTGGTGACACGGCGCGATGGTGTAGACAGTGGGGATGAGGTGAGCTCTTCGTGGGAAGCTCACCTGTGCTTGCTGCCCATGGCGTCCTCCCTACCCACGGCCGCAGTGCCCTCCCGGCCGCCACCGTGCTTGACGCCTCAACGTCGCTCGCCTCGCCTCGCAACGCAACAGCCAAAAAGAGAGGCGAGGTATATGACAAGTAGAGCCCATATTTTTTTCTTTTTTTCTGATTGGATTGTCACCTTGGCGTCACATGTATGCACATAAAATAAAATCGTTTCTGATTGAGTTAGGGGTTAATTCATCCGTTATTTATAGTTGAGGGTAAAAGATGTCTAGTTTTTGAGTTAGGGTAATTCGTACACACAATTCATATTTTTTTTCAAATTATAGCGGCAGATAAAAGAAGGTTTTGGTGTATGAAAAAAATTCCCAAAAGAAAACACCTTGTTGATAAGATGGCACACGATTTGGCACAAAAACAATGTGAAGACGGTTTTTTCCCCGAGAAGTACAATCGGATGTACACATTCGACACTACACATCACCCATATATACAATCACCACAGCGCCTTCTCAAGATGAAATGTTATATAGACAGTCCTGCAGCCGGTTCTTTTTCCCCAGGGAATATATTTTTTGCCCTCTGTATTAGTACTAGCTTAGTACTAGCTTAAAGCACATATGTTACAACAGAAAATAAATTAAGTTTCATTCATTTAGATTATGTAATGTTTGATTTTTTATTGAACAAGGTGATTTTAAAATTTGAGAAAATTTAATAGTAAAATGAGATATGACTCATTAAAAAATGATGTGATAATATAGATTATGAGATCTTATATATATCAATGGTAGAGATGATATCGAAATGAACATCATCATTACTATTAATATATTAATATTTTAAGTAGTATATAAAATGAGTACAGCATGTGCCGATCTGTTAAAAAAACGCACAATCACCACACGCGCGTGCATCTTCAGTGTACACGCTTCAAAGTTATCCGGACTTGACTTCCTTGGATCTTTGGATCATTGGATGAGCTGATGCCCCATGCAAAAAGCCAACAGAATGTGCGTTTATTGATCAGGTGAGGTCGGTCGTTTAATTAATTACCGAAGAATACGTACGAGCACGTATGAAGCGTGACGAGAGGAGCTAGCTAGTCGATCGGTGCACGATTCTGGTGTGAAATTGAAGTCGAACGAACGGGAACGGCAGGTGTTCGTGTTCCGTATGCTGCACCTGAGAAACACACCGGCAGTGTGTTTCTCGCTGGACACCGTACGTCTCGGCGATGCGTGTGAGCGCGGGCGGTTGGGCGGTTAAACTGCTGGCTATGGGCCTCGTCAGCCGCCGTAAAACTCTACTGGGGTCTGGGAATGGCATGGCTAGCTCAGCACCCGCTACTCACGCTGTCACGCGTGGCGCGGCGGCGTCCGTGGCCGAGCAAAAATAACCGATACGGCCCACGCACCAATCCACCGCGCGCCAGCCGAAGCCCCCGCGCTACTACAGCAACAACACCACCGCCGATCGAGCCAGCCTTACTCCGCGGCCTCGCCGCGCGACGAGGCCGTACTTTCCGCGCGAGCCCACGTAGCATCGCTGCATCGATGGCCTGCCTAACGCGCACCCTTCGCTTCGCCGGGTGGCCTGCGTTTCTTTGGAAAAAAACCTGAGCTCCCAACCTTCTTTACACTAGGGCAGTTTCGCCGAATAAGTTCATTTGTCATCCCTCAACTTTATGTTATGATATGACATCCTAATCCTCAGTACTAGATATCTTCATCCGTAAACTGTATAAAACCATGTAATTTGAGTCCCATGACAGTATAAACTCTATTTTCTCTAGTTTTTGCATACGTGGCAAATGTTTGGGCCCACTTGTCGGCATGCTTGAGTCATAGGTGCCTATGCCCCTTTCCGTTGACATGCCAGAGCTCGAGCCGAAGACATCGCGGACGTCACCTCCTCCTGCGGGACCTAGAGGTGAGCATGCATGCCCGCCTTATGCTCATCGAACCGAGACTAAGATACTTCGTCGTCATCGGCTTGAAGATGTGCTCCATCCGCTCGTCAAACTCGAGCCCTGCGACCAATCGCGGCCATATGTAAGCACTGATGATCCACGACTCGTAGCAACCGGGCCACGTGACAAACTGCACGTATCCTGTCGACACCTTCGCGTCGCTGAACATCGTTAGCAGCATCGCCATCGTCGCGTCGCTGAAGCTGAAGTTTGTGTCGAGGTGGACCGACGAGAACGTCGTCATGTTCACCAGCGGCTCAGTCCGACTACCACCATCTTCACGTACCTCCCCGATCCTGTGCTCTTCTACCCAGTCCACCAACTCTTTGAAGTGCTCGTCGTATGTCGATGTCATGATCGTCGCACGCGCCATGGACGCCACAGCCGAGAGCGGTCAGTGCTGGATCTCCCCATGTTGGCCTCCTTGACCACGAAGGTGATGGCGTTGTCCACGTGTTAACACCTAATTTTTTATGGATTCGGTTAAGTAAAGAAGTTAGAAAGTTGATCCAGATCAATTTGAATTCAAAGAGGAACCATGAAGATGTGACATCCTCAAAAATTTACTTTTAAAAAGTATAAACTGACGTAGAAATTTTTTATGAATGAATTTGTTGTGTGCTCAATTCTAAAACATTTAAAATCTCCTAATTTATTTGTATTTTCCTTATTTTAATTTAGAATATCAAAGTTTATTAATTTTTTATCCTTATTTTAAAAAAATCCTAATTTCGCTTTTAATTTAAGGAAATTCTCAAAAATTTAGTTTAAGTTAATTTTAAACCCTAGATTAAATTTTTTTATAAATTTTTCTAAATTTTCCCTTTTTCTTTTATTTACTTTTCTTTCATTTTCCCTTTTTCCTTTTTCTTTTTATTTTTTTCTTTTCTATTCCTTCTTCCTTCCCTTCCTTCTTTCCCCCTCGTTCAACTAAACCACCGCCACCGCAGCAACCAAGCCACCCTGTGGGCGCCGGCCTCGCCCACTGGCGCCACCAACCGACCTCCCGCATCGTCTCAACCTTCCCTACATGCTAGTACACAATTGGCTCGGCCACGGCATCGACTTTATCCCCAACAAACCGACTTAGCTACGAACCGCCATGACCGGAGTTTATCTCGAATACAAACCGACTTCAAAACTCTATATATAGACTATATTAGGCAAAGAATTGGATACCAAACTTGATCGTCATCTTTTCTTCTATATTTCCCCCAAAATTATCCTAGCCATTACTCACCATAGTACTCGAATTTTGAGAAAATCCGAGAGGAAGTCTTGAAGAACCCTAGCTTGGCTGCTGGAAGAAATCTTCGAAATTCGTTGTCCTCGGCCAATTATTCTCCAAATCAAGATCGTGACGTCGAGTTCGTAAAGGAAACCAAACTCGACCATATCGTCGACGCAAACATCTTCGTTGCTACTTGAGGGAATAAAGAATTTGAGACCACTGGTCCTGAAGGCAAGTCAGACTGTTCTTGATCATTTAGTTTAAAAAGTGATAAATCGTTATGTTTTAAATAACATAGATAAAAATACTTCGCGGGATGGGTTAGATAGACATAACTTGTTACTTAATAAAATGTTAGATATTCTATAGATTTATACATCATTATTTCATGTAAATTTAAGGAATCTTTTAGTTCATATAGGTTATTATTTCATGCATTAGAAACATCTTATTATTTTATGCATTAAAGACACCTTACATGTATAGGAAAGAAGAAGATTATTATTTCATGTGATTAGATATATTCTCCTTCTCCTTATAAAATACCTTGATAACTTGGACTAGGTATAAAACTACCACCATGATAGAATAAACATTATCACATGTACTAGTATTTCATTCATGCTCATAGGAAGCTATTTCATGTGGTAAAATGAAACATGAACTATTATTTTATGGGATAGGCAAATATAAGCTCTATCATCTCATGTGATATGAGAATGGTTTTGGCTGTATGAAAAAAAAATATAAAAACTCTTGTGCCAGAATAAAGACATAGTTTCGTCCATCCGATGGACCGGTTATACCGGTATAGCATTTATATATTTCTCTCTAATCTCTGGGACTTAGGAGATTTATTCATGCAATTCTATGCATGGGAGATTTGTAGTGTTGGTAAAGTCTCATTGGTGGACAGCTATGTAAACAGCGGATAAAAACACCAATACTAACCAGATCGGTACTGTTTGTTAAGATAGCCCAAGGTTTCACCAAGCCAGGGCAAATGTGTGACGAACAGCTATTAAATAGGGGTCAAGACACCAATTACTGGTTAGAATTGGTACCCCTATTAAGATAGCCCTTCAGGTCTCGTTCATACATCAGAAAAGGTTAGACCTATATAAATGTCATGTTACCCTTTAGTCTGGCTAACTAAGGTTAATCCTCGGGTAAAGCTGGACAAACGTTGCAGAGTTTATTGTATTCGAATACGCTGTACTCCCGGTTAATGGAGTTGTATCTATGGGTGAATCCAACTTAATGGTATGAGCACTTTTTTAAAATAATATTATAAGATTTGAATGTTCATATTTAAGTACTTTTACGAAGGGATGGAATATAGGATTAAGCTAAAACCAAATTCATGATTAATAATCTTAATTGTTTATACAAAATGTTTTATAAAAGAATAGGATATATCACCATGCTAGGGATATATTTATATTTCCTTTCTCTTGTCGATATATCATGCATATCTATCCATATAAGATTGTATTCAGTTTGGCTTGTTGAGTACCATCCGTGCTCACTCTTGCATATGACATATTTAGGAAACCCTGAAGCTGAAGAAGTTCATAGTACCCTAATGGACTGGGAAGACGAGTATGATTTCTAGGTCGACTCTACACTCGGGTTATCTCTGTGAAAAGTGTCGCGGCTTTCTTATATTATATGAGTTGTACTTGAACATTAATAATTTGTATTAATAAACGAAGTTTTTGTATCTGTACTATCTCATGCATAACCGGACTCCTGGGAGGTTATGTGGTATTATGAGAGTTAACCTCTCCGGAGGAAACCTCACAGAAGATCACGGCAAGGCAATTTTATATTTTTACTATATCTCTTAAATTGGCAGGATTAGTATTTTTGTTTTCTTGTTAAGAGTCTTATCTCGTGTCTGATCAGGACTTGTCAACCCGAGGGTATAAATATATACACCCAGGATCTTTATAAACTATCTCCACATATAATTTTTTATTTACTTTCGACGCATGACCACCTTTTTATTCCAACGAGCTCTTAGTTTAGAGTTGGGTTGTATTAGTTTCAATCTTCAGCGAGAAAGTAAGTTTCATCAACTTCGCTTTATATCGGCATGGCTAGAACTTTCTTGGTAAGTTCAATATTCTATTTAAGGTGATGCAAGTGTTACCTTACAGATATATTGATTCTATCCTTAACTACATCGTTGTTTAGAGTCGTATCGGCTTAGTTAGGACTAACTATCTTTAGTTAGGTTTGATTATGACTAGGTTGATGTTTCTCTAATCACATTGTTGTTTTAAATTGATCGATAAATCCATCATATTAGTGTAGATCTATATTTTTCTTATTATTCCTGAACAAGGGTTGTCCAATCACTGATCGGCTCTCGATTCTTGAGCAAACTTTTCTTTGGTCTTATACTGTCTCGGTTAGGTCCGATCTATTAGATTGCTATTAATAAGTTTATTTCTACTAAGCCAATATGTTTTTATGTAATGTTTTCATCGGAGTGTTAGCCGATGGGTTATCTTGATATGATTTCTAAGTGTTGTATCGTCTCATATTTGGATTCGTATATTCACTCGTTAAATCTCTCTTTATCAATTTCAATCTTATACTATCTCGGTTTTGTCCAATCTATCAAGATTGTTTTTTTATAAAAAAATGATTTATTCATGATTATACATTGGTCCTAACCGATGATAGCATGAATTTCATTGTTTATCTGACTAGCTATTTGAGTTTACATCGAACATATAGCCGATTGATCAAAACCCTTGTTAGTGATATGCCCTAGAGGCAACATGGAGATGTTGGATATCATGGTCAATGTTTATATATTTATGAATAAAGTGTTATTCAGTTCCATGAAATAGACATCTTGTATTGATCAATAAGTACGTGACTTATTTATGAGACTCTATATGTATGAATCTATTTCTAAATGATCCCTGATCATATATCATATTATTGGAACTAATATGATTCTAAGATCGGCATGTTTATTGATTGATGATCATGTCTCATAGATCATGGGTATGGAGATACCAAATCAATAAACATGGATACATGTGTTAGAGAACACATTGTTGGATAGACCCACCATGAGACACTACAGGAATTAATGTGCCATTAGTTGGTCTCAGGTAGTGTTGGTACAAAGTCCTTAGACCTGAGATCACCATGGATTCCAACATGTGTAGTAGCCTACTTTGGGACTACCAAACGCTATTCCGTAACTGGGTAATTATAAAGGTAGTTTTCGGGTTTGCTATGAAACATGGAGTGGGATGTGAGTGATCAAGATGGAATTTGCCCCTCCTTTGGAGAGATATCTCTGGGCCCCTCGAGGTAATGGATTATGGAAATGCATGGTCATGCTAAGTTGATTGAGGAGTCAATCAACAGACAGATTTTCCAATACGGTTCGAGTGAATGGTTAAACTATTGAAGGGATGGCACATATCTTGCCTATAGCTTAATTGGTATCGTGAGGCAAAGGGATTTGTGTACACATTACAGGTTTAGAGCCGATATTATATTCTTGCATACTATGGTGTCAATATGTGCTGCTAGGCGCCGCTATTGACAGCTCGGCTGAGTTGGACTCGAGCCGACGATCGGCTAAGTTAGACTATAGCCGAAACCGAGTATACCTGAACCTGCAGGGTCGCACGCTTAAGGGGATAAGAATAGGCATTCGAGTTGGACTCGGATACGGCTCGATCGGATAGGGATCCGATCGGATAGAGTCCTATGGTCTTACGACGTACGGGCAGCCAACTCTATGAGATTCGGATGAGATCCGATTCAAAATAGAGTCCTGATCGGCCACTAGTCCCAGTAGGCCAACTCTATATAAAGGGGCGAGGGGTGGAGAGCTGTTGTACATCAGTTGAATTGCATTGCGCCGAAATCAGTCTGATCACACGCGGCTTTAGAAGTCGGCGAGATCAATCTCCACGGAAACCCTCCCCACTTTCGAGCCAAACTCTAGCCTTGCATCGCGTGCTAGCACACGGGTGTTCGGCGTTCTGTTCCCGGACGTGTGGATACCGGTAGAGGCGCTGCTATGTTGCGTGCTGTTGATCGGCTACGAATCGGCTGCAATCGGAGCGAGGCGACTACGATAGATCGACGACTCGGATCGGCTGACTGGTGAATCGGCTGTCCCCAGGAATCGGCTGTCCCCAGGAATCGGCTGATTGGTGAATCGGCTGTCCTCGGGAATCGGCTGTCGGCGCTCGGGAATCGGCTGCACTGTTCCAGATCGGATAGTCCTGATTGGCTATTTCCGCTGCATACTCCAATCGGTAACGATCTATCGGCCCGTACTTGCAAGTGTTCCTGGTTTGCGCGGTAAAAAAAAGTTTTTGTTTTCAACTAGCGTAGCCTCCGCGTAACCCTTCAACCCTATCAACATTAGCTTTCTAAGTTGATGATCAGCTTTCATCTTGTTAGTTGCAGGATCAAACTAACTGGTATATCCTAAAATTGATTTGATAAGATCTGCACTGGAGCTAAATAGATCTCGTCTTCGTATGTTACGACGAATTTCACATCAACACCACATAGTTGGGCATGGCAGCGCGGAGCTCTAGCGACTCGGTGAGATGCAGTCGGCTGTCCACCCATCATTGATCCAACAGTGCGTGTAAGGCTCTCGCCATGGTAGGCGAACAGCGTCTGGACTCAGCATACTGACAAGTGGGCTCGAATATCTTCTACGTAAGCGAAAACAGAAAAATAGGGTTTATACTACCATGGGACCTAATTTGCATGTTTTTTATAGTTTATGGGACATAATTTGCATGGTTTTTTATAGTTTGGAGATAAAGATTTCTGATATTTAGAATTAAAGATGTCAATCAAACTCGACTTAAAGTTTAGCGACACCAAGTGGACATACATACGGAGGTTTTCTCGTTGCAGACCCAAACATGCTTCTCCGTGAAGTGGGCCGAGTTTGGGTGGTTCACACATACGAATCCGGCAGAAGGACAAACTTTGGATCTCACAAAACTATGCTCGCAGTGAAAAATCTTCAAGAATCACACCCTAATAGCGACTTGTTCACAAGATTCTTGAAGATTCACAACATTTTGGAGGGTATTTTCCGTCAGATGTCAAATAAAAACCTAGCATTCTGAAACTACATCCTACAAGTGACTTAATCTTAGGTTCCTATTACGAGTACAGATTATGAAACTGATGATGACAGTTACATCTACTTTACTGTACCCCAGCACATAAGACCTCGATGGAACAGAACAATCGATGCCAAACAAATGTCATGTCAGAAGACAATGTTGCAAGCCAGCCACAATGTGCTAATCCTATCCTCCTCCCCTGCCCATCCCTGCATCTTTCTTATCCCTCCCCGGGAGCCAGCCAGCCAGCCATGCATCCGTCCATACGCACGCATGACAAAACAACACAGAGAGCCGCACACATCTCGACCTCGATCCATCGATCGATGCCTCGATCGAGACAGAACAAAGGCACGGGAGAGGGAGAGAGAACCTTGATCTGTCAGTCTGCAATATTTTAGCCTAATAATGCATTCCCCAACAGGAGCAGCACCGAGGCCATCCACTGCGTTTGCATGCATCTCATCGACTCATTGTGGCCGGCGCTGTTGCAAAAGCGCCGGCCGGTCGCCGCCGTCGACCGACTGGAGCGTCGTGATCGTCGGTCGATCTGGCCGGCCGGCCGGGCTCGATTGATCATCCGGCGCCGCGGCGCGGATTGGGTAATCATAGGTAAACTACAAAACCTGACCAAACAAGAATGGCGAAGTAGACACTGTAGCAGGTCAACCGACAACCAATTGATGCTGCCATTATCGATCTCAAACAGTGCCTGCCAGCATACTGTTATGTGGCATTGATCGATGAATGCTCCTTTTTTATCAGGTGTTTGATTCTTTGCTTGGCTTTTCGATCTTATCAGTCATGTCATGTGTTGACTTTGGCTTTCGTTATGTGCTAGGTGTCTTTTATATATGCTGTTATTGACAAGTTGGGCTACTTGTAGAAGTACTGGTAGTCGATCACTGCAAGAGGGTTTTCTTTTTGCTTTTCTTTCTGTTCTTCAATAGGTATTATTTGATAACTACCATATATATTTTTAAAATAATAATTTACAATAAAATACTAGCCTAATATATTTTGGGACGAAAATATATAATAGCACTTAACGGGGATTAACAATTAGTAAGTATACTACTGCCTTCTCAAAAGTGGAAAAGTACTAAGCCCGATTGGTTCATGGGCTCCTTGGCTTGATTGGGGCTTAATTGGGCCTCAAAACTAAGCCTAGGGAAAGCCTTAAAAGGATTATATATCATGATCCTAATGTAAAAGGGTACAGTGCTTGTTTTTGGCTTCGGATACCAGACATTCAAACCCCGGTTTGAGCCTTGCAAATTAGCATTGACGAAAAGGTAGAGTGTTCCCTCCGTTCTAAAATATTTTCACTCTGTTCTAAAATATTATCATTTAGGTTAATTCAGTGTAGTTCGGTTTTTGACTTCTAACCAATACAGCCAAATAGGCCGAATTGTTACAGTAGTTTTATTTTAGTAAATTATATTAACGGTACATAAACACTTATCAGTACTCTTATAAAACACTCACACTCGTTTTGATACACAAATTTATCAGGTGCGTGTAAACTAAGACCAAAAGAACACAATAAAACTAATCTTGCTTGCTAATTTAAGTGTTGATTAAGATGCTACATATAGAGAAGAATAATACATGGACATGTATCTGTTCACTAAAATGTTTAGTGAGATCCAACGATTTTACAGAGAAAGATCCAAACAAACCAGAAAATGATGCAAAAGGTAGAACAAAGAATAATAAAGAAGAAAAAAAGTTTATAAATATAAAATGTCTCATGCTTATCTCATGTGTGCATGTCGATGCTGTGTCCTTATGGGCTTGGTTCACATGCATGACAAGTTTATACATTTAAACGAGTGTTTTATAGATTTGTGTATTAAACTATACCTACTTGGCACTACTTGACAAATACTACCAATGTAATTTACTCTTTTTTTTCTTCTAAGAAAGAACTGTTACAGTAAGTTATAGTATTTCCACGTAACTACAGTAAAAAAAATATACTGTAGTGATATTGAGTACACTTGTAATGATAAAATTCAATAATCACCAGAATTTGAATTCTAAATCATTGTCTGAATTCATAAATTATGTAAAAAACAGAATTCTAAATCATTGTTTGAATTCATAAATTATGTAAAAAAACATACACATATATAAGCTGTTGATTGGACATGAAAATAGTGCATTTCGGCTACTAGTATCTTGTAGAATAGCAATTCAAATTAAACTGAATTAGCTGATCAAATTAACCATTTTCCAGCTCAGTTAATTTGGTTTGAGATCTTGAAAAACCGACATTTATATTTCCGTTATTAGCATTTTCTGAATAATTAACCAGCCAAATTAAACGAATGATAACCCCTACTGGAGAGCACATGCTTCTTCATGTAGGAAGAAACTACAAATTAACCAAACGTGAAAAGGATAAATTGTCCGTAAGGCCTCCTTGGGAATAAAGGAAAACTAAAGAATTTTAGAAGATTTGGATCCTATGTAATAAAATATTTTCAAGAAGTCCTTTCAACAAAGGATTATGCCAAATTTTGTTTTTAATTTCCTATGGAACAAAGTAGCTATTTTCCATGGAGATTGTGGAGGAAAACAATCATGGTTCGCCTCATGTTTCTCCTTATATATTATAAAACTAGCATGGTGATCCACGCAGATTGTGCGGCTTGCATTGTTATATTTTTTCACATAATAATATATATATATATATATATATTCATATTTTATTGTTAAAATATATTAAAATGACAATATACTTTGTACTAACTCGACCAAACTAACCAAACCCAATGTGTAATATTAATTTTTAATTCTAAATTTTAGTAATTTCTAAATAATATTCACTCTAGACTCATTTTCCAATATTACTTATTTTTATTCCAAAGTTTAGTTATTTATAAATTTTATTCCTATATGGAATATAAACCCTTATTTCAATATTTTTTATTTTCAAATTCCAAATTTCAGTTATTTTAAAATGTATTCCAATATAGACTCTAAACTTCTCTTTCAATATTTTTTTTAATTCCTAATTTCTATTAGTTGTAAATTATATTTCAATATGGACCCTAGACTCCTCTTTCAATATTTTTATTTTTTAATTATGAATTTTAGTTGTTCTAAATTGTATTCCTATATGAATTCTATATGAATTCTAGACATTCTTTCAATACTTCTTTTTTTAGTTTTTAATTTTAGTTATTTCAAAATTGTATTCCGGTATGGACTTAGTTTTTAAATTTTGAATTTTAATTGTTTATAAATTGTATTTTTATATGGACTCTGAACTCTACTTTAGTTTCTTACTTTCAATTAGTTCTAAATTTATATATGGACTCTAAATTCTTCTTTCAATATTTCTATTTTTTAATTATGGATTTTCGTTATTTCTAATTGTATTCATATATGAACTCTAAACTCATATTTAAATATTTCTTATTTTTTAATTTTAAATTTTAGTTATTTCTAAACCGTATTTCTATATAGACTTCAGACTCTTTTTTGATATTCCTTATTTTTTAATTTAAAATTTTAATTATTTTTAAATTGTATTTTTATATGGACTCTAAACTCCACTTTTAATTTTCTTATTTCTTAATTCCGAATTTTAATTAGGTCTAGATTGTATAACTGTATGGACTCTCTAGTCTAGTCTTCCAATTTTTTTATTTTTAATTCCTAAATTCAACTATTTTAAAATTTTATTTCTATATGAATTATATTTTTTATTTTTTCTGATTAATATGAGAATTTCTAGGCAACGAGAACAAACGCGAAGGCTGCTTGCTTTTTCTATTAGTTTAATAATTAATAGATACTACACTTTTTCCGTGTATCATCCTAATAATTTTAGAAAAAAAAACTTTCTTGTTTGCAAAACATATAGAAATTTCATGAACATGACATCCTATTATTTTTATGGCTCCTTTGGGACGCAAATCAGTTGAATTCTCCTATGTCAAAGGAGTCATTATGTTTTTGTTTCGCCTAGGTGATTCTTGTATTTTTAGAATCGTGCGTTTCAAAAGAAACTCTAAATTAGGGTCAGGGCACAATTTGGAACACATGGAACATGCAGATTAATTTCCCCCTACCCACACATTTCCTCCTCCCTGGCTCTAGCTGAACCGTCACAGTTCCATATCCCACTTTCCTAAAGGAAACAAAGATGTACATTCATTTTCCGCATTCCCCTATCGTTTTCTCCCCTCTCCTTTTGTCTCACTCTCCTCTCCTAAAAGCGGTACAGCAGTGTGAACATATTCCTCATGCCAATGCCACTCGCTGGGTTCAATTCCCTCGCCACGGCCCTCGAAAGAGAGAGCAGCGGCCACCTCCATCGTTGACCCATCGACGATCGCCGTCTGTCGTCCCATGACGCCGACGTCGCCCCCGCCACATCACAGCGACCTCCTCCTCCTCGCGCCCCACGGGCGTGCCGGTCAAACCCGGTGATCGCCCGTGGCGGGGCCGGGGCACGCACGAAACGCGCGGCGCGCGCGCACCACTTCCACTGCCGACGGACGGGCTGGCGCGCGGCGAGCGCGATGGCGAGGTCCACTACCTTTGCCACGCCCGCTGGCTGGCTGGCTGGCTGGCAGGCAGGCAGGCGGGCGGGCGGGCGGGCGCGCGCGCGCGGCGCTGCTGCTGGGCGGAGTCGCGGTCGATCGCGCCGCGCCTTGTTTGGCTCAAATATTCTCGGAAAAGGAAAGAACCACGGGTTGCATCGGTTGCAGCTAAGCTTGCAGATCGCGCACCACTAGCTAGCTGAGAGTAAGTGAGTAGTAGCTTCGAGCTGATCGGCTTTGAGTTTACTCCCCTCTCCTACCTCCCACTTGCTCGTGTCTGCTGATCTGCCGCCTCCTTGTGCCCAAGGGAAAACGAAAGAACACAAAAAATAATCCTTTGGTCTCAACAAGTGGAAAGTAAATGCTTACTTCATCTCTAGCCCATCGAACTATAACAAAAAGATTTAAATTTTACCATCTTACCTACTATTGATCTTTATCATTTCAAAACTCATTATCTGTCCGTTACCTGCCATCTTACAACATTATTTTCTTATTAATAGGGGGTATTTTGATCTTCTACACTCCCTACTAATTTATCAAGTCAATAGTTAGAAATTGAGTCTTCTAGGATGGAGGTAGTGCTCCTGTATACTCCTTTCGTTTTAAAATGTAAAACATCGATGACTTTTGGATATAACATTTGATAAATAGTGTAAATATAGAAATATAAATCATGTTGAAATGCCATGTTTAAAAGTTAACTATGTTGTATATTTAAAAAAAGATAATACCTTTCTCTTCTTAGTAATTTTTTTAAAAATACATTTAAAATATAAATCATGTTAATGCCAAATTCATTGAATATAGCAGAAAGAATATAAGGTTATAGCCCCTAGGAGGCTATAACCAGGAAAAAGAGAAAAAAAAAACACACCACCATCACATGCTAGCAGCTCCAAACACACCCATGAAGCAAAAAAAAACTAGCATCAAGCTAGCCGCTGTTATGCATGACCGACCGCCGCTAGTCTACAAGGGTGCAAATGTCTTGCCAAACACTATCTCCAAACAAAAGATTGTCTATTGTCTCTCGTGGTCATCCTTACGGAGAAGGATTGGAGAGGGAGAGGGCGAAAGAGAAGAAGATCCGCTCAACTCTCATGCCAACCCGATAATGCAACCGACAAAACGTTGAAAACCAAACTAAGAGAAGCCAGTGATGATGGGGAAGTAAGATATCAAAGACGTACAATGCCCCCAAGAAGGTCATGACATTGAAGATGCTACCCTGATCCGTCCAAAGACTAGGTTTTCACTCGGAGAATCTTGCTAGGAGGGAGGGGACGCGAGCTTGACAACACCCCAAAGAGGAGAAATGGCACAAGACATCATCGCTGCCGACCCGGAGAACTCCAAGCAAGGCTTTTGCATGCAGTTCCCTCTCCTCAACCTGTTGTTAGCAGCCTAGTGTCTCTACCACCCAGACCCTCGTCATCATGTAGTCCCGCCGCGCCGCCTCATCAACCGGTTGGCCACCTTCTGCAATGCCGGTTGCGCCCTGCCGGCCCCATCAACCACCTCTTCGTAGCGTCATCCCCCTCCTCTCGCCACAGCCTCACGCACCGCCAGCCTCCTCCCCGCACGTCGCCAACGCCCTCCTCCATGCACGCTTGTTGTGCCAACCACCCGTAGGCCACGCCACAGCTACTCATCGGATCCGAGCCCTTCCGTCGCCGTTGCCCTCGCCGCTTCCCGGGCGTGGAGGTTCCTAGCCACCCAGTGCCGACATGGTCTCCACTAGTCACCCACCGAGCAGATCTGGCATCGACGAGCATGGATCCGCCACCAACAGCCTCGTCTTTCGCCTCCACCGATACGTCCCCATTCCCTGCTGCCTGGCCACCACCCTCCACAGTTGGCACGGCTTCTGCCGACGTCACCTCACCAGATTCGGCCATGACGTCATGGATCTGGGTGGTACGGAGCTGCCATCACCTTGGACGCCTTGGTGCCCCACCCACTCTGGTGCCATCGGGGGAGAAGGAGCCCCGCCGCCGCTGTCCCGGTAGCCATACAGCTTGTCGGTGGGTTGCTCAGGCGGTGGCGAGGTGGAGGAGAGAAGGGAGGGAGGGTGGCGGCGGTGCATATGGGGGTCACTCGCGTCAACCTAGGTCTGGAGCGACGCAGGCGAGAGAAGTAAAACCCTCAATTAATGCAGCAATCTTCTTAGTAATTTTTGTACGAAATAACTTCCGTTTTTATTGCATCATCCGTGGAAAGGTCAAAAGATCTAAGTTGTCTTTTTTTTCTCATACTCTGGATCCAAGTCCAACAAACATTTCTACATATATACCGATGTAAGTTGACTCAGCTCACCTGCCTGCCTGGACTAAAATAAAGTTGGCACCATGCAACTAGTCAACTAGATAGCAGAATTAAGGCACCAACAGATTCTTTCAAGATAATGATGATATATTCTCCAGTTCGTTAACGAGCTAGCACAAATACAGCTTCTTCTTCGCCTGTTTCTTGATTGGCCGGACACAACTTCCTCCTGCCCCTGATTGTATGCATAATTGCACGAGCTGCACGCCAAAATACAGCAAGAAAAATTCCACAAAAACCCAACGGATAATAGCTCGATCAGGCACGAACAATTCAGAAATCTCATGCGCTGGGATCAATTGTTCACGTCATGGTTAGACCATTAGACGCATACGGATGCATGATGGATTTGAATCACATTTATTTCGTACCCTTGTATTAATTATTATAAGCCATTCGTCAACGGAGAAGCTTAGCCTGCAGAAAAAAATATATTAGCTTTTGGACCACACAAGCCTACAGAGAAAAAAGCGTAATAAGCAGGAGAGCACTATGACACTACTAGTAGCTGCCAATGCACTTCCTTGCATGGAGAGAAAAAAGGAGCCCGAACGAGAGCAATGTGACTGTAGAAAGGTGGTGTATTGGGCGAAGGATGTACATCCAACCCGCCCTCGACTTGTTGTTTTCTCCAAAGAAGGAGAGAAAAAAATTCATTAGCAAGAGAGAACGAAAGCGCAAGCAGAACGGGTATACCACACTCACGCTCAAGCACGCACGCACAGGTCGCGTCGCGATTGGAGGGGCGTGCCATGTCTTGTCAAATACCGGAAAAATAAACATGCTCCACCACCGTCACCTGAAGCTTGGCCTCACCCACCCAGCAGCATGCGAAGCTTAGCTAGCTTGATACGCATGCGAAGCTACAAGCTTAGCTAGCTGCATGTGCCATGGCCATGGCCAAGCACTGAGTTCTGTAGAGAGGTAGAGGGTAAGGTCACCTCGCTAAGCTACTCTACTACTAGCCGTAGCGATCAACGGACGAATTATTGGCCACAAGATCCACTAATAATACGGGTCATGAAACAAAATTTCCCCGAATGTGACGGCGATTTCCTGTAGCACTATGAAAAATTCTCTCCTGATCTCTTCTCATCTATCCCCAGGCTAAGCATATGCATAGAGATTAGGGTCAACGTCGCGCATGCGCTTTAATCTCTTCGTCGATCGATCGGTTTGCGAGATGAGCCATGTCGACATTGCTCATTAACATACCTCGCACAATGTGGTTTCTTCACAGGAGATTTTGATATGCAATTCGAATCTCGGACATAGTATTTGACTATTTGGGAGGCCCGAAATTACTGCCGTTTTAAGGCCACAAATCCTCGGTAATTGCGTGTCCAAGAGCTCAACTTTGGAGATACACGTACATGATACATCGAGATAGCCAGCTGCAGCTAGCTGAAGATACAGTAGCAAGAACAAATTCGATGGCTGAAACAGCACGACCAGGTGCCCCTGCACAAGAGCCTAGCTAATTAGCTAGCTATCTACTACCAGTTTACTACTACTTCTACTGCTGCTGCTGCTGCTGCTGTTGTTACCTTGTAAGTGCACAATTTGATGCAGACAAAACTTAGCCATATGATGATTATATTGGATGTCAGGATCAGTGCATCTGTAGACAACACTGATAAGCCTGCTTCGCTAGCTACAACTGTCATGTTATTTGGTAATTGATGCATGGCTTGTGTGCTTTCAAGATCGGTTGGATTGGATCCTTGAATTGATACATGGTCTAGCTTTGTTCTCTGTGTTGGAAGATAATCTTGTTGTTGACACACTGACACTTGTAAAGAGATTGGAAGGGCCTGACGAGCAGCAGTGCAAGGTGTAAAGATGAGGAGAGTCTCCTAGAGTTTTCCTTCCATCGTCCAATTCATCTTGAACTTTATCAGACCAGGAAATGCAGGCAATCTGCAGAGAATTCAGTTTAGAGAAATAATTTGACACAAAAAGCAGGTTTTTGCATGAGAGGAGCCATCAGGCACATGTATTGTGCCCAATGCATGCAGAAACCAACAAAACCTAACCTGAACTGAAAATTTGTAGATTTCATACTGGTTCTGGTTTGTCTAACAATATTCAAGGTTCCAGCCCACTTTCTATCAACTCAGATTAGAGCCGCACAGGTTATTTTCCACGAGACCACTACAACTAACAATACCAATCTGAAATTCTCTACTCATCTACTGAAGATGTCATGTCCCAATAATGCATTTCGTTTTGCTGGTGACACGGGAGACCATCCAATTAAGCACTGGATTGGTATTCGCATATCTAATCATCATACTTTTTATTGGGAAAAAAACAGGGGGAGGGAAAATCCCTAGCATCATCATATATTGATGCTCAGAAAATAAGACATAATTATCAGTAGGACCATTATATTTGACCTTTTGTTCCCCTTGAGAAATGCAGTGCTTCACAGGATGTAATGGCTAGTACAATAGCCTGATGTGTGAGAGGTCTTAATGTGTCCCGGTCAGAGGCTTTGAGCCTCAGCAACCAGTTTTCGACAGCCTTCTGTCCACAATTGTACTTGTAATTTGTAACATCCTCTTCAACCTTAATAAAATTTGGTCAGTCTAATCCTTTGGTCGGCCCGGCTAAAAGAAATGCAGTGCTTTGAGTATACTATATAACAACAAATTGAAAGGTTCATGATCCCCACTTGGGTCTCATGCGTTTGTGTTAATTGAATGAAATCTGAACAGTTAGCTAGTTCAACAAGTCTAGCTGAATCTTCTACAATAGTTGACCAGTAACACTCCAATAGGCCGGTCCAATACAAAGAAAATAAATTCTAGGTCAAACATGGTCCTGTGAAGCTGTTTATACTCAATGTAACCTTTGGATTGTGACAGTGTATAACAATATAGTACCACAAAACTTATTCAATAACCAGGGTTCAGGAGCTATTTTTAATCATTACACTTCCTAACCTTGATCACATTACACAGGGGTTTTATGATATATGCAGTCTTTGAAATGGATGGGACCTTTAAAAGAGAGACGGATCCTGAGTCCTTGTCAGGATGCCACTTCAAGTAATTAGTGGTAAACTGACGAACAGTATTGTCAAATCTCTGAAAACTTTGATTTGTTTGAGTATGTGACATATGATTCTGAAACGAGCATATATAACAGCAAGAAACAAAATTAGCTAATCTTCAAAATAATAAAGGTAGCTACTAGCTGCTGCTACCTATAACCACCCAACATATGCCATGCGTCACTCATAGTCATCAGTCCTTTTATGTCAATAATGGAAGAGAAGAAAAGAAAGATGTCACCTCTTTTGCCAATGCTTTCATGGTCTTAGGAGGAGGAACTGTCATTTCCCTTTCATTGGGAAAAAGTCAAAAATAAACAATATATGCTTGATTAAAACATGTGATTTCCCAAAGAGGTGAGTGCGTTTCATTTGTTGCGCCGGACCTTCCATGCACGCTTTGCTTCCGGCCAAAGGGAAAAAAATAGAACAAAACTTTCACTTGTCCCTCCAACTCCCACAAGCAAAATGAATATTTATTTTTCACGATTCTTTACCTTTCTGTTCTGCAACTAGTATTTTGCATGACCGTACTTTAGCTGTCTGTACTCATCAGCATGCCCTCACGAACACTCATATATTTCGTGCACTAAGGTTGCGTTCGTTTCAGCGGCACTGTAAAAAACGATTTTTTAGACGAGCCTTTTTTGCGCAGGCGAGCTAAAGGAACGATTGTAGGTAGAAAAATTTAAAAGTGCCAATAGAGACCCATATGTACAAATCTATTTTTACAAACATAACTCTTAATACCTACGAAATAGATGGGCAATTAAGTGTAAAATTACTTTCACAACCTATACGTGTCTCATTTTTCTTTAAGTCCTCACCTCTCTCCCTCTACTCCACCTCTATCACCCTCTCTTCCAGTCCTCCCTCATCCTCTCTTCCCACTATCCCTCGATGGCCGACAGTGGGAGCAACCGGCAGGCGGTGCGCGGGAGGGAGCTAGGCCGTCATGCTGGCGGTCGATATCGTGATGACGGGAGCAACCGGTGGGCGGATCCTAACGCCGCTGGCCTCACGACAGGCAGATCTACCGCCACCGGCCCCGCGAGGGGTGGTGAGGGGCCGTGATAATGATGGCGGCTAGGGTGATGACGACGATGGCGGCGATAGCCTCAGGTATGGCGGTCCTTGGGAGGGGTGGTCTGTCGCCAGAGACAGCTGGATCCGACGCTAGCGATCGACTGCAGCCCCTAGACAGGTTGATCCACGCGGCGACAATGGCGGTGGCTTTTGGAGCGACGACAACAATGGTGGCTGTGACATCCTGACCCAATTAGAATGAGGCTTGAGTAGCACATAAAAGTTGTATATGCATGTTTAGTACCATCTCATTAGTTTAGCAAGAATAGAACAAATACATAAGAGCTTGTCTCTCTAACCATATTACTCCCGGATTAACCTTTTTACACGAAATGAAGACAAAAGTACAAGTGTGGTGACATGTGTAAGTGAGCTCGTCCGTCGGATGGGCTAGGCTGCGGGGTTCTAGAGGGAGGACTATTACGGCGGTGGCAGCTTTGGGAGTGACGACTGTGCCTTTGGGAGCTAGGGTTTCGAGAGAATTGTTTTTTTGAAATTTTTATTTTTTTCGTCAAAATTGTTTTCGCAGATGGGCGGTATAACGAGCAAAGCACATGCGAGAATCCCGTTTTTGCCTGTCTGCGAAAACGGGTTCTATCCGTATAAGAAAATCATCTTTAGCAGTGCGGTTTGACTGAACTGAAGGCCGCACATGAAACAAAAGAGACAGTTATCTCATGATTTAATTAAGTATTAATTACTATAAATTTGAAAAATAAATTTACTTGATTTTTTAAAATAAACTTCTATATAAAATATTGAAAATAGATATGAAGTCGTTTTATAAGAAATTTACATGTAGATTTTTTATAAAAATCATATTGTTTGGAAGTCCGGTGTGCGCATTCATCAACTCATTTGTTAAGAAAAGAGAACAGGACATAAAACTTAGCCAAATCTACCATGCAGAGACGGTTGATGTAAATCATTTTTATTATCAAAAGAAAAAAAGGTTAACTAATCTATCATCCGTCACTCAAAAGCAACATCTCAACATGTTAATAAGGGATCCAACATTGATCCATCGTGCGTTCAGACAACAAAAGTCTCTAGCTAGCTAAGCTAGCAATTGGCAATTTATTACCGGAGTTATTCTTCCCTTGACCAGAGCCAGAGGGCTTCTTCTTCCCTCAGCAAGAAGCCACTGTCCGTCAGCTGGTAGGCCGGCCGACACCGGTATCAGGCAGGCTTAATGACTATGATGATCCTCTCCGAACAATCAATATGGATCTTATAATCCCATGCACTACAGTAGCAGCAGCTGCAGCACATTGCTCATTTCTCTCTCTCTTTCCATGGAGGACGCCACAATTAAGCCAAGAGGCAGCTTAGGTGCTTACTGCTTAATACTCCTAGTTGCTTAATGCCCTCATCTAGCTGCTTGCAATTGCCCACCGGCCAGCTACTACCAAGTGGATTTGACATCACACAGGTGGTTTTCGTTTCTAATTAAGATGAAGCTAGTATTCGTTTCTAATTAAAATGAAACTAGGATTAGAAAAAACATTAACGTACAAATAATTAAGTTTTAATTATTATAAATTTGAAAATAAATTTATTATTTGATATTTAAACAAAAAAGTTTTCGAACCAACCATTTAGTAATTTAAAAACGTATTAACAAGATAAAATCCAGCATAGAAGGATACATGCATGAACCTTAGCCTGAAACACTGCACAGCTACTAGCTGTCACTGCAATTGCCAGTCTCATGCAGGATCAGTGTACTGGAATGGAGTACTGGTGCTGATGCAGGAGGAGTAGATCCAAAATTCTTGAGCTGACTGAACAGATCAGCGGTCCATACGACAGGGCACGCCATTGAAGATGGCATTCAAGCTACTACTCCCAGTAGTATTCAACTCTTGACTTTCACACGGATCAGCGCGCGCGTCGTCGTCGTCTCAGTTGCTGAGGCTGACAGATGAGGAGTTGGAAGACTTTGATCTTTTACTCAAAACTCTGAAGACACGCTCTGTGTTGCTGTATTTATTGTCGTCTGAATCTCGCTATCTTCTTTGATTTAGTATTGATTTCTCTCACTGCATGCCATAAAACTCGCTTGTACCTGCAGCTGTTACGGAACGAGAGAAGAGGAAAAGAAATGGCGATGCTAAGCTAGCCCAAGGTCGAAGCCTCGCGTTGCGACCACCCAAAGCTTGGAAGCTGGTGAAGTTAACTGAATGAGAGGCTTTCGCACATGCAGCGTTTGTCAAAGGTGACACCACTGTGTTCAACTACGCCTGAATGCGACAATCTTGGGAGCAAAATTTTGGCCTGCAGATCAGCTCGACGTGGAGTGGTTAGAGCAAAGCCGTACTAATGCTTTACTTACTCGCGTAATCTCGCAGATCATGACAACTCTCATTAATCTTGATTAATCTTGCAACCACGCACGCGAGCGACCGATCCATCGATCGATCGGTCCCTTTTCTGAACCTGAATATGGACGATCAGAAACAAGATTTTCTGAACCTGAATATGGACGATCAGAAACAAGAAACGCTGCATCCTTTCAAGCCACATCTGACAGACAGACAGATTGCTTCGATTTAATTTACCTTTCAAGCCATAGCTGTTTTCCAAGATTCTCGCTTCCCATCTCTCTCCTCACTTGGATGGTTTGGTGGCGGCCAACCAAAGTGCTTTCTCAAAGATCGATCCCTTCACGACAATTTTCGTTATGTTCAACTTACGGCTAAGGCTTTCCATGCTACGCGCATTCCCTGCCTTCTTCTCAAGGTGGACATTATGAAGTCCTTGGATATGATCAGCTGGTTGTTCCTTCTGGAGGTGCTTGACCATCTAGGGTTCAGCCAACGCTGACGTGACTGAATCTCCCTCATTCTCAGTGCCTCTTCCTCCTGGGTGCTGATCAATGGGGTGCCGGGGCCACGCTTCTGTCACCGGAGAGGCCTTCGGCAAGGGGATCCACTGTCTCCCATGCTTTTCATTCTGGTGATGAACGTGCTCAATGCGATGCTTCGCAAAGCTTCTGTCGCGGGCGGGTTCCTTACGCTCCCTGTTCGAGCTTTGCGGTATCACGTCTCCCTCTATACGGATGATCTGGTCCTCTTTCTCTCTCCCGTGCAGCAGGACCTTTAGTTCATCCAAGGTATCCTTTTTGTCTTCGGTGCAGCTTTTAGGCTTTGCACCAACTTTGCTAAATGCTCAGTTACCCCAATCCGCTATTTGGCGGAGGACTTGGAGCTGGTCCAGGCCTGTTTCCCCTGCTTGACCTCTGACTTTCCTTGCACCTATCTCGGCATTTTGCTGTCCGTTCGTAAGTTGCCGAAGGCAGCCCTGCAACCGCTGGTGGATAAGGTTTCTTGTCTTCTTCCCCTGGAAGGGTCGACTCACCACGTTGGCTGGGCGTTGTGCTGGTCCAGTCCATCTTATTCTCCATCCCGGTCCATGTCTCTATGGCAATCGGCCTCTCGACCTAGGTTGTCAAGGCCATTGACAAGAGGCGCCGTGCTTTCTTGTGGATGGGTTCGGACTCGGCTAGTGGGGGGCAGTGTCGAGTATCCTGGACGAACGTGTGTCGTCCCAAAGCACTCGGTGATTTGGTTATTCCCGACCTCAAGTTGGCGGGGTTTGCTCTACGTGTCCGTTGGCTTTGGTTCCAACGCTCAGGCCATCCCCATTGGGCGGATATGCGTTCCCTAGAGGAGCGGGTGTAACATCCGAAAATCGAAGAAAGCGAAATCATAACGTAAAATCGGAACTTACAAAAACTTTCGCTTGTTGCCTTTTTCCTCGGATTTGTTGCTTCTTATTTGCCAGCTCAGTTGCATAAGTTTAGTTGTGAACAATTCCTCTCGGAGTTCGTGGATGACTTGGATTTTGTGGGGAAGAAAATTCGCAATTCAGGATTAGAAATTTTAAAGTAAAATTGAAATGGGATGCGGATTTATGAAAATATGTATTTGAGAAATAAAATATTAAATGGTGATTATGGAAGATTAATTAGGGTATAAAATAGACAATAAAAAGATTTAGGGGATTTACAAGAAATCTAGGAAATTTTTGGAATTTAAAAATAGGGAATTATGAAATTAGGAAAAAGAGAATTTAATAAATATGAAAAATATATTTGGAAAAATAAAAAGTGGGGAGAAAAGTTGAAAATATATTTTTAATACATTTTGGGAGTGCTAGGTATTTTTTTGAATTTTTGGGGTGAAGCGAAAATTGAGAATTGAAAATGGAATTAAAAATCGGGAAAAATAAGAAGTGTCCTGTTCATTGCGCGTTAGCTGCTCGACGCCGTACTCGGCCCGGTGCGCGCCGCCCGCGCGTCGCCGCCATACGCGCCGCGCCGCCAGCGCCACACGCCGTGCAAGCGCGCGCGCCCGCGCCGCGCCGGACCCCCGCGCCCGCGCGCCCGCGCGCCTGCGCCCGTACTCGGCCCCCGCTCGCGCTCGCGCAGTCGCGCCACGCGCCCGCCGCTCGTACTCGGCCCCCTCGCGCGCTGCGCCGTCGCGCCACGCGCCGCCGCCGCGCCGGACCCCGTCCGTGCCCGCGCTCCGCCGCGCGCGCGCTCGCGCGCGCCCCCGGAACCCCGCGCGCGCCGGCCCGGACCCCCCGCCGCGTGGCGGCCGCCGCGCCGGACCCCCTTTCTCTCCCGCCCCTCCCTCGGCCACCGCTATATAAAAGGGGCAAAGCCACCCCATTTCCCCACCTCGCCGCCGTTCTCCACCTCCCTTTCTCCCCTGCTCCCGAAGTGCCACCGCCCTAACCGCCGCCGCCGTCACCGTTGTTGCCGCGCGCCGCCGATGCCCGAGCCCCGCCGTCCTAGCCGCCGTGAGCCGCCGTCGCCGGTAAGCCCACGCCGCCGCCTTTTTTCCCCGCGCTAGCACCGGCCGCCGCCTCTGTTCTTCACGGGCATCGGTCGAACACCTTGGAGCGATGAACAGTGCACGAGAGAAAAGAAAAAGAAAAAGAAAAGGAAAAAGAAAAAGAAGAGAAAAAGAAAAATAGGGAAAAATTACGAAAAATTTTGGAAAATTTGGAAAAATATTTTGTGAAGACTTGAGTAAAATTTTGGGCAAAAATAAATTATTTTCTTGCATGATTTCTCGGCGAAAAATTTGAAAAGTCAAAATTCGACTTTTCCAAAATCTCGTTTCGCGTCGTTTCTAAATTCGGATTTCGTTTAATTTCCTTCTCGCCATTTAAATATGCTTCTCTTTTGTGCTCAAATCTTCAAAACCTCGAGCACGAATTCCTCCGCGGATATTTCCAAACCTATTTTCTCGAACATATTGCGATTGTCGTTTTGCGAAAACCCTAGGGCAATCGGCTCGAGTTCAAACTCGGATTTTTTCCCTGGCAATCCTCGTTCAAACTCGCGTAGAATTTAGGCTAAGCGCTTGGGATCGTTTTTGTAGCTTTTATGGTTCTTTTCGATCTTTCGGTGTTATATTGGTTTCTAATCGAATTCGATTGATCTTTCGCACGAACGGATAGCACCTAAAGAGACCGGCATCGACTCCGTTGAAGACACCACTCCACAAGCGTGCGGGCAAGGCAAGTCATCACACTCTTTGAACATATTGATCCCAATTGTGAAATGATGTTATTTTAAACTCTAAACATGCATGCTATACAGAGTTACCTATACTTGTTATGCCATACCTTGCTATTGATTACCTTTAGAATTACTCCTTGTAACTCTCGATGTGATACAAACAACCGGAGAATAACTTCGGTAAATTGCTTAGCCATGCTATACTTAGATTCATGCATACTCATGACTTTATGAAAAACTTTGTGCTTGGGCAACTACCTTAGGGAAGGTAGTTGAGATGCGGCTGTGGAGACATGAGCGCCACATGGCCATGAGAATGATGAAATGAGTTTGATGAAAATTGAAAGTACTAAATAAATGTTTTAGACTGGGGCGGCTGGATGATTTGGGTGGATTTCGGAAAAGGCGAGTGCCGACCCTGGTCAATTAAGGACCGAGCCATGAGATAGCCGGGAAATGAGCCAGTACAACCGTACTTCTCGAATGGGTATAGACCTAGCGGAGTAGATAGCCGAGCGGAGGCGGTACCCTTGCATAGTGGTTCTTATGGATGAGATGAGATGTGAAAGAGATGATGATAATCTGAACTTTATTTTAACTTTGATGAATGAAATCTCCCCTTACCCCGGGTGCGCCAGAACTCCTCTCACTGCTAGAAAAGGACGGCTAGAGTGCATGAGGGCTTAAGTTCATGGAGCGGGTACTGCCAAAGTGAGGTTATCGAAAGGCTTTGCCGTGACCGTCTCATGTGTTGGGGCGTAGGCTCATTTGTTGGGCTGTCGCGGAGTACGGGTAAAGTGTACATCCACTGCAGTGTGAACGAATCAATCTATTCGAATAGCCGTGCTCGCGGATATTGGGTATCGTGACAAGACTTTCGCTTGGCTAGACTTCAAACTTTAAAATGCTGGGATGGGTTTGCATGATGATTTTGTTCGCTGGCGGATCAACTTCTCGAGATGCAAGAAGGGGTGGATTCCCTGAAAACCATGACGAACCGGAGGTGGGAAGCCATCCTTGGTATCACGATGGATGGTAGACGGAACCGTCGCCGAATTAATGAACTATGGAACTAAAACCTGACTTGGCTAGCTGTTAGGCTTGTGAAAAGATTTGTGAAAATTGGCTTTATGCAAAAGAGCACCAGCCATTCCTTGAATAAACCTATCATATGCATCATTTCTGTGTTGGCTTGCTGAGTACGATTTGTACTCACCCTTGCTATACGCACAAATCTTCAGATGTTGGGAATGAAGAATCGGAGGATCCATACGCCTACTACCAGGAAGGCGAAGAAGCTGATGGCGCTTACTAGGTCTTAGTCTCCAGTCGTTGCCTGTGGCAACCGACATGCCGCTGCCTTTATTCCGCTGCCTCATCTAATTTCTGCTTTTGGGTTGTATCCGGACCACGAGTTCCTATGTGATGAACATTGCCTCCGGGCCTACTATTGTAATAATTTCGTTGTAAGACTATTTGTGCATGTGCACCTGGTTATTCAGTACTGTATTTCGTGGGTACCAACTACTCAATCCAGGGAAATGGTACTAAGAACACGAAAGATTCCTGTCCTTGAAAACAGGGGTCTACAGAGCTGGTATCAGAGCCATGCGACCGTAGGATAAGACCAACTGGCGCCCTACCCCTGACTAGTTGGCTAAAGGGAAGTATCCCTACGTAGGATCAATTCGCAAACTATTATTTTTGAAAAGACAAACATACTTTCTCCTATACCTTTATTTCTCCTTCTTTACCCAAATGGTTTCGATGTTATCTCTCTCTCCCTCTAACCCTAAGTTGCTTTCAAAAGCAGATGTCGGACCATGTCGGAGTTTGGGAAATCACCATCCCACGGGATGAGGGATTTGTGGCACAACTTCAGTCATTGCTGTGGTGTCTAAGGTACCTAGAGCCACCCACTTACCAGATCAGGAGGCATGGCTCCGAGGGATATCCGGTATGGGAAGCAGCAGTTTCAGTGGAGGCCCGCATAGGGAGTGAGACACATTTTTTCTTCCACACCCGTTACCACCGAGATCTAGTGGAAGCAGCTATTCAAGACGCGGCCCGTGAAGCGTTCCTTCACCTCAATGCTATTCATCGTGCTGAGCTCACCGTGACTGAGTTTGTGCACCACCCCTATCGCGAGGAAGGCAATCCGGTCTGCACCGTGGAAGCCACCCCCTGCTGCTACAACCCTATGGTCACCCGTCTATCCCGCAGGGCAGAGACAGCGGATGCCTGCTATGAGGAAGCTTTGCTCGAGATCAACGACCAGCAACAACGCCTCAATGATCTGGTCGAGGAACACCAGAGCTGTGGGGATCAGATCAACGTGCTGCAGACTCAGCTACAGGCCAACGGTGCCCAGTATGAGCAGCTCTCTGACCGTTACATGGCCCGTGAGGAAGCCCTGGTGGAGCTGGAGGAGCAGCTCAGGAAGAGCAAACAACAAGTCAACCAGCTAGAGGAACAGCTTCGCTCCCGCCCTGTCCATGCTGCAGGTACTTCCACAGAAGTTGTACCAACACTTCCTGCCCCTGTGCCCGACCACTACTACCTCATGACTCCAGCATGCTTGAACACTTTTCAAGCCATGATGGAGCAAGCTTTTATGTTGAGCACAGAGTCGGCACCGTACCTGATAGACCCCACTGCTGCCACCTCAATGGGACCCACCTCGAACTCCATGGCTGTACCATCTGAGCCTGGTTCGGGAGAGGAGAACCCCATCCAGATTTGCACCGACTCCGAGTCTGAGACGGAGCCTATGGAGATCAAGTGGGAGTCCCGGCGATACCGATCCAAGAGGAGGGCTCCCACTCATCGCGACTCACACCGAGGTCCCTCACCCGCAAGATCGCTCGGAAGAGTACCCGACCACCAAGCAGGAAGATCCAGCATGACTCCGAGGCCACCACCTCTGAGCCATGGGGACTTCGATTTGCTTCAGCAGAGGATCACCCCCTTCTTGCACCTGGCTCCTGCGGATGGTTGGATGATTAGACGAGAGGACCGCCTCAACTTGATCTTGCTTTGGATGGTTTGGCAGCAAGGATCACACCCTTTCCCCCCTAATAGCTAAAGGCAGTAGTACGATGTAGCTTTCGCATCATGGCATGTGGGACTGTGCATGTACAGTCCATTGTATCCCCTTGGATGTAATTTTATGGACCTATGTATCGTTTTGTGGCATGCTATTGATAAGCTTATTCTACCATGCTTGCTTTGTTCGGAGATCATTTAAAAACAACTTGAAGAGAAATCACCTAGAAATCATGACCTTAATGGGTCCAATCTCTTAATTCATCTACCTCCTTCAGATGGCGCATCGTCGCAGAGCTGCAACATCCAACGAGAACCCACCGAAGCCTAACCCCTCCACTCTGGCGGAGGTTATGGCTTTGCAAACCCAGTTACTTCAAGCAATCGCCAACAACCAAGGGAATCGCGGGGGATCAAGCTAAGCCGCCTACATTCTCTGCGACCGAAGAACCAATGGATGCCAAAGACTGGTTGAGGGTAATAGAGAAGAAGTTGACTCTCATCCGAGTACGGGAAGCTGACAGAGTCATCTTCGCCACTAATCAGCTGGAAGGTCCCGCAAGTGACTGGCGGGACACCTACAAAGATACTCGGGCTGAAGATGCCGGAGAACCGACATGGGAAGAATTCACGGTTGCTTTCCGTGAAAATTTCGTACCAGCCGCGGTTATGAGGATGAAGAAAAATGAGTTCCGTAGGCTGCGCCAAGGAAACAGCACGGTACAAGAGTATCTTAACAAGTTCACACAGCTTGCCCGTTACGCCACAAGCGATCTGGCAGATGAAGAGGAAAAGATGGACAAGTTTATTGAAGGACTGAACGACGATTTAAGAGGACCGATGATCGGTCAGGACCACGCTAGCTTTCAGAGCCTCATCAACAAGGTCGTAAGGCTTGAGCATGACCAAAAGATGGTAGAAAATAACTGCAAAAGGAGGCTTGCTATGGCCCGCCCATTTCAGGGAGCGCCTCAGCGTCCCAAGGGAGCCACCCCGTCCGGATGGAAGCCAACCGTTCCAGAACCAGCAGTCGTTCCCCACGCCCCGACCACGTCAACGAGCCCAGTGCACCCCGATTCCGTACCCGATACCAACTCTAGCCGCTCGGGAAGAAGGAATGTGAATTGCTTCAACTGTGGAGAATTCGGACACTACTCCAACAGCTGCCCCAAGCCACGCAACACTCCCGTGCGTACCGGCGCCAATGCAACGGCCGTCCGAGGAACCACCACTCCTGCTGTGGGACGCGGTCTGTTTAGGACCCGTAACCCAATGAGACTGTCACCGGATTTCGGCGTGGACAAGTGAATCATGTGCGTGCTGAAGAAGCGCAGGAGGATCAGAACGTGCTGATGGGTATGTTCTCTATCAACTCTACCCCAGTTAAAGTCTTATTTGATTCTGGAGCATCGCATTCATTCATATCTTCACAAGTAAGCAAACAACACCACCTACACCAGGTAGAACTTAAGAGACCCATGTTGGTACACTCGCCTGAGGAAAACATAACCGTACCCCATGCTTGCATCAATGTGCCCATACGGATTAGAGACGCGCTATTCCTTTCAAACCTTATGGTACTATCGCCCCAAACCATTGATATCATACTCGGAATGGATTGGTTGACCAAGAAGAATGGAGTCATAGACTGTAGTCGAAGAGAAGTCATAGTATCCACCCCATGGGGATCACCAATGAACATAACTATGGACCAAAACCCGATGCTATGCGAGCAAGCTGCGGAAGTATTCACCATGCTATCTCTGAGCGGGATGCCAGTAGTGCAAGAATACCCGGACATATTCCCCGAGGAATTGCCCGGAATGCCTCCTGATCGCGACATAGAATTTATCATCGACCTAATGCCTGGTACCGCCCCCATATCCAAGAGACCTTACCGAATGCCGGCTAACGAACTAGAAGAACTCAAGAAGCAAATCAGAGAACTACAGGAAAAAGGATTTGTACACCCTAGTTCTTCACCCTGGGGAGCCCTAGTACTCTTCGTCAAAAAGAAGGATGGGAGTATGAGGATGTGTGTGGACTACCGATCGTTGAATGAAGTAACTATCAAAAACAAGTACCCACTACATCGAATCGATGACCTATTCGATCAACTTAAGGGTGCGCAAGTGTTCTCAAAGATTGATCTTCGGTCGGGATATCATCAGTTGAAGATTAGAGCCGGAGATATTCCCAAAACGGCATTCTCTACGCGTTATGGCTTATATGAGTTCACAGTAATGTCCTTTGGATTGACCAATGCCCCGGCATATTTCATGAATCTGATGAACAAGGTATTCATGGAATATCTGGATAAATTCATAGTGGTATTTATCGACGATATACTTATCTACTCCAAGGACGACGAGGAGCATGCGGAGCACCTACGACTGGTGTTGGAAAAGCTGCGAGAGCACCAGCTGTATGCGAAATTTAGCAAGTGCGAGTTCTGGCTCAAGGAAGTCGCTTTTCTTGGCCATGTAGTCTCGGCCGGAGGAGTAGCGGTAGACCCTGCCAAGGTCGAAGCTGTTACGGAATGAAAGTCACCCAAGTCAGTAACGGAGGTTCGGAGTTTCTTGGGTGGCCGGATATTACCGAAGGTTCATCGAAGGGTTTTCCACAATAGCCCGACCCATGACTCAACTTCTGAAGAAGGAGAAGAAGTTCGTATGGAACGAGAAGTGTCAAGAAGCTTTTGACCAACTGAAAGAAAAGTTAACCACTGCCCCAATCTTAACCCTACCTGACAACCGTAAGGATTTCGTGATGTACTGTGACGCGTCTCGGCAAGGACTGGGAGGCGTATTAATGCAGGATGGAAAGGTCGTAGCATATGCCTCGAGACAGTTACGACCCCACGAGGAAAACTATCTCACACACGACTTGGAAGTAGCGGCAGTTGTTCATGCATTGAAGATCTGGAGACACTATCTGATCGGGAACCACTGTGATGTATATACTGATCACAAGAGCCTGAAATACTTCTTTACTCAGTCCGATCTCAACCTACGTCAGAGACGGTGGTTGGAATTGATCAAGGATTACGATCTAGGAATCCATTACCACCCCGGCAAGACAAATGTAGTGGCCGATGCGTTAAGCCGCAAAGTCCAATGCAACCATATGAGATTGGAAGGTATGGCCAGCGAGCTCCAAGAAGAGATGGCTCGACTTAATCTGCACCTGATTCCTCACGGAGAAGTGAACTCACTGGAAATCCAACCCCTTCTGAGGACTCAAATAGAGGAAGCTCAAAAGGGAAGTAAAGAATCACAGGAAATCAAAGAGCGCATGGCCGCTGGACGCGCTAAGGAATTTTCGGTAGACGACAAGGGAACCCTGTGGTATAAGAAAAGAATCTGCGTGCCTGAATCTGCGTGCCTGAACAAGGTGGTTTGAGGGGGTTGATCTTAAAAGAAGCACACGAATCAGCCTATTCGTTACATCCAGGAAGCACAAAAATGTACCAGGATTTGAAGGGAGAATACTGGTGGCCCAATATGAAGAGAGACGTAGCCGAATACGTAGCCGTATGCGATGTATGCCAAAGGATGAAAGCTGAGCATCAACGACCAGCAGGCTTGCTGCAGCCGCTCAAGATTCCCGAGTGGAAATGGGATGAGATAGGCATGGATTTCATCGTTGGACTACCCAAAACTACAGCGGGATATGATTCCATTTGGGTAATAGTAGATCGGCTCACCAAGACCGCCAGATTTATCCCCGTAAAGACTAACTACAATAGCGTCAAGCTAGCAGAGCTATACATGAGTAGGATTGTGTGTCTTCACGGTGTACCAAAAAGAATTATATCGGATCGCGGTACCCAATTCACGTCCCATTTCTGGAACAAAGTACATGAGGCACTTGGAAGTCACCTTGCCTTCAGTACCGCTTACCACCCATAGACCGACGGGCAGACCGAAAGGACAAATCAAGTGCTTGAGGATATGTTGAGAGCCTGTGCGTTGGATTTCACCAAGGATTGGGAGAAATGTTTACCGTACGCCGAGTTCTCCTACAACAATAGCTATCAGGCCAGTCTGAAGATGTCACCAAACGAAGCCCTATTTGGTCGCCGATGCCGAACCCCATTGATGTGGTCAGAAACCGGTGAACGAGCCGTGTTCGGGCCTGACATAATCAAAGAGGCCGAGGAAAAGGTCCGTCTGATCCGGGACCGATTACAAGCTGCCCAATCTCGACAAAAGAGCTACGCGGATACTCGTCGAAGGGATTTAGAATTCAATGAAGGCGACTATGTGTATCTAAAGGTCTCACCACTACGAGGAACTCAAAGGTTCAAGGTCAAAGGAAAACTTGCGCCAAGATATGTGGGCCCATTCTTGATAAGCGCTAGAAGAGGTAAAGTGGCCTACCAGCTAGAGTTGCCCGAGAACATCTCCGATGTTCACCCAGTGTTCCACGTGTCACAGTTGAAGAAATGCCTGCGGGTGCCAGAAGAGCAAGCTCCTTTGGAAACCATCCATATCAACAATGATCTCACATACCCGGAACATCCAATAGAGATACTGGACGAGGTAGAAAAGAAGACACGGACCAAGTCATGGCGCATGTACAAAGTACAATGGAGCAACCATACTGAAGAAGAGGCCACCTGGGAAAGAGAGGATTTCCTGAAGACGCAATACCCACACCTACTCAACAACCGGTAAGAAATCTCGAGGACGATATTTATTGTTAGGGGGGTAGGTTTGTAACATCCTGAAAATCGAAGAAACTGAAATCGGAACGTAAAAATCGGAACTTACAAAAACTTTTGCTTGTTGCCTTTTTCCTCGGATTTGTTGCTTCTTATTTGTTAGCTCAGTTGCATAAGTTTAGTTGTGAACAATTCCTCTCGGAGTTCCTGGATGACTTGGATTTTGTGGGGAAGAAAATCCGCAATTCAGGATTAGAAATTTTAAAGTAAAATCGAAATGGGATGCGGATTTATGAAAATATGTATTTGAGAAATAAAATATTAAATGGTGATTATGGAAGATTAATTAGGATATAAAATAGACAATAAAAAGATTTAGGGGATTTACAAGAAATCTAGGAAATTTTTGGAATTTAAAAATAGGGAATTATGAAATTAGGAAAAAGGAATTTAATAAATATGAAAAATATATTTGGAAAAATAAAAAGTGGGGAGAAAAGTTGAAAATATATTTTTAATAAATTTTGGAAGTGCTAGGTATTTTTTTGAATTTTTAGGGTGAAGGGAAAATTGAGAATTGAAAATGGAATTAAAAATCGGGAAAAATAAGAAGTGTCACTGTTCATTGCGCGTTAGCTGCTCGACGCCGTACTCGGCCCGGTGCGCGCCCGCCGTGCGTCGCCCGGCGTACGCGCCCGCGCCCGCGCCGGACCCCGCCGCGCCTTGCGCCCGCGCACCCGCCGCCCGTACTCGGCCCCACGCCGCGCTCGCGCCGTCGCGCCACGCGCCCGCCGCCGTACTCGGCCCCTCGCCCGCGCTCGCCGTCGCGCCACGCGCCGCCGCGCGCGGACCCCGTCCGTGTGCGCGCTCCGCCCGCCGCGCCGCGCGCGCGCCGGCCCGGACCCCGCCGCCGCGTGGCGGCCGCCGCGCCGGGACCCTCCTTTCTCTCCCGCCCCTCCTCGGCCACCGCTATATAAAAGGGGCAAAGCCACCCCATTTCCCACCTCGCCGCCGTTCCCCACCTCCCCTTTCTCCCCTGCTCCCGAGCGCCGCCGCCCTAACCACCGAAGCCGCCATCGCCGTTGTTGCCGCGCGCCGACGCCCGAGCCCCGCCGCCCTAGCATGCCATGAGCCGCCGTCGCCGTAAGCCCACGCCGCCGCCTTTTTTCCCCGCGCTAGCACCGGCCGCCGCCTCTGTTCTTCACGGGCACCGGTCGAACACCTTGGGGGCGATGAACAGTGCGCAGAGAAAAGAAAAATAAAAAGAAAAGGAAAAATAAAAAAAGAGAAAAAGAAAAATAGGGAAAAATTACGAAAAATTTTGTGAAGACTTGAGTGAAATTTTGGGCAAAAATAAATTATTTTCTTGCATGATTTCTCGCGAAGAATTTGAAAAGTCAAAATTCGACTTTTCCAAAATCTCGTTTCGCGTCGTTTCTAAATTCGGATTTCGTTTAATTTCCTTCTCGCCATTTAAATATGCTTCTCTTTTGTGCTCAAATCTTCAAAACCTCGAGCACGAATTCCTCCGCGGATATTTCCAAACCTATTTTCTCGAACATATTGCGATTGTCGTTTTGCGAAAACCCTAGGGCAATCGGCTCGAGTTCAAACTCGGATTTTTCCCCGGCAATCCTCGTTCAAACTCGCGTAGAATTTAGGCTAAGCGCTTGGGATCGTTTTTGTAGCTTTTATGGTTCTTTTCGATCTTTCGGTGTTATATTGGTTTCTAATCGAATTCGATTGATCTTTCGCACGAACGGATAGCACCTAAAGAGACCGGCATCGACTCCGTTGAAGACACCACTCCACAAGCGTGCGGGCAAGGCAAGTCATCACACTCTTTGAACATATTGATCCCATTTGTGAAATGATGTTATTTTAAACTCTAAACATGCATGCTATACAGAGTTACCTATACTTGTTATGCCATACCTTGCTATTGATTACCTTTAGAATTACTCCTTGTAACTCTCGATGTGATACAAACAACCGGAGAATAACTTCGGTAAATTGCTTAGCCATGCTATACTTAGATTCATGCATACTCATGACTTTATGAAAAACTTTGTGCTTGGGCAACTAACTACCTTAGGGAAGGTAGTTGAGATGTGGCTGTGGAGACATGAGCGCCACATGGCCATGAGAATGATGAAATGAGTTTGATAAAAATTGAAAGTACTAAATAAATATTTTAGACTGGGGCGGCTGGATGATTTGGGTGGATTCCGGAAAAGGCGAGTGCCGACCCTGGTCAATTAAGGACCGAGCCATGAGATAGCCGGGAAACGAGCCAGTACAACCGTACTTCTCGAATGGGTATAGACCTAGCAGAGTAGATAGCCGAGCAGAGGCGGTACCCTTGCATAGTGGTTCTTATGGATGAGATGAGATGTGAAAGAGATGATGATAATCTGAAATTTATTTTAACTTTGATGAATGAAATCTCCCCTTACCTCGGGTGCGCCAGAACTCCTCTCACGGCTAGAAAAGGACGGCTAGAGTGCATGAGGGCTTAAGTTCATGGAGCGGGTACTGCCAAAGTGAGGTTATCGAAATGCTTTGCCGTGACCGTCTCATGTGTTGGGCGTAGGCTCATTTGTTGGGCTGTCGCGGAGTACGGGTAAAGTGTACATCCACTGCAGTGTGAACGAATCAAACTATTCGAATAGCCGTGCTCGCGGATATTGAGCATCGTGACAAGACTTTCGCTTGGCTAGACTTCAAACTTTAAAATGCTGGGATGGGTTTGCATGATGATTTTGTTCGCTCGCGGATCAACTTCTCGAGATGCGAGAAGGGGTGGATACCCAGAAAACCATGATGAACCGGAGGCGGGAAGCCATCCTTGGTATCACGATGGATGGTAGACAGAACCGTCGCCGAATTAATGAATTATGAAACTAAAACCTGACTTGGCTAGCTGTTAGGCTTGTGAAAAGATTTGTGAAAATTGGCTTTATGCAAAAGAGCACCAGCCATTCCTTGAATAAACCTATCATATGCATTATTTTCGTGTTGGCTTGCTGAGTACTGTTGGTACTCACCCTTGCTATACGCACAAACCTTCAGATGTTGGGAATGAAGAATCGGAGGATCCATACGCCTACTACCGGGAAGGCGAAGAAGCCGATGGCACTTACTAGGTCTTAGTCTCCGGTCGTTGCTCGTGGCAACCAACATGCCGCCGCCTTTATTCCGCCGCCTCATCTAATTTCGCTTTTGGGTTGTATCCAGGACCACGAGGTCCTATGTGATGAACATTGCCTCCGAGCCTACTATTGTAATAATTTCGTTGTAAGACTATTCGTGCATGTGCACCATGTTATTCAGTACTGTATTTCGTGGGTACCAACTACTCGATCCAGGGAAATGGTACTAAGAACACGAAAGATTCCCGTCCTTGAAAACGGGGGTCTACAGCGGGCAGTGTCCGACTTGTTCTCGGTGTCTTCCTTCTTCGTGCCGGAAGATGGTAAGTCCTTGCTATTCGGTCCGATTAGTGGATCGATGGCCACTCGATCGCCTCCTTGGCGTCGGATCTCTCTCGTCGTGCCCCTTCGTCTCCAGAGGTCACGCATGGTTGTCTTTGGTTTGGTGAACCACTCCTGTGTTTTGGATATCCATGGCGCCCTTACTGTTTCGGTCATCTCCCAGTTCCTTTTGGTGTGAGATGCAGTGTCCTGTTTTCCACTCTCTCCTAACGTTCAAGACCCGTCTTGTTTGGCGTTGGACGGGTGACCAGCATTACTCGGCGCGGTCGGTCTACCAGGCTTTCTTTCTTGTCCAGCTCTCTTTCTCTTGTGTTGATCTTCTCTGGCGCGCGAAGGGTCCTGCAAATGTAAGTTCTTTCTTTGGTTTGCACTTCGGTGTCGCTGTTAGACATCTGATCTCCTTTAGAGGCGTGGCATTGCTAGCCACTTGGCTTGCCCCTTCTGCACGCAGGATGCTGAGACGGCTAACCACATCCTCCTAGACTGCGTCTTCACTCGGCCGGTCTGCTCCGTGTCCTGTCGCCTTCTGGCCGGTCGGCTCTGTCCCCTCCTCGCGATAGTTGGCTGCAGGATTGGTGGCCTTCGTCTAGGGCTTGTCTACTTGACCATCTCCGCGCCGGATTCGACTCCCTGGTTCTTTTGGTTTTCTGGTAGCTGTGGAAGGAGCAGAACTCCTGGGTTTTCGACTCGGTGCTCTCTTCGGTCTTGGCGGTGCTAGAGTCCATTCTTTCGAAGGGCCGTCTATGGTCAGTGATGAGCATTGCCGTTTTTGAAGGTTGTTGGGGGTGTAGTGTAGTCCTTTCCCTCCCCCCTCCTCTCTCTTTCTTTTTTCTTTCTCTTTTTGTTTTTCTCTTTTGTTTTCAGTTTTAGAGTTGTCTGGCCATTCTGTACTCATCTTAAAAGTTTTTTCGTCTTCAAAAATATTGATGTATAATTTTTTTCGTGTTTAAAATTTTTTTCTACTATGCTATTACATTCCAACAGATTGATTGCTTTGCTCGATTGATCGAGATCGTGGCAGGCACGCCGATAGTTGAATCTGAACATTATTCAGAGTCCTGCCTTTGATTTTTTTCATCTGCAGTCGGTGGCGTCAGACAAGGGGCATATACTGCTGCGCAGTGCTACATCGGTAATTCCGTACGAGTGCACGTAGACATCGTCGCCGCCACCGTATGTACGGTCGTCCTACACAACTTGTCCAGATGCTGCAGGGTACCTGTAAAAATACCCAGAACAAAAAAACTCTTTTTGGAGGTTGCCGTCCAAAAAGATCGAGAAAAAAATTTCCCCAGACTCAGATGGCTAGAAATGCAACTTGCTGTCCTCCTCCACCTCGTTGTCTGTCGTTGCCGTTTTACCAATATGTCACGGCAAATCGACATCGGTCACGTTTTCTTGCGTAGGCCGATCGAGCTATTAGCTATGAGCTTACAGTAATTTTTATTTTTTATATCTAGATTTATAATATTAAAATGTGTCGTATCTCATATCAGTTTAGTTTTTTTATAACAAAATTAGCACAATGGCTTGCATTTCATTTGTCTCTGTCGTTAGGACAGAGCTCCTATACACGTCCAAGATTGTTCGTTTCATTTTCTTTTTCAGCTTAGTACTTGAACAAATCTGACAAAGTGACAAAGTGCACGCGGATATATCCGTGTTTAATTTCAACATTGACCAATGTCCGTGCCGACACGGTACTATTGTACAAAGAGTTTGTTCTAGTTCTGTAGGACAGATACAGATCAAGATTAATTAATTTCTGGGTTCTTTCGTGCAGAAAGTTTGTAGCATCTTTTTTATCATTTGGGCTTATTTGGATATATCGATTAAGAGCATCGATCTGCTTGCATGTTCTTATGTGTGACGAGATTATTGGTACGAACATAGCCACACGCCAAGAAGATGAGATTAGAGTATAATTAAAAAGGTATAATTAAAATGATGATAGTATTAATTAGCCAATAAGCAAGCCCCTGTGTCCTGCATACATTCGCCGTCCAACAACAGGGTCAGCTGGGATTACAATAATAAGCTGGGTTATCATCGAACGTGTACGGAACGAAGAATCTATCGCGTCAGATGATACCCCTGCCGTTGGATCAACGAACAACGGTCAGGAACGATCACAGGGTTAAGGGAAATGGGTAGAGATGCGGTGTCGCTTTTTTTCTTTATTTCCGATGTGGAGTAAGTATATATATCCTCTGTTGCAGTACAAGTGACATTTTTTTTCTTGAGAGAGAATGCATGTACATAGGTTCATATCTCATGCCTTTGTCGTTAACAAGGTGTTAGGACAAATCCTACTCTCTTAGTTTGTTAATATGATCAATTATAAACGGATTTGCTAATTAACCTATGTTTGACTGAAAACTAAAGTTAAAATCTTTTGGATTCCCGACCTCCTAATATGCTTCATGATTTATGCTCCGATTATCTTTCTCTTCAACTCCGACGATCTTAATATATTCTGACGATGGTGACAGCAACCCCGTATTAGTTAGGATTTAGGGTTGAGGAGGAGAAAAACGGTAGTTCCCCAGTATAGATAGAGGTAGCGGAGGCTTGGTAGTGGGCAGTGATAAGAAGGGGGCCGGTGACATGGAGGCATCGATGTCATTGAAGCTGTAGGAATGAAAGAAGGTAGTGGGCAATGGAGGCAGATGGGGCCAGAGACGGCTAAATGAGCAGTGCTGAGGGGGGCCGGCCCGGGCATGCGTGGGCTGTAGCAGCCTGGCACGGCACAACCTAGGAGGCAAACGGGCCAGGCCGACACGGCACGAGCAGCTGTGCCGTGCTTGGGCTACTGGCCGAGCCCGCGGGCCGGCACGACACGACCCATCTACTGTAGCAACACAGCACGGCACGGCATGGCCCGGCCCACGGCACTGCACGGCACGCGGCACGATGGGGTGGCGAATCGGCGCTTGACGCGTGGCGCAAGCGCACTAAGGGCGCGCAACGGCTCCCCCGCCGTGCAATACGAGCGCGTCACGTGTCCTCCCAACAGCTATATGGCTGTTTAATTTGAAATTAGCCGTTGAAGACTAAAAAATTCAAAAAGTTGCAAAAAATCTCAAATTTCGCCCTATAAAGAGGGCATGAACCCTAGCCATTTCTCCTCACCCTCACTTCACATCTTGTGCTCTCAAGTGCTCTAAAGTGCTCTCTTTGCTCTCAAGTGTCCATTTTTTTGATTTTCACAAATTCGCTCAAATTTTGTCAAAAATCAAAATTAGTTTCGTAGTTCAATAGTTTGATCGCAGAAGTTTGAAGAGCTCGCAGTTGGAAAGATATAAGTAATATTCAAATTTGTGTATTATTTGTATTGTGTTTGTGAATTCAATAAATATTCTAAAATTTGTTTATGTCGGTTTAAATTTTCAGAATAGATCCGAACTATCCATACCAGTCGCCGTCGTTCACTTTGGGTGATTTCGACCCCAACTACATGTCGGGGTATGACGATGCCTCTGGATCGGCTCCAACTCCAGCATCTGTGGAGAGGTATTGGTTCAGATTACGGCAGTGGCTTTGGAAGGATTATCTTCCGGATCCTGAGCGGAAGTGTTTCGACACGCACCGGCCCAAAAGATCGAGAACCTCCGGTGTGTGGCAACACTCCGACAAGATAAAGGAAACAGCCCTGGACAGAAGGGAGGTATCGAAAGCTCGTTGTAGAATATGTAGGCAAATGTTATCTGCTCGTGGTTCTGCTAGTATAGGTCATCTCAAGCGCCATGCGGAGTCGTGTGCCAAGAAGCAAGGAATACAACTCCGGCAGCAGCAACTTATGCTAAACCCGGACGGTACGGTACGTAGTTGGAAGTACGATCCTATGATTGCTCTGGAATCTCTTGTCTGGTTAATCGCCAAGCAAGATTTACCCCTGAACATTGGAGAGACTCCTGATTTTGAACAATACATTCAGCAATCTCATAACCCTAGGATTAAATCTATGAGTAGGCAAACAATAACTAGAGATTTAGAGAATGTCTATCAGAAGGATTCAACTGCACATAAGAAACTGTTTAGTACATGTACTTTCTCTGTTAGTGTTACTTCAGATATATGGAGTAGTAGAGCTAGGCAGGATTATCTTAGCGTAGTTGTTCATTTTATTGATGATGATTGGCAATTATAAAAAAGAGTTTTAGGGCTTAGGTTAATAGATGTCTCACATCTGTCTTTCACATGAAACAAAAATATTTGAAATATTGGAAAAATATACCTATGTTGTATGCTTTTGCTTTTGTTTTAGATCCTAGGTGTAAATTAAGGGGATTGTGTGCTATTTTATCACTTCTTGGTGAAACTGTAGTTATAGCTCTTTTTATACTGAGATTAGGAGTAAATTATATGAAATCTTTGGAAGATATGAACTAAAGTTTCAGGGAGTTCGACAGCAGAGAACCCCTCCTATCCCTACTACAGGTAAGAAGAAGATACAGTGAGGTAGGATTTGGGGTGGATCGTCTTTAAGCCAAGGTGGTGGCAGTTCATCGGCTACAAGTGGAGACGCCTCTTCGCATGGTGTGGCCGAAGAGTTGTCCGATTATTTGGACAGCGATGCCATCCACCATGAAGCACAAGACTTCAACGTCCTCGGGTGATGGAATGACCACAAGATAGCATATCCCATGCTTTCAAAACTAGCACGGGATGTGTTGACGGTGCCTGTATCGACGGTGTCCTCCGAATCGGCCTTCAGTCTATGCGGCCGAATCATCGAAGACCGGAGGACGAATCTGAGCAGCGACCACGTCGAAATGCTACTAAGTGTTAAAGATTGGGAGCTTGCTCGACAACATGCCCAATACACTGCAGACAACCAAGAATTGACCGCCCAGTTCGAGCAACTCTACCTAGATCCAGACCAACCCCAGTAAAATTTTGTTAGAAGTAGTTCTGACCTTTGAGCTGTACTATTTTCTTTGTCATGGTTTTCTCAATTTTTTCTATAAGTTTTTACATGCAAAGTTTTTAACGAGGCATCATGTATCATTGTATCTTATAATGATATAAACATCAATAAATGTCATTACTATTTTTAACAAATTCTTTTGTAATATTTTCGTAAATGTGGATTTCTCTTTAACATTAGTAAGTCACTACTTCTTTTTTGAAAACTTTAATTTTCAATTTTTATTTTTTAACCTTATCTCTTTTTTTTTAAAAAAATGCACGTGCAAAAGGCCCGTGGGCTCGGCCTGGCCCGTGGGCCACTGGCGTGCCGTGCCGGCACGGGCACGGTCCGACTCCCCACGGGCCGTGCTTGGGCCAGGGGCTAGGCATGTGGGCCGACACGACACGGCCCGTTTCATGAAGCGTGCCAAACAGGCCGTGCCGAAATGGGCCCGTGCCGTGCCGGGTCGAGCCGTCCATTTGGCCGTCACTGGATGGGGCATAAAAAAAGCGGTGGTTAGGTAGTTTGTGGCGGTGGTGAATGATCCAATGTCAAGAACTATCGAAGACGGATGAGAAGAACGGCTCGGGGCACCAACAATGATAAAGATGAGCAAGGAAGGTTGGATGAAAAAGGGGTAGAGATGGCGGTGTTGAGGCTAACCAGAAGACATCGCCGGCATAGCCTCCGATGGTGGCGAGGCGGACGGGCAGTGGCACACGGTGTTGAGGAGAGCGGTGGACCAGAAAGATGATGGCGACAATGGAAGTTGCGTGGCTTGGAGGAAGATGAGACGTGAAGCCAGTGAAGGTGGACTAGTGAGGAGCAGTGGAGGATCAAGAAGCGGGCTATTGGATTTTCTTTAGGTGGTCGACATATCGTCAAATTTGATAGAGGATTTTTTTTGCAAATCTAATATATAGGTAGTCCCAATTATAAATGTGTTTCTTTCTTTGAAGAAATGTCTCTTTGGACATAAGACACACATGCTGATAACGAGCTTTCTCGAGCCAAGCCTCTGAGTGTGCTCTTTCAAACCCACTATGGACAAGCATACACACACACGTACCAACACCATTAGGCCGTGCTCTTTTCAGATTATTTATCGGATTATTAAAATAAATTACTTGCTCCATAATTTGAAAAATATATTTTCTTAAACACTTTTTCTACTGTATAACTTAGATAGCTGGTTTTATGTCATTTGTTAAGTTTATTTATTAAAATGTTTAACTTATCTTTATAATTAAATAGATAATCCGTTTAATAATGTTTTTCAAACTGAGCCAAAACAAGCAAACTAAACAAGTTCAATTAACAAAATACTTTCAAAATATGGATAAAGAAAGAGTCAACTCTCTAACACTTTTATGTCGTCGTGTGAGGAAAATATTTTCATCTCTTGATATCTTCTCGTTTTTTACATGTCATTTAAATAGTTATAAAAAATAAAAAATTGACAAGTTAGGTTAACATAAAAAGTATGACTTTTTCATAAACATACAAATTCAAATTCAACTTCTACAGTTATAAAAAAATAACAAATATAATACGAATGCACATTCGCAATTATAATTGCAAATATAATTGAAAATCCATCTCCCGTCGTGTGGACACGATTCGGGTTGGGTAAAGTAAATACACGTATATATCGACCCCTTGTACTGTACATGCCGTCGTACATAATAATTACCTCCCACACGTACTAGACTACTACTACCACTAGTCCACTACTCCAGTTAACAGCAGATCCATTAATATCTCGCTGAAACCACTGAACCACTAGTTTAATTCACCTCGCGGTCGTCGCGGTAAAAATTTTCCCTGGCCCTCTGCATGTACAGCGCTCGCCTCACCTCCGTACGTGTGTGTGTGCGCGCGCGCGGCTCCTCGTCTCGGTCGTCGCCGTCTCTTCCAACTGGATCGCCACCGCTGCCACAAACAGCGGCTTGTCCTGGCGCCCGGCCCCGCGCGCGCGCCCGCGGCCACAAACGCAAAGGCATGGCCCAACCGCAGTGGAGCGTGGGGTCTGGCACTCTGGCTGGCTACACCACTGGGTGGCGCCTACCACCTGTCGCGTGTCGTCTCCCTCCGCGCGGAAGGCGACGGCCTCTCGCGGCCTCGGTGCGTGCGTGCGTGCCCCGCCGGGGCGGCTATAAATACGCCTCCTCCCCTGCTGCGGAGAGGAGACCAGGCAAGCAGCAGCAGCAGCAAGCAGCAGAAGCAGAGGCAACAGCTTGATCGTTCGTTCGATCGATCGATCAGCAGCTTGCGCTAGCTGAGCCTCACTCTCGCTTGCTCTCACACTGCACCGGCTGGTCCGTGGGAGAGAGAGAGATTGTTCGTCATGGCATCGACAACGCCGTCGAGGACCAACTCTCGGGTGAACTACTCAAACGAGATCCATGACCTCTCCACCGTGCAGAGTGTCTCCGCCGTGCCCAGCGTCTACTACCCGGAGAAATCCTTCGCCGACATCTTCCCTCCTCACCTCCTCAAGAAGGTAACTGATTAATTGCTACTACTTGCTAGCTAGCAACGAATGATCAATCAGATCGAGCTAGCAACAACCGGAAGAAGCTAAAGTTTGGTGTACGATGTGTGGTGGGGTGCAGGTGATATCGGAGGTGGTGGCGACGTTCTTGCTGGTGTTCGTGACGTGCGGGGCGGCGTCCATCTACGGCGAGGACATGAAGCGCATCTCGCAGCTGGGGCAGTCGGTGGTCGGTGGCCTCATCGTCACCGTCATGATCTACGCCACCGGCCACATCTCCGGCGCCCACATGAACCCAGCCGTCACCCTATCCTTCGCCTTCTTCCGGCATTTCCCCTGGATTCAGGTACCTTCATATATATACAAAAATATACATCTTCCTAGCTAGCTACACATGAACACATCACTCATGCCTGGCTATCTGTCTCCTTTACTTTCCATTTTTCATATCTCCTCTCCCTTTCTTTCTTTCTTTCTTTCTTCCTTCCTTTTTCATGTTTGTTTCGGATGAAAAGAAAAACGGTATTTCCTAAAAAAGGAGGTGCTTCCATTAATTGGTTGAGTTCTAACTAATACTACTTAGCTCTTTTACTCCTTGTGTTTGGACATCGATGCAATCTCATATATATAACCAGCCACTTTTGATCTCCAACTATGTACTAGTAGAAAATTTATTTTTCAACAATCACCGTACAAAAATATTTTTTCCATTATCTTTCGAAAAAAAATACTTTCCGTGAAATAGGAGTTTAGCATAGATAATAACTTACTTGTCTGCATTAGTCCTGGACGTGCACAAGAATTAGTCACGGTTTAATTAAGCAAAACTTTGTAGCCTACCTGGCATCTACCACTCCTTGAAAAATAAATCACATGCACTGTACATATGGACGATCCGTAACCTTCTGACAACTGAACATATTCGAAGCAGCCTGCCAAACAGTTCCTCCTATTCATCAAGTAGCTAGGACACACAAGTTGATAAATATATAGGACTGGCTCATAATAATGTCGTAAAATATATTTTCTCTTTTTTGCGAACTATAAAATATGTCTTCTGCTGCAGCATATTTGGCCTTACCTAGTCTGGCATGAGGTCAGTAGCATGCATGAGCATTAGCAAGCTGACAAACAATAACGGGCATTACTGGCAACATGCTGGACTAAGCACAACTGGTGAACAACAAGCCCATCATTCATCAGATCGAACCAAGGCTCTAGGTAATTAAAAAAGAACATAATTAGAAAAAAAAAGAAGAAGAAGACAAATAGTAGTACTTTTTAGATGAGAAGGATAAGGCAACTGGATGCATAATCCTCTCATGATTAATTAGCCGCATAATTAATTCGGCTTACCATGAAAGCCTCAATTAGTTGCCACTAATCCCAACCACCACCACGTACCAACCTAAGCTAACGAGGGGTTTGACATTAGCATGGTTCCCTTGTTAACCATGTGATTTTTGATCATTGATATATATCCTTATATTTATAAGATGCACAATACGGCCTTGCTCCCTAGCAACCATATTCCCAATTATTGCAAGCCGTTCTTGCTTGTAGGGCACAAATACAAATGGCACGTACTTGAACTAACCAAACCATCGGCCGTGCCAACAATGACATTAAAGTGGAATAGTTTTGGAATCAACCACGATGACACAGAACCCCAGATTTTTAAAAGTATAACTTCCAACCCCACGACCTCAGATAACCAGACGACTCACACACACATATGCCTATATATACGCTTCGAAAGTTGCCGGGCTTTAGCGATGAAAGGCACGTGTGCACGCTTCTGAATCACGTAGATCGATCAGTCCGGCCGGCCGGATGGTCAATCGATCTGCATGCCGCTAGCTCGATCGCTTGCTAGCCAGCCCTTTCGGCGAGAAGAAATTATTCCGATGCGATAGATGCTGTGCCGTGCCAGTCTCTCACCACACGTGAGCATGGCTAGGATCTATGTAGCTAGCTACTTGCAGCATGTTGATCTGACCCAACTTGGCCCATGCAGCTGCCAGCCATGTCTGCCTGATTGATATGATCTGAGTGATGCCCAGAGATAGATACGATTCATTCTGCAGCGATAGATAAAGAGAGAGGAATTCAAGAAGACTCCAAAGATTCGTACGCTCTTTTGTATTTCTCTCTTTTCTTCCCATGTCTCGATCGGTATATCGTCGATCGATCGGTCGCGAGCGGCGTGCATTGCGTTCGCGGTCACATCACGATCATGGAGCTAGCAATAGCTCGCGCAAAGCATATTGTGTTGTGGTTGCTGAGAAGAACGTAGTAGTACGTACGGCCGTCGGTTTGTGATCGCGGAGGTGTGACTGTGTGGTGTGTGGTGTTATACGTTGCAGGTGCCGTTCTACTGGGCGGCGCAATTCACGGGGGCGATGTGCGCCGCGTTCGTGCTGAGGGCGGTGCTGTACCCGATCGAGGTGTTGGGGACGACGACGCCGACGGGGCCGCACTGGCACGCTCTCGTCATCGAGATCGTCGTCACCTTCAACATGATGTTCGTCACCTGCGCCGTTGCCACCGACTCCAGAGCGGTAAATACATCTAGTTACGGCTTTTAATTAATTACCCAAAGATTGGTATATATCTTAATCTATTGGCCCAATAATTAATCTTGTTAATTCTGCTCTGAATAATATATTAATGATTTGGTTTAATTTGGTTTCATGCAGGTGGGTGAGTTGGCGGGGTTAGCAGTCGGTTCCGCGGTTTGCATTACGTCGATCTTCGCAGGGTAACTAATAATAAATTACTGATGACCACGCCTAAACATAGGAAGAATTAACTAAGACCCGATTAATTAACCGTAATAAAAGAAATATTTTAGTAACACTAGTACGCTGCATATGTAGTGGGTAGCTACTATACCATCATGGCTTTTCAACAAACTCTGGAAAATTCTGCTTAGCTGACGACATTCTTTGCTAGAATCTTCACTGTTCGGCCCCCATATTTATTTCCACCATATTTTACAAGGTGTCACATAGACTGACGTAGAGCAGAGCCGGACTCGGATGACTTATATTACGTATACAGTACTTAGCTAGTTAGGTTCAAGGCACATGCACCAATTAAGCTAGTCTGATCGATCAGCCATTAAGCTACTCTTTATGTACTTCACAAAACGACGTTGCTAACATGGACTACTGATTAATCTGTACAAACCGTTCTCTGGACCTTCTAACACTTGGACACATTATTTCTGTCCGTATCACTACAAGGACACAACTTACTTTTCAAGGGAAGAAAACAAACTACTTCTTTTTAAAAAAAATTAAAAATAAAAAAGGATTATTAATTAACCTTCAGTAGAGTAGAGACGAGTGAAAGATGTATATGTTAATGAGCTATAGCTGATTAAGACGCGGCCAAATACGAGTGGAAATTTCAGGCCGGTGTCAGGAGGATCGATGAACCCGGCGAGGACGCTGGCGCCGGCGGTGGCCAGCAACGTCTACACTGGCCTCTGGATATACTTCCTCGGCCCCGTCGTCGGCACCCTCTCCGGCGCATGGGTCTACACCTACATACGCTTCGAGGAGACCCCCGCCGCCGGCAAGGACGGCGCGCCCCAGAAGCTCTCCTCCTTCAAGCTCCGCCGCTTGCAGAGCCAGTCCATGGCGGCTGACGAGTTCGACAACGTCTAATCTCCCTCCCTCGCCGCCGGCCAGCGCCCTGGACCACAACTCCTGCGTGTATGCGTATACGTATACGTAGGGTGTAGTGCGCTGCTATATACTACATATATACATGTATGTATGTACTGAATGCGTACGTACGCACGCACGTGCACGAGCGCGGGAAGCCATTGTTTGTACTCTCTACCCAGTCAAAAGTAATGTACGGTGTCTATGTACGTGTGGTGCTGTCTGTACGTGGGCCCGCTCTACTCGAAAAAAAGAAGAGAGCTAGAGCTAGCTATACGTGTATACATGTACCGTGTACTATACGTGCGTAGCTAGTGAGAGTTGTATACGTACTTGTCTTTTTTTTCCTCTTCCCTGCGCCTACGTGCGTATGTACGTACGCTTCTCGCTGGTATAATCAGCTAGCGATAGCGGCAAAATATAATATGTGTTCGTGCCTGTCTCTTTGGCTTTGTACTAAAAATCAATCTGAATTAATGAAGGAGCTGAGCTTGCTTGTCATACAATGATTTGGGTGAAATTTATGTGCGGTATTAGTTGAGAATTTGTGGGCTCCGTTGCAGATTTACCTTTTGGTTTTATAACATTTACCAATATATAGTACTATATGTTCCTAGCCTCTCACTATTTATTTTTATGGATGCATGAACAGCTTTGTAAATAAAGATACTAATGTACTAATTACTTTATCTGCCTATTGTTACCTGCAGATCAATCATAGTGGATGTTGCGATCGATGATTTGGTAGCACCATCATATATATAAAGCATGGGTTAAACTGATACGGAGCATATGTTACTGACAGTTTAATTAATTAATTATTTAAGTCTTGTTGACTCCAAATTAAAGAAATGAAATAATTAGAAATGACTCCTCTGAGATGGGAATTCGACTACTGCAAGTAACCTGATGATTTGCTGCTCTTGTTTCATCGATGTTGCAACACACACTCACACAATCATGTACACATGTCTGTAATTTGTAGGAAGCTGAGAGATATGGTTGTTAGAAAAGGTGGATGAAGGAGACCAGCAGCAAAAGCTGCTTGCCTGGGCAGCGTGAAAACGCCTGCAGTGTAGTCAAAATTCTTTCCACTTGTCACAGTAACATTCAAAAAGGAAAAAAGGTAAGTTTAAGAAGCTTCCTCCCACTATACGAAAAAAAATAGTGTCCACTGAAGTAAATTACAATAGTCAAATACTGTACCTACAATAATACATGTGGGACAGAAGCACTACAAGAAAATAATTAAGAGCATGGAAGTGATTGTTATTTTCATGTTCGTGATTTGTATGTTCTTCCACTATATATACCTCTTGTCATCCAGACTCCTGCTCCTTGATGTACAGGGAGAAAGTTATATCCTTTGCCTTGACTTTTTGACTTGGTTAAAATTTTGTCTCTCTTCTCCAAAATCACATCGTTTGTTATTTATACACCAATAACTCTATAAACTGGATAGGACTTTGTCTCTTCGCTTGATGACTATTTTGACTTCTGACATCTAAGTTGCTCATCCTTAATATATATGGGACAGATCAACCCTACTGAAATGATGGGTTTTATAATAATATCTAGTCCATCGACTTGGTTGAAAAACTTTTTTCTATCCTGAATCATATCATATATAAACTTGTCCTCCTATAACTTATGAAATTAGATAAGACATTCGCCTATTTCACCGTTGTTTTCACTTTTATGACAATCAGATCTGGGCCATGGAGAGAGCCGCAATTCTCTTCCTTTGTAACAAGTGACCTTCGTTGCTACTTTAAATCCAAGGCTATGCAGGCCAAAACCAAGGTTTAATAAGAGACAGTTTTTGAGAAAGTATATGTATGTACTAAAATTTCACATCTCGAGATACTAGCTAGTATCTGGGTATACCAAGTTTTACTTAGAAGATATAATAACTCCTGATACCTTTTTTAAGGACAGTAAAATTATCCTCGATAGGATGAGGGACAAAAATCAAACTAATTTGCAGAGGTGGATGAGTTCTAACGTGTTTAGAATTAATAAGGATTAAGGAACAAAGGAATTTAACTCAAACAAGTCATGGGATTTATTTATACTACAAATCCTTCCCAGTAAATGTTTTGGCATAATCTAAGCCATCCTATATTTTTTATCGTTAATATATAAGCTGGTATGAAGGAAAAAATTCCAGAAAATCTTTATGCAACCATACAAAATATGTTTTACAGAAGAAATATCACCACATGCGCATTGGTTATGTGCATTCTTAATTAATCAATTAGCTAGTGTACAGTCCAAAGACTATATTTCCTCAATTCTATCATAAAACACCCTTGCATATATGTTACAACGAGAGATGCAAGCAGTATCTAGAAATTTTAGACCCCGGGGCAAAATAACCTGGTAGTTAAAAAATACCAAGACGCAGGATAGTAAATTTTACTCGCCAAGAAGATCTGTGTCTGATTATTTTAAGTAAAAAAATTTTAGTGTCTTTGAATGCAAGTTCATATCATCGTCATGAGTCACTGCTCTTTTGAGGTAGCTATGATATTTTACCATCGAATACTTATGTTCTAGCCAAATCATTAAAGAGAAAGAGTGAAAATTTTAAAAATAGAACGAGATATTTTCGAGGACATGAATTAAAATATAAAAAATTCGGGATTATAATTTTTGGGCCCTGTCCCGTCGGCCAACTCGCACATACTTATCAACGGCCATGGTTGCAAGCATGCATGCCTTTATCAGCTATATCGTGCAATCCTAGATGATCGACACAAATCGCACATATTCGCACAAATTGAAAACTGGGCAAACGAAGAAGAGGAATGTTTCTGCAAGACAAAGTGGTAGGCGTTATAAGCTGGAGAGGAAAAGGAAAGCGCATGACAATCCCATCACCACACGTGTACGGTATTTGGGATCAAGTCCACCCATATTAAAGAGCACGGCTGGGCAACAAAAAGTCTAAGGTTTATTAGTGGGTACACCCAAAGCATTTTCACTATGGAAAATTCTTATTTGCCGAGTGTAAAATTATTTGTCGAGAGCTTTTCTTCGGGCACTCGGCAAAATACATGTTTGCCAAGTGTGCATTCGGCAAAAATAAACTCTCGGTAAAATATATTATTTACCGAGAGCAAACACTCGGCGAAAAAAACACTCGGCAAAAATCACATTTTCCCAAGTGCTTAATATTGGCACTCGGCAAAAAGACTATTTTGCTGAGTGCCACATTCGACACTCGGCAAAAATATAACGGCCGTCACCGTGCGATATAACGGTTGTTCTTCAAGATCTTTGCCGAGTGCCACGACAAGACACTCGGTAAAATTCACTCTTTGCCGAGTGTCTAACCAAGGTATTCGGCAAAGTTTTGAAATTTTTTTCTTCCCTATCCTTCAAACTTTCTCTACTAAGTAATTACAACATGTAACTCCTAATTATAAAATGTAGTAACTTTTTGATAAGTTTTGCTATTTTTTATTTTTTTGTTCTCATGAATTTTTTGACAAGTGTCAAATTTGGATGATAAAAAGAAATAAAATTAGTGCAAAAATTATATTCATACTATTTAGACCCTTTTGAGTCAATATCCTGTAAATTAGAATAAATTTCGAAATATTCTTCATGAAACATGATTAGAAACCTATTGACCGAATGAATTTAAAATTGTAAAAATAGCAAACGAAGTCAAAAAATAATAAAAATTGTCTGGATGGCATGATATCATATGTTGAGGCTGTGGTAAAAAAATTGAGAAGGTTTTCAATATTTTACCATGTACAATGCTCACAAAACCGAAGATTCTCCGGAGAATATTATGAGTGTTGAGAAGGATTGGTTAGATTTACAGAGAAAGTGATGGCCGAATTGCCATTTGATTAAAACTTTTCCCTAGGCAAAAATTAGCATATATTGGATTATGCAAAAATTTGGAAATTTTTTGAATCCATTTGATAATTTTTAAATTATTAGTAGTGTAAAATGATTTTTTTTGCCGAGTGCTACACTCGGCAAATGTTGTACACACGGAAAAACCAAAATAAAAAAATAGATGTATGAAATCTGTCGGTGATATGGGCCCGAGGGTATAACGAGAATACGATATCTGAAGAAGGAAGACGCCTTCGCTTACCAGGGCGCCCCAAAGATATGTCCTGAACGGCTCATGCGGGTCCGGGCCACGGGAGGCCACGTGGACATCCCAAAGGGGACTTGGCTCGGGGGCTGCCCGGAGGCCGCCGCTTCCCCAGATGGCAGGGTTCGAGATCGCCTGGACCCCCGTCCATCAACCCGCACCCCTCCGAGAGAGGAACGAGATCAACCGCCAACTGCCAACCACCATATTTAATGCCTAGAGAGAGGCCAGATGCCTGCGCCGTCGCATTTATTGTGATGTGAGGCACGTCTGTCAGCCGCTCATCATCATCCTTTTTGCCCGTCACGAGGAAGAGAGGGGAGAAAGTCTTTGACGACGACCGCAGTATGGCCGCACGGTCAGGCCACACACGCCTCCCTCCACACCCCGTCCAGTCGTATTAAATGCGCTGGGCGGCCGCGTGGGAGAGAGGATATGGGCGCTGGGGGTGTCACGTCGACCCTTCTCCAGGGGAAAGCCACTGACTGGTAGGCCCCACTGGAGTAGGTAAGTTGACCCCTCCTCTCGTCAGCAGCATGGCAGCCACGACGCCCATTTTTTCTCCTCCAACTCCCGCAACATGGCAATAGGAGCAGGAATGGGGGTAGACCCTCGACAAGACAGGACAAAAGCCGCTCCATCACGTAGAGAAGAGTAGAGAAAGCTAGGTCTACTGTGGTATCCCTTTGCACTATAAAAGGAGGCCCAAGTCCATTATAGAGGGGGTTGGTCTTTTGTTCAGCCTCTTCGACCTTGGGCTTTAAGCATTTCGCCTCAGTCATCAGCTCCAGCTTCCCCAGGGAAGAACAACCACACTAATCCTTGTAATTCATTCTCCACATAGTACAAAAATAGGAGTAGGGTATTACGTCTCCCTGACGGCCCGAACCTGTATAAACTCTTCTGTGTCTTTTGCGATTGCGACTTTTCTTCACCTTCCCACTTTCCCTCTATCTCACCCCGAGCTTGAACCCTGATTCACCGCTCCCTGTGCCGAACCAAAAAGGAGTCCCCTGGGTCCCCGCGTGTCGAGCACACGCATCGACAAAATCTATGCTGAGTGCCCATGGCTAACACTTGGCAAATATATCCTTTGCCGAGTGTAAAATGCATGCACTCGGCAAAGGGTGCTTTTGCCAAGTGCCTGGATCAGGGGCACTCGGCAAAGGGTGCTTTTGCCGAGTGCCTAGATCGGGTCACTCGGCAAACATTTGGCGCTCAGCAAAGTTGTGCCATAAGACCCTTCCCGCGCGAAATTTCGCACTTAGCCAAAAAAACTACCTCGACGGCCGCGCCGCACCACGCATCCTCCCGGCGCCGCACTTCCGCCGGCCGCCGCCCGCATCCCGGCCGCCCGACGCCCGGCCGCCCGCATCCGGCCGCCCGACGCCCGGTCGCCCGGCGCCACTCTGCCGCCCGCCTCCTCCTGCGCCGCACCCCCCGCCGACCGCCTCCCTTGCCCGCCGACGACCTCCTCCCCGGCCGACGCCCCTCCTCCCCCCGGACCGATGCCGCCCTCCTCCCCCGCCGACGCCCTCCTTCCCTCGTCGGCCGACGCCGCCCTCCTCCCCCGACGCCTCCCCACCCCCTTCGCATCTTTTCGGTAAACACGTCTTTTCTTTGTTATTTTTGGTTAATTGCAATATTTAGTTCAAACGAAATTAGATTTGTTATTATATAAACATTTACTTTAAACTATGGCAATATTTAGGTTATTATTGACACATCGAAATAATATCATGTATTTAGGTGTTTATTAAAACGAGTCATATTTAGGTATTTATTAGAAACAATGGTATGGTAAAAACAATGGTATTTATTAGATACATATCTATACTCCTTTGATTTACATAGAAAATATATGCTATATGCACATATATATTTTGAAGTTTATTATATGCACGTATGTTCGAAGCCTTTTTTTTAAGATGATGAATGGAGTCGCATCGCGCAGCCATGCCGTCGCTTGTGTGCCGGCCATCGAGCCGTGCTTTCCTATTTTGCAGGTGCCGCTGTCTTCACCGTCGCTTGTCTGTGTATAACATAACCTTAGGCGTCTCCCGTTCGAAAGAGATACAGATGAAAATATGCGTCTTCTTGCATATCTTTAACCGTATCTGTTTTGAATTGTCCACGTTTTTTGGACAGCCCGAGGATGTATAGATGAGTTTAGTTTTCATGATCTAGTATCCTGATCCGACTCAGAATTTCGGCAGTATCTCCCAGTTGTTCTCCGGATACACAATCTCCCTGTCGGAACGTGTATTTGGAGAACAACGGGGAGGTGTTGCCGAAATTCTGTCTTGGAGCGGAGTACTAGAGTATGGGAATTAAACTTATCTACACATCCTCGGGTGGGATTAGGACCTATCTTTACCTATTAGACAGTATATGCACTCGGTAGATGCAAATAATATTTATATGATTCTTCGATATGATAGAGGATGGATGATCATGAGTGAATGTATACGAGCCGCTCAAGTCACGGTTTGTTGACCGATGAATGGATCGAGAAGACCGATGCTTTCTTGGAACTTGCATTTACCGAGGTTAAAGGAGCGCGTACCACTTGTTGTTCCTGTAGCAATTGTGGTAACATGAAGCAACAAACAAAAGAGATCATGGGCAAAAACCTTTGCAAGAATGGTTTTACAGCTGATTATACCCGATGTTCCATGGTGAAGCCTACTGTGGGAGAGACGAGGTCATCCAACAACGCATCGAGGAGTTTGATTCTGATGTCGGGGTAGGAGACATGTTAAATGACTATGATGAAGCACACTTCAATGAAGGATGTAGGGAGGAGGAGTCGGAGCCTACCGCAAAGGCGTATTACGACATGTTGTCTGCGGCATAGCAACCCCTTCATCGGCATACAAAGGTTTCTCAACTGGATGCCATTGCACGGCTAATGGCCGTAAAGTCCCAGTTTAGCTGGAGTAGAGAGGCCTTTGATGTTATGCTGACAGTTGTTTGTAGCCTGCTTCCGAATGGTCACCTTCTGCCAAAGAGCATGTATGAGGCACAAAAACTCCTTCGTGCACTTAAGATGCCATATGAGCAGATACATGCTTGTCTGAACGGATGTATCCTATTTAGGAAAGAGCATGCGGAAGTGAAGTACTGTGCAAAGTGTGGATCCTCTAGGTTCGTAGAGGTAGACTCTGGTGATGGGCATAAGAGGCAGCTCGCTATCCACATGAAGATCTTACGGTACCTTCCGTTCATACCGAGGATCCAATGGCTTTACATGACCGAGGAATCCGCGAAACAGATGACATGGCACAAGCATGGACGTCGATACACTCCTGAGAAGCTTGTACATCCATCCGATGGTGAAGCATGGAGAATGTTTGATGTGATTCATCCTGGGAAAGCTCTAGAGGCTCGTAATGTACGGGTTGCGTTGGCAACGGATGGGTTCAATCCTTATGGAATGGCGGCTGCCCCATACACATGTTGGCCCATGTTTGTTATCCCCCTCAATCTCCCCCGACGTCATCTTCCAACGATTTAGCCTGAAGGGACTTGGTAAGTAACCTTGGATGTTATCAATACTTTTCCATTTGATTTGTTAAAAATCACAATTAAAACTAATAATTCATTTTATTTTCACTTGGCAGGTGTTGGACTGTGATCAGAGGAGGTGATCACAAACGCCATGTCAACGGCATCCTGGGTCTTCTGTGCAGAGTACACTTTCCTGGCCTTGTTCAGTATGCCGAAAAGTCGGAGCCTGCCTACACGTTTGACCACTACGTCACTGTCCCTGATTTTCCTGATCGAGATGGAAGGATATTCAACAACAGGGCGGAGCGGGTAAAGGCCGAGTTGTGGGTAAGTCTTCTGTCAAACCACGTCTCTCAATACATCACATTCATTGCACATTATTGAAACAATGGCTCAATACATCATGTGTTTATGCAGGATTTTTTTAGAAGCCAGAGAAGATACGAGGCCAGAGTGGCTGCGGTGGCTGACAAATCCTGTCGCAAACTCGTGACTAACCTGCATTACGAGGCGCGCATCCAGGCCATCATTGCATACAATGCTGCATACAACAACCTAAAGGTCACCAAAACCAAAGCAAGAACCATGACTCTGACAAAGGAACAATACATGCTGGTAAATATAACATCGGATTTTTGAACGATTAAGTACATTTAATTTTATCTAGGTATATATCTTATACTTGATGACGTGTAGTTGCCTGTTTGGTGGTGCGGCCAATTTCTCGATTGCTGGGAGCTCATGGTGGATAGGTGGTGCACTGCTGAGTGGCAGGAAACGCACTCCGCTGGCCGGGAGCGGCGTTTGATAATGCCAGGTGCACCACACCACCAAGGCAGCCTTAGCCTCAACCGGTATGCAGCTAGATGGATACGTGAATTCTATTTTTCATTTCAACGACCAAGGCTCAATAGTTCTTAATCATACTATTGTTTTATTCGTAGTCGGCGTCGCATGATGGGCAACCTATCTCCCAGTTCAAGGCATGGGCTTTGGCCCACAAGGACAAGGTGACGTCCGACGTCGACTACAACCCATAGGACGGGCCCCGGCGTACACCAATGCGACCGTCCACAGCCGCCTCAGTCAGTACACCACGATGGCAAGGGAGCTTCATGGGAGGATTTTGATCCTACCACCCAGGATATTGATGGAGAAGTCGTCATGAGGGTGGGAGGAGGCAAGAAGCATGGGTGGTACTGGATTGGCGACAACCTCCTCGACACAGCCAGTACACCCACTCTATCCCAGCTTCGAGCAAGGAGCACGAGCGAAAGCCCGGCCATACGCACACGGCCGACCGCTTCACAGACCGAAGTGCAGCAACTCTGGGTGAGAAATTTTTGGTTTTATGCTCAATTCATTGATATTTACTGATTGTTTGCTTCGCTTTGTAACATTGGGATGGAATATTGTAGGATGAGTTGGAAGAGGAGAGAAGGAAACGGCGGGTTAGAATTTTTTTTTGCTCAATTCATTAATATTTACTGATTGTTTGCTTCGCCTTGTAACATTGGGATGGAATATTGTAGGACGAGTTGGAAGAGGAGAGAAGGAAACAACGAGAGATTGAGATGAGGATGACTGAGATGTATAGCTACGTGCAAACAATCAGTCAGAACATGGGTATTCCTGTCGTACCGCCACAGCCTGTGGTATTCACTCCTCCACATCCTGTTGTAGGCACTCCGGTGAGTCACTTGACAACCTCGCATTTAATTTTCTTATTTTGCGAATGTTACTATCTTGACAGCCTATACTATTCTCTTTTCCTTTTGTGCAGCCTCAGTCGGCGGCATCGAATAACCCCAGTAATGACCACGGAGGTTGGCTGCGGTTTCCACCTCGGTAATTTCTTCGAACGATTGTAATTGTGGTCCAAACTACTGTGTGAATTTCGATTGCGAATTGTGGACTACCTACTGCAAACTACTATGTTTATGTTTTGTGGATTGTGACTGTGACTACGATTGTGGATTATATTTATGTCTTGTGGATTGTGAATTGTGGCTAAGGTTGTTGTGATTGTGGTTGTCGATGTGGTTGTGCTGATTGGGGTTGTGATTGGGGATGTGGAATGATGCTTATGGGGTTGTGAAATGATTGGGGTTGTGAATGTGATTAGGGTTGAAAACGGACAGAATTTTTCCCGTCACGACCCGTCCGTTTTTCTACATTTTACCCGACCATTTTCGTAATTTTGGAAAAATCTGGAAATGGAACGAAAGTAGAAATGATATTTTTCCGTCCGTTTTCACAGATTCTGCATTTAATCAGAATATTTCCGGATTGTGTCCGGATTTAACCTGAATTTCAGGCCCATCAATATTTGTGTCTCAAAGGCCCAGGCGTCTATACCCATCTAAATAAAACCAACCTATCCTCCATCCGTCGGGATCCTTTTGATTTGAAGTGAATGATTGTATGTCATCACAGACCGTTCATATCAATTATCTTATAATTTCGGCTGGTTGGTAAAATTATCTTAATTATCTCATTAATTATCAAAAGAACGGACAAGACATGGTTAGAAGATATGTAAATTCCGACTTAAGTTCCGGGTTCCAACCGTTTCCGTGCACCCGTATATCCCGATTCCGTTTCCGAACCCGTATTTTCCGAACCGGATCCCGTTTCCGCTAAATAATATAGAAACGGAAGTAGAAATGAGGTTTTCCATCCGTTTCCGTCCGTTTTCATCACTAAATATGATGTATATTTTGAAATTTTTGAAATATGCCACCGAACAAACGGAATAGGGTTAAAATTGTCACTTTGCCAAGTGTAACACTCGGCAAAGAGGGCCTTTGCCGAGTGTAATGGCCAAAACACTAGGTTAAGAGGGCAAACAGAGGGTTTTGGGAAAGTGCCCAAACTTCGCCGAGAACATTGAAAAAACACTCGGCGAAGTTCATCTATTTGCCGAGAGTTTTTGTAAAAACTCTTGACGAAGTTTTTAATTTCGCCGAGTATTTTCTTTTAGGCACTCGGCAAAGATGGTTATTTCGCCGAGTGTTTTTTGTTGGCACTCGGCAAAAGTAAAACGTTTGCCGAGAGTTTTTTTCACTCGGCTAAATTTTACGTCACCGTTCATCCAACCGAACACGTACCTTTTTTTTGCCGAGAGTTGAAGGGACACTCGGTGAAGTTTTCGCCGAGTGCCCGATGAAAACATTCGGCAAAAAGTTCTTTGCAGACCCAAAATTCACCGTGTGAGCTATGCCAAGTGCACTCTCGACGAAGTCTTCGCCGAGTGTTTTAAAGCCTTCGCCGAGTATCCCAGGCACTCGGCAAACATGAGATCTCCGGTAGTGTAATTTCCCCCTAGTGTGGTAGACCCAAAGCTGCTAAATAAAATATTGATATGAGGAATATATTGTTTAGTACTAAGCACAGTTCTCAATCTTTTAACTGAATAAGAGATAGATGCAGAAAATTAAACGAAAGAATAATTTATTATCATTGTTGAAAAAAGTATGATTGTTATGACTTCTGTTTAAATTAGGCACAATTAACACCAGTTTATGCTATATACATCAAACTCTTGTCAGATATAACACAACCTTCACTTCGACACATGCATACATATATACTGTATCATTTTTCAATAAGCCACCAAAAATCGTTCCTAATCATCTAGGAAAATACCACATTAACAAGTGAAAAAGAAAGATACAAACGATCCATCGTAGCTGAATCAAATTATATAGCAGTATAACATTTTTTTAAGATAATGATAACATTATTTTTTTTAAAGTAGTGAAAACGCATCTCCAAACTTTGACTTAAACATGCACCCAATGAGTTCTATCTTAAAAGTTCAAAGGAAAAATAACGTGTCAGGACAAACTCAAACTTTAACCAGCCAAAATAACAATAAAATAATCACAATCGCAAGTATAGCGTATTGAATACCAAATATAATTCTATTTATATAGAGAGAAACGCACACACAGGAAGTCAAGAAAGAGGGGAGATACATGCATATGGCGATCAAGATCATCGAATTGAAGTATTTCCTGTTCCAGAGTTGACTGGCTAGTGCAGTTCAACAGTAAACACACATGCATATATATCACTGCAGGTCTCACATATATCTGCAGGTCCATATGAGGCAGATGGATACCAAGACACTGGAAATCTTCTCCTCCACCACGCACAAAAGCCATAGCTCGATCCCACCTGCACCTGCACTGCACTTCTTGGCCTCCATGCGTGGCCAGTCATTCGTCGTCCCGGAGAAAGGAGAGATGAGCTGAGCTGAGTGCGCCGAGGCGTCACCGCCATGCGATGCGCGCGATCGATCAACCGAAGTGCGCCGACCCGCCCGAAACCCTCGCTGTCGTCGATCGCGCCGGCCGTCCCCACGCCGCCGGGGGTCAATCTATCATGGGCGCACGCACGCACGCACGAATGGAGAAGCAGCTAGGATTGATCGAGCGACCTGCGAGCTAGCGCACATCATTCCTTTGCCCCGGCCGGCTGCCAACATCACCGGTTACGTCGCAGGGGGGATACAGGGTTTCTGGTCGGGGTTACAGTGACGGGGATGTCGAAATGTCCGCCCAATAATATCCACATTTTCGATATGAGGATTTACATGAAAGTATAGCCGGCACATGATTTTTCTTTTTAAGATAATGGATGTAGCACATTAAGCAGTGGAACTATATCTGGCCTCTGCACACTACTAGAGATGCACACGGCTGGAAAAAAATAATGAGAAATTTTACACTTCTTAATAATGTATTTTGAGGTATCTAAAGTTATAAATTTTGATACCTCAAAGATACTTAGTACATGAGCTACCAACTAGAAAATATGGTACCCTATATCTATTTAATGATGATAAACTTATCCAAAATACAACGTGAGCATATCATACTGACTTGGGTCTGTTCGAAAAAGACACTGCTACACAAAAACATATTGGTGTCGGTTGAAAACCGACCATAGGTGTCGAGTATCTCAACCGATACCCAGCAGGTGACACTGATGACTTCAGTCATTGGTATCGGTTGTAGAACTAACACGTCAATTTTTAAAGGTAGAACAAACACCTATTTAATATTACAGGTGTCGGTTCTAACCTAAAGTGTCATGTGGCTATCTATGTAGGTGTCGGTTCTTCAAAACAACCGACACCTATTAATGTCATATAGGTGTTAGTGTCATATAGGTGTAGATTGTTGACCGGCCTGTTTTCGTGACATGCCAACAGTTATAAGTGTGTCAGTTTGTAATATACCAACACCTATATGTTGAGAAGAAAAAAAATAAAAAATGATAGGTCCTAGTTATTTCACATACAAATCATACATATAAACAATTCAATCAAATTCATTCATCAACATGCAAATCCATCCATATTTACATTCATCCAAATTTACATCAACATTCCACATCCATTGATCAACACACACATTAACATAGCCACGTTTATTCATATTTATGATCATATCCAAATTGATATCAATTCCACATATAGACACTCCACACTCCACCCACCCACCCTTGCCCTGCCAGCACTCCCACTCCCCTCCTCCTGGGGCCCACAAGACTCATTCTCACACCTTTTTATTGATTATTAAGTAAAACGATTACTATCAATAATATCAACTTTTTATAGTAAAACAAGTACTTGTGCTTCAAATTGATTATATGCAATACTTGCAATACTACAAGTAAGATAATTACTCTACTCAATTTACAAGTTCATTCTTTAGTAAATATTTAATCATCGTGGGTGTCCTCCTATATTTATTTTTACTAAAATTTTTATTTTGATTTTCTTAGATAAGTATTTTTTAAAGCGCATCTTGTTGTAATATTTAACTACCTAAGAGTTTGGAATGAATGTGTAAAAAAACATAATATGCGTGTTAACCCAGTAGTAACTTTTTTACTATCGATTTTTTTAATTTACTAGTAATTTTTTACTACCGGCTTATTTTAGTAATATATTTACTCCTGTCTTCTCGGATAAAAACGTCGCAGTAAAAAATTTCTACCACGTAGTGCGTGTTTTTTAAGAGGCTACGAATTTCTGTGCGAGGATTGGAGTTGCTGGGATAAACAAATGGGAGTATTTTTTTTCATACTGCATGCATAGCAGCATATGTACATTTAATCATGATGGACAAATACCTATCCATCATTTTTTCAACTAAGAGAACACAAGATCCACCTAAGAATATCTTCCAACTGTTCAGACAAAAAATGCGCATATAACAGACTGAAAACAGTGGAGAAACTTATGTACATATTACATTTTTCTGAATCCTTCTTGATTAGAGCCAATGCTTCTGGAGATAGCCATAAGCAAAAAAGGGAACAATTTAGAGCGATGAAAACTTAGAACCAAACAAAACTAGATAGCAGTAACCAGCTAGCATCAGGTAGCAGAAACGGACTAGCATCACAAAATCGTCGCAATTGTCAGAACCTCATCGACAATTCAAGCATACCATCTGAACTTCGCTGCCTTGAGTAAGCTGCTTTGGCTGATGATGAGGATGCATCAATCAAACGAGGTGGCCGCCATGGCGTCATCGCGCAAGGAAGCAGGGGGGACGGCGTGGTGAATGTGCAGCTCAGACAATAGCGCCGGCAACCTCGCCGTCCCGTTCCAAACTAGACGATGGGGGAGCAGCCCCCATTTATCTTCACTAGCAGGAAAAGGGTGCCAGCATTGGTCCCTGCACTTCCATCTAGCAGGACTTGCCTTCCTTGCGGGCTTGGCTTCTCCTCAATCCTCCAAGCGTCGACGACTGGGGAGAGGCGGGGCCTTCGGATCCAGGGAGCCGGGCAGCTACTGCAACCGAGTGGATCGCTCGCACATCTCCGCTCCCTCGCTCCTGGACATCAGCCTTCATTGGTGCACAACAGTTCATCTGTGTCAGAGAGAGAACCCTCATCTGTGTCAACGAAAGGCTCCGTGACAAACTAATGATCAATGATGTGAAAAATCATTTTTATCGGGTTGGCCACCGTCACCGATGACTGGTATCTTTGTTGGACCAATATTAAACCCTGTTACTGATAGATTTGACATAGCAAAGAAGTCAAACTAAAGTTGTCCACGATGAGTCATCCGTGACGGCCCCTACAACTGACAAATATGACTAGGTCATCTTTGTCGGTATGGTTTGGAGACCGTCATGGATGACTCATCGTTGACGGTCTCTATGTTAGATCCAACGTCTTTGATGCGCATTGGCATCGGTGAATTTTTCTAATCCGTCACCGATGAGTAATTTATCAAAAAAAATAAATTTTATTTTTTAGCTAGCCTCAGTCCTTTGCTAGTCATACCCACTGCAAAATAATAGAAATAGATATATACATTCTCATTCTCAGCAATTCCATTCACACAGACATTCCCAGCAGCCCCATTTACACATCCATTTACATACCATCAATCTATACATTCACAATTACATCCATATTCACAGTCACCAAACAACCAATATGCATCTTCAAGAGTTAACCTATAAAATCGAGTTATAATTTAAAACAAATTATGTAATTAGCATTACAAATGTATACATTTACATCAGAGATTATATTAATGCATAAATGTTACATAATCACATGTTTTTGACAAGCATTAAAAATGTTCAACAAATTTTGGATGAGCTGCTTTGATCTAAAGCATCCTTTTGGAGATACGATTTCCGCGATTATGAAGGCAACTAGTTCCTCTCTAATTTCTTCGAAGTTATGCGGCAGAATGTTGCTAACTTTTGTCTACATGTGAGGAGCCAAGTTAACACACACACATATGTGTGTGTACACAATTGAACAACTAGTTTTAATTTTTATAATTAAGTATATGTAAGCATAAACCTCAAAATCTAGCAACGTCACCTTATTCAGAAAAATCTGTATGTTCTGGCACACGTGAAAACCACAAGTTTCACCAACTTGTTGACGGCATGGGAAGTCTTTGTGATGATAGAGGTCGGGATGTCCTTCCTTATGCTTGCCACCTTTTTGCACATATTGGGCCCACACGTCATTTAATGTAGTAGACCTTACTCCACTTCAAGCGTCGAAAAATTTGTATTTCTCACTAATTTGGGAGTTAAGGTAGTAGACCTTACTCCACTTCGACACTATGACGAGGAGAATCCAATGAAACCTGCAGCATTAATATATTGCAAGTTAAATACTAAAACTATACGCGTCGTGGATTTTCATCTAATTAGGTAAGACACTTACTAGGCTAATAGAATGAAGTCTTTGTCCTAGCGAGCCCACAAGCAGTCCTTGACATAAGTTGTCAACGATTCTAATGTATTCTGCAGATCTGTCTGGTTGACTTGGGTTGTATCTAGGAAGCCAACTTGGATTCTGTTTCTGCATGCCTCCTTCCAACATAACCTACAAGCAAGACAATAACCCTTATACACATTTTATATGGATTGTTATAAGCATATTTTGTACTCATCAATACTTACAACGTGTAACACTTAAAGAGATTGGTGTCCACCGCTCGCAGCCTGAAGAGGTCAAAGAGATCCTCAAATCCTACTACAATATAGCTAGGTGGCCCAAGAAATGGCTCTGCACCATGATGGCCCATTATATCCGTCTCTCTATTCTTTCTCCTTGAGTTGGACCTCTCCATGTAGTACCCGTGCAACTCTCGGCAAGCATGACCCATCTTTTCTAGCTCGTGGTCTCCAACCAATGGCATGCCTAATTGGAAGCTTGTCGGAGCTAGGCTTTTAGGAGGAACTAATACCTCCTTGTCTAGGTCTAGCTTCTTGGGAGCTAGGAGCGAGGTGTCTACCTTTCCTTTTTCTTTCCCCCTTCCACGAGCTTTTTTGCTAGATACCACTGGTGGAGAAGAATGTGCCTTGTTCTTTTTGAAAGGAGGGGGAATGTTAGCCATGTCGTCAGCCTCCATAGGATCAAACCCAAAATCTGTATCATCTTGTAAAGGGATATCATCCTGCGGTGGTCCTTCGGTGGCAGGAGGGGCTGAAGGAGCTGGAGTGGGTCTTAGCGGTGGACGACTTTGTGCATTTGACCTAGGAACCATTAGTATGACAATTTGGTCCTTGAGCCATTGAATAAAGGTTCCACGTGCAGCTCTAAGGGTCAAAATTTTGTCGTTTGGTGGGATCTCCAGAAGCCTATTGACCCACTTGTCCTTGACCATGTCCATCTGGACTTTAGCATGCTCAGCCATCAAATCCACTCTGGTGCACTTTAGTTTCCGGGGTAGGCTTGAAAGCGACTCCCTCGACGACGGCAGACGAGAACTTTTGTGTCACCCTAACTTCTAGGATGCACTTTGTGGGTCCCTGCGATAGATTCATCCATGTTCTTAGAATAGGATATAATAGATGGATTAGTTAAGACAATATATGCATGGTATCTTGGTTCTACCTGTCGATGTCGTAGATCGACACGCGGGAATCTGAAGGACCCCCTTTTTGGTTCGGCACGAGGAGCGGTGAATCTTGGTTTAAACTCGCGATGGAAATGGGATAATGCAGATGAGGCGGGAGAAAATCAAGATTGCGGAGACACGGGGGTTTATACAGGTTCGGGCCACCAGCGAGGTGTAACACCCTACTCCTGTTTGGTATGTAATATAAGGGATGAAAATATAGAGAACAACGAAGGTGTTCTTCTCTTCTCAAGTCGGTGGTGGACGAAGGGTCACTTAGAGCTAGCTGTTGCTCAGGGGGCCGATCTACTCAATCCAGGAGTTAGCCGATCAATCGACCGTCCGAGAGTGAATCGACCAATCAACCTATCCCCCTGTTTTATGATGGACTTGGGTCTCCTTTTATAGTACAAGGGAACACCACAGTAGTCCCAACTTCTCTCTACTCCACTCCACGTGAGGGAGTGGTTTTTATCTTGTCTTGTCGAAGAAGCCATTCCATTCCTGCTCCTTCCTGTTTGCTGCGTCATGATAAGCGGAAAAATGGGTGGTCGTCGTGGTAGCCATGCTGGTGATGTGGGGATGGCCTGCCTACCTATTCTGATGGGACCCATCGGTCAGCGGCCCATCCTGTGGGTAGGCACTCGCACTACGCCTCTTACATGCGCACTCTCTCCCACGCGGCCGCCCAATGCATTAAACGCGACTGGACAGGGCGTGAGGAAGGCATGCGCGGAGTAGGTGCACGGCCATACCGCGGTCTTAGTCAAAGACTTTAGGCCTCCTTTGCCTCGTGATAGGCAAAAAGGGGTGATGATGAGAGCAACTGACAGTCGCGCCTCACATCTCATTGAATGCGGCGGGGCAGGCGCTCAGCTCCCCTCCTTTTGAGCATTAAATGGGTTGGTTGATAGTTGGACTCGCCCCTCTCTCAGAGAGGTGCGGGGTGAGGGATGGGGGGTTCAGGTAACCCCGGACCCTACCGTCCGGGTGTCTGGGTGATCCCGGACCCTGCCGTTTGGGAGTATAGTGGCCTCCGGGCAGCCTCCGGGCCAGCCCCTTTTGGGGCGGCCATGTGGCCGCCCGTGGCTGGGACTCGCCTAAGCCATTCAGGGTGTAACTTTGACGCTCCTTGACGGGCAAGGGCGCCTTCCTTTTCTCAGATGTCATACCCCTGACATACCTTCGGGCCCATATCACCGACAGTAGCCCCCGGCGTTGACCGGGGTCGAGTCGGGCTCGGGCGCGATTAACGCCATTTCTTTGAGTGTGTGGGCCCGGGTACTGGATGCTTTTTGCTACGGCAGGCGGCCGGTACACGGCAACTGACGCCGCGCCAGGCCAAGTTTTCCTTAGGACGGGGGGTGAGTTTATTTGGGCCACGCGCACGGGGGCCCATTCAAATCGCCTGGCACTCTCCGTCCCGCGTAGTGCGCTTGGTGGGCGCGAAACCCCAGGCGGCACGAAATCCAAACGGCGCGGGAACCCAAGGAGATGCGAAAATTGAAAGGGCACGGAGCTGAGGGGGCGCTTCGTATAGTAGTGGGGCGAATTTAATGCCGTAAAATCCGAGGGGGCGGTGGTTGCTTATAAAAGCAGATCCGCATGAAGGGGGATCAGTTCTACGCCTTCCACTGCCATCCCCTCTCACAGCCATTCGCCCTTTGTCTACCCGGCGCCCTCGCTCCTTCGTTTCCTTTCTCTCGCCCCGACTTCCCTTTTCGTGCTTCAGCATCCACCCGCGCGATGGGCCGTGATTCGTCTCTGGAGCCGGGGAGCGTGCTTCCCAAATCTTTGGTCCACACCGCAGAGGCTCGCAACCTCTTCAACAAGTTCCTGCCGCGCGGCACGCGCATCGGCGGTGATGTCCCGGAGGAGCGGCTCCCTATAAGGATGGTGTTCTTTGCCTCCTTCGCCATGGTCGGGCTGGTGCCGCCCTTCTCCCGCTTTTTCCTTGACGTTCTGGAGTTCTACGACCTCCGGCTGCACCACCTCACCCCCAACGCCGTCTTCTACCTCACCGTGTTTGCCCACACATGCGAGATATTCGTGGGGGTGAGGCCCTCTCTTCACCTCTTTCAGCAGTTCTTCCGGGTGTGCCGGGCTGACTCCCCCGGCGCGGTCGGGTACGTGGCGATCCAGCCACGAAACGACAGGGCGTTCGGCACCCCCTTCATCGACATCCACCCTCGCTCCAGGTGGGAGAATTGGAGGGCGTTCGGTTCTACACCGTCCGGCGACCACCCCGCCTATCTCTTCCGACGGGGATTAGGTGAACCGGAGGAGCCGGGGGCGCGTCCGTGAGTGGGAGGGAGCTGGACCGGCGGGGGGGCCTGTCCAGTCACGCGTTCTTCCGCGACATCCAGATGAGGCACATTGCGCCGTTGCAGGAAAGGTCGCGCCCCGCCTACATGTACATGGGTCCCAACGACGACATGCGGTCCCACGTGGGCGCCGTCTTCGACTGGGACGAGAGGGACCTCGGGACCCTGGTTCGCCGTGCGTCGGCGTTACGGAGATGGACCTGACGCAGCTCCTGCTCGGATTGGTGCCGCTGTGCCAGGACTCGGTGCGCACGGAGATTCTGCACACGCTGTAGGTGGTGGGCGACGGCGTGGGCTCGTCGTTAGCCGCACCGGAGGCTGCTCCGAGGGGCGGGGACGGTGACGACGCCGACGCCGACGACCATATCCCGATCGGGTGGCTGAACCGCCGGGGTCCGGGCCGAAGCGACCCATGGGTCCCGGACCCTAAGGGGAAGAGGAAGAGGTCAGAGGAGCACCCCGCTCTTCCCCCGACCCCACCACGTGGCGATGGAGCGGAGCGCGCCGCTCCCCCCGCAGATCAGGGGGCTCGTGGGCGGCGGGCCCATCCCTAGGGGTCACTACGCCGAGGGCCAGGTCGGCCACAGCGGCGGCGACGACGACGACGGAGGAGGCCCGGGGCGCATCCTCGGCATGCACGCCGGCGGCGGGGGCTGCCCGCGGGGCTCCAGCATCAGCGGACGTGGCGAGCAGGAGTCCGGCGAGTCCTCCAGGCGGCCCTGCGAAGAAGCGAGCCATCTCGGGGATCTCGGGCTTCAACCCCGCCCGCAGTATGCCCCGCCGATACGTGGATGCTCATTGGGGCCTTACATTTTTGTCTTTGTTTTTTGATTCCTTATTGTGTTCATGTTTTGCTTCCGCGCGAGCACGAGCATTTTCGCCCAAGGGTTGTACCCAAGGGCGGTTACGCCTCGGGCTCGGGAGGGAGCGGAGGAAAGGCTCGGGGTGCCGAGCCCTCCGGTCCGGTCGCCCCCTACGGGTTCGGTCCGGATCCGGTGCGATCCGAGGAGGGGCCCACCGAGCGGAGCGCCGGCCGCCACGAAGAGCGGGCCGTGGCGGCGCCGCACGGAGGGCAGCGGAGGGCGGCGGAGAAAACCCTAGGGGTCCCTCCGCAGCAACCATCGCCGCCGCCAAGCAGCCATCGCCGCGTCACACCCGGCGCCGCGTCGCCCGCCGGCCACCGTTAGCCCTGCGGCGCCGGCCTACCGCGAGCCCCCAAGGCAAAGATAGGGCGGCTCCGGCCACGGAGGGTCTTCAGCAGCTCAACCAGGTGGCCGATCCCGGGCCGAGCTCCGACTCCGAATCTGGGGGCGCTCGGTTCGGGTTCGTGGCCGCCCTGGACACCGAGCCCCTCGTCCGGTCGTAGGAGCGGGCGAGGGAGGTTGTCTCCAGGGCGCTGGAGGAGGCCAAGGCGATCTCCACTGGAGGGCTCCGGGCCCGGTGCGAGCCTTGGCCGCCGGGGAGGTCGAGGTGGCGCGGCGGGAGGTCGAGGTTGAGGAGGGTCGTCATGAGCTGGCGGCCACGGCGAGGGTGGAGGGCCTCGTCCGTAGGCGGGAGCTGGCGGAGATCGAGCGGCGCCAAGAGGAGCTCAGCCAGGTGTTTGAAGACACCGTCGCTGAGCGGCACGCCGCTGACTTCCGCGAGCAGGTCGCCGCCGCCGCTGAGGAGAGGGTCCGCACCATCGCCGGGCAGTTCCTTCGCGACCTTAGGGAGCGCGCCCAGGGCCTCGACGAGCGCGAGCGCACCCTGTGCGATGCTGAGGCCGCCGCCGCTAGCACCGACGCAGACCTCCAGGCCCGCGAGGCTGGCCTGGCGGAGCGGGAGAGGGCCCTTGAGGCGGCGTGGCGGATGGTCGAGAGCCGGGAGGCCGCTGTCACCAGGGCCGAGGAGGACTCCGCCGCGCGGGAGGACAACGTGCTGGCTCAGGAGAATGTCATCGCCGAGCGCGAGGCCGCCGTGGGGAGGCGAGAGGTGGCGGTGCTGGAGGCCTAGGAGGAGGCCTCCCGATGCCTGAAGGCTGTCTGGGAGCGCGAGCAGCTGCTCGCCGCTACCTCGGGCCGCCGGCAAGACGAGCTAGAACGGTGGGAGCAGGAGCTGGCTACCTGGGAGCAGGTGGTCATGGATGCGCGGGCGCAGATGCGGGGGCCGGGGCCGAAACTGGAGGAGGCGCGCCGCGGATCGCGGAGCTGGAGCGCACCTTGCGCCTGGGAGTCCAGGCCCTGGCCTCATCCGTCGAGCGCCTTCGGAACGCGGCCCGCGGGGTCGGGGTCAACCGTACCCCCCCAGCGTCCCTACCTTGGGGGGATTGGACCCCGGCTTCGACCCCTACATCCCCACCGAGGACTTCCCGGAAGGCACCGAGGAGGTCGCTCGCCGCCGCGTCTAAGACGCCGTCGACTCCATCATGGTGGGCTTCCTTGGCACCCCGGCGGCCTTCCAGCTTGCTCTCCGTGAGGACTCGCCGGACGAAGACCCCCGGCGGATGCGCCCAGCGACCCACCGGCCACTTAGGACTCTCTTGCTCCCTCTCGGTTTGTATCTGTATTTGTGTAGAAAGACATTCGTGGTATTGTTTATAAAGTCGGTAAACTTGCCTTAACTATGTTGATCTTGCGCTGCAACAGCCCATCGTGGCTGCTTTTGATGATTCATTTGTGTATGTGTATATGTTGGGAGCCCCCGGCAAACTTAGCGCGCACGTAGTGGCGGTTGGTTGACCCGAGCCCCTGCCTGTTTGCTTTCCTGCAACGGTAGTTCAACTCTTAGTTATTGCAAGAATGTAGTAGTGTGGTCCTCCGCCATGGTTTGTCCTATGTAGTTGGGGGGCTGCTCCGGGTTCGGGCAGCATGCACTGGCCATTGGCTGGTGCCTTTGTCGGGGTTCCGGGTAGGGGCGAAGGCATAAAAAGGCCAGCGAGGGCAACGGCAACGGGGGGCCGGGACAGGCGTGTTAGTTCGCACCCGAACCCCCAGGCGTTGACTGCCCCCAGGCGTGGTAGTATGCAGCATCGCTGTACCCTCGACGCCCTCAGGGCTCTCAGGCTAAGGCGGGCAAGGCCAGGGAACCATTGGAAAGCCGCATCCGCAGTACATGCTCCAGCACATGGAGGAAAACACACTACAACAGGTAAAAAATCATATGGAATTTAATAGCAAACTTATTGTTCATGCCACCGGAGGCAGTGGATGAACTTCCATGCATGTTTCAGCGCACCATGTGGCTTATGGGTAGAACCTGCGCAGGTGGGAAATATTCCACGGGTTCGGCAACGGAGTGCCGTCCTCTGTGGCTAGGCGAACTACTCCCGGACACGGGGTGCCAATAACCTTGTATGGCCCCTCCCACATCGGGGATAATTTGCTCAGCCCCGCGCACGTTTGCACACGGCGCAGGACCAGATCATTGACTTGCAGCACTCGGGGGCTGACTTTGCTTTGATGGTAGCGGCGGAGGCTCTGTTGGTCGGAGGCTCTGTTGGTAGCGGGCCGCGCGAATCGCTCTCGAGACCCTGTTCCCGAGCAATGCACTTCATGAGCACTCCGTTGGTACCGTGTCGGTAGAGCGTCCCTTCTACCAACAAGTACCTCTTGGAGGTTCGGGCAATGCGTTCGCTTTCTTCGCATTGCTCGGGCAATGATGCGTCTTGTAGGTACGCTCGGATTTCTGAAATCCAAGCCACCTGACGCATGATGTTGGTCCTGGCAGGGCCAGGTGTTGACGAGAAATCTCTCTCACGCGCTGGCCTGGGAGATCTGCTTGACTCCAGTGCAGGTCCTTCTTAGCTGCCTACAATGTGTAGAGCGTGCCAGTTGATTTGTTCTGCCAATCAACAATAGAAAAGACAAGAGAGTGTTTGTTAAGCGTTAGGTCAAGTCCCCGCGGGATCGGCCAAGGAAATCCATGAACGTATATATGCTATTCCAGACCATATTTGGGCCAAACGACCAAAGCGCATCGGCTATACCAAGACGATCATCAGTCGCCCGATCCAAATATAACGAAGAATAATAAATATACGGATCAACGGACCAACCGATGCTGGGAAACTAACATCAAATCGGCTGGTATTCCAATGAATCTCGTGCAGACGCAACATTCCTAGATCAAAGATGTAAGCAAGTGCAGTCTAGATATAAGATACAACCCTATTACAGATCTAATAACGATTATGTTAAAAGAAATACATTAAGGTAAGTAAGGTCGGCTGAAACCCCGACGCTATCTCCAGATAATGTAAGTCCAAAAGAGTAGATTACCAATGATTCTAAAGACGACTCAATAGTTTAGTCTTGATGCAGCATTAAGTATCAAAAGAAGCATCCAATCTATTACTTTCGACTTACACTCCGTAAGATGGTAGATATTACATACGAACCAACCAGCCCTTAAACCTAGCTTTGTTGACCACATACCCCCGAAAAGATGAGTCAACTACAAGATAGATCTAAGCACCGAATTGGTTCATATGCACTATATGATATATATCGTAGTGAAACTATTGAATCCAATGTATCATTGCGATGGAAGCATCAGAAACAAGTAATCTCACCACTAACGACAAACATTTACCTGTGTTTGGGGATCGAGACGATGCAGCCCAAAGCCAAACAGGGTGTTCGTCTAAAAAGGAAAAGGATGGCGATGCGTCGAAGATTAGATTGATTGAATCGTTCTCATACAGAGGGTCTCGGGTCCTATTTATACCCAAGATACAAATATTTGTAACAACTTCGGACTCTATCTAAACTACTTTTTAAAACATCATATCATCCCTAGCGAGATCCACAATGCATTACAACTAACAATTTAACAAACTCCTAAATTACAGATACAACTGCCATTACAGGACTCTATCCATAAGTGGCAATATCTTTAAACGCGCAATTAACATCCGAATCCCCACTTATCCCCACTTATCTTTTCTGGGAATATGGCGTAGCTCGAGGCCATCGAAATGGGGCTCCATACGCCGTACTTCCTTGACATAAGCTTCCATTTGGCGGTCGGTGCATTCATATTCCCTGGAAACCTGGTTTACAACCAGTTGGAAATCCCTGAGGACCAGCAGACGGCGGATGCCCACTCCTGCTGCCGCTCGCAACCCCGCTAGAAGCCCCTCATACTCGGCCATGTTGTTGGTTGCCCGAAAGTCGATCCGGACGATGTATTGAAGTACGTCGCTCGCTGGGGAAGTTAGCACCACGCCCGCTCCGGCTCTGTGCAAGGTGAGTGAACCGTCAAAGTTCATCACCAAGTGCGCGGCTCCTTGGTCACGATCCTCCGCACTCTCGGGTTCCCCCGGGGGTGGATCGCTACCGACCGTTGGCGTCCATTCTGCCACGAAATCAGCCAAGGCTTGGCTCTTGATTGCGTGCCGGGTTTCGAAGTGCAGATCAAATTCCAACAACTCGATGGCCTATTTGACTACCCGTCCCGTGCCCTCTCGGTTACGCAGGATTTGCCCGAGAGGGTTGGACGTGATTAACGTTACCCGGTGCGCCTGAAAATAATGGCACAGCTTCCTGGAGGCCACGAGCACGGTGTAGAGCATTTTCTGGGCCTGCGGGTAACGCGTTTTTGCGTCCCATAGTGCCTCGCTGACAAAGTAGACCGGCCGCTGCTCCTTGGTATGGGCCTTGACTACTTTGTTAGGGGCAACTGGTTCGGGAACACCGGGACGGGTTATCTCGGTGTCCGGGGCTCCCGGGCCGTCGCCTCCCCGGGGCCCTCGGGGCCGCTGCGGGTGGAGGGCCGGAGCCGGGACTAGGGGCGGGCGGCTCCCTGGGCTCGGGGCCAAGGGCCACCTCCGGGTTTGGGCGCTTCCTTGACCAACTCCGTTCCGAGACTTCCTGCCACGGGTGCTTCGGGGCGGGTCATCTCGGTGCCCGGGGCTACCGGGCCATCGCCTCCCGGGCCCTCGGGGCCACTGCGGGTGGAGGGTCCTCGGGAGCCCCGGACTAGGGGGGCGGCGGCTCCCGAAGCTCGGGGGCCAAGGGCCACCTCCGGGTTCGAGCGCCTCCTCGGCCAACTCCGTTCCGAGGTATCCTGCCTTCGGGTTTGAAGGGGTTGGGGGCGACCGAGAGTCTAGCTCGTCGTCGCGCTCCACAACCAAGGCCACACTAATCACTTGGAGGGTCGTCGCTAAATAAAAAAGGAGAGGTAGCGCTTGAGCTCGCCCAAGGCTTTCTCCGCTTCGTCCGTCCAAGTGAAGAGGCCAGTTCGTTTTAATAACTTAAATAAAGGGAGCGCCCGCTCTCCTAATCTGGATATGAAACGACTTAGGGCAGCTACACAACCAGTGAGTCTCTGCACGTCCTTGAGTTTCCTAGGGGGCGCATCTCCTCTATTGCCTTTATTTTAGCGGGGTTGGCCTCAATGCCTTGGGCAGAGACCAAAAACCCTAACAGCTTGCCTGCCGGCACCCTGAACACGCATTTCTCTGGGTTCAGCTTCATGCGGGAGGACCGGAGGTTATTAAACGTCTCGGCCAAATCCGAGACCAATGTTCTTTGATCCCAAGATTTGACTACGAGATCATCGACGTATGCCTCAACATTGCATCCTATTTGGTCTTTTAACGTGATGCGGACACCACGTTGAAAAGTGGACATGGCATTTTTTAAAACCAAAGGGCATAGACATGTAGCAAAACGTACCCACAGGGGTGATAAATAAAGTTTTTTCCTCATCCTCTACAGCCATGCGAAACTGATGATAACCAGAGTACGCATCTAGGAAGCATAAAGGGTCGCACCCCGCAGTGGAGTCGACTATCTGGTCTATTCGAGGTAGAGGATAGGGGTCTTTGGGACATGCCTTGTTGAGGTCGGTGTAGTCGATGCACATGCGCAGCTTGTGGTTAGCCTTCGGGACGACCACCGGGTTTGCCAACCATTCCGGATGTAGCACCTCCCGGATGAAGCCGGCCTCCTGGAGCCGTGCCACCTCTTCGCGGATGAACGCCTGCCGCTCCGGGGCCTGCCGCCTCACCTTTTGTCGGACCGGGCGTGCATCCGGCCGTATTGCAAGTTGATGCTCAATCACCTCCCTGGGGACTCCGGGCATATCCGACGGTTTCCAAGCAAACACGTCGGTGTTCGCCCGCAGGAAGGAGACGAGCGCGTCTTCCTATTTGGGGTCCAAGTTGCCACCAATGTTGGCGGTCTTGGACGGGTCGTCACCCAAATGGATAGACTTAATTACCACCTAATCGGCAGAGGTGATGCATTGCTTCGGGGCCCGGAAACCCGACGTCTCCCCTTGGGGGCCCTCGGGTTCGACGCGGTCGGCCGCCGCAATGTCGTCCACGCGCGCTTCCGCGCAGTCCTGTGCAGTTTTAATTTTGGCGTGGATGGTGATGGGGCCTCCAGGGCCCGACATCTTAAGATGGCGGTAAGCATAATGGGTAGCCGCCATGAACTTCACCAACGCTGGCCTCCCGAGCACGGCGTTGTAGGGCAGATTAAGATCCGCCACATCGAAGTTGATCCGCTCGATGCGGAAATTAGTGGGGGCCCCAAAGGTGACCGGCAGAGCGATCTGCCCAAGGGGCCACACCTTCCCAGGCGTCACCCCAATGATGGGGTAAGAGGGCCCGAGCACCATTCTCGGGGCCTTGATTGCATCAAAGGCCTTCGAGGATAGTATGTTGAGGGCTGCACCTTCGTCAATTAAGACTCGGGCAACCTTGACGTTGCAGATGGTGGGGGAGGTCACGAGGGCCAAATGGCCACTACGTGCAATGCTCCCTGGGTGGTCGGTTTGGTCAAAGGTGATGGGCACCTCTGCCCAGCGCGACCTTCGGGCCGCCTCGTAGGACGGCACAGCCGCGAGGAGCTCGCGCCTCATGGACTTGAAGCTCCGGCGGGATACCTGGGCGCCTGCACAATCGTCGATGGTGGCGACGACGTGCTGGGGATCTTGGTAGCCCAGGTTGTCATCGTCGTCCCCGACGGGGGCCGCATCCTTGGCCTCCTCTCGCCGGTTGTCTGAACGCTCCGCCGGTGCCTTGCCCTTGCGGCGGATTTCCTTCTCGTTCTCCCTCCACTCCTGCTCGTACTTTTGCACCCACTCGGCCAGATTCTTGACCGAACGGCATTCGGAGAGGTCGTGGTGGGAGGTTTGGTGCACCATGCACCATTTGTCCCCGACCCGGCCCTGGGGACGAGGGTCCGGGGAACGCCTGCGGTTGCCCGCGGGCTTACCCTTCCGCTAGGGCTTCTCTGCTCCGTCCGTGGCGAGGACGTGACCCTCCTCGCCACCGCGCGATGGCCTGCGCTTCCGTCGCCGTTCACGTCGCTCTCCACGGGACGCAGAGGGGGCGGCGCCGGTGGAGGCGGGCGGGATTCCTAGGATTCCAAACCCGAGCCTCCTCCTTGCGGGCTACCGGTCGGCGAGCTCGAAGAGCTCCGTGGTAGTCCGGGGGGCCTTGGATTCGATCTTCTCCAGCATAACGTCATGTTATACGCCACTTCGAAGGCGAAGATCACCGCATGGTCGCGATGGAGGGTATGGTATTGCGTACTGGCAAAAACGCCGAATGTATTTGCGCAGGACTCGTCCTCCCCTCGTCGGACCATGTGAAGGTGCCTCCACTCCCGGGCGCGGTACGTGCCCCGAAATTGGAGGTGAAGCGGCGGCACAGTCGTCCCAAGAAGTGACCGACTAGGCCGGCAGATTCATCGCCCAGAACGGCCCGGCCCTTGAGCGCCATGGGAAAAAAGTTGGCCATGACACGCTCGTCACCTCCAGCAGCTCAATGGCTGTGGTGTAGATCTGGAGGAACTCGGTAGGATTAACCGAGCTGTCGTATTTCTCCGTAAGGGTTGGCCTAAACTTGTTAGGCCAGCGCACATTACGGAGGTTGGTAACGAAGGCCTGGCAGCCGTTGCTGGCCGGAGGGGGCGACAATGGCTGCGGGGTCTTGTTGGGCGTCGCGGGGCCCCTGCTCGCGGCTAGGCCATCACGGCCGCTCGCCGTCCCTCGAGGGCTCCACTTGCGAGAGGGCCGCCGCGGCCGCTCGCCGAGTGGTGGCGCCTCCTGACGAGGAGGCGCAATCTGGTGCCCGCCCCATACGGCGCTCGTCTCGGCGCTGCTTGATGTGGAGGCGGGCGTCCCGCTCTGCATACAGCAGATCCCGGGGTGCTTCCGGTTGGGCTGCCGCTGAGAGGCTCTCTTCCGCCCTTGCGGCAGCCGCAGCCCTTCGAGCCCGTCGCCGGAAGGACGAGCTTACCGCGGCATGTGAACCGCGCAGTTGGTGGCTGGAGGAAGCGAGGTCAGCGGCCAGCTGACGCTGGGTCGTGCCTACCAGCTTCGCCACGTCGTCGAACCATCGCCTGGCGTTGGATCCCTCGCCTGGGGTGATCGGAGAGTGGCGCAAAAGAGCTTCTGCCGCCTGCAGAGCACCCTCAGGCGTGCCAAACTCCAGGCGGCGATGGACGTCACCTTGGCGAGGCTCGCCGGTACGCCCGCTAGGGCGTGGCCTGGATCCTACGCGAGCGTTGTCAGCCCTGCGGGATGCCTGGGCCCCTCCGCCCGCAACCGCCGCTTCAGCGAGGGGCAGAGGAGATGGCACGGGCGATGCTGCCGTCGTCGCCATCAACAGCGGTGAGGGAGACGAAGATCCTTCCCCCCTCGAGCGGAGGTGGCAAAAGTTGGGGCTGTGCCTACCCGCGTCAACCTCCTCCGCCGCCTCATTGGCCAGGTCGCGCCCGCGCGTAGCGAGCGAGCCTGATGCGGAGCGTGCGACGCGGCCGTGGACCATGGCGGAGACGGGGAGAGAGGATTCCCGCCAGAAAATGGGAGGAATATAGGAGTTTAAATCAAAACACAGTGCACTCCCCCTACCTGACGCGCCATCTGTCGATGTCGTAGATCGACACGCGGGAATCCGAAGGACCCCCTTTTTGGTTCGGCACGGGGGGCGGTGAATCTTGGTTTAAACTCGCAATGGAAATGGGATAATGCAGATGAGGCGGGAGAAAATCAAGATTGCGGAGACACGGGGGTTTATACAGGTTCGGGCCACCAGCGAGGTGTAACACCCTACTCCTGTTTGGTATGTAATATAAGGGATGGAAATACAGAGAACAACGAAGGTGTTCTTCTCTTCTCATGTCGGTGGTGGACGAAGGGTCACTTAGAGCTAGTTGTTGCTCAGGGGGCCGATCTACTCAATCCAGGAGTTAGCCGATCAATCGACCGTCCGAGAGTGAATCGACCAATCAACCTATCCCCCTGTTTTATGATGGACTTGGGTCTCCTTTTATAGTACAAGGGAACACCACAGTATTCCCAACTTCTCTCTACTCCACTCCACGTGAGGGAGTGGTTTTTATCTTGTCTTGTCGGAGAAGCCATTCCATTCCTGCTCCTTCTGTTTCTTTGCGTCATGATAAGCGGATAAAAGGGTGGTCATCGTGGTAGCCATGCTGCTGATGTGGGGATGGCCTGCCTACCTATTCTGATGGGACCCATCGGTCGGCGGCCCATCCTGTGGGTAGGCACTCGCACTGTGCCTCTTACACGTGCACTCTCTCTCCCACGCGGCCGCCCAATGCATTAAACGCAACTGGACAGGGCGTGAGGGAGGCGTGCGCGGAGTAGGTGCACGGCCATACCGCGGTCTTAGTCAAAGACTTTAGGCCTCCTTTGCCTCGTGACAGGCAAAAAAGGGGTGATGATGAGAGCAACTGACAGCCGCGCCTCACATCGCATTGAATGCGGCGGGGCAGGCGCTCAGCTCCCCTCCTTTTGAGCATTAAATGGGTTGGTTGGTAGTTGGACTCGTCCCTCTCTCAGAGAGGTGCGGGGTGAGGGATGGGGGTTCCGGGTAACCCCGGACCCTACTGTCCGGGGGTCCGGGTGATCCCGGACCCTGCCGTTTGGGAGTATAGTGGCCGCCGGGCAGCCTCCGGGCCACCCCCTTCTGGGGCGGCCACGTGGCCGCCCGTGGCCGGGACTCGCCTAAGCCATTAAGGGTGTAACTTTGACGCTCCTTGATGGGCAAGGGCGCCTTCCTGATGTCATACCCCTGACATACCCCCGGGCCCATATCATCGACACTACCATTATATGGTCGACTGCAGCGGGGATCGGTTCTTGTTCTTGAGTGTCACAGTTGACGTGCAACTGCTTCGCGGTTGCATGGGACTCGCTTGTACTCTAGGAGCAGGGACAAAGTTAGCGTTCTGCTGTTGTAGCTCTCCCTTGATGCGTGCCTCCACCTAAGATAGTTTCTGATCAAATTCCAAGCTATTCGGCTTTGATCTTTTCTTTCAGGTGCTCCTCTTTCTCCGCCTTAGTTAGCTTTCGCCTCCTTTACTGCCATGAGTACTGGGACAACCCAATCTTCCATGAGTACTGAGACAACGTGAGAACCAAGCCTTTTGTCTATCCAGGATGTTCTGGGTTGTCCAGCGCTTATGTGAGGATGTTATCCTTGCTGTTAGTGATATGCCCTAGAGACAATATGGAGATGTTGGATATCATGGTCAATGTTTATGTATAAATGAATGAAGTGTTATTCAGTTCCATGAAATAGACATCTTGTATTGATCAATAAGTACGTGACTTATTTATGAGACTCTTTATGTATGAATCTATTTCTAAACGATCCCTGATCACATGTCATGTTGTTGGAACAAATATGATTCTAAGATCGACATGTTTATTGATTGATGATCATGTCTCACAGATCATGGTATGAAGATACCAAATCAATATACGTGGACATGTGTTAGAGAATACATTGTTGGATAGACCCACCATGAGACACTACAGGAATTAATGTGTCATTAGTTGGTCTCAAGTAGTGTTGGTGCAAAGTCCTTATACATGAGATCATCATGGATTCTGACATGTGTAGTAGCCTCCTTTGGGACTACCAAACGCTATTCCGTAACTAGGTAGTTATAAAAGTAGTCTTCGGGTTTGCTATGAAACATGGAGTGGGATGTAAGTGATCAAGATGGAATTTGCCCCTCCTTTGGAGAGATATCTCTGGGCCCCTCGAGGTAATGGATTATGGAAGTGCATGGTCATGCCGAGTTGATTGAGGAGTCAATCAACGGACAGATAATCGAATACGGTTTGAGTGAATGGTTAAGCTATTGAAGGGATGGCACACATCTTGCCTATAGCTTAATTGGTATCATGAGGCAAAGGGATTTGTGTAAACATTACAGGTTCAGAGTCGATATTATATTCTTGTATACTATGGTGTCAATAGGTGCTGCTAGGCGCCGCTATTGATGGTCGGCCGAGTTGGACTCGGGTCAAAATCGAGTATACCTGAACCTACAGGGTCGCACGCTTAAGGGGATAAGAACAGGCATTCCAGTTGGACTCGGATACGGCTCGATCGGATGGGGATCCGATCGGATAGAGTCTCGATGGGCCAATAGACCTAGTCAGCAACTCTATATAAAGGGGCGAGGGGGGAGAGCTGTGGCATGGTATTGAACCAAATCAATCTAATCGCGCGGCTTCAGAAGTCGGTGAGTTTGAGATCTCCACGGATACCCTCCCTACTCCCGAGCCAAAACCCTAGCCTTGCATCTTGTGCTAGCACACAGGTGTTAGGCGTTCTATTCCTAGACGTGTGGATACCGGTAGAGGCACTGCTATATTGCGATGCTGTTTGGCGGCTGTGAATCAGCTGCGGCGCATCGGAGCGAGGCGGCTGTGGCGGGTCGACAGCGCAAGCACGGTTCGGCGAATTGGCTGCGACGATCGGCTGTCGAGTCGGCAAATCGGCTGTACTCAGGAATCGACTGTGATTGGCTGGCATTGTTCCGGATCGGATAGCTCCTGATTGGCTATTTCCGCTGCACCCTACTCCAATCGGTAACGATCTATCGATCCTTACTTGCAAGTGTTCCTGGTTTACGCGGTAGAAAATTTTTGTTATTAGCTATCATAGCTTCCGCGTGACCCTTCACTTGCATCTTTGTGAGCACACCTCTTGTGACGACTCTCTCTCGGCAGCATATTCGACCTACAGTATAGTGAAGTTAGATTAAATCATGCCTACTATACAAAGAGACATCCAGATTTACTTTTCAACCTCGAGAAGTCACCAATTGCTGGTACACTCGGCCATCATCGACATTTGGAAATGTAATTGCTCCATCGCTATTCTTAACTGTTTATACCCTTGCCTAGTGGAGTGAGCAAGTGCTACGGGAAAATAGTTCGCCATAGCTTTGGTATCGCCTCCTGCTGCACGGATGGCCAGGGTGCAGACGGTAAGCCACGACTCAGGGTCAGTTTTTCAATCCCTGTTGGTTTAAAACCAGTCGACCAATCCACTCGACGCAATTTGTGAGTAAAGGCTGGAACTCCATCATCGTCGGTGTCAGCAGAATATCGTTGGTCTTCATAGCGAGCTCGGTGCTTCAGTTCACGGTGGCGTTGATTAAGCTCATGCCTCAAGTCACTAGGTGCCGGTGCATGTTGCTGGTAGCCGTCATTGTAGTTAGGGTCGCCGTGGTGATTCTTGCTATAAAAAAGTGGAGCGTGGCGTCGGTCGTGTGAATCGGCCAACTAGTCTGGACGTCGTCTTTCATTGTTGCGATGATGCAAACTTGACCCTATGAGTCATTTGTTGTGCTCAGGTGCCCTATAATCTTTGGAACATAGAGGTGGAAGACGGCTGCCCATAGATGTCTCTGTAGTAGATTCCTTAGCTTAACGACTGCCTCCAACTTATTACGGTATGGTAGCAGCAATCATAATCTTGACTTTGTCCAATATTGGTGTCACGTTAGGTGGTGCCGCCTCAGTAATAATATCAAGCAAGGTGACTGCTGCAATTGCATTCTGTTGAGGGGTGACGAAGACATTAGTATCATCGACACGGGTCTGAAGAATAGCATGACGAGCCACACGCCCAGCTGAAGCCAATTCTCGCCTTCTTCGATCTTCCTCTTGAAGCCTTGCACGCTCCTCCTCTGCTTCCCTAGCCAAACGAGCCCGCACCTCTTCTTCTGCTGCTGGGTCTGCCACGAATACACCAAACATGAGTGGACTATAGTTGTCATCAAACTATGAACTATCCTTACTCTCAGTGTTGGGGTTATTGTATTCATTGGAAGAGAATTGAGGTAGTCGGTGATCTCGGTGTTGAAGCAAGATCTGAGTGATTGGAGCATGACGTCAACCTCCCTGAAGCCCAATTTGAGTGAAGCCGAAGCTTGTTCAGATCGGGACCTACTGGTGGAGATTGATCTAGATCCGAACGTGGCGGCGAGCATTGGAGGGAGCTACATGGCGATGCGAGAATACGTCTTTGCATTGTTGGGGAGGCCGTGAAAGCCAACTGATATCGATGTTTTCCTCGAGTGGTTTGAAGACGACTAGGAGGAGAGAACCTTGGAACAAATCTCGGTGACATTTGGCAAACCAAACGGGGCCGAGTGGATGTGGTCCCTCCACGACTAGTTCGGATCCAAGTCAAGGAGAGAGATCTTGCTGAAGTAATCGGTGATGAAGTTGAGACTACCGAAATGGTAGGCCTGCCCTGGTAGGAATGCAAATTCGTCGGCTCCTGAAGCTGATCTCATCGTACTTGTCGGCGAAAAACTCGACGCTTCCCCTACCTGGTGTGCCAACTGTCGATTGTAAGAATCGACAATGAGAAAAGGGGGTGGCATACAAGAGCTAAAGTAGATTGGTTATGAGACTAAGGTTTAGACAGGTTTAGGCCCTCTCGACGAGAGGTAATATCCTACTCCTATTTTGGGAATTGAATTCGTTGTGTTGTATTGATCTAAAGATCGAGTTGTGAATATCTATATGGCTATATGTGACTATCTGTCGCCTTGGAAGGCCTCCTACCCCCCTATATAGGTTGTGGGGTAGGATTAGAAAATAGGAACTCGATATTGGTTTCCTAATCTAGTCTACAATATTACCAAACCAGGTCTTTGGGTCATTTTCTTAATACATAAGGAGACGTAATACCCAAGTCATGATCTGTTACATATTTGATATACATAATCTATTCCCTATATCCAACCGGATAGTTTAGTCGTGTGCATATAGTACCCACAATCTCCACAGAGTTCGGTTTGGGCTTGTAATCTTTGTTTTATCTTTAGAAAAAGTTTGTGTCATGTCCGATATGGACTCGTTTATGCTCATGGATATAAATATTTATACTCAGAGTCTTGTAAAAACAATAATACTTCAATACACACTTTCAGTGCATCGCCACCCTAGTTTTCTAGGTTTTCATCTCGACGAGTTCTTGTTTCGAGTTGGGCTACATCAGTTAGGTTCGATCTCTAGCAAGAGGTGAGTTCCGTCTATAATCGCTTGAGTTATCACATACATCATCGTCAGTACTGTTTACTTGTATCGATTGATTCATCTAGAGTTTGCTAGTATCGGCTAAACTATTCTTGACAATTTATATTGTTTGGTGTATCTACCATCCTTAAAAATAATCAAAGACTCGTTTAGAACTTATCCTTTCTTTCATACTTAGTGCTGCATCAATTGGGTTTGATCTACTAAGTCGTGATTGAAATTGTAAGAACTAACTTGCTCTTTGATTTTCAATAAGGGTAGTATCAGGCTTTCAGCCGATATTACCTGGTATAACTGTTTTGCTTTAAGTTACAAGTTTTTTTTTGCTTAATCTGTTATATCTACCATCTTATATAAGTTTATAAATTCTTTAAATCTATTAAGTTTGTTATTAACCTCGCACTATCTTTGTTAGGTATGATCTGTTGAGATTATAACTTGTTTAGTAGATTTAATTAAGATTGATAGTCGTATATAAGGCTATATCGGAGTGTTAGCCGATATGTTATCTAAAAACACCTAAGCTATTTCATCGGCTATGATATAAGTCCATAATTATTAATTTTTCTGATCTTGGTTATAAGCAATTAATACTGTCTCGGTTAGGTTCGATCTATCGTAATTTCTTTTAGCTAAGAAAAACATTAAATTAGTAATTACATGTCATTTACATCTACCGCCGATCGTGATTGTTTTGGGCCAAATCTTCAATATATGTTCATTAGCTAGCTATTTAGATCATATAATCATATAATAATTAACTTCAACAATCTTAATCTTATGCTTCATCGATTGGGTTCGATCTATAGGATTGGTTCTGTTAAAGAAAAGTTGTTTATGGTTATCTCTAATCTAAATCTAGTTCATGAGTAGTATCTTCTACCTTATAGCCGATTCGACTCGTTCGCATCGGCTAGGTCATCACAATACGACGTTGGCCTATCAGCCGATCGGCTATCATCCTCTAAACGTCTATCATATCTTGTTGGTTGCAGGATCAAACCAACTGACACGCCCTTGAACCCGAAGTTTTGGACCTACACTGGAGCTAAACAGAACTCCCAGGCCGCCGTGTTTTCGCATAGACACCAACGCACCTTGTTGATCTATGTCCAGTTCTCTTTCCATCTATTGGGATCTTGCAAATTGGTGGACAAGAGTCATGCCGCCGTGTGTCTATGAGAATGACATTGGCAGCGGTGAGGGGGAGGGAATACTGTGGGAAACATCACTGGGTTCCGTCATCACGTAGTGTTTGTTCTACTACCTTCATCTCAAAATATAAGAAGTTTTACGCTTGGACACGGGATTAAGAAAGTAGGTAAAGTTAAATAGAACAAGTTGTGATTGGTTGAGAAGAAAAAAAGGTGGGAAATTTAAATGGTGGAAGGTTGTGATTGGTTGAGAAAGGAATGTAGGTGAAGAAGTTGTTATATTTTGGCACAAATCTTGAATGTACATATTTTGGATCTAAATTTAACCAGTCTAAAAACATTTGTCTTATTAAGAGTTAGCTGAATTCAAAAGTAGTTTTTACAACATTCTACATGTAGTCCACTATGGTACCTTCTTTGTTATTTTCTGTTTTCTTGGTTTAATAATCTCATAAAGTGGTTGAATAAAATACAAAGATATATTTGTTGTGGGTCTTAATTTTAGTTTTTTATTGACTAAATAAATAATATAGAATAGATGCAAAGTTACTCTATTTTGGAGTCTTAATTTAGTATTTGTCTTATTTACTTATTTTGATATTCAGAATCAACAAGTACCAAAGTGATATTTAATTTGGACTCTTCTGTTAATATGAACCATTATCACCTCAAGATGGATGGATAAACGTTAAGATTTTTTTCTCATTCTAGTAAGTATGGGTGTAGAACAGAGTTAGATAGCTGAGGATCTTTTAGCTTATAAGTTGCTGCCAAAACTTCAATTTCAAAACTTAATTTTAGATTTGATTTTGAGTGTTTTCTAATCGTAGATTATTTTCCAGGAATAGCTTTTGAACCGTGAATGATACAAATATAAAATCTAAAAGTATTACCCACAAATTATTATTTAATTGCCTATATGTTGTTTTACAACTTATCAACTGTAGGCCAAATGATCACGCTGCAAGTACAAAGCAACACTATTATATAAAAAAGTTCAGAGAAACACTAGCAATGGCAAGAAATATAGTTATTGCCTCCATCTTCCAGCTCACAACTATCGTGCACTCTCTAGCATTATGCTTGATTGATGATATTTCCATCACACATAGGGAGAGGCGGGACTTGAAGCTGAAGTGTCTCAGGCTTGCCTCGCTCGAGCGTACCATTGCGTGCCAGCGTTCGCGTCTGATCTGGCTCAAGGAGGGCGACGCCAATACCAAGCTTTTTCACCTGCATGCTAGAGCCCGTAGACGGAAGAACTTCATTCTCGTCTTCGCGATGGGGACCAGCTCGCTGTCTCTCACTCTGAGCTCCAAGAGGTTGCCTCTTCCAACTTCCATACTGTTTTGGGGACTTGCGTTCAACGCGACCTCGCTCTTGATCTTCACGCTCTGAACCTCCGCCTGGCGCACCCTAAGGGGTTGGATGTCCCCTTCTTGGAAGAGGAGGTGTGGGCGGTGATCATGTCCTTACCTTTCGACAAGGCGCCCAGTCCGGATGGCTTCACAGGTCGGTTCTACAAGACTTTTTGGTCGATGATTAAGTCTGAGGTCTTGGCGGCTCTCGACTCCCTCTTTCTAACCAACGGTCGGTTTTCTCCTCCCTCAATGACAGCCTTGTCTCCCTTATACCTATGATGGACGAAGTAGTTGATGTTAAGGATTTTCGACCAGTTAGCCTCATCCACATCTTCGGGAAGTTGTTTTCCAAGATTCTCGCCTCCCGTCTCTCCCCTCGCCTCGACGGGCTTGTGGCAGCCAATTAGAGTGCCTTCGTCAAAGGCCGGTCCCTTCACGATAATTTCCACTTTGTCCAAGTCGCGGCAAGGGCTCTTCACGCTAGGCACACCCCTCGCATCCTCCTCAAAGTGGATATCGAAAAGGCTTTTGACACAGTCAACTGGTCATTCTTGCTAGACGTGCTCGCTCACCTAGGTTTCAGTCAGTGTTGGCGTGATTGGATCTCCCTCATCCATAGTACCTCTTCTTCCTGGGTGCTGATCAATGGGGTGCTTGACCCTCGCTTTCCCCATTGGAGGGGTCTTCGGCAAGGGGACCCTCTTTTCCCCATGCTCTTCATTTTAGTCATGGATGTGCTCAACACAATGCTCCGCAAAGCCTTCGACTCAGGAAGGTTCCTTCCGCTCAATGACCGCGCCTTGCGTCACCGAGCTTCCCTCTACGCTGATGATCTAGTTCTCTTCCTCTCTCTAGTCCGTCAGGATCTAGAGTTCGTCTAGGGCATCCTCTCAATTTTGACGCGATGTTCGGGCTACGCACCAACTTTGCCAAATGCTCGATTACCCCGATTCGCTCCTCGGCTGAGGACCTAGAACTGGTTCAATCTTGCTTCCCCTGCTCGATCTCTGACTTTCCTTGCACCTATCTCAACATTCCGCTTTCCGTGTGCAAGTTGCCGAAGGCGGCCTTACAACCGCTTGTGGATAAAGTCTCCCATCGCCTTCCACCTTGGCAAGGACGACTCATCACTTTGGTCGGCTACACTACGCTGGTCCAGTCTGTTCTCTCTGCTATCCCAGTCCATGTGTCACTGGCGGTTGGCCTTCCAGCCTGGGTGATTAAAGCCATCGTGTCTTCCTGTGGATGGGTAAGGACTCAGCTCATGGGGGCCAGTGCCGGGTCTCCTGGTCGAACATATGTCGTCTCAAGGACCTTGGTGGGAATTTCGGATCTTAGGATGGTGGGGTTTGCTTTGCGCGTCCGTTGGCTCTGGCTCCAGCGCTCGGGAGACCCCTACTAGGAGGGCCTGAAGGCCCCTCTCGAGCAGATCGTTGCCGACTTGTTCAAGACGCCCACCTTCTTCATGCCGGGTGATGGCGAGTTTGTGCTCTTCTGGTCCAATCATTAGATCGGCGGCCATTCGATGGCCTTCTTGGCCCTGGATCTCCTTTTCGCCATGCCCCAGTGCATCCGTGGTTCATGCACGGTTGCCTTTGGCATGGCGAACAATGCCTAGGTCTCTGACATCCGCGGTGCCCTCACTGTTTTGTTCATTCCCCAGTTTCTCCTCGTATGGGATGCGGTGCTCCACGTTCAGCTCTCACCTGGCACTGGAGATCGTCTTGTTTGGTGCATGACGAATGACCAATGCTACTCGGCGCGGTCGACGTACCAGGCTTTTTCCTTGGCCAGTTCCCCTTGGCTTGTGCGTCTCTCCTCTGGCGCACACGAAGGGCCCTGCAAAATGCAAGTTCTTCCTCTGGTTTGCACTTCAGCAGCGCTGCTGGACAGCTAATCTCCTCTAGAAACGTGACATCAGCAGTCACTTGGCCTGCCCCTTTTGCGTGCAAGAGCTCGAGTCAGCAAACCACATCCTTCTGGACTGTGTATTCACTCGGCAAGTCTGGCTCCGTGTGCTATCTCCTTCTGGATGGGCAGCTCTCTCTCCCCCTCGTGGCAGCTGGCTCCAGGATTGGTGGCCGTCCTCCAGGGCCCTTTTTCCTGAGCACCTCCACACAGGCTTCGACTCCCTGGTTCTCCTAGTCTCTTGGAAGCTGTGGAAGGAGTGTAATTCCAGGGTTTTTGACTTGGTTCTCTCCTGGGTTTCGGTGCTCCAGGCCTCCATCGCAGAGGGCCAGTTGTGGTTTCTTGTGGGCTATGCGGTGTTTGGGGTTTTTTTGGGAGACTAGCGTGGCCCTGCCCCTCCAGTTTTTTTCGGAGTGGCGTTTCTTTCACCCGAGTAGTTCTGGAGTGTACTTTTTCCTTATTTTCCTTTTCCCCCCTTTGGCATAAGCCGGTTTGGCTGCTTGTGCTATGTTTCTCCAACTCTATTTTTCCTTCTAATATATTGACGTGTAATTATTTTGCGCGTTTGCGAGAAAAAGAGTGTTATGTCAACTTCCACTATCTTTCTTTGTGGATTAATGGGATCTATCAGTCACCAATATTCTGTTGTCCTTGCTCATCACCTTGATGAAGGACAAAAGAGCATAGGCATATGCCCATGTAGTTTAGTTCATAGATGTCCATTGGCCTTACCGTCAACCACATGAAACACATTCCATGGTTCAAGTTGCCTTCTCAAAAAATCTCTTACAGTCGCAATTAAACCATATTTTAACCCATAGTATTTTTCTTCATAATAGCCTCTCGGGTGACCTTCCTGCGTCCATAGGACACCGCGGGGAGGAGAGGGGTCCAGATCGCCACACCCAAACCCCGCGGGCTTTCTCTTTTCTATCCAATAGTACGGTATTGTAGATTGGATCAAAGCACAACACCAAAAATAGTATGATGGGGAGATTGCACTAGTTGGTCTAGTCGCTGCCATAGCCAAACTCCTCTACTCGTTGTGGGTCATTGGTCGTAGGTTCTCATCACCAGGCGGTGGATCAGTGGTTTGCCTTCATTGCCCACATGACCCTGCCTATTGACCGTGGAAGCTAGAGGAAGAGGGACAAATTAAATTAGTGGGAGGACATATGGCCATTGCCGCTATGGTTGAGACAACCCTCCGCTCCCGTCAGAGGAATGCATAATTTTTGTAGACTCTGACATTGTGGTGCGGAGGCGTCTCACCCATTCTGTTGATCCAAATGAGGTTGGTTAGCCTGGTCAATGATGGAGCATGCTCCTCATAAATCGGTGAATGACTTTCTTCGAACTCTCCAAAACTAGGAGCTTGTCTTTCATAAAAAAACTAGGACCTTGTCCCATAGGACAAGCTTCTTCTATTTGCCCAATGGAGGCAAATGGAGAAGGCTAGTATTTTATCCATGGTGTTTGCACATTGTTACTATTAGGTCTTTGCAATTCGCGATTAGATAAGGACAATGGTGACTCCATTTTGATCAGGAAGATTGGTCGGTGACATCTGAAGTCGGTTCGGCGGCTATGATCGATCGTGTGTGCGTAGACCTTTTTCTAGATAGTTTTGGTGGGTAACAATCGACACGACATTTGTTGTTTTTGACTTGCTAGCTTTAACTAGCCGGACAGTAGCATGGAGTACTAGACGATGGCTCTAGGGTGAAAACCCCGATATAGTTCATCTAGCAGATTCAATATGCTGATGTTTTTTCAGTCAGCTTCTTGTTGAAGATGACATCTCATATTTTGGTTGGATGGAAAGCTAGTCTTGCTGTTAGACTATAGTGGCAGACAAGCGTTAATTGGGTCTTAAAGGTGTTGTTCTAGCGTAGACATCTATTTAATATTCTGTGTTTTGTCTTACCTAGTTTTATATGAGTGAATTGATGTAAGACAACATGATATGTTTGTCTTTGTCTTAGTTTTTTTTTCTAGGTTATGTGCATTCTTGGTAGATAATATAGAGGCAGAGTGTAATTTTATTTTAGTTAAATTCTTTTTATTATACAAAAATGTCTTTGATACGCTAAGAAACCCAATAACTTATGTTCTGGATTTGTCACTGGCATTAGCCTAAGATGATATAGACAACCCATTTGCCTTGTACAGTGGTGCACTTCCATCCTGTCCATCAATTAGCATGTATTATACATATGTAAAGAAAGAGATCATAACAATGCAGATATTTTTCTTATAAAGAAAGCACAACTTAATTTCGGTCTCTATATACATACATCTATATTTGTAAACATTAGAATTTAAATCGTAGAGCGATACATCCACACGATTCCACCAATGATGTTTTCCTAGTAAATGCAGATAAGGAATATATGCTGATGCCCATGCAAATTAATTAAGAACTATATATCAACATATTATCTCAAAGTTTCTGCACGTTGTTGACGAAGACTCCCATCGGGTATCCCCGGCCGTCCCATGCGCTGCCGGCCGGCAGGAGGGGGTCCGCCGGCCATAAGGCATGCAAGTGCGCCAATCCGCCGTCGTGGTCATCGCCCTCAGATTTGAGGTCACGGTGGCGGGGCGCCATATATATGGCCGCGTCGTCGAGTGGTCGACCGACCGGCGGCCGTATCGACGGACCAAATACCAACAGTCGCCGTGACAGGGAGATGGACAGATGGTAATGCATATCGGATAGGTAACCAAGACTATATATACAATGCAGCGATGCACAGTGACCATTGTGTGGAAGTGAAACGTAGTATACTGACTAGTCTTTTGGGACGGCACATGCAGTGCCATCCATTAGCTAGTTGGGTGTAGTACGAGTTTGGAATAATTGAACAGAAGTCCACTAATTAATCCTGTTCTGATTCTGACGATCGATCAATATGTATCCTATATATCCTAGCTGGTGCATGCATGTACTGTACATACGACTAACTGGTCATGATCGATCAGGGTTTTCGTCCCAGCAAACCATCATTATTCGCCCGGAGAAATTGGTCTATAGACTTTAGATTTCCCACGTTTTTCGATTTTCCTTTCTGGTTATCTTTTGAAAAACGTAGTCATGTATACTCATACGTTGCAACAGGCGTCATTTTATTTTATCATAATTATTTTAAAATTAAAGTCTTATGTAATTCCAATTTATATTTTTTATGTTTTTACCTCAGGCCTATTTTAGCATTGTGACTACTGGTTAATTTTATAAACGCTCAAGGGGTTTTCTGCAAAATAGCCAGGTGGACTATGGGTTAATTTTATAAACACTCAAGAGGTTTTCTGCAAAATAGCCAGACGGGATGTGGGTTAATTTTATAAACAAGGGGTTTTCTGCAAAATAGCCAGACAAACTGCGGGTTAATTTTATAAATACTTAAGGGGTTTTATGTAAAATAGTCAGGTGGACTGCTGGTTAATTTTATAAAAACTTAAGGGGTTTTCTTTAAAATAGACAGACAGAACAAAATTTTGGTGAAAACACTACATGTTTTATATAGATAGTTATAGATTAATAGTCCTCCTCTTTCTCTACAGAGCAACACTCATAAAAAACCAAACCGACCCACCCCTTCCATCTTATCCCGTATTACTCTAAATCTCTTTGCAATATATGAGCATAGTACTAGTAAAAGAAACATGAGTACATGTTATATATATATATATATTACTTGTAAAGCAAGTATTGTTTTCATCCAAATTTTATTCTGTCTGACTATTTTATAGAAAACCCCTTGAATATTTATAAAATTAACTCACAGTCCCAATGCTGAAAAGAAAGGGAGGGCTTAGATGAAAAAAGACCTCTTGCGTCCCTCTCTTCTGTCCCAATCTGCGCGCCCGCGCCGTGCACGTGCTCCTCCCTCCCGTCGTCGATCGGAGCTCCCACGCCGCCGCCTAGACCTTCACCCTCCGCCTACTTTCCTCCCTGCGTCGTCGTCCGGTTGCAACGCACGGGTATTTTGCTAGTATATATATATAACTATCTATAAAGCAAGTAGTGTTTCTACCCAAAATTTTGTTTTGTCTGGCTATTTTGCAGAAAACCCCTTGAATTTTTCCAAAATTAACCCGCAGTCCTAATGCTAAAAAGAAAAGAAGGGCTTGGATGAAAAAAAAGATCTCCTACGCCCATCCCTTCCTGTGCCCCTCCCTCCCGTCCACATCCGTGCCGCACCCCGCGTCGTGCCTGCGCTCCTCCCTCCCATCGCTGCTCGGAGCTCCCGCGCCGTGCCTGCGCCCCTCTCTCCCGTCCCCATCCGCGCCGCGTATCGACTTCACCCGTTTGAACGCACGGGCATAATTGCTAGTGTGTGTGTATATATATATATTCAATTGAGAAACATTTGCTAGTTGTGGTTCAACTTCTGGGATGTTGTATAAAAAACCTTTGAGTTTTTTCGAAATTAACCCGTAGTCCCAATGCTGAAAAGAAAGAGAGGGCTTGGATGAAAAAAAGACCTCCCCGCGCCCTTCCTCCCTCGCGCCCTCCTCCCTACACCCCGCCCCCGCGGCCCTCCCCTCCCGTCTCCACCGTGCCGCGCCCCGCGCGGCCCCCCTCCCTTCCGTCCCCATCCGCGCCGTGTCCCGTGCCGCCCCTCCCTCCCGTCCCCATCCGCGCCGTGCCCGTGCTTCTCCCTCCCATCACTGCTCGGAGCTCCCGCGTTGCACCTGCGTCCTTCCCTCTCGTCCCCATCCGCGCCTGGACTTCACCCGTTGCAACGCACGGGCACAATTAGTATATATATATATTCAATTGAGAAACATTTGCTAGTTGTGGTTCAACTTCTGGGATGTTGTGTAGTGTTTTTGAATGGTTACGCAGAGGCTACGCTAGCCGAAAACAAAAACTTTTCTACCGCGCAAACCAGGAACACTTGCAAGTTAGGGCCGATAGAACGTTACCGATTGGAGTATGCAGCGGAAACAGCCAATCAGGGCTATTCGATCTGAAACTGTGTTGCCGATTCTCGCAAGCCGACAACCGATTCCCGGGGACAGCCAATTCACCAATCAGCCGATTCACGGATGTAGCTGATTCGCCGAGTTGTCTGACCACGCTCTCGTGCGCTCCGATGCGCTCGACCGCAGCCGATTTCACCACAGCCGATTCGTAGCCGATCAACAGCGCGCAACGTAGCAGCGCCTCTACCGGTACCCACACGTCCGGGAACAGAACGCCAAACACCCGTGTGCTAGCACGCGATGCAAGGCTAGGGTTTGGCTCGAAAGTGGGAGGGTTTCCGTGGAGATTGATCTCGGCGACTTCTGTTGCGGATTCGGTTCAATGCGATACAACTGATGTGTCGCAGCTCTCTACCCCTCGCCCCTTTATATAGAGTTGGTCGATTGGGACTAGTGGCCGATCAGAACTCTATTTTAAATCGGATCCTATCCGAAACTCACAGAGTTGGCCGCCCATACGTCGTAAGCCCATAGAACTCTATCCGATCGGATCCCTATCCGATCGAGCCATATTCGAGTCCAACTCGAATATGTATTCTATCCCCTTAAGCGTGCGACCCTATAGGTTCAGGTATACTCGGTTTTGGCTATAGTCTAACTTAGCCGATCGTCGGCTCGAGTCCAACTCAGCCGACCTGTCAACAGCGGCGCCTAACAGCATATATTGACACCATAGTATACAAGAATATAATATCGGCTCTGAACCTATAATGTGTACACAAATCCCTTTGCCTCACGATACCAATTAAGCTATAGGCAAGATGTGTGCCATCCCTTCAATAGCTTAACCATTCACTCGAACCGTATTGGATTATCTGTCTGTTGATTGACTCCTTAATCAACTTAGCATGACCATGCATTTCTATAATCCACTACCTCGAGGGGCCCAAAGATATCTCTCCAAAAAAGAGGCAAATTCCATCTTGATCACTCACATCCCACTCCATGTTTCATAGCAAACCCGAAAACTACCTTTATAACTACCCAGTTATGGAATAGCGTTTGGTAGTCCCAAAGTAGGCTACTACACATGTTGGAATCCATGGTGATCTCAGGTCTAAGGACTTTGTACCAACACTACCTGAGACCAACTAATGGCACATTAATTCCTGTCGTGTCTCATGGTGGGTCTATCCAACAATGTGTTGTCTAACACATATGTCCATGTTTATTGATTTGGTATCTCCATATCCATGATCTATGAGACATGATCATCAATCAATAGACATGTCGATCTTAGAATCATATTAGTTCCAATAATATGATATATGATCAGGGATCATTTAGAAATAGATTCATACATATTGAGTCTCATAAATAAGTCACGTACTTATTGATCAATACAAGATGTCTATTTCATGGAACTGAATAACACTTTATTCATAAATACATAAATATTGACGTGATATCCAACATCTCCATGTTGCCTCTAGGGCATATCACTAACAGTTTTCTCTATATTTATGAGCTATGTATCGAATTAAATTAATCTAGTTTCTCTAGGACAAAAGACACTCCGAATTTAACTAAAACATTAGCTAAATTTAAACATTTTAAAAAAATATGTTTATTTTTGTAATTTGGGATAATTTCTGAATTTAAAAAGTTTAAAATCAAAAAATATTTGCTTAATTTAAATCTTACAAGGTGGCCTAAGGGTAAATTCATCTTTTTAAAAGTTTCATCATTCCAATAAAAGAAGATATATTATAATAATGATCGAAGTGTTTTTTCTTCAGTAAGGAACAACAAACTAAAAACAAAAACTAAAGTGTCATTCGATAAAACTATAAATCTACAGTGCTTTAGGGCATATGATGCAAATTTAGAGTTCCCTATAGCATTTCTTTTTGGAAATTAAAAGTGTGCTCGCTAAAAAAGTCTATGCCCTTATTTTGGACTAGAAGAATTTTACATGATTTTTAAGGAATTGAATTAAATGCTAAAATACCCACGTTTTACTAGAACCGTAAGAATTTTTCTTAAAGTAAAAGAAAATAACAATTATATGTTCAATTATGAAGCCAAATTACCTAAGCTATTTTTTGTCTTTTGATGATAGATTTATGTTGCATTCTCTCATTTTTCTTTCCCGAAACACGATATAAATGCAAACACCCATATACAACATGCGCACACTCATTCCTATCCCTATGAGGACTTCTGACAAACTAGACCGATATATTTTGAGAAGTCACCATAACTTTCTCACTGTCGACGTGTAGATTCACTACTATTAAATATGTGATCCAAATTTAGGCCTACAATATATTCGGATTAGTTTCCTAGTAGGACTCTATCTCTTTTTCTGTTAGGAGTATTTTCTTTTATCTCCTATATATACTCTTGTAAGCTGTATGGGAAGGGGTGACGTTCTTATTGTTATTCCTTATGCTTGTAATCAACTCTGATCATTATCGATGGGTGCTCATAGTTTTTTTCTATAAGGGTTTTTCATTTAAAATTTATGTCTCAGTTGTATATCTATTTTTATATCAAGTGATATAAAAACATTGGAGATTGATCTACACCATGCTGTTGTCGACGCCGTCAAGTTGTTGTTCTACCGAATCAATATGTTTGACACCTCACCCATCGAGTCCGAGTCAACGTCATCGATCCTTCCACGCCCGAGCAAGAAGAATCAGAAGCAGCAGCAGGGCCAAAGCCATCTACCACATAAAAGTCATCCACAAAGAAAAAGCAGCAGAAGGCCATCTAAACACGCGCGAGGTTTGCAAATCAGCCACCAGGAGCCCGACCTCTCCTGTTCATGTGAATTGATTTTCACAATCGTTTTTTGCTACGTGCACACATGCTTTGTACCATGAGTTTTCGAAATCTACACTACGTGCACATGATAAGTGTATTAGAGATTCGTATTTTTGTTAGGTTACACCAATTTCTTACCAGTAGTTTCAGGATTTATTTCTATGACGAGTTTGAAATATAACCTACCACTTCTAAACCGAGACACAAGATGTTCAGTGTGGCAAGTGAAGATGTGAGCCGTTCTTACACAACAAGACCTAGATGATACGCTATCTGGATTTGACAAGAGGGCTAAGGATTGGTCCGACGATGAGAAGAAAAAGGATCGTAAGGCTATAATATATATTCATCTTCATCTATCTAACAAATATTTTGTAGGAGGTGCTTAAAGGAGAAGACAACAGCAAAGCTGTGGTCGAAGATAGAACACATAACCATGACTAAGGATCTGACCAGTACGATGTACCTAAAGCAAAAGTTATTTTTGCATAAGTTATAAAATGATGAGTCTGTGATGGATCATCTCTTCACTTTTAAGAGAATTGTTACTGACCTTGAATTTATGGAGGTAAAGTGCGATGAAGAGGATTTAGGCCTTATTCTATTATGTTCATTGTCTAGCTCATATGCAAATTTCAGGGATATTATTCTTTATAGTCGTGATACTCTACATGCCAAAGAAAACATGAAGATGGCACCCTCTGAATGTTCAAATTCATAAGCAGAAGTCTTGGTTGTTTAGGGTAGGCAACAGGAGAAGAATACAAAGAACCAATCAAGAGATAGAAGTTCAAGCAGCTATCGTGGGAGATCAAAGTCCAAAGGTAGGTATAAGTCATGCAAATACTGCAAGAGAGATGAACATGATATCTCTGAGTGTTGGAAGCTACATAACAAGGACAAGAGAATTGGAAATTATAGACTGAAAGATAATAAAGAAGAGGAAGGTAAAGCCACAATTGCTACAGATGATAAATTTGTGTAGAATTACTTGTTGCTTATACTGGTTGGGTACAAACTAGTGATCAGTGGATTCTTGATATTGCTTGTAGCTATCACATGTGCTTGAATAGGGATTTGTTTGCCACCTATGAAGCTGTGCAAGGTGATACAATGTTGATGCGTGATAATATACCATGTAAGTTTGCAGGTATTGAAACAATTTAGATCAAGATGTTTGATAGTTATATCAGAACATTGTCAGATATGCGGCATATTTCAAATTTGAAGAGAAATCTCGTCTCTTTATGTACTCTTGATCACAAAGGGCACAAATATTTCAGTGGAGACAAAATTTGGAAGGTAATCAAAGGCTCTCTTCTGATGATGAAAGTTGATATTAAATTTTTTGACCTGTACCATCCGCGAGGCACAACTATATTAGGTAATGTTGCAACAGTTTCAGATTCATTATCTAATTCCAACGCTACTAATCTTTGGCATATGCGTCTTGGGCGTGTGAGTGAAATTGGTTTCTTGGGCATGTGAGTGAAATTGGTTTGGTAGAATTGAGCAAGAGAAGATTGCTAGATGAATAAGGCACCGGAAAGCTGAAATTTTGTGAGCATTACATGTTTGACAAACATAAAAGGGTGAAGTTCAACAAATCTACACATACTACAGAAGGTATTCTTGATTATGTGCATTCTGATTTACGGGGGACTGCTTGTAAAACATCTTTTGAAGATGCTCGTTATATGATGACTATCGCTGATGATTATCCATGAAAAGTTTGGGCATATTTCTTGAAGCACAAATATCAAGCTTTTTGATGTGTTTAAAGAGTGGAAGACCATGTTAAAAGACAAACTAAAAGGAGTGTGAAAATACTTCGTACTGACAATGGGATGGAGTTTTGTTCCAAAATATTCAAATCATATTGCAAGTCTGAAGGCATTATGCGTCACTACACCGTTTTTATACACCTCAACAAAACGACGTAGTTAAGCGTATGAACAGGACAATTATATCAAAGGCCCGTTGTATGTTGTCAAATTCAGGTTTGTCTAAACAGTTTTGGGCGGAAGCCGCTTCGACAACCTATTATCTTATTAATCGATCATCCAGTTATGCCATTGACAAGACTCCAATTGAGGTATGGGCTGGATCCCCAGCAAGTTATTCAGACTTAAGAGTATTTGGTTGTACTGCTTATGCTCATATTGATAATGGTAAATTGGAGCATAGAGCTATTATGTGCATTTTTTGGTTATCCGTCTGATGTGAAAGACTAAAAGTTATGGTGTCCTGAAGCTAGAAAGGATGTGATTAGTAGAAACATTGTCTATCATTAATCAGTTAGGTTACATGACAAACCTTCCACTTATATTCCTGTTGAGAGTCAACATAAAGTAACTGTGCAGGTGGAACACTTGATCAGTTTAGGGCATGCACGAGAAAAAAGATGGTGCTATTAACCAAGATCCACCTGTTAGTGAAGATTCAGATTCTTCTATTGTTGAGCAGTCACAAAACATTCTATTGTACAAGATAAGCCCAAAAAGAATACTAAACGCCCTCAAAGATATATTGAAGAAGTGAATATATTGCTTATGCCTTGAGTGTGACAGAAGAAATTGAAGGTAATGTATAATCTTCTTCATATTCTAAGGCTATTGTTTATGATGATTGCAATATATGGATAACTGTTATGCATGATGAGATAGAGTCACTTGAAAAGAATTGTACTTGGAAATTAGTGAAATTGTCAAAGAAGAAGAAATATATCTGTTACAAGCAGATCTTCAAAAGAAAGGAAGGTATATCTCCAACTGATGAGGCAAGGTACAAAGCAAGAATAGTTGCTAAAGGTTATAGCCAGATTCCAGGTATTGATTTTAATGATATATTTTCTCTATTATGAAGCATAGTTCAGTTTGCACTTTACTTGGTATTGTTACAATGCATGATTATGAACTAGAGCAAATGGATGTTAAAACTACATTTTTACATGGAGAGTTAGAATAGGACATTTATATGGAGCAACCTGAAGGTTTTGTTGTTCCTGAAAAAGAGAACCTAGTTTGTAGGTCGAAGAAATCTTTTTATGGTTTAAAGCAGTCACCTAGACAGTCATATAGGAGATTTGACTCTTTCATTCTTTCTCAAAAGTTTAGAAGATCTAATTTTGATAGTTGTGTTTATCTCAAAGTTGTTGATGGTTCAACTATATATTTGTTTTTTTATGTTGATGATATATTGATTGCTGTAAAAGACAAATCAGAGATAACAAAGTTGAAGACGCAATTGAATAGTGAGTTTGAGATGAAGGATTTGGATGTATGTAAAGTACTAGAAAAAACAGTTTGGCAAGTTATTCTTAGTTAGAAAGGTTATAGTGAAAAAGGTCGTTTATCGTTTAAATATGCATGATGCAAAATCAGTGAGTACTCCTTTAGCTGCCCATTTTAGATTATCTTTAGATTTATGTTCATAATCAGATTATGAAGTTGAGTACATGTCTAGAGTTTCATATTCAAGTGTAGTTGGGTAATTTATATATGCCATGGTATGTTTTTGTCTTGACTTATCATATGCGTTAGGTGTTGTCAGTAGTTAAATGGCTAATCTTGACAAAGAGCATTGTAAAGTAGTTCAGTGGATTTTCAGATATCTATGTGGTACTTCTAATGCTTGTGTGCAATTTGAGAGTTCTAGAGATGGACTTGTAGGTTACGTGGATTCAGATTTTACTAGAGATTTGGATAGGAAAAGAATGCTCATAGGATATGTTTTCACCATTGCAGGTAGTGTTGTTAATTGAAAAACAAAGTTTCAAGTAACTATTGTCTTATCTACTAGTGAGGCAGAGTATATGGCTATTCTGACTTGTAAAGAAGCTATTTGGCTTAGAGGTTTGTACACTGAGCTTATTTGGCTTAGAGATTTGTACGCTGAGCTTTGTGAAAATGTGTCTTGCATTGATATATTCTATGATAGTCAAAGTATAAAATGCCTTACAAAAGATTAGATGTTTCATGAGAGAACAAAGAACACTATGTGAGATATCACATTATTCGAGGTGTGATTGCTGAAGGTGATATCAAAATATGCAAGAAAAGTACTCATGATAACACAGCTAATATGATGACAAAGTCAGTTCCTGCTATTAAGGTTGAGCTTTACTCAAACTTGGTGAGTGTTACAGTATAGTCATAAAGACTATTTGACGTGTGATGATTTTGCCTACATAAGGTATTCTTTGTGATTAATGATTATTATGCTATAAGAGGAAATTCGTCTCATAGTGAAGATTTGTTAAATATGTTATCCGAATTTAGGCCTATAATATATTCGGAATAGTTTTCTAGTAGAACTCAATGTCTTTTTCTATTATGAGTATTTTTTTATCTTCTATATACTAAGCTCTATAAAAAGGATGTGTTTCTATTGTTATTCTCTATGTTTATAATCAACTCCTCAACAGTGATCATTGTCGGTTACCGTTCGTGGTTTTTTAAGAGTTTTTCACATAAAATTTATGTCTTTGTTATATATCTATTTTTCTATCAATTACTATTGAAAAAATAGTCATAAATATAAAGCACGTGACAAGTTTAAGACTCGGATGGATATTTGTTCTAATACAAGAACTAAGCTATGCGTACGAGGCTCGGTCGCTTCGCGTGGCATTCTCTCTTTTGTTACGAAGTCAAATCAACGCTCACTTCACGTTGCAATCTCTCTTTTGTGATGGAGTAAAATCTTCTGAATTATTTTCACCTTTGGACGATGGATTACAGGTGCAAAATGTATAAAGCGCATAAAGTAAAACTGTCTGGCTGTAAAAGTTAATCCGCTTTGCACATCATATATTAACATTTTTGTCGTGCATTCTTGTTGAGCAATATATGTGCGGGGTTTCATCGATCTGATATGACCCGTGAGTGTATCTCCCGTTGAAGGAGATCAAATCCCACTATACGCTTCACTGCGATTTGTTATGTCGCGTTGCCAAATCAAACCAAAATAGCCCTGTCCTGCAACGCGAATAAATGGAGACACTTTTTTCTTTCGTTCCTTGTAGGCAACGCCAATTCATCAGGATCAACTGGCCATCATGCATATCTCTTGCAAATTTTCCATCATTCAGGAATGGTCATATCTGAATCCAATGAGCTATAATTCAGTGCAGTTACCCTTTGAACTTTCTTACCACCAGAGTACTTAATTAGTGCTCATCATGCATGCACAAAATTAGTCACGTTGAGCTATGAAAGTACATGCATATCTATCTCACCGCAGGAATTGAATGCTGCCAGCTGCTGGCTGTCTTTGTGATACTGTGCAGAGTTGTCCTGTTAAATGTCTAGTTGCCTTGTCGATTGGTCAGAAATGTGTATGTACCCAAAGCTGGACACATCGCATCTTGTAGGCAAAGTGCAATGCACACATACTTTCTTTTGTCTAGTTTATTGCAACGCCAAAAGATGAAGAGACTGCATGTTAGGCTTGTCTGCTTGTATAATTAACCTATCCGTTTTCACTGTTCATTTTGTGAAAAAATATATTTACGTGCCTGTGTTGTGTACAAAATTAGCTAGCACTCTTCGATCTTTATTTTCTTTCTTTCTCTTTCTCTTTCTCTTTCTTAATTTCTTCTTTATTTCCTTCTTTCTGAAAGATTTCTTTCTTTCTGAAAGAACAGGATCGCACACCCTCCACCATGATAAACTCTTTGATCATAAACCTACCCACGTGCACCTAATCTTGAAGAGTCTATTTGACTCACAGATACACTATTCCGTCCAACTTGTGTAAGCCGTACACATGTATTCGTATATGTTTGCAGGAGAGTGGCTTGTTTTTTTTCTCTCAAAGAAAAACGAATTTATTTTACTTACTCAAACTATTCTAGCAGAGCACTTAGCACCCTAAATGTTGAAAACAGTTCACTTTACTTTCAAATGTATTTTTTTCTTAAAGTTATATTTCGTACTGAAATTTGTTAGGTTGTACAGATGCATTACAACCCGTGTCTTGATATTACAACTTGTGTCTTGATTCTTTTTATAGAACTTTTATTAGTCGCATAGTTTGGAAACATCTAAGATTCATTTGATATCGAGATTCCAGCTTAAAATATTTTTGAACCTGTTTAACTAATCTATTGCTCTAAAATAGTTCAGCTTAAAATACAAATGAGAAAGAAAAAAAGAAATTTTATTAAGGAGTAAAGCAAACAATTTTCAATAGTTGGGGGATAAAATGAAAAAATAGTTGAGGAGGATCCCATAAAATAGTTCGATAAAGTAAAATGGATTTTTTCTCAAATGCTCCCTTCATCCCAAAATATAAATATTTCTATAGTTTTAGAGATTTAATTAGGAGAGAAGTAAAATTAAATGGGGAATGATTATGATTGGTTAAGATAGAAGTAAATGGATAAAATAAACTAAAATTTGTTATTGGTTGAGATGAGAAAGTAGAAAAAAAGTTGTTATATTTGAAATAAATTTTAAACGTTAGAAATTGATATATTTTGAGGCGAAAGTAGCGAGGTTAATTTTTTGATCATCTGACGTGAATTCAATGGTCAAAACAAGCCCTAACCTTTCATGACCCTAATAAACCATATCCATGCACCTTTGACACACCTCACCCTTGTCCTGCATGCTCCTTACATCCACCAGCATAATTTTTCATAGCACACTTCTTGGCCATCATGCTTATCTAATCGCTTTCTTTCCCTCTTCATCTCTAACTCCACCACACTAACAAGGCACATATGTCAGAGGAATGTGTGTCACTGACTAATAGACCCATAAGTGTGAGCCCATTTGTCAGGGACTCATGTTTGACTTTATGTCTAAGGAGCTGCTTCTCTATCATATCATTTTCATCTTTTTTAAAACTTTGACTTCCATGCTACCTTCCAATATTAGAGAGCAGTACCAGCATGTGTCTTTACTGTAGCATCCTAATCATTCGAACTTTCTCAACCACGCTATTATCTCCGATCATCGTCTTTCGACTAATACTTATCTAATGGCCACAACCACAATGCTAAATAATAAGACACCACTAGCATGCAGATCCAATGGATAGGAGATGCTTGCAGTTGTAGATGATAAATAGTTTTTTAATCTTTAACTCATTGCAGAAAGAATCAAAATGACAACACGACAGAGATAAGCCTAATATTTTAGAGGGGTTCTCTATTCTATGCCTTCAATCAACAAAATGTCTACTTCAGAACCATTCAGAACCATCAGAGACTCATTCAAACCATATCAAAGACGCCTTCGAACCACTGAACACCTAATTGAAGACCATTTCGACCCAGCAAAAGTCCATTCTACCATCCAATACCTCTCCAACTAGGGCGGACCATCAGAGCCCCCAAGAGGATCTCAAGTAGTGGTCAACAAGCAAGGACCAAACCGAAGAGACTCTATGAGTGTGGTCCTACTCCTAAGAAGGCATTTATTTGTGTTACTCATTATACAATTTTTTTTCCGAATTTTGATACACATCTACAGTAGCGAATCTAGGATTTTAGCTTAAGATATGCCGTCAAAAAAATTCAATACAATATTTGGTAATAATTATAAAATTGACAACGTGATTAGATATATATATACTAAGTAACACGATAAAAACTTTAATTCTTAGATTAAATAAAAATGATCCGCTAACTGCAATATAAATAGTTTAAACACTATACCGATAATTAAAAATACATGCATAAAAAATATCAAAGACTTACAATGTTACTTTTTGACTAATTTATTCGATACTTTGAAATGGACATGAATGTCTTAATTTATTCGGCGGCCGGCGCACGAGCGGCCGCGATCAATGCACAGGCGTGCGGGCGCGGACGGCGGCCGACGCGCAGTGGCGCGAGGCGCGGGCGCGGCCGGCACGAGGGCTGGGTCGAAGCACGGGTTCGGTAGCACTGGTTCAGGCATTCGACAGCGGTTTCCGTCTTTCACTGTTCCTGAGTTTTGACTTTCGAGTTCCGAGACGATAAACCAAGAAGATATGTTCATACATTTTTAATTTATATATATACTAGAAAAATGCCCGTGCGTTGCAACGGGACGACGACACAGGGAGGGAAAAATACGTGTGCGTTGCAACGGGACGACGATGCAGGGAGGAAAGCAGGCGGAGGGCGAAGGTCCAGGCAGCGGCGTGAGAGCTCCGAGCGGCGACAGGAGGGAGGGACGCAGGCGTGACGTGGATGGGAACGGAAGAGAGGGACGCAGAAGATCTTTTTTTTCATCCAAGCCCTTCATTTCTTTTCACATTAGGACCGCGGGTTAATATTATAAACACTCGAGGGGTTTTCTGCAAAATAACCCTTTTTTCTTCTTTAACTGGATTTTCTAAATAGCAAGACGGACCGTGGGTTAATTTCGAAAAAACTTAAGGGGTTTTCTACAAAATAGCCAGGCAAAACAAAATCTGGGTGGAAACACTACTTGCTTTATAGATAGTTATAGACATAGATTATAGATATACTCTTACTTATGCATGGACCGGCCCACTCAGCATACCCCGCGCTCCGCCCCTACACATCCATATTGAGAGCACTTTTCATTTGTACTACTGTATCTTAACAAGGCAAGGCTCCGTTGGAAAGTACGGTTTGGCTTAGCTTTTTTGTTACACGCAAAATAAGAAATATCGATGATTAATTATGTATTAACTATTATAAATATGAAAATAGGATTATTTGATTTTAAAAAACTTTTATATGAAAAGTTTTTGCAAAACATATCATTTAGCAGTTTGAAAAAGATGTTCACGATAAATGATAAAAGTTGCATCGCAAAAGCTAAATGAGCTTTCAAACTGAGCCTAAATACATGAATTCCTCTTGACGGCCACATCCATGATCACCTCTCGCCACGCCACATGCCACGCATGTATAGTCTTCTCCATAAGCTCGATCGATCGATCGATCGATCTCATATATTCTTTCCTGAAAGCTACATGCCACCATGGAGATGTATAGCTAAGGCCTCGCACGCCCATGCCTATCATTAGCAACGCATGCACACGCACTGCCCAAACTATAGAAACCCACATGGAAAACACACACATCGCGACATAAAGTATAGTCACCATCACGTTCGCACATCTACGCAGATCAGCTCGCCGGCCGGCTTGCACGCAGGCGATGATCCGTCGCCGTCGTCTACCCGCCGGCTCGCCGCCGGATCGAACTAGCTCGATCGCTAGCTAGTGCAACCCCGTCCCCGGCCGGCTCCGTGCTGTCACACGAGTCGACACGTATCACACACACCACACCATGATCGATCGAGCTGAGCCAGCTAAATAATAGTGGTCACGATGTGCGTTGCACTTGGGAAAGAATTCTGTGGGTCTCTCTTCGATCGGTGTCCTGTTCAGGTGTTCGTGTGTCGCGTTTGTGTCTGCACTGTTGATGTGTGATCGATCACCGGCCGGGCGGACCCATGCACTCACCGGCAGATTGGGACTCATCCCGGAGAGGTACCTATGGATGATTGTAGTGTGTGAGTGTGTGTGTGTACTGTGGTGGAATGCCATATTGAAGGGTTTACATAATTTTACATGATTCCTTATTGGCAAGGGATGACCCACAACAAATGAGTGTACATTTATGGATTTGGATAAATCATGTCTTGTTTGGAATGAGGGAAAATATTTATGTTCCTATATAGGGAATTCCTATGAAGATATGTGTTTCAAGTGTAACCATGCATCAGCGGCAAAAAAGAGTTCAATCTATATGCATGGATTCTAAAAATATTTGTATTGTGGATGGTTAGAGAAACTGACGATTATAAGATCATGCCTTGTGTGTGAATTCACCGTGCCAAAGTAAGGAGAAAGAATGTGTTTTCATTGATTCCAACCACTAGAAAAGGCAAAGCTAGGAGCAAAGATTTGGGAATCAACTTGCATCGGCTCCAAGCTGATTTTAAAAAAATAAGTGGACCTACGTGTGACCAATAAAAAGCACATGAGACTGTTCGGCAGGGATGCCGCAACGGCTACTACAGTCTACTATGGTGCTTGTGGCGCTGATCTGTTGATTGTGGCGCAGTTACAGGATATATAGCCAAACAACCCCTATATTGTTATCCTTCTTGTCATATTTTTTAATATATCTCGTGGGTTTCATATTTTGAGAAGTGAAGTAGTGATGCTACAGCAGCATCAGAGTAATAATGATTTATCAGTGAAGTGGTTGTTTTATCTTTTAACTACACTAGGCATGCCCTAAGACTTTCCCCTATTCACACTTTATAGTATTTCTTATAAAAGTATCAATTAAATTTATTTTAAAATTTAGGATTTAAGAAATCCTGCACGATGCTTTAAATGGGATTTGTAGTAATACTGCATACCCTATGAGCTCAGTATTGTACTCTTTTAATTTCACATAAACTTAGCTTGCGTTCCATGGAATTTCATGGAAACACTAGTTAATATGAGCTCATTTGCACCATTGGTTGGTTGGACCTATATGTCAGTGAGACACACAAAGAAAAATACAGGTTAATTGTTTATTCATATAGAACGGTTTACTAGAAACAGATCGTATATATCCAGAAATTTTTGGCCTTGTGCTATTTCGGACCTTAGGATGTAAAGTCCAAATTATTGATTGATGCATGGATCACAAGCGCACTACTACAAACTCAGGTCTCTATCGGGTCTTTTTCTATTAGGGATGTCTCATGTATATATATAGTGCTTGTTTACTCAGGAGATCACCTTTGTGATGTGTGTTCCAATGGAGGTCTGAAGTGGTGTCTGGAATCTTAGAAATTTTTATCAAGGATAGGTTTACTGCTGGTAAAAATAATGTGAAAAGCAAGGGGCACACGCAGCTTCCTTCTGTCATTTCCCTTCACCACAAGGTGTGACTTTGGAAAGGCAGGGTTCAGACATGGCTTGACATGTAGTATATTTTATATTTTATTTTATGTTAAGTGAGAATTAATTAGCTGATTAAGCCAAATGAAAGTAAGAGGAAAGAGGGTGGCATGGCAAGTCCAGTACAACTCTGCTGGATTAGATAGGGCATGGGTTAGTGCGTCTAGCTTTAATTAGATGGAACAAAAAGATTGGAGCATGCATTTTGGGCCTCATGTTTTGCTTCTCCAATACATATGGAGGCAAGCATATACATTTATCCCGTTTATTATTAGCCTCTTGTTCATGCTGACCATTTTGTTTCCAGACTAAGAATCTCATAAAGTTTTTTTTCACCAGGATTTGTGTAGGTAAGCTTTTTAGTTGTACGAAATGGTGTGCACCTCACAAGCAAAAGATGCTCTGTTTTCTTAGTTAGGATGTCACATGTAACGGTTCAGGTATACTTTTTTAATTTCTTTGATTAATGCGTGAGTTTATTGGTTTCCCTTTTAATGGAAATTTCCAGCCTTTTATCTTCTAGAAGATAATGTGGAGACTTCTAGAAGAACATGTAAATATAGTACAATATAAATAAGATTGTTGCAATGTTTTCCCATAATTAAGAAAATGACATGAACTTTTGGAACACAAACTTAATGATTTTTGATATGCGTAAAATTTGTCTCTAAAGGTGCTACCATAATATTTTAGTTGAACTGACTGTTAGTCTTGCTTTGCTCTCTATTTTTTTGTAGGTAGGATATGATATCGTCCACAAATCCAAATGTTCCCGGTTCCAACAGCAAGGAACTAAAGTGCGCTTCTCTTTTCCAAAGAAAGTAAAAAAATTAACATAGATTAACAATTGATGGGCTAAATTACCTGGTACTTGATACACTCTCTGGTCCACAAATGGATACTAATTAATTCTAAGCCACTCCTTTCAGCTTGCCATGAGTTTTGTGTAGGTGATTTATAGTTGGTAAAGCCCACTTACCTCGAATCAAAGGCTGTCATCTTATTCGACACGCAGCTAGATGTATCTCCATGATACTGACATGCATCTCCATTGTTGTTGCCATTTTGTGAAAGCAATCCCCATTACCATTTTTTCTCCTGGCGTTGGTGTCAACAGGCTAACAACAAACTAACCATGGAGTTTGTCCTTTATAGAAACCACATATGTAAAATTTGTTCAAGCCCAATTTCTTAATTTGTTGGTGGTGAGGATACTGTTTAGTTTCTACATACTTTGCTTGCAAATTCTACGATCACACAAATATAATTCAAGCCATTGCGCTGGTGGTAAGGATACTATTTAGTTTTTACCCACTTTGTTGCAAATTTTATGATTGATGTGCGTAGGTGTGTGTTTTTATGTAATCGAAAAAAAAACACTACAATTGACTTGGATGCATTGGCTGGATATCATGAGCATAGATTTGAGATGTAACCCATTTCTATTATTGAAAAATACATAAATACATATAATTCAAGCCAATGCTATTTAGTTCCTACACACTTCGGTTACAATTTCTATTATTGATTTTGGTGCGCATCCGCCTTCCATGGAAATTCCATGGAATAAAAGAAACATCTGCAAATGACTCGGATGATGTGCAAACCCACATAATTCAAGCCATTGTGCTGAAACTTGATGCCAGTGACCACCATTATATGGACAGCAGTATTGCAGACAACCGATCCCTCTCCATTTTGTTGGTACTGGTAATGAAAATTCTATTTAGTCTCTGCACACTTTGGTTGCAAATTCTATATTTGGATGCGTATGTGTTTATGTGTTTTCCGTACAATATAATGGAAAAAAGAAGTTATACGATTGACTCAGATGGATGCAGAAACACAAAATAATAAAAGCCAATTTCCTAGCGGGCAGGATACTGCTTAGTTTCTACACGGTTTGATTCATTACAAATTCTATTATTAGCATTCGTTCGTGTTCTTATTCCATGTAATCGGAAAAAGGAATATGATTTACTTTGATGGATGCACAAATCTTTATTTTCAAAAAAAAACTAGCACAGTTTTGCGCAACGGATCAAGCTCATATATAATTAAATTAAAGATTGATTGGGTGTATGGATTGAGAATAAAACACTAAAAAAGTACTATCAAACGTATATAATTAAATTGGCTGGAGGATGGGTTAAGGATAAATCACTGTAAGTACGGACTAAGCACATATAATTAGGTTGGCTGGGTTGATGGTTACCACAGTAAAGTAGCAGATGACTCGTACGGTGAGGAGAGGGTGTAAGGAATCGTCTGTTTTTAAAAGTAGAAAAGTAGTGGGAAAATCTATAATCTATATCTATATCTATTTATAAAAGGTAAGTAATGTTTTCACCTAAATTTTATTTTGTCTGGTTATTTTGTAGAAAACCCCTTAAGTTTTTATGAAATTAACCCATAGTCCACCTGGCTATTTAAAAACCAGTTAAAGAAGAAAAATATGTTATTTTATAGAAAATCCCTTGAGTGTTTATAAAATTAACCCGTAGTCCCAATGCTGAAAAGAAAAGGAGGGTTTGGATAAAAAAAGACCTCCTGCGTCCCTCTCTTCCGTCCCCATCCGTACCGCGCCTGCGCCCCTCCCTCCCGTCGTCGCTCGGAGCTCCCGCACCGTCGCCCGGACCTTCGCCCTCCGCCCGCTTCCTCCCCGCGTCGTCGTCCGTCGCAACGTATGGGTATTTTGCTATATATCTATAACTTATCTATAAAGCAAGCAGTGTTTTCACCCAAAAGAAAACCCTTGAGTGTTTATAAAATTAACCCGATCACCCGACTATTTTGCAGAACCCCTTGAGTGTTTATAAAATTAACCCTGATCCACCCGGCTATTTTATAGAAAACCCCTTGAGTGTTTATAAAAGCGTCACGCTTGCGTCCCTTTCTCCCGTCCCCATCCGCGCCGCGTCCCGACTTCATCCATTGCAACTCACGGGCATAATTGCTAATTTATAACTATTTATAAAGCAAGTAGTGTTTTCACCCAAAATTTGTTTTGCTGGCAATTTTACAAAAAACCCCTTGAGTTTTTCGAAATTAACCCACGTTCGCCTAGCTATTTTAAAAAAACTCACTTAAAGAAGAAAAATGGGCTATTTTGCGAGAAAATTCTTTGAGTATTTATAAAATTAACCTACAGTCTCAATGCTGAAAAGAAAAGAAGCGCTTGGATGAAAAAAGACCTCCTGCGTCCCTCTCTTCCGTCCCCATCCGCGCCGTGCTGCGTCCCTTCCTCCCATCGTCGCTCGAAGCTCCGCGCCGCCGCCCGGACCTTCGCCCTTCGCCCGCTTCCCTCCTTGTGTTGTCATCCCGTTGCAACGCACGGCATTTTACTAGTATTTATAAAGCAAGTATTGTTTTCATCCAAATTTTGTTTTGTCGACTATTTTGTAGAAAACCCCTTGAGTTTTTCCGAAATTAACCCGCAGTCCGTCTGGCTATTTTTAAAAAAACCTAGTTAAAGAAGAAAAAGAGGTTATTTTGTAGAAAACCCCTTCAGTGTTTATAAAATTAGAGCTTGGATTAAAAAAACCTCTTACGTCCCTTTCTTTCGTCCCCATCCATGCCGCGCCTGCGCCCTTCCCTCCCGTCGTCGCTCGGAGCTCCCGCGCCGTCGCCTGAACCTTCGCCCTCCGCCTACTTCCCTCCCTGCGTCGCCGTCCTGTTGCAACGCTGCCCTCCGCCTGCTTCCCTCCCTGCGTCACCGTCCTGTTGTAACGCACGAGCATTTTGCTAGTGATAGATAAACATAGGTTGTGTGTACTTACGGGCGCTCATGCGTGGCTGGTCGTGTGCGGGTGCAGCCGCGCGATCAGTTACCTGATCAATCCTATACATACATATAGACTTGATATACGTACATATAAATATTATATACGTATACCTATAAAGTATATAAAAATTATATATATATACACTTTCTATATGTACCTATATCTTTTATATATATATAAATTTTATATGTATACATGTACATTTCTGATGTATAATTTTTTTATATATACACGTATAAGTTTATATATACACATATAAATTTCATATGTATACGTACGAAGTTTGTGCATATATGTATACCTATAAAATTTGTACATATACGTATGTATGTATACGTATATGTATGGGCGGGGTACTCCGTACCGTACGAAAACGCAACGCGCAAACGAGGGGGCGCGTGACTATTCGCTTATTAACTAGTATCTCGGTTTGTTTGGGCCAGATTACCACATAACAATGTTAACTTTTGGCCTTGTGCCTAGAGCTGAATGGCTGATGACTGGTCCAGGCCGTCATCTTCTCTGAAGTGAATAAGTTTATTTTGTATCCCTTAAGTATATGCCGAGTTTGATTAACATTTTTCAATTGTAAAACCGGATATATATAGAATCTTACACTGTAAAAACCTGATCAATTTACCTTCCTAGATGGTTATGTCATACGTGGATCTTTGACATGGTCTTTTTTTTACGTGGCACCAACATGACGCTTCCGTCAACTTTTTTCTTTTGAAAAAAGACTAGAAATAGGTGAATCCCACATATAACTCTCACATAGACAAATAAAAAAAATCAATGGGGCAACCATCTCTGTCCCTTCGTCGGGAGAGAGATAGAGAGAAAAGGGGAGGAAGAGAAGAGGATGACATGTAGGCCTAACTGATTTTTTTCTACGTGAGAGTTACATGTGAGACCCATCTATTTCTATTTTTTAAAAAAACTACTAGAATACCACGTAAGCGTCATGTCAACACAAAAGCCCAAGTCAAAGCGATACGTATGATAAAACCACCATCAAAATCACTCAGGGAGATAAATTGTTCGGTTTTTGTGGGGTCTTCTCCGAAGAGGTCAACTCCCACAATACCACATAACCTCCCAGAAGTCCGGTTACGCGTGAGATATACAGATGCAAGAACTTCGTATATTATTATAAACTATTAATGTTTAAGTACGAACCATATAATACAAGAAAACTGCGACACTTCAACGGGGATAGCCCGAGTATAGAGTCGACCTAGAAATCGTACTCGTCCTCCCAGTCTTCTAGGGTACTTGGGAGTTCTTCATCTATTTCAGGGTTTCCTAAAAATATTATATGTAAGGATGAGCATCAATGGTACTCAGCAAGCCAAACTGAATTTAAGCCATATAAATATAAATAAATATGCAAAAGTATTTTGAAAAGGATAGCATACATTTAGTCCTAATATATCTCACTGTTATATGTATATGCATAATTTCTCAAAAGGAACAATACGGGCCTAGTTCTACCTTTTTCCTATAATGTCTTATATATGATGATTATATATAGTCTTAAAAGGAATAACATAGACCTAGCCTTAACTCAGCAAGCTTAAACTGGATTTAACATGAATAATGTTTAAAAAGAAACATGAATTATAAATTAATCCTTAGTATGATAATGTATCCTATCTTTCCGTAGGATATTTTATATAACTACCTAAGAATATTAATTATGAACTTAACTTTGGCCTAATTCTATATTTAATCCCTTCCTATATTTATTTATTTATAAATATTCAAATTTTAAGATGGCATTTAAGAAAAATTACTTATGCCATTAAACTGGATTCACCCATAGACACAACTCCATTAACCAGGAGTACGACGTATTCGAATACAATCAACTCTGCAGCGTTTGCTCAGCTTTACCCGAGGATTAACCTTAGTTAGCTAGACTAAGAGTAACATAGCATTTATATAGTTCTAACATTTTTTGATGTGTGAATGAGACTTGTGGCATATCTTAATAGGGGCACCAATTCTAACCAGTAATTAGTGTCTTCACCCCTATTTAGTAGTTGTTCGTCATACACTTGCCCCGGCTTGGTGAGACATGGGGCTATCTTAACAGACGGTATCGATCTGGTTAGTGTTGGCGTTGTTATCCACTGTTATATAACCGTTCACCAATGAGACTTCAACAACACTATAAATCTCCCATGCATAGAATCGCATGAATAAAACTCCTAAGTCCCCAGGGAGATCAGAGAGAAATATATAAATGTTATGTCGGTATAACCGGTCCATCGGATGGGCGAAACTATGTCTTCATTTTGGCACAAGAGTTTTTATATGTTCTGGCATACAGCCAAAACCATTCTCATATTACATGAGATGATAGGACTTATATTTGCCCATCACATAAAATAATAGATTATTTTTCTATTTTGCCACATGAAATAAATTCTTATGAGCATGAATGGAATACTAGTACATGTGATAATGCTTATTCTATCATAGTGATAGTTTTATACCAAGTCCAAGTTATCAAGGTATTTTTCTAAAGGGAAGGAGAATATATCTAAACTTATGAAATAATAAATTTCTCCTTTTCTACACATAAAATGATAAAATGCTTCTAATGCATGAAATGATAACTTATATATAAACTAGAAAATCCCTTATATTCATATAGAATATTAACATGCATAGTGTAGTGAATATATAAAACTATAAGAGATAATAAATCATAACTATCTGACTTAACTAACCCATCCCGCAAAAATTTGTCTAACTAAATATATCATTTATAACATGGAATTTATTTATTTTCAAAGCTATAAATGATCAAGGATAGTTTGACTTGCCTTCACGACTAGTGGTCTGAAATTCTTTATTTCCTCGAGTAGTAGTGAAGATGTTTATGTCGATGATATGGTCGAGTTTGATTTCCTTTATGAACTTGACATCGCGACTATTGGTAAACGATAAAATAAATCAAACAAACAATTCCAAATAAACACCAAATAGAAATTCAAAAAGAGTTTAAAAGGTTATTTTTGAAGTTTTAAAGGGAAAGTTATTTGTTAGGTCCTAAAACTTAAAATTTAGGCTTGAATAGAATAAAGAAAAATAAAAAGAGTATTTAAAATATTTTAGAGAGGAAAAAGGGATAGTTTTTGGAATTTTAAATAAGATGATTATTTGCTAGATTTTAGAATTTGCAATTTTAGCTTAAATTGGAATAAAAATAGTTGAAGGACATATTTCAAATATTAAAAAGATGGATGAATAAAATTTGGAAGGAGTCAAAGGAATTAAACTATTTCTTTAGGGCTATTTGTCAAATCCTAAATTTTAAAATATGGGTTTGATAAAATAAAATAAGAAGAGTTAAAAGTAATATTTTGAAAAGAAAAATAAATAGGAAGATTATTTGTTAAATTCTAAAGTTTAAAGTTTGGGCTTGTCTTAAAATAATTTATAAAGAATCAAAAGTTAAGAATGTATTTAAAAGGGAATATAGATAAATTTGAAAGAAATGGGAGAATTTATGAGGTTTTGAAAGGAGTAAAAGATCTATTGGTTACTAGGGAATAAACTAATTTTCTAGAAATTATTGAACAAGCCCAAATAAACATCAAGAATTATAAAGGAATTTAAATAGATTTTAAAAAGATGATTTTTGGAATTTAAAAGGTTCTATTCTTAGGATTTAAAATTTTAGGTTTGAATAAATGTAAATATAAAAGAGTTTTGAAACAAATATTTTTGAAAGATTTAAAATAATAAGTTAATGGGCTTAAAAAGAATATCAAAAACTTAAATTGAGATTTTGAAAGAGGTCAAATGGATCAACCTATTTTTTTCTAGAATTTTTCCTATATTTTTCTAGTTTTCTCTTTCTTTCTTCTATTTCTTCTTTTAATAGAGATAAAATAAAATAAAAATGTTACCTAAGGCTGGACTTGAACCAGGGATCTCACCCTACCCACCTTAGCTCCTTAACCACTGCACAAGTCTTCTTTTTCCTTCTTTTATTTCTTTTTATTCCTTTTCTTTCCTTCTCTATTCTCTCTCTCCCACTGTTCCTCTTCTTCTTCTTCTCTGTTCTTCTCTTCGAGCCGATGCTGAAGGGGGAAACGGATGTGCGTGGCTAGAAGCGATTTGGTTTGGGAATTTAGGCTATTTTTCTCCATCTAGCACTCGCAGCGATTCCATTTTTGTGCTTGGCTAGGCCGGTGAGGTTCAGGGAGAGGCTGGCGACAGTAAGGTGACTACGGCGGCGAAGGAGCCGTCGCCGGTGTACTCCGATGGAGTTTTGGCCAAAGTAAGATGTCTAAGAGCATCTATGAGTCCTAGGGGAGCTAAAAGTGGTGCTGGTTGGATCGGGGATACACTGGAGAGGGCTGGCGCCGTACGCATGGCAGCGGTCGAGTAGAGGAATTCTGGCGGGGCACATCATCGGGGTTCTCCGATGAACTAATGCCTTAAACAAGCTAGGGAAAAATAGATTTAGAGGATGTAGAACGTCTAAGTACCTTTAATTTAGAGCTTGATTGGCCGAGGATGATCAATTTTGAAGTTTCTCTCCGGCGGCCAGGTTAGGGTTCCTCAGAACTTCTTCTTGATTTCTCACAAAATTTTCACGATGTAGTCTATAATAATTAGGGATTCTTGAGGGGAATTAAGGAAGACAAGATTGCGATCAAGTTTGGTATACAAAGTTTGGTCTATCGGGGTCTATTTATAGTGTTCATTGTCGGTTTGAAGCTTCAGATAGCTCCGGCGGCCATGGCGGTTCACTTAGGTCTGTTCGCCGGAGATAGGATTGGTGTCGTGGCTGAACCAATGGTATGCTAATACGTGCGCAAGGTAGTCGTCGGTTCACTAGGTCGGTTGGATTTTTCGGTGGGCAGGGCCAGCCCATGGTGCGATGGCCAAATCCCGGCGGCAGCCGTGGTTTTGTCGAACCAGGGAGGAAGAAGAAGGCAGGGAGAAGGAGGAGAAAAGAAAAAAAAGAACAAGAGAAAAGGGAAAAGAGAAAAGTGAGAGAAAAATAAAGAAAAAGAATATTAAAAGAAAAGGGAAAATTTGGAAAAAAGTTTAGAAAAATTTAATTTGGGTTTTGAAGTTAATTTAAATCCAACTTTTGGAATTTCCTTGATTTAAAACTAAATTAGGATTTTTAAAAATAAAAATTTAACAATTGATAAAATTTGATTTTCAAACTTGAACTTAAAAAATTTTAATAAATATTTAGGGGATTTTAAGTATTTCAACATTGAACATTTTTGAAAATTATTCGCAAAAAGTTTCTTCATAATTTCACCTATTTTTAAGAGTACATAATGTTACAGTTTTAACGGTTGGGGGAGCTTATATATCTGGTTTTGTGGTTTAAACTCGACCTATAATTGAGGGACAAAAAATGGACTTATTTCTCTTTGAAGCAACTGGCCCAAATCACCACATGCAATGGCCGAAAGGGCCCAATGTCCAACTGAAACTCGGTGTTTTTGGCCCAACCTCAAACACAGAGAAGGAAAAGGTTCATTTTGATTCCCTCAACTCGCGGTCGAGTTTTAATCACGTTCATAAACCACAAATATATATATATATATATATATATATATATATATATATATATATATATATATATATATATATATATGCAATTACCTGTGTGTTGCAACGGTAAAAAAAGTCATGATGTGCATACTCATCCTTTGAAGAATTGCATACTGGCTCTTTCCAGTTCAACTCTTTAATATATTGGATTTTACCAAAAATATTGAAATTATTTTCCATAGACATGCTTTTCTTTGGGATGTTTGAATTTAGTGAGCACACAAGTTTGACTAACAAGAAGTACCCACATGTTAACGATAGAGACTATCATCATCATTCCTACCTTTTAAATTAATATAATTTTATAAATACTCAAGGGTTTTTTATAAAATAGACAGGTGGACTGTGGGTTAATTTTATAAACATTCAAGGATTTTTTTGTAAAATAGTCAGGTGGACGAAAATTTTGGGTAGAAACACTACTTGTTTTATAGATAGTTATTATAAATATAGATTATAGATTATAGATATAGATATCACCCTTAACTTCTAAAAACTAGTGCAAATTAAATCCAAAAACGTTGTCAACCAAGCGCCCGATGGGAGCTCAAAAATCAGACGCCACGCCTGCATGCATCCTATCTATCAAACCCAATTCATTCAATCCAAAGCCTTTGATTCTCTTGACACCCTGACAGCCTTATCCACTCATCCTATTCATTCTTATCCATTCATTTCATCTCATCTCTCCCCCATTCCTATCTACTTAGACTACCAACAATGGAAAGCAAATCCTAAGCCTATGAGTCATGCACGGTGAAAACATGACCATCCAAACTTTATTCATCCCTAACAAGACGAAATCCCCTACTGATGGGCAGCACGACGTGGTGGTGATGGTGGGACTCACGCTACAGGGGCGACGCAGAGAGGCGCCGGAAGACCCGAAAATCCCTTGCGCGTTGGCTCGGATGCAAAATGCGTTGCGCGTTTGCATATCTTGTTGGAGGCTGTTTTTACACTGTGAGTAACCTATTTTGGGTATGAGTCTTGTTATGCCTACTCCGTTGGAGATAGTCTTACTCATCTCTTTCTTCAGCTTTCTCTCTCTCTCTTCCTCTCTTTCTCCCCTCATCTACATGCTTTTCTATGTGCAGGAAGCTCCGTGTGATGGAGGTCTGGACCTGAGGACAACACGACGATGGCGTGGTGGTCGTCGTTGGGGAAGATGCTGTGGAGGCAACGATATGCTGCGAGCTTTACGTCGAGGTTGTTGATACAAGTAGTGGCGACCCATTTTTCTTCTATCATGTTCGAGGAGGTTGGCCTGGACATCGACGGCTCGTCACCGACAGCGCTAAGGAGAGGAGCATGAGTATCGTAATCGAGTGTGATTTTTTGATGTTTCAGTTGGTGTAACTCGATGTTCTTTTGTGTTGGATTGAAATGTTGTAACAGGGTTTTGATGGCGTTTCATTTCTTTGTCCTTGATTGATATGGATTTATTGGTGTTTTAATAGAAGGAAATTCGATGTTTCATAATGTTTCAGCCTAGTTCAAATGTGTTTCGACATTTTAAGAGATTGGAACACTTTCGATCTACTAGATGAAACTTTTTTTCGATTAGTAAAACAGCGTCCGATTTTTGAGAAACAGATTGAATGCCCAATTTGTAGTTGCTTCGAACTAAATCCCCATGCAGTTTTGGACAATGGTTTTAACTAACGTGATACCCACATGGCTTGTTGACCCGATCGCATCCTACGTGGCGCCTACTTGATGCTTGAAATTGGAAGAAAAAAATAATGGAACCCACCTGTCATTGCTATGCCCTCCTCTACTTCAATCTCTCCCATCTTCCGAACTAGATAATACTCCACACGTTGCTGTGGCACTTATGCATAGAAAATAAGATGCATAACAATAGTATCAAACATAGACCAAGAAACAATATGAACAGTAACCATAAAAGTTATATATCTATTGAAGTACTATATGTCGTTCTCTATATAGAAGTAGATCACAAAGCATTGTACTATTTTTTAGGTATAAGGGTGGCACTAGGATGTTAGCAATGGATTGAAAAGGCAAAAAAAAAATACGAAGTATCTATATATATCTATAAGCAAGTAGTGTTTTTAACCAATTTTATTCTGTCTGGCTATTTTACAGAAAACCAAGTTTTTCCAAAATGGAGGGCCGCAGCCCAAGCAACGATCCACCTCGGATTTGATCCAATTCCGAGGCCATCTCGCGCCCAACACGAACCATGCCCGAAATCCCTAATGGACGACCAGGCGCACGGTCCATTATGCGTGCGACCACTTCCGTTTTCGGCTCATTGGTTGTTTTGGGAATTTTATTTTTGGCCCAGCCTGTACGATTAATTCGGCCTGTTACCAAATTTGGCTACATGTTTTCAGACTTTCTCTTTTGTAATTTTTTATGGGGTTCATTATTTAGTAGGCCGGCCCAATTCGTTCACACACACCAAATCGGGTTTTTTTAGCAGACCTACTATTTAACCTATATGTGTACATTTTGTATAGATACGTATGCATACAAAATATATATTTATATCTATATATATTTATATTTATATCTATAACTATCTATAAAGCAAGTAGTGTTTCTACCCAAAATTTTCGTCCGCCTGACTATTTTGCAGAAAATCAATTGAGTGTTATAAAATTAACCTGCAGTCCCAATGCTGAAAAGAAAAGGAGGGCTTAGATGAAAAAAAGACCTCCTACGCCCCTCCTGGCCGTCCCCATCCGCGCCGCGCCCCGCGTCGCGCCTGCGCCCCTTTCTCCCGTCGTTGCTCGGAGCTCCCGCGCTGCGCCTGCGTCCCTCCCTTCCGTCTCCATCCGTGCCGCCTCCTGACTTCACCCGTTGCAACACACAGACATAGTTGCTAGTATATTTAATCTATAATCTATAACTATCTATAAAGCAAGTAGTGTTTCTACCCAAAATTTTCGTCCATCTGGCTATTTTACGAAAACCCCTTTAGTATTTATAAAATTAACCGGCAGTCCCAATGTTGAAAAGAAAGGGAGGAGCTTGGATGAAAAAACCTCATGCGTTCTTTCCTCCCGTCTGCATCCTCGTCGCGCCCCGCGCCCCGCTTGCGCCTCTCCCTCCCGTCGCTGCTCGGAGCTCTCACGTCGCGCCCCGACTTTACCCGTTACAACGCACGGGCACAGTTGCTACTGCTTATATCTATAATCTATAACTATATATAAAACAAGTAGTGTTTCAGTCCGATGCTAAGATAAGTCTTAGGTGAAGACATAAAGAAAAAAATAAATTAGAATTACATGAGATTTCAACTTTAAAATAATAATTATGATAAAATAAAATGATGTCCATTGCAACGCACGGACAAAAAAATACGTTAGACTTCTGGCATTTTTTTCGTCCGTCGTCGCTCGCGTAATCGGGTGTCGCTCATGTAATCGGGGGCTCGCGTAATTGGGCTTGAGATACCGTGTCATCGTTTGGGTGATGCGGTAATTGCCCATCCGTCGAAATTTTGGCATTTATAATTTTAATTTTTTAAAGATTTACAAAAATAATTTCCGGATTCAAAATTTGCAAAACTAGTCCCTTCCGTCCCTCCGGGAGGCGGGATTCAAAAACGCCCTCCCGGAGGGTGTTTTATCCGACGTGGCGACGGCCGTTGGATGCCGCGCCGCGCGCGTGTAATTTTATATTTTACCCTCCCCTTTCGTTTTTTTGTTCATTTTACATGTTCACACGTTTTGCACTGTTCATCACTGTTCGCTATCGTTCACTATTCACTGTTTAGTATGTTTCACGCACAGTGAAAAACGCCTTTGTAAGGGCGGGAAGGGGTCAAAATGCAAAATTACACGTGCGCGATGATGCACCCAACGACCGTCTCCACGTCGGATAAAACGCCCTCGGGAGGGCGTTTATATCCGCCTCCCGCAGGGCGGGAAGGGACTAGTTTTGCAAATTTTGAATCCGAAATTATTTTTTAAATCTTTAAAAAATTAAAATTATAAATGCTAAAATTCCCCATCCGTCTAGCTGGCATGCCGTCCTGCCTAGCCAGGCTGACTGGGCCGGCGCACAAGGCCCATGATGCACATGTTACACAATGAGCCCCGATTTTTAATAGACACTAACTCTGAATAGACAAATACATGCAAGAATGAGTCATGAATGTTTCAGGAATCAGGAATATAATGCTGATTCCATGGCCGATTTGGATACATACATTTTAACCTATTTAAAAAACTAAAAACGCAAACAAGACTCACATATACGCAAGAATATTTTTTTTTCAAACTGACGCCATAGTACCAATTACTCCACGCTTATGACGAGTGCAGGTAATCCTTTAGTCCTGAATGATACATAAGGAATTACATATCTCTTTTTTCTTTTAATATCTTTAGGAGCAATTGGTTTTAGAAAATGCAATACATTGGATCTGTTTGGTAGAGCTTCAGCTTCTACCTCTACGAGCGGAGCAAAGCACTTTAAAAATGTACGCACGATGGAGCGGGGAAAAGACAGCTCCATAGATCCACTTCCAACCAGATTACAGCACTACCCATTAGTTTTTGATGAAATTACAAGCAAAATGCCACCGTCCTACCTCTCCGTTCCCCACCCACATCGGGCCGAGTCGTGCATCCTCATGAGTTGCGGATAGGAAGGGCACCCACCGGGTTCGGGTGCGGGTACAAAGAAAACCCACCCACGGCTAAACCCATCAACCCGAGCAAAACCCACCCATGAAAAACCCACGAGCGTAAATATAAACCCAAACTCAAACCCACGGATATCTATCGGATTTTGGGTATCTACGGGTATCTTAGCCTAAATTCCTAAAAACAACACTCTCAGCGCATAACTGAAAATCTAGGACATTTAATTAAGTTACTAACGAGTTTATTTATAGGCTCTGTTGAAACCCAATTTAGAGAATAATCTAGTAAACAACATCTTCTCATTTTATCAAGACTCAGCTTGGACACTACCTTAACCCCCGTTGATTGCCAATATCCAGTTTATTTAAATTCATGTATATAATCGGTCCTTAAGTTCGAACTTTGTTGGAGAGCTATTCGAATAAAGGAAAGAGTGACATAACAGAAACCTAACAATACTTAATCATAGATTGAATTTTCTTCATCATAGGGTGGCATAACAGAAACATAACAGAAGAGGTTCGGACGGGTTGGATGCGGGTTCGGGTAAACCCACGAGTAAAAAACAGAACCGGTACCCACACCCCCGAACTTCGGGTTCGGGTTCGGGCATACCCACGGGTGGATTTTACTATCCATGCCCATGCCCATCGGGTATGAAACCCGCGGATATCCATATCCGCGGGTAGGATTGCCACCCCTAGTTGCGGATCACCTCACCTTCTCCTGCAACGACACAAAGGAGGGGAGTGAGGAGGCACCAGCAGTAGTGGCGCATCACCTCACCTTCTCCTGCGACGACCAAAAGGAGGGGAGGGAGGAGGCATTAGTAGTAGTGGTGGCGCACGACTGTCGGCGAAGGTTTGGCCAATGCAATGCACGGCGGTTGTGGCAGCTTGGCGGTTGAGCGATGCATGGTGTTGGTAGAGCGATGGACAACGGCGGGAGAAACTCCCTGTAGCAATGAAGGCGCGTGACAATGGATTTGGAGCACCGAGATGGCATAGAAGGTGTGTGCTTTCTCAAGATGCATCGGATACAGAGGGTCAAAGTGATGTAACCATGGATGCATTTCGTGAGGGTCAAAGTGATGTATCCATGGACGAAATAGTGATGTATCCATGAATGCATTTCGTGATGACCTAACCGGTTGTATTGCAGGATGATGGACATATACCATATTTTGTGTTGTTTTGTGGTCTTTTCTCTATCTTTCGAGGATAATGCTACTAGTTATTATTACTAAATATTTTCATTGCTAGATATATGTCATGCAACAATTTAATCTTAAATATCGATTATTTGGAGTACCAATTTTTTGAATTATTTTTATCACCTTACATACTTAACATGTTGAAATATTAAGGAAAAGGAAAAAAATAATCACCATGATGAAATTATTAAGGAAAAATATCTATTATTAATCATACATAAAGTAAACAACAAAAAACCACAAGGGTAGTATTATCTACCAACCCCCATCCTCTGTTTCATAATTTCCACAGCTGATCAAGCAAGCCAAACAATTTTAACACTTTTAGGGACACCTTCAGCTCCTAAAGGAGCTAGCTCCCACTGGAGTTGAAGTATGAAGTTAGGAACTGGGAGTTGAAGCTCTACCAATTAGGGCATGTACAGTGGTTTGTATAAGGCATCTATAAACCGCGTTTTTTGCAAAGAAAAAAACCTTCCCCATGCTGTAGACAGCCACGTCGTCTCTTCAGCAACAGACAACCTCCGTCCCGTGCTCTGAGATTGTGTAGACGCGCCGCGACGGCCGCCGCCACGGCCACGGCCGCCACGGCATCCAACCCCCCTCCCCGCGCGCATCGGCTGTCACCCCCGGTGGTGTGTCAATCTCGCCAGCCACCTCTCCCCACCGCCGCATCAGCCATCGGCCCTAGTGTGTCCATGTCGCCCGCCGCCTCTCCCCACAACCTCATCCATCTCGCTCTTCGCTTCTCCCCATCACCACTCCCCTCTCTGTCCATCGCGCCAAAGCTGGGAAGATGTCGACTCCATCCGCAGCTGGGAAGAAGAAGGGGATGAGTTTGTCGGTGTTGGATGCGGCGACGTCCCCAGGCCATACACTTGGTCGCGGTGGCAACTCGGCGCCAGGCAGAGCGTCCGTCGGTGGTGGCGAAGGCTACTCGGCGCCGACGGCAGTCTCCCTCCGTGGTGGTGGTGGTGGTGGCGGCATCCACAACACTCTAGCGCCATTTTTGTTCACAGGTTCTTCCCCAAATTGGTGGGATGCGGGCGGCGGTGACTCCTCTTCTCCAGGAATTAGGCGATCATCAAATTGGGATGGAACTTGGTAATCAATCAAAACTTCCCCACCTCATTCCATTGCAAATTTCTATTGTGATGTTCTAAATCGTGACACCAACTAAGGATGCACAGTCATATTATCTCTGTCTACGTATGTGCATACGAGTATTTTGTTTTGCCTTAGATTTATTTAGATGACTTTGTAGGATCGAACAAGACCAAACAAACCTACCAGAGGAGGGATGAATGGTAGAGAAAACCAAAAAAACCCAAATCTTTTGCAGAATTAAGGACACGGAAGAAACCGATCTACAAAACAAAAACGAACCGAACCTGTTGAAGCTGCCGCCGGTCACACAGCAGTATATCGGCCGGTCAGACCGTCCCTCCTAGCCGGTCAGACCGCCAACTAACCTCCGGTTGGACCGCCGGCACAACCCGCCGGTCAGACCGCGTGCACACCTATGGTCAGACCATCGGGATCCAGAAAACACCAGTAGATGAACTCTCGAAGAAGTAGATCAAACTAACTCAACTTTATTGCATCTAAAAGTGTTTACAAAGTGCAACAACAACACTCCTCACCAAAATCTTGACCTAACTCAAAACCCTAGCTATTCTCTCAAATTTCTCTCTTGAAAATCGATATCTAGGAGACACACCCTCCCTTACAATTTATACCACAAATCCTCCTACTCAAAGTAGGAGTAGAACTCCTATTCACAATAGGACTCAACCTCCTACTCATAGTAGAAGTAGAACTCCTATTCTCAATAGGACTCCTACTCCCAATAGGACTTATTCACTCTCTTTTCGAATCTGGACTCCCTTTTAGAGCTAATTGCATTAAAAATAGAGCTAGCAAACAAGGCAACTTGACATTTCTTTAAAGCTCCTTTTGTTAAAAACAATTCATCAGTCAATCTAGTGTTCATGGTAAAGCTAAGAGCAAGACAAGATTCAAATTTTCGAGTTTTCTTAGATTCAATATCAAGCTTCTTGGCATAAACATCTCTGATTGACTTAATTTCAGCAAATAGCACCTCATAAGATTTGCAGTCGTCATCATCAGAAGCAAGAGATCTTAATATATTATTTTCAGCTTTAAGAGAATCAATAACTACTTCCTGATGATTAATCTTTTTTTCAAATTTAGAAATGTTGTAACCAAGTCTAGCAATAACATCTTGAAGATATTCAACAGTAGGAGCATGAGTTACCTCATTATCATCTTCAGAATCTTCATCAATGCTGCTGGCCATGAAACAAACCCCAGCAATGTTCTTCTCCTTGTCATCATCTTCATCACTTTCAAAATCAACATCACTTGATTCTCGAACCGCTTCATACGCTGCATCAATTGCCTTTTGGTAGAACTTCTTCATCTTCATATTTTTCGCCTGCTTTTTGTTTTGCTTAGCGTCATTGGATCCATCTTGAGGCTTTGCCTCCTCCAGTGTACCTTTTCCAACCTTGGGACACTGAGATCGAATGTGTCCTAGTTGTCCACACCCAAAACAACGAATTGGTCCTCCTCTCCTCCTAGACCTGACATTATTCACAGCTCGAGAAATTCTGTTAGCAAGCGATACCAAGTCCTCCTCACTGATTTCCTCAAGTTGATCATTGGACATGGCAGAGAAAGCAGCAAACATCAACTGTGAAATAGAATCAGAAGATGCAGAAGAAGACATCAAAGCAGAAGATTTCGAATCAATCCTTTTAGAAAGAATGTTCATCTCATAGGTTTTCAATTTGGTGTAAAGAACATCCAAAGTCAAAGTGTTCATATCAACAGATTTCTGAATTGAAGTAACCTTAACATCCCAAATCTTCATATCAAGACCGTTCATAAAATGACGAGCAACCTCAGACTGAGAATAGTTAGCATCATAAGAAGAATCAACAGATCTAAGATTACTCACAATTTTGTTAAAGCGGCCCAGATAATCATCCAAAGATTTCCCATATGTCATTTCAAATTTGATGTACTCCTTTTTGAAAACGTCTTTTCGCAACTCTTTAATGTTTGAAGATCCAGTATGAATCATTCAAAGCCGATGCGAAACACGATCAAAGTCGAAACGAGAAATTGCGTTAAAAATAATATTCTGAGCTTTGCAATTATTTTCAAAGTCTAATTTGAGAGCAGGAGTATCAATGTGCTCAGGGATTTCATAAGGTTGTGCAACTTTTAGCCAAATATCATAGCCTTGAAATGTTATGTAAGATTCCATTTTTTCCAATAATCAAAATTGGTTCCACTGAAAATATAAGGTTTGTTTGAAAACTTTTTAGCCATGGCAAAAGATCAGAAAAGCAAATCAAGAACGAGGCTCTGATACCACCTGTAGGATCGAACAAGACCAAACAAACCTACCAGAGGAGGGATGAATGGTAGGGAAAACCAAAAAAACCCAAATCTTTTGTAGAATTAAGGACACGGAAGAAACCGATCTACAAAACAAAAATGAACCGAACCTGTTGAAGCCGCCGCCGGTCACACAATAGTATACCGGCCGGTCAGACCGCCCCTCCTGGCCGGTCAGACCGCCAACTAACCTCCGGTTGGACCGCCGCCACAACCCGCCGGTCAGACCGCGTGCACACCTACGGTCAGACCGTCGGGATCCAGAAAACACTGGTAGATGAACTCTCGAAGAAGTAGATCAAACTAATTCAACTTTATTGCATCTAAAAGTGTTTACAAAGTGCAACAACAACACTCCTCACCAAAATCTCGACCCAACTCGAAACCCTAGCTATTCTCTCAATTTTCTCTCTTGAAAATCGATATCTAGGAGGCACACCCTCCCTCTCAATTTATACCACCAAATCCTCCTACTCAAAGTAGGAGTAGAACTCCTATTCACAATAGGACTCAATCTCCTATTCATAGTAGAAGTAGAACTCCTATTCCCAATAGGAATTCTATTTTCAATAGGACTCATTCACTCTCTTTTCGAATCTGGACTCCCTTCCAAATTCGACTCCGCATACGATCCCTCTCGTATGCCATATGGATTTTCCATCTTCCATGTGCATTATCCAATAGCCTTTTAGTATCCCGCGTGCTGGACGTCTACTTCTCCCAAGTCGACTCCGATGCGACACCGGCAATACTATCTCGAGGCCTCAAGCGATACCTGCACATGAACAACAAAGAAACTCCATATCCGAGCACAAGTTTGTCCAAACTTGCCTCATATTAGCATAACATCAGTAACCACACGCATAGAAACCATCTAGAAGTCAAATCCACAAAAAAAACAATCCGAAACCAAAAAGATAAATCAAATCCGAAACCGAGTCGAAGTCGGCCGGTCGGGCATGTGCGCATACCTCCGGTCTGCCGGTCAAACTGGCAGTCGGCCGGTCGCACGGCCGGTCGACGGCCGCACGCCGGTCTAACCGGCTCGCACGGCCGGTCGACCGTCCGATCAGAAACGTGTACAACTTCAAAAATCCAAACATCATCACCATAAACCAATATTTCACATATTAAATATCACAAATCAAATCACCACCAATGTTTCATCACACAAAATATAAATCAAACACATTTAATTCTAGAGACTTTGGGTTGCTTAATCAGGGAACTGTATTTGTATGATGGTGCAGTTATGTGAAAATGCCATGGATGAGCTTATGGGTGCACCCGACAGAGAGTCATGGGTGTACAGATGCCCACCCAACTCTATTTTTGGTTGCAAAATGGTCATTATATAGCAGAGATATTTATGTTGTATGCTAATAGCTGTTGAAAAATCTCCATATTCATGCCCCGAAAGAATTTTCCTTGATTCATTTGGGATGCTGGCCCTAGTAGGAATAATTTCTAGACTTTGATTACTCTTCTACTCTGATTTACATGTCTACTGATTAGCTTCGTATTAATTCTATAGCTCAGGCTTTCCTATGGAACTAGAGTTCTCTATGTAGTGATTGGCTCATTGCGTACTCTATATCTTGCAAGATTACTTATTTGCAGTGGATTTTGTGATGGTTTACAACTTGTAGCTAGGTTGGTTCTCTTTCATCTAATAACTGCATCCTTGATAATAATATCATGGTCTAACTACAAGTTAAAACCAAGTTGGGGCTTGTTCGTTAATCTCCTTACTGAGTATGGTGCTCTAGCAGTAATGAAGATGAGTATTATACTGTTCCGTTGCAGTGATGAATGAAAAAGGAAGTGTAACAGGCTGGACAGTAGAGTAGTCCAGTTGGTGTGCTGGAAAGGCCATGCATGCATATGATGCTGACAGTCAGGCCTCTACATGTGACAAGGCTTCAATGAATTGAATTGAAATGAAATGGAGTAGTATGCATTGCTGTTGCTGCCAGGGTTCCTGGTGATTATGCTGAGTTTTGGAGAAATACATATATGTAATTAGGTGTATCTGTAATATTTGAAGCGTGTTTAGGTGTCCTATGGACACCTTTATCTGTAATTTGGTGCGACGACATTTTTTTACTTTTATTTTTGATGTGAACCTCTGACTCGATCTTCTCTATCTAGTCGAGGAAATCTATATATTTACTTCACTTCCGTATGTAGCGTCAATTGTGATAATTCATGTGCTCATTTGTCGCAATATAAAGCAGTGCAGTGGTATGTAACTCTTTTGTACTTGTGATAGTTGCCCCATTGAATGGATAGGAATGTGATGTACCTGATGTTGTATTTTTTATCACATAGAAATGTGATGCCTTAACAGAAGGAATTTATCCTCTAAAATTCATAGAGTATTAAACTTATTTTATAACAAGTTAATAGTGTAATTCTGTCGATGATATGGGTTCGAGGGTATGTCGGAGATACGATATCTGAAAAGGGAAGGCGCCTTCGCCCACCGAGGCACGCCAAAGATATGTTCTGGATGGCTCAAGCGGGTCCCGGTCACGGGCGGCCACGTGGCCACCCCAAGAGGGGCTTGGCTCGGGGCTGCCCGAGGCCACCGTACTCCCAGTGGCAGTGGTCCGGATCACCGACCCTAGGCGGTGGTCCGGATCACCTGCACCCCCGCCCTCACCCCACACCTCTCTGAGAGAGGGGCGAGTCCAGCTGCCAACTACCTCATTTAATGCCTAAAAAGAGAGAGGCTAAACGCCTGCCCCGTCGCATTTAATGCGAACCTGTCAGCCGCTCTCATCATCACCCTTTTTGCCCGTCACGGGGTAAAAAGGAGTATAAAGTCTTTGACGGTGACCGTGGTTGTTGACGAGAAATCTCTCTCACGCGCTGGCCTGGGAGATCTGCTTAGCTCCAGTGCAGGTCCTTCTCGGCTGCCTACGTTATGCAGGGCGTGCTAGTTGATTTGATCTGTCAGTCAACAAGAAAAAAAAAGGAATATGCGTTAAGTGTTAGGTTAGATCCCCACGGAATCGGCTGAGGGGATCCATGAACATATATACGCTATTCTAAACTATATTTAAGCCAAGTGACTGTAATGGATCGGCTATACTGAGACAACATCAGCCGCTTAACCCAAATACAGTGAAGAATAATAAATATATGGATCGATAACCTAGCCGATGCTGGAAAGCTAACAAGGAATCAGCTAGTACTCCGATGAATCTTATAGAAAGATATCACTCCTAAAAAAGACGCATGGCCTAGAGATCGGCTATCGGCTGTTATGACAAGCCGATTTCGGCTGGCAGCGTCTGACAGGAGTGCGATCTTAACATAAGAGGCAGTACTAATACAGATCTAATAACGAATACATTAAAAGAAATATACCAGGGCAGATAAGGCCGGCTGAAACCCCGGCACTGTCTCTAAATAACATAAATCTCAGATGAACAAATCATTGATAGTTCTAAAAACGACTTAATAGTTTGAACCCGATGCAGCATTAAGTATAAAAAAACCCGATCTGTTCCAGCCGATTTATACCCCTCGAGACGGTGGATACCGCATATAAACCAGCCAACCTTTAGATCTAGCCCTATTGGCTGCATGTTCTTGACAGAACTAGCCAATGGCAGGATAGATCTAAACATTGATCTAATTTACATGCGCTATATGATAAATATCGCAGTACAAACTCGTGATTCTAATGTGTCATTGCGATGGAAACACTAGAAGCAGTAAATCATACCACTAATGACAAACATTTACCTAGATTTGGGGATCGAAACGATGCAGCCCGTAGCCAAACAAAGTGCTCGTCTGAAAAAGAAAAGTTGGCGATGTGCCGAAGGTTTGATTGTGTATGAATGTTGTTTTACAGAGGGTCTCGGGTCCTATTTATACCCAAAATACAATTATCTGTAAAGACCCTAGACTCTATCTAAACTACTATTCAAAACACCACATTATCCCAAGCGGGATCCATGCCGTGTTACAACTAATAGTCTAACAAATCTCTAGATTACAGATACAATTGCCATTACAGGACTCCATCCATAAGTGGCAATATCATTTAACACGCAATTAGCAACCGAATCTTCCATTTATCCTCAAACTTCTGAATCAGAAATGGTCTCATCTCTTCTAGACCTGAAATCGACTATCGGCTGTCCCTGTTCGACCCATCCTTAGTCGATTGGCTTCGCAGCCGATCACTCCTTTGGCCGGTGCGATTCCTGTCTTCAGCCGATCCAACTCCGCTTCGCCTTTGCGGACTTAGGAACTCAATTACCAAATTTCAGTGTTAACACATGCCTCTCAAGTCCATGATACGAAGTGTTGCGGATTTACTTGCCTATTCAAACTCCCGCTTCCTTCTTGACCTAAACCGCCTTGGCTTCTCCCCAAGTGCTCTTTAAAAACCCACTCCCTTCAGCCGAGCCGCCTACGCCTCCAAAGCGCACTCAGCTTCCTTCGCAAACAAGCCTCTTGCCTGCTCTCTCTCCTCCGGCGATTTCACCGGTGCCCGTCAAACTCCCTTATGTTCTTCAAACCCATCTTCATCTCCGAGCATCCCTATGGCCTCCACCACCGTTGCATCGAGCACCTCGCCCGGGCCATCGCCGCCACACCCGCCCGCAGCCCGCGCGCCGTCCGCCGCCGTTTCACCCGCCGCCGCAACCGAGTTCCTTTAGGTACTCTCTTCCGATCTATAATTTTACTTTCAAATCTGCTTCTTCAAACATTTTGCATCAACATTACGTTCGGCCATCCTTCAAGTAACATTTTACTTCACATTGTTATCAATCAGTACTTTTCCTTTCCCCGAACCGTAATACGCAACCGTTCTTGACTAGCGCCTCTCTTCTCTTTTCTGAACTGTAGCACCTGTCACATCAAGTACTTATCCCCAATTCGACACAAGCAGAGAGGTACTTCCTCGGACCTATCGGCAATACAGATCCAGCCGATACCATCATAGCCGAAACTAACTGTATCCCTTTCAACACCGCCAAGCCATCCCTCTCCCACTGGAACGGAACCTTCAAAGCATGGCCATCCACCGACGCAGCCTGGATTGAATGGTACAAGAGGGTACGATCGGCTAAGTACGCTTAGTGGGAAGAAAAAGGGCTTGCCCAATGCCTGGAACTATCCATCGCTGGCATGGAGAAAGACGAGCCACTCTTATCGGCTGCAACCTACTTTTGGAACTACAGTTTCAATGCCTTCATCTTCCGGCAAGGGCCGATGACTATCACACAGGCCGACATATTCATGACAACTGGATTGGATATCGAATCGTCAGCCGACCCCAACACCTTGAACCGCAAATGCCAGCATCAATTCAAAACCAAGGCCATCGGCGGATGGAGCGGCTTCGTTGCCAAAAACATGAAGGAAGGAATAGTCGGCCACAGGGAGCACACTGCTTTTCTAATGATGTGGCTTGAAAAGTTTGTTTTCTGTGGATCAAGCTGTGGACCGACCGCCAATTGGCAGATTGTGGCCGAAGTCTTGGCCGATGGGAGGAACCTTGCGCTGGGGAAATACCTCCTCGGCTACTTGTATCAAATGCTGCATCAGGCCGCCACGAAGATAGCCGCCAATGCTCCAATCACCACCGGTGGCCCCTGGTGGTTTCTTCAAATCTGGCCTGGCGACCCGTAAGATAGCCGGTCGGCTCCCTCGCGATGAAGCCGGATTCCCAAGGCCGGAGCCGATTGAAGATGATGAAGGCAACCAGATCACCACCAGGAGATGTATGAACTACAGAGAGGCGGCCGTCGCGCACGAAGGCTCAAAGCAATCGGCTGAGCTGATGGCCGAATGGTTCATAGCCCTCTATGACGGGCTGTCTCGTGATAACCGCACCTGGTACTTTTACCAGGACCGGGGAATGTTTGAGTTGCTGGCTGATTTCAATTGGGACGACCTCAACTCAGTCGGCAACCCAAGGTGCAGGGAACTATTTATCGCCACTCTGTCCACCTGCATCTTGCCGACTGGGATTCACCAAGGTCGATCAGTGGCCAAGAGCTATGAATTCTACTACCCAGTGTGTCGGTGGCGAGATAGCTTGGTCTTGGGCAGCTGCCCATCGGCTTTTTCTACGCCGATAAGATTGAAACGAGGGGGGTGGTCGGCCAGGACCTAATAATGGATCGGCTGCTGAACATAGCTGGCCCTCCCCTCGACGACGTTGGCGTGATAACATTGTCGATAAGGAGAAGTGCCGCTTACGACCGATGGTGGTCCGAAATTAAGCGCCATATCTTCCATCAACGGTCGTCTTGCTACATCGACTTGCTTCTGCCTAATGAGATCCCCTCGGTAAATTTCTGCTTCAGGTTCAAACAATTTTCTTCTTCCCATCATCGGCTGACACAGCCGATTAACGTTCGTCTTTTGATTCGCAGGAGACAGAGATGGAGCGGCCAACGGTGAGCAACTCCGGGCGCCCCATCGAATACAACTCAGGCGTCTTGGATGAGGGCGGTCTTGCTCCGTCGGCCATCGGCTGGGGGGCGCCCAAACTGGCGTCGCTGCTGTGAGGGCAGGTGCGTCAGCCGATCGCGTAGAAGAGAAAGGTTGTACCACCACTACGGTCGTCGGCCGCGCCAGCCCCAAGAGGGTGAAAAAGACAAAGCCAGCAGCGCCAACCGATAGCCTCCCCCCTTGGATCCGGCCGTCGCGCAATTCCTCGACACCGTCGCCAGCGAGGAAGTGCCGACGCACTGGCGGCGGCCGAACCCGGGATTTCGAGTCCCGAGTCGGGCCAATGCCCCACCCGACGCCCCGCCAGCCCCAAGTCTCTGCCAAAGAAACGTCAACCGGTAAGCCTTTACTCCGCCGGATTTGGCTTCATGATGATCACTTGCATCTGATCGAACCATTGCTCGTAGGTCAAGAAATTGGCTAGTCGCACTCCTCGCCCCGCGCCATCGGTAATCATCCTCTGCCACCTTACTTGTAGTAATCGATCGGCTTGTCCGTTAACTCTTTCTTTTGCAGCCCCCGCAGTCTCCATCGGCTGCCCCCCAGGCGTCCGGCGAGCATACTACACCTGTTGGGGACAGTGGCGAAAACATCGGCGAAGAGGCCCCGACGGCCGCGGGCAACGATCCGGCCGAACCAACAGCTCCGACCCCGATGCCGACGGTAAGCCTGTTAGTGATATGCCCTAGAGGCAACATGGAGATGTTGGATATCACGTCAATGTTTATGTATTTATGAATAAAGTGTTATTCAGTTCCATTAAATAGACATCTTGTATTGATCAATAAGTACGTGACTTATTTATGAGACTCGATATGTATGAATCTATTTCTAAACGATCCCTGATCATATGTCATATTGTTGGAACAAATATGATTCTAAGATCGGCATGTTTATTGATTGATGATCATGTCTCATAGATCATGGGTATGGTGATACCAAATCAATAAACATGGACATATGTGTTGGAGAACACATTGTTGGATAGACCCACCATGAGACACTACGGAATTAATGTGCCATTAGTTGGTCTCGTAGTGTTGGTACAAAGTCCTTAGACCGAGATCACCATGGATTCCAACATGTGTAGTAGCCTACTTTGGGACTACCAAACGCTATTCCGTAATCGGGTAGTTATAAAGGTAGTTTTCGGGTTTGCTATGAAACATGGAGTGGGATGTGAGTGATCAAGATGGAATTTGCCCCTCCTTTGGAGAGATATCTCGGGCCCCTCGAGGTAATGGATTATGGAAATGCATGGCCATGCTAAGTTGATTGAGGAGTCAATCAAGCATGATAATCCAATACGGTTCGAGTGAATGGTTAAGTTATTGAAGGGATGGCACACATCTTGCCTATAGCTTAACCGGTATCGTGAGGCAAAGGGATTTGTGTACACATTACAGTTCGTGAGCCGATATTATATTCTTGTATACTATGGTGTCAATATGTGCCGCTAGGCGCCGCGTGCTGATGTGCTGCTGAGTTGGACTCGAGCCGACGATCGGCTAAGTTAGACTATAGCCGAAACCGAGTATACCTGAACCTACGTGGTCGCACGCTTAAGGGGATAAGAACAGGCATTCGAGTTGGACTCGGATACGGCTCGATCGGATAGGGATCCGATCGGATAGAGTCCTATGGGCTTACGACGTGTGGGCGGCCAACTCTATATGAGATACGGATGAGATCCAATTCAAAATAGAGTCCTATGGGCTTACGACGTGTGAGCGGCCAACTCTATATGAGATACGGATGAGATCCAATTCAAAATAGAGTCCTGAGCGGCTACTAATCCCAGTCGGCCAACTCTATATAAAGGAGGGAGGGGTGGAGAGCTGCTGGATATCAATGGGATCGCGTGCAACAGAAGTCGCCGAGATCAATCTCCACGGAAACCCTCCCCACTTTCGAGCCAAACCCTAGCCTTGCATCGCGTGCTAGCACACGGGTGTTCGGCGTTCTGTCCCCGGACGTGTGGATACCGGTAGAGGCGCTGCTACGTTGCGCGCTGTTGATCGGCTTCGGATCGGCTGTCTCCGGGAATCGGCTACACTGTTCCGGATCGGATTGCCCTGATTGGCTATTCCGCTGCGCTCTACTCCAATCGGTAACGATCTATCGGCCCTTACTTGCAAGTGTTCCTGGTTTGCGCGGTAGAAAATTTTTTGTTTTCGGCTAGCATAGCTTCCGCGTAACCCTTCAAAGCCAACTAATTTTGATGATCGGCTTTGTTGGCTTAATATGTCCTTGATCGCCTTCTTCTTTACTGCAGAACATAGCCGACCTCCTCAACTTTTACTTGTCGGAGTTCGAGGAGCCCAGCGACATCGGCGAGGAGGCGCTTGCGATGCCAGCTGAGGACCTGAGGGCCACTTTAGCTGACATCGGCAATCGGCTGGAAGCCTCGCTGGACGCGCTGGTGGTTGATAGTGGCTTGATATGCGCGCGATTTAGAGATATCCAAGACCAGCTGCCGGAAGCCGTAGCCGAAGCCATCGTGCCGGCGACCTTCGTGGAAGCCCATCAGTTCAGGTACGAGCGGGCACGGCAGCGGATAATCGATCGTCGTGAGAGTCAAGCACGATCGGCCACCATCCAGTCAACCAAGGATGCCATTGAGAGCCGGAAGGCCGCCTTCGACCGCCTGAAGACCGAGCCGGCAGCCAAGCTTGAGCAACTCCGGACTCGTCAGGATCAGCTGATAACCGACCTCGTTCAAGTCACGAACGAGATCGATGTCTATGAGGAGTACATGGCTAGCTTGCCGACCAAGATTGAAGCTGAGCGCCAGGGCATCAAGGCGGCCGTGGCACACCTGCGCAACTTGGTGAGGAGCGTCTGATCGGTGGCGGGGTCTGAGGCCGATGATGTTAGGGCCATCGAAGAAATCGACCAGATTAGGCGGACGGCGTTGTCGGCCATAGCCGATTTTCTGAAACAATGAGTTTGTAATGTCCCGGCCTTTTGAAATCGGCTAACGCTTCTGTATCATATTTGCCATGTTTCCGTGATGTGATTGGACGATCATCTTACTCGTGCTCGTTCTTGGCTTCGACTCGTGTGTCATAATTTATCGATCTTTTGCCACCGCGTTCGTAGATGAAATCGGCTGTACTTGCGGATAAGGTTGGCCCTCGTCCGTGCGTGGCGTCTTGCCTCACTCACATTGAAATCGGCTCCATCCGCTCGCGCCGTTTCGTGTTGACGACTCCGAGACCACACCACGGCCGTTAGTGTCATCGTTCGAACATCGGTCTTATTTGGCTATCGGCCGATGTTTCCGAGTGCACTGTCGATTTGGTTTCATAGTCTGACTTATCCGAATCTGTATTTCAAGAACCCGTGAGTTCTGGACGATAGGTATCCAGCCTTGAGCAGTCGCCACTCATTCAACGATTCCCAACGCCTTTAATGATGGCCTCTTCGACTTTCGCATCGACAGTGACCTTTCACATCTGAAACCACATCTTTTCTTTCTATAAATGGACTCCTTCAGGCCTTCCTGAATAACTCACAGCCGAAGAAGAACCCACTCCCCAGGCGTACAACATCCGGATCTCCAAGCTTTCGGCAGGGTTTCTTATGGCCTTCTCAAGCTCGTCGGTGAACCAGGTGACTTCCCAAGTCATCCATTCTCACCATTTCTTCTCCCTAAGTACTTAGGAGTGAACTTTCTTGCAGCTGCTCCATCCCCTTCGGGTGATCTTAGCGATCATGGACACGCCGTACGAACTGACGCCTAGCCAAGAACGGCAAGTGAGGACCAACTTGAAGCACTTCAGGGAGCTGGAGGCTCGTCACCCGGCGGCCAGCCTCCCATCAACCTCGGTAGCATCCCGCCGCCGCTTCTATGGCGTCTTCGACGCCGACGCGCCTTGACCGGCCGAAGCAAGGCAAACACGACTCACCAACGAACCGCGACCACGACCACCGACGTCAGGGTCACTCGGCTAGAGTGTCTGATCTTGGATGCTTTAGAGATAGAGTTTCCGGAGACCACCGACCGAGCTCTGGTGGCCATCAGAGATTACCTGGGAGACATTGTTAGTGATATGCCCTAGAGGCAACATGGAGATGTTGGATATCACGTCAATGTTTATGTATAAATGAATAAAGTGTTATTCGGTTCCATGAAATAGACATCTTGTATTGATCAATAAGTACGTGACTTATTTATGAGACTCGATATGTATGAATCTATTTCTAAACGATCCTCGATCATATGTCATATTGTTGGAACAAATATGATTCTAAGATCGGCATGTTTATTGATTGATGATCATGTCTCATAGATCATGGGTATGGTGATACCAAATCAATAAACATGGACATATGTGTTGGAGAACACATTGTTGGATAGACCCACCATGAGACACTATAGGAATTAATGTGCCATTAGTTGGTCTCGGGTAGTGTTGGTACAAAGTCCCTAGACCGAGATCACCATGGATTCCAACATGTGTAGTAGCCTACTTTGGGACTACCAAACGCTATTCCGTAATCGGGTAGTTATAAAGGTAGTTTTCGGGTTTGCTATGAAACATGGAGTGGGATGTGAGTGATCAAGATGGAATTTGCCCCTCCTTTGGAGAGATATCTCGGCCCCTCGAGGTAATGGATTATGGAAATGCATGGCCATGCTAAGTTGATTGAGGAGTCAATCAATAGACGATAATCCAATACGGTTCGAGTGAATGGTTAAGTTATTGAAGGGATGGCACACATCTTGCCTATAGCTTAACCGGTATCGTGAGGCAAAGGGATTTGTGTACACATTACAGGTTGAGCCGATATTATATTCTTGTATACTATGGTGTCAATATGTGCCGCTAGGCGCCTCTGGATGTGTCGGCGAGTTGGACTCGAGCCGACGATCGGCTAAGTTAGACTATAGCCGAAACCGAGTATACCTGAACCTACAGGGTCGCACGCTTAAGGGGATAAGAACAGGCATTCGAGTTGGACTCGGATACGGCTCGATCGGATAGGGATCCGATCGGATAGAGTCCTATGGGCTTACGACGTGTGGGCGGCCAACTCTATATGAGATACGGATGAGATCCAATTCAAAATAGAGTCCTATGGGCTTACGACGTGTGAGCGGCCAAACTCTATATGAGATACGGATGAGATCCAATTCAAAATAGAGTCCTATGGGCTTACGACGTGTGAGCGGCCAAACTCTATATGAGATACGGATGAGATCCAATTCAAAATAGAGTCCCGAGCGGCTACTAATCCCGTCGGCCAACTCTATATAAAGGAGGGAGGGGTGGAGAGCTGCCATATATCAATTGCATCGCGTGCAACGAAGTCGCCGAGATCAATCTCCACGGAAACCCTCCCTACTTTCGAGCCAAACCCTAGCCTTGCATCGCGTGCTAGCACACGGGTGTAGGGCGTTCGTCCCCGGACGTGTGGATACCGGTAGAGGCGCTGCTACGTTGCGCGCTATTGATCGGCCGTTGTCTCCGGAATCGGCTACCTGTTCCAGATCGGATTGCCCCGATTGGCTATTCCGCTGCACTCTACTCCAATCGGTAACGATCTATCGGCCCTTACTTGCAAGTGTTCCTGGTTTGCGCGGTAGAAAATTTTTGTTTTCGGCTAGCGTAGCTTCCGCGTAACCCTTCAAGTGGTATCGAGCTAATCTTGCTTAGTTCGGGTTTTAGATTGGATCTGGAACAAGTTTTGCGCACGGGTTGATTAGATCAATCGGTTTTACGGGATTTGTTGAGGAGAGTTCATGGTAATTGCGTTCCTTGATAGTGTATCGGAACGACGTAATGTGATTACGTCGAAGCAATATCCATAGAACTCGGTTTGAGTCGGCTTCGAGATAGCGTTCCTTGATAGTGTATCGGAACGGTATAATGTGATTATGCCGAAGCTATCTCGTAGTCCGATCTTGTTTGTTGCCTCGCGCGCCGCGCAAACCATCTCCCTTGATAGTGTATCGGGACGGCATAATGTGATTATGCCGATATGGTTTCCGTAAGCAATTTCATAGATTGGATCTATGAATTTCGTCCTTGGCTTCCCCTCGACCCCCGCCCGCTAACCGGCTAGCGGGACCGCCGTGTGCGTACCCTCCTTATAGGTCGTCTCGATGCCGTAGCTCGCGATAAGTAGAAAACGTTTCTACGCCTAACTTGTTTTTGCAGAGAATGCTTTGAGATGGTATGGCCCTATTGTATGTATGAGATGTATGAGATGCATGTGATGCATGTAATATTCTTTCATATGTGCAATCCTTGTAATATTCTTTCATACGTGCAATGCTTGTAATATTCTTTCACGACTGCGAGTCGATGTAATCTTCAATTAGAGCTTCTATAGTAGTAGCTTAGTTTGAAGAAATCAAGCATCATGCACATTGGAAGATGGTGCCGAAGATGGAGATCCTCGCCCGACATGGAGATGGAGATCACCATGTGAAGGGGGCCATACTATTTCATTATATGCTATTCTACCCTTTCATATATGTGATATGTTTGTTTGATAGGATAGCATCCCTCACAAAATTAAGTAGTAATGATGCCCTTCCAAATGTTGCACCCGTCACCGTTATGCTCGTCAATGGTGGGTCCGCAAAGCAGAGTGCCATTCTCTATCATAACACGAGGGGTATATGTCGGACATATACAGCAGAGCATTTGGTTTACTTAACAAGGCTATCAAAACAGTTTTGGGCCTTGGGGCATAGGTTGGCGCCGGGCATGGAGATGCCACACCAACAACAAGAGTCACATAGAGATGTGATTAGCAAGGAGTTGCTTATCGATGTTATTAATTTTCTAGCAAAGTGATGCCAAAGCTCACTAGAAAATTAATTAACATGTGGATCTTGACCCAATACGTAACCTAGAGGGAAGGTGAAAAATACGTAATGGGAGTCTTATGTTAAATTGTTTAACAAAAGACATAGCATAAACATTGTGCTAAACTTTGCTTTTTCTGTTGTGGAATAAATGGCGGTTAATACGCACCGTACCTTTAATTTGCGATCTATTCTCGAAAAGGAAAAATTAAATGGAACAAACTTTATGGATTGGTATCGCAACTTGAGAATTGTTCTCAAGCAAGAGCGTAAGGAGTACGTTCTTGAAGTACCCTATCCCGAGGATTTGCCTAATAACGCCACCGCAACCGCACGGAGGGCTTATGAGAAGCACACTAATGATGCCCTAGATATAAGCCTGTCTTATGCTTGCTACAATGTCCCCCGAGCTTCGAAGCAATATGAGAGCAGCGATGCTCACACTATTATTCGGGGACTGCGTGGCATGTTTGAGAACAAAGCACGGGCCGAGAGGTTCAACACCTCAAAGTCCTTGTTTGCGTGCGAGCTTGTTGAGGGAATCCCGTCCCCGCATGTGATAAAAATGATTGGCTACATTGAGAGTCCGGAAAAACTAGGTTTTCCCTTAGCCAAGAGTTGGCTACCGATGTGATTCTCCGCCGCTCCCTCCGAGCTTCGAGCCATTCATATTAAACTATCACATGAACAATATGGATAGAACCTTGGCTGAATTGCATGGGATGCTAAAGACAAGTGAGGAGAGTATCCGAAGAATGGTCATCATGTGATGATGATGCGAAGGCTAAACGCAAACCACTGTCAAGAAACTTTGCACCAAGAGGAAGTTAACTCCCGATGAGATCGCGAGTGCCTCTAATGCAAAGAAGGGCAAGAAGGGGTCGGCGGCATCGATGCCGTTTGCTTCTATTGCAAGGAGACAGCCACTGGAAGAGGAACTGCAAGAAGTACATGGAGGATCTCAAAAAGAAGCAAAGTACGACTTACGCTTCGGTATTAATGTTATAGACATTAATCTTGCTACTTCACCTACCGACTCTTGGGTATTTGATACCGGATCGTAGCTCATATTTGCAAATCGTTGCGGGAATGAGAAGAAGTAGAGGATTGAGAAGGGGCGAGGTGAACTGCGCGTCGGCAATGGAGCAAGCGTTGCTACGATTCTTGTCGGCACAGATACTACTTCATCTACCTTCGGGATTAGTTTTGGAATTAAATAATTGTTATTGTGTTCCAACACTATGTCAAAACGTTATTTCCGCTTCATGTTTGCAAGCGGAAGGATATGATTTTAGATCAATGAACAATGGTTGTTCAATATATCTCGAGATATGTTCTATTTTCATGCTCCATTGGTGAATGGATTATACGTTTTGAATCTTGAAGCGTCTCCCATCTATAACATTAATACGTAAAGGCAACTCTCTAATGATATAAACCCCACGTTTATCCGGCATTGTCGCTTAGGCCATATAAATAAGAAACGCATGGAGAAGCTCCATAAGGATGGATTGCTTCACTCTTTTGATTTTGAATCATTTGAGACATGTGAGTCTTGTTTACTTGGTAAGATGACAAAGGCACCTTTCACGGGACATAGTGAGAGAGCAAGTGACTTGTTGGCACTCGTACATACCGATGTATGTGGACCAATGAGCTCAACGGCTAGAGGTGGTTATCGTACTTCATTACCTTTACCGATGACTTTAGTAGATATGGTTATATCTACTTAATGAGGCATAAGTCCGAATCCTTTGAAAAGTTCAAAGAATTCCGAATGAAGTACGTAATCATTTAGGGAAAACAATCAAGTTTCTACGATCGATCGTGGAGGGAATACTTGAGCCAAGAGTTTGGTAATCATCGAAAGATTGTGGAATTGTTCCACGTTGACTCCGCCAGAACTCCACAATGGAATGGGGTGTCCGAACGGAGAAATCGCACCTTGTTGGACATGGTTCGGTCGATGATGAGCCAAAGTGATCTTCCGTTATCCTTCGGGGATATGCTCTTGAAACAATGCGCTCACACTAAATAGAGTTCCATCTAAGTCGGTTGAAAAGACACCATATGAGATATGGACAGGGCAACCCCTAGTTTGTCTTTTCTCAAAATATGGGGATGCGAAGCTTATGTAAAACGTTCTGATCGACAAGCTCACACCCAAATCGACAAGTGCTTCTTTGTGGGATATCCTAAGGAAACCAAGGGATATTACTTTTATAATCGGGAACAAGGCAAAGTGTTTGTCGCCCGACACGGTGTCTTCTTGGAGAAAGAGTTTCTTTCAAGAAGGGTTAGTGGGAGCAGGGTGCATCTTGAAGAAGTTCAAGAAACACCGAAAATGTTTCGCGACCACAGAACCACAACAGAGGAGCAAAGAGTTGCGCCACCGGTTGTAGATACACCAGCCCCACGGAGACGAAAGATCACGTCGTGCACCCGACAGTACACGTGCGGAACAACGTGATATATTGTTGTTGGACAACGATGAACCTAAGACCTATGAGGAAGCGATGGTGGGACCCGATTCCAACAAGTGGCTTGGAGCCATGAAATCCGAAATAGAATCCATGTACGACAATCAAGTTTGGAACTTGGTTGATCCACTGATGGTGTCAAAACCATTGAGTGTAAATGGGTTTTTAAGAAAAAGGCCGATATGGATGGAAATGTTCACATCTATAAGGCACGATTGGTGGCGAAAGGTTTTAAACAGATTCAAGGAGTTGATTATGATGAAACCTTCTCGCCCGTCGCAATGCTTAAATCTATTCGGATTATCCTAGCGATTGCTGCATATTTCGATTATGAGATATGGCGATGGATGTCAAAACGGCTTTCCTAAATGGAAACCTAAGCGAGGATGTATACATGATACAACCTCGGGGTTTTGTCGATCCAGAATCGCTCGAAAGATATGCAAGCTACGAAATCCATTTATGGATTGAAGCAAGCATCTCGGAGTTGGAATATTCGTTTTGATGAAGTAATCAAAGGGTTTGGTTTCATCAAAAACGAAGAAGAGGCCTGTGTTTACAAAAAGGTCGGTGGGAGTGCAATTGTATTTCTAATCTTATATGTGGATGACATATTCGATTGGAAATGATATCCCTATGCTAGAATCCGTCAAGTCTTCATTGAAAAATAGTTTTTCTATGAAAGACTTAGGGAGGCAACATACATATTAGCATTCGGATCTATAGAGATAGATCCAAGAGGCTAATTGGATTAAGCCAAAGTACATACATTGACAAGGTGTTGAAAAGGTTTAACATGCATGATTCCAAGAAAGGTTTCTTGCCCATGTCACATGGCATTAATCTTAGCAAGAATCGGTGTCCTCGGACACATGATGAGCGGAATAAGATGGGTATGGTTCCATATGCTTCGGCAATTGGATCCATCATGTATGCCATGCTTTGTACACGCCTGCATGTCTCGTACGCTTTGAGTGCTACGAGCAGATACCGTCGAGATCCAGTGAAGGTCACTGGATCGTGCGAAAGAATATCCTTAAGTACTTGAGAAGAACTAAGGATATGTTCCTAGTCTATGGAGGTGAAGAAGAGCTCGTTGTAAGTGGTTACACCGATGCTAGCTTCCAAACAGACAAGGATGATTATAGATCGCAATCGGGTTCGTGTTCTCGCCGAACGGAGGCGCGCCACTGGAAGAGTTCCAAGCGGGATACCGTTGCGATTCTACAACGGAAGCCGAGTACATTGCTGCTTCGGAAGCACATACTTCGGCGATATCATCTCATCCGCGAGATTGTGGACAGAGGTGATGTCAAGATATGCAAAGTGCACACGGATCTCAACATAGCCGATCCGCCGACAAAACCTCTCCTCCCCGAAGCATGAGGCGCACACAAGAGCAATGGGTATTAGATACTTACATGATTGACTCTAGTGCAAGTGGGAGATTGTTAGTGATATGCCCTAGAGGCAACATGGAGATGTTGGATATCACGTCAATGTTTATGTATAAATGAATAAAGTGTTATTCGGTTCCATGAAATAGACATCTTGTATTGATCAATAAGTACGTGACTTATTTATGAGACTCGATATGTATGAATCTATTTCTAAACGATCCACGATCATATGTCATATTGTTGGAACAAATATGATTCTAAGATCGGCATGTTTATTGATTGATGATCATGTCTCATAGATCATGGGTATGGTGATACCAAATCAATAAACATGGACATATGTGTTGGAGAACACATTGTTGGATAGACCCACCATGAGACACTACGGGAATTAATGTGCCATTAGTTGGTCTCGGGTAGTGTTGGTACAAAGTCCCTAGACCCGAGATCACCATGGATTCCAACATGTGTAGTAGCCTACTTTGGGACTACCAAACGCTATTCCGTAATCGGGTAGTTATAAAGGTAGTTTTCGGGTTTGCTATGAAACATGGAGTGGGATGTGAGTGATCAAGATGGAATTTGCCCCTCCTTTGGAGAGATATCTCGGCCCTCGAGGTAATGGATTATGGAAATGCATGGCCATGCTAAGTTGATTGAGGAGTCAATCAATAGACAGATAATCCAATACGGTTCGAGTGAATGGTTAAGTTATTGAAGGGATGGCACACATCTTGCCTATAGCTTAACCGGTATCGTGAGGCAAAGGGATTTGTGTACACATTATAGGTTCGAGCCGATATTATATTCTTGTATACTATGGTGTCAATATGTGCTGCTAGGCGCCGCTGTTGACAGGTCGGCTGAGTTGGACTCGAGCCGACGATCGGCTAAGTTAGACTATAGCCGAAACCGAGTATACCTGAACCTACAGGGTCGCACGCTTAAGGGGATAAGAACAGGCATTCGAGTTGGACTCGGATACGGCTCGATCGGATAGGGATCCGATCGGATAGAGTCCTATGGGCTTACGACGTGTGGGCGGCCAACTCTATATGAGATACGGATGAGATCCAATTCAAAATAGAGTCCTATGGGCTTACGACGTGTGAGCGGCCAAACTCTATATGAGATACGGATGAGATCCAATTCAAAATAGAGTCCTATGGGCTTACGACGTGTGAGCGGCCAAACTCTATATGAGATACGGATGAGATCCAATTCAAAATAGAGTCCTGAGCGGCTACTAATCCCAGTCGGCCAACTCTATATAAAGGAGGGAGGGGTGGAGAGCTGCCATATATCAATTGCATCGCGTGCAACAGAAGTCGCCGAGATCAATCTCCACGGAAACCCTCCCTACTTTCGAGCCAAACCCTAGCCTTGCATCGCGTGCTAGCACACGGGTGTAGGGCGTTCTGTCCCCGGACGTGTGGATACCGGTAGAGGCGCTGCTACGTTGCGCGCTATTGATCGGCTGTTGTCTCCGGGAATCGGCTACACTGTTCCAGATCAGATTGCCCTGATTGGCTATTCCGCTGCACTCTACTCCAATCGGTAACGATCTATCGGCCCTTACTTGCAAGTGTTCCTGGTTTGCGCGGTAGAAAATTTTTGTTTTCGGCTAGCGTAGCTTCCGCGTAACCCTTCAGACATGTAATCAAAAACGGCTGTGCACCGATTATGAATATAAAATCGGCGAATGTTGTAGCCTGATTTTGCGTTGCAATCAGCCCAATTTTCCGATCGGCTTGTGTACGCATATGCCCCCCAAGTTTTGTTGATAGCCTCGGTGTCGACAAAATTGTGAGTTCGAGCCGCTCGCGCATCCTGGCCGTCCTCATCGGTCAATCATAAGCCGATCGGAGGGCACTTGGCAAAAAAATTGTATAAAAATGCCTAAAGGTGATGCCTCGTAAATGTAAGACATCGGCTGAAGTAACCATAGCCGAATCACGAGTTGATCCACACGCTTGGGTAGTACTTCTTCAAATACTTTGCATTGAAGACCCTTCCGAATACCTCTCCATCCAGTCCTTTTAGCATGTTGTTAACACTGGAATTTGGTAATTGGGTTCCTGAGGCTGAAAAGGCAAAGTGGAATCGGATCGGCTGAAGACAGGAATCATACCGGCTAAAAGACTGATCGGCTGTAGAGCTAATCGGCTGAGGATGGATCGAATGGAAGCAGCCGACAGCCGATTCTGAGTTCAGAGGAGATGAAACCGTGTTTAGTGTAGAAGCTTGAAGATAAAAGAAAATTTGGTTGTTAATTGCGCGTTTAAAGATATTGCCACCTATGGATAGAGTCCTATAACGGCAATTATATCTGTAATCTAGAGTTTTGTTAAATTATTAGTTGTAACACGGTATGGGTCCCGCTAGGGATAATATGATGTTTAAACGGTAGTTTAGATAGAGTCCAGGGTTGTTACAGATATTTGTATCTTGGGTATAAATAGGACCCGAGACCCTTTGTATCAAAAGACAATTCAATCAATCTAATCTGCGGCGCATCGCCATCCTTTTTCTTTAGACGAACACTCTGTTTGGCTTTGGGCTGCATCGTTTCGATCCCCAAGACTCAGGTAACTGTTTGTCATTAGTGGTAAGATCATTTGTTTCTAATGCTTCCATCGCAATGATACATTAGAATCAGCGGTTTTACTGCGACATATATCATATAATGCATACGAATTAGGTCAATGCTTAGATCTGTCTTGTAGTTGGCTCATCTCGTCAAGAGTGTATGGTCAACAGGGCTAGGTCTAAAGGTTGGTTGGTTTGTATGTAGTATCTACCATCTCACGGGGTGTAAGTCGGTAGTAATAGATTGGATGTTTCTTTTGATACTTAATGCTGCATCAAGATTGAACTATTAAGTCGTCTTTAGAACCATCAGTGATCTGTTCTTCTGGGATTTACATTATCAAGAGATAGCGTCGGGGTTTCAGCCGACCTTATTTGCCCTAATGTGTTTCTTTTAACGTGACTGTTATTAGATTTGTATTAGGACTATCTTTTATGTCCAGATCATGTTCTTGATATTCGCTAGAGTATCAGCCGATTCGATGTTAGTTTCCCAGTATTGGCTAGGCTATTGATCTATATATTTATTATTCTTCATTATGTTTGGATCGGGCGACTGAAGATTGTCTCGGCGTGTCCGATACATTCCAGTCGCTTGGCCTAAATATGGTCTAGAATAGTATATATACATCCATGAATTTCCTTAGCCGATCCCATGGGGGATCTAACCTAACGCTTAACGAACACTACTTTGGTTTTCTTGTTGATTAGCAGATCAAATCAACTGGCATGCTCTAGACAGCCAAGAAGGACCTGCACTGGAGTCAAGCAGATCTCCCAGGCCGGCGCGTGAGAGAGATTTCTCGTTAACACGCTTCTTGGCACGCCCAGTGGGACTGTCTTTGTCGGCTCGACTCGGACGAATAGACTCTGCCGGCAAGATGGTCGATTCCAAGATCCCTGACATCACACAGGACAACGTCGTACCTATGAAGATGGAATAACTATCGGCTGAACAGCAAGCCGAATACAAGAAAATGATGGAGGAACTCCAGAATAATTATCTTCAGTCCTTCACCCAAACAAGGTGGAACGTGCACCAAAAGTACAAGTTCAGCCTCGAACGATACCAAGACGTCTCCATCAAGCGATGCAAAAGGCAAACGAAGGTAGAAGAGCCGGCCCAAGTGCAAGATGAGTCGGCCGTACATTCTTTACAAGATCGGATCGACTCGGCTGTTCATCACGCACTGGTCAACCAAAGTAGCATCTTGGTCAATACCCTCAATAATATGATCTCTCATGTGGTTGACGCCAAGGTAGCCGAGTAGCTGCAAAGGGGCCCCACGTATTTCGCAGATGGCCAATTTCCTGGTTACAGGACACTAGTCACCCAGAATTGGCCGCTTCCACTGATAGCACAACCAAACCCGCCAGTAGGGATCGGCCACCTGAGTCCAGGTGAAACGGCTATAAGACCAGCGGTCACTATATTAAATCGACAACAACCGTTGCCTCAAGGTCAAATCGACAACATATTCAATAACAATCGGCAGCCGGAGCCAATTGATCTTGACAGGCGACATAATGCCGGTGGCCGACAGTTGTTTCCAGACCCACCAACACCACAACAGGAGCCTCGGCCGCCACCCGCTGATCATCGCTACCAATACCAAGGGGGCCTTCAAGATCACCACTACAGACCTTAGACACCGCCACAGCTATATCGGCAAGCACCCATGCCGTATGACCCATACGAGCCGATACAGCAAGATAACCGAGCCTGGGCCGAGCTAATCACAGACGTCATGCGGGATCAGTTCGGCCTCAAACCAAAAGATTCGGAATATGTACCGGTACCCTATCCGGAACATTTCGAAAGGATCCCGCTACCCAACCGATACAAGATCCCGGACTTCTCCAAATTCTCGGGCAAGACAACGTCTCTACCTATGAACACGTCGTCGATTCTTGGCACAATGCGGTGAAGCATCGGCCACGAACCCTTGAGAGTTCGGTTATTTCCCTTTCTCTTTCAGATCGGCCTTCACTTGGTTCTCCTCGTTACCTTACAACTCAATTCGAGTTGGGCCGATCTTGAGAAGCGTTTCACGCTATTTTTATTCCGGCAACCATGAAATGAAGTTGTCGGACCTCACCACGTAAGCGAAACACAATGGATCGGTCCAGACTACATTTAACGCTTCGAGAAATGAGAAACCGATGTTATAGCCTGGTACTATCGACGCCCACGCCGATTTAGCCTTCCATGGTTTGATCGCGCCGATCGTGAACGATTCTCTACGCAGGACTTCGATAGTCTAGCCCACTGGCGCGAAGGTGACGGCCCACGAACGCGCGTTTGCAAGAAACCGGGAAGGCCGTCAAAAGTAAACCAGGTCATCGTCGATTCGATTACGGGTCGATGACGATGAAAGAAGTGGCGACGACCCGAATGGGCCAAGAACAAGAAGGCCATCGTCGCAATGGCTGCGAAGATGGCTAAGGAAGAAAATATACGATTTTGACATCACTAAAGCCGACAAGATCTTTGATTTACGCTCAAGGAAAAACAAATTCAGTTGCCCGAAAATCATGTGATCCCGTCGCAAGAATTGAAAAGAAGAAGTACCGTAAGTGGCACAACTTCACGTCTCACGCCACAAACGACCGCAAAGTCTTCAGCAAGAATCCGCCGGCCATCGAGGCTGGAAGTTAAAGTTCGCCGACTCAAACCGATCCTTGAAAGTAGACGGCAATCCGTTCCCGGTCAACACAGTCCATGCCGGCCCCGGGCGAGCTGATCGACAGGACAGAATGGCGCACGGCTTAGCCAATACGTTGATCGAGGCCAAGGCAGAAGATGACCAGACTGGATACCACAGCGCACAAATTAATATGGTGACGAGCCTCCAGCTCCCTGAAGCGCTTCAGGTTCGCCCTCACTCGTCGGTCTTGGGCGACCGAAGCCGTTCGTATGGCGTCTCCATAATCTCCGGGATCACCCGAAGCGGGTGAGGCGGCTGCGAGGAAATCCGTCCCTAAGTATTCGAAGGGAGAAAATGGCGAGAATAGATGATTTGGGAAACCACCCGGTTCACCGACGAGCTCGAAGAAGCCATGGGGAGCCTTGCCGAAGACTTAGAAGGCGAGCGTCATACTACTGGGTTCGTCTCCTTCGGCCGTGAGTTATTCGGGAAGAGCGGGAGCCCATTTATAGAAAGAAAAGATACGGTTTTTAGATGTGAAAGGTCGCTGCCAACCCGAGAGTCGAAGAGATCATCATTATAAGCGTCGGGAATCGTTGAATAACCGACGACTGCGCAAGTCTGGATACCTATCGCCCAGGACTCACGGGTTCCTGAAGTACAGATTCGAGGGAATCGGCCTACGAAGACAGATCGGCGATGTAATCAGGAATTACCGGCCGATAGCTAGCAAGGCGGATGTCCGAAGGATAAACGCTAAGGGTCGGGGCACCACCTCGGGGTGATTTCAAACCAAACAAGTCGAGACGCCGCGCACAGCCAAGGGGCATTCCTACCTATGAACATAGCCGATTGTATCTACAAGCGCAAATAATACAGGCTATCCGATTACATCGCAAGAACACATGTTGCAGAGACACGAGCTGACCTCACAAGGTCTGACAATTTACAATCTCATTTCTTCAGGAAATCGGCTATGGCCGACAGAGCCGTCCGTTTGATCTGGTCGATCTCGCCGATCGCCTTAAGGTCGCCGGCCTCGACTCCCGCCACTCAGTCGAGTGCTCTCGCACCAAGCCCCGCAAATGTGCCACGGCCGCCCGATACTTTGACGCTCGGCTTCAACCCCGGCCGCGGATCAGCCATATCCTCCTCGTGGACGTCGATTTCGTTTATAATTTGAACGAGGTCGGCCACCATTGATCCCGGCGGGCGCAAGTTGCTCAAGCTTGGCCGCCGGCCGTCTTCAGCGGCTCGAAGGCGGCCTTCCGGTTCTCAATGGCCTCTTTTGTCGATTGAATGGCAGCCAACCGCACTTGATTCTCACGGCGGTCAATGACTCGCTGCCGGGCTCGTTCATATTTTAACCGATAGGCTTCCATGAAGGTCGCCGCACGATGGCTTCGGCTACGGCATCCGGCACTGGTCTTGGATATCTCTCGAACCATGCGCGTATCAAGCCGCATCGACCACCGGCGCCCAATTAGGCTTCCGCCGGTTGCTGATATCAGCTAAAGTGGTCCTCGAGTCCTCGGCCGATGCCGTGAATGCTTCCTCGCCGCATCACGGCTCCTCAAACTCCGACAAGTCAAAGTTGAGAAAATCGGCCATGTTCGCGGGGAGAGAAAGGATCGGGGCATGGCAAAACCAATGGTTGAGACCGGTTAGCTTACCGTCGGCGCCATCGTCGGGCTGTTGGCTCGACCGGATCATTGCCCATGGCCGTCGGCCCTCTTTGCCGAAGTTGTCGTCACGCCCCAGCAGCGTAGTACATTCGCCCAACGCCCGGGGGCAGCCGATGGAGACCGCGGGAGCCGGAGAAGAAAGGATTAGCGGATAAGCTGATTAATTACCATAGATAAAGGGGTAAGAGACGACACGGCAGCGTGCGGGCGAGGAGTGCGACCACCAATTTTTTGAACTGCGAAGGACGACGAGTTAGGTATGAGCGATCATCGCGAAACCAGCCCAACGAAGTAAGAACTTACGGAGGACGCCTTGTCGGCGGGCTTGGGCCGGCGGAGCGTCGTGGGGGCGTTTACGACTCGGACTCAAGCCCTGGTTTTGGCCGTCGACTGGGCAACCGTTGGCGCCTCATTGACAGCAACGTCAAGAAATTGCTCGATGGCTGGATCTAGAGGGAAGTCCGTCGCCGAGGCGACCGGTTGTATCTTTTTCACCCTCTTGGGGGCAGGCGCGACCGACGAACGCGGTGGTGGTGCCGTTTTTTTTGGCGTGATCGGATGGCGCACTGCCCTCGCAGCAGTGATGACAGTTTGGGCACCCCACCGATGGCCGACGGAGCGAGGCCCCTACGCCCGTAACGCCGGGAGTTATATTCGATGGGGCGTCCGGAGTCACTTACCGTCGGTCGCTCTGTTTCTGTTTCCTGCAAAGTCGAAACACGAATGTTAAATTGGCTGACACGGTCGATGAATGAATCGTAAGAAAGAGATCATTGGCTTGAAGCAGGGATATACCGAGGGAATCTCATCCGGCGGGAGGGTCGATGTAGCAAGACAGCCGTTGGTGAAAAATGTGGCGTTTGAGTTCGGACCACCATCGGTCGAGGCGCGCTTCTCCTCGTCGACAGGGGTGATTGTGTTGGCATCGCCGAGGGGGACCGGCTATGTTCAGCAACCAATTCATTATCAAATCTTGGCCGACCGCCCTCTAGTTTCAATCTTATCGCATAAAAGAAGCCGATGGGTAGCTGCCCAAGACCGAGCGTCTCGCCGCCAATACCCGTAGTAGAATTCATAGCTCCGGCCGTTGATCGGCCTTGGTGAACCCCGGTCGGCAGGATGTAGGGAGACAGAGAGGCGAGGAACAACTCTCTACACCTTGGGTCATCGGCTGAGTTGAGGTCTGATGGGTTACGCGGAAGCTACGCTAGCCGAAAACAAAAATTTTGCAAGTAAGGGCCGATAGATCGTTACCGATTGGAGTGTGCATGAAATGAGCCAATCGTGGCTATCCGATCCGGAATAGTGTAGCCGATTCCCGGAAGCCGACGCCGATACCGGGGACAGCCATTCGCCAATCAGCCGATTCACGATGCCGTAGCCGATCCGAAGCCGATCAACAGCCGCGCAACGTAGCGGCGCCTCTACCGGTATCCACACGTCCGGGGACAAAACGCCGTACACCCGTGTGCTAGCACGCGATGCAAGGCTAGGGTTTGGCTCGAAAGTGGGGAGGGTTTCCGTGGAGATTGATCTCGGCGACTTCGTTGCACGCGATGCAATTGACATGTCGCAGCTCTCCACCCCTCCCTCCTTTATATAGAGTTGGCCGACGGGACTAGTGGCCGATTAGGACTCTATTTTGAATCGGATCTCATCCGTATCTCATAGAGTTGGCCGCCCCACACGTCGTAAGCCCATAGGACTCTATCCGATCGGATCCCTATCCGATCGAGCCGTATCCGAGTCCAACTCGAATATCTATTCTATCCCCTTAAGCGTGCGACCCGTAGGTTCAGGTATACTCGGTTTCGGCTATAGTCTAACTTAGCCGATCGTCGGCTCGAGTCTAACTCAGCCGACTGCACAAGTGGCGCCTAGCAAGACATATTGACACCATAGTATACAAGAATAATATCGGCTCGAACCTGTAATGTGTACACAAATCCCTTTGCCTCACGATACCGTTAAGCTATAGGCAAGATGTGTGCCATCCCTTCAATAGCTTAACCATTCACTCGAACCGTATTGGATTATCCGTCCGTTGATTGACTCCTCAATCAACTTAGCATGGCCATGCATTTCCATAATCCATTACCTCGAGGGGCCCAGAGATATCTCTCCAAAGGAGGGGCAAATTCCATCTTGATCACTCACATCCCACTCCATGTTTCATAGCAAACCCGAAAACTACCTTTATAACTACCCGCTACGGAATAGCGTTTGGTAGTCCCAAAGTAGGCTACTACACATGTTGGAATCCATGGTGATCTCAGTGTCTAAGGACTTTGTACCAACACTACCCGAGACCAACTAATGGCACATTAATTCCCGTAGTGTCTCATGGTGGGTCTATCCAACAATGTGTTCTCCAACACATGTGTCCATGTTTATTGATTTGGCATCTCCATACCCATGATCTATGAGACATGATCATCAATCAATAAACATGCCGATCTTAGAATCATATTTGTTCCAACAATATGACATATGATCGTGGATCGTTTAGAAATAGATTCATACATATAGAGTCTCATAAATAAGTCACGTACTTATTGATCAATACAAGATGTCTATTTCATGGAACCGAATAACACTTTATTCATTTATACATAAACATTGACGTGATATCCAACATCTCCATGTTGCCTCTAGGGCATATCACTAACAATCTCCCACTTGCACTAGAGTCAATCATGTAAGTATCTAATACCCATTTGCTTTGTGTGCGCCTCATGCTTCGGCCGAGGGAGAGGTTTTGTCGCGGATCGGCTATGTTGAGATCCGTGTGCACTTTGCATATCTTGACATCACCTCGTCCACAATCTCGCGGATGAGATGATATCGCCGAAGTATGTGTTTGGACTTCGATGTGACCTCGGCTCCTTGGCTTGCGCAATGGCTCCACTATTGTCACAATAGAGAGACATTGGACCGCCGTACTAGTCATCACACCAAGCTCGAAACGAATTTCTTGATCCAAACAGCCTCCTTTGCAGCTTCCAAGCAAGCAATGTACTCGGCCTCCGTTGTAGAATCAGCAACGTATCCCGCTTGGAACTCTTCCACCTATCGCGCTCCGTTCAGCAGTAACACAAACCGCATGGCGATCTATAATCATCCTTGTCTGTTGGAAGCTAGCATCGGTGTAACCACTTACAACGAGCTCTTCTTCACCTCCATAGACTAGGAACATATCCTTAGTTCTTCTCAAGTACTTAAGGATATTCTTTTACCAGATCCAGTGACCTTCATCCGGATCTCGACGTATCTCGCTCGTAGCACTCAAAGCGTACGAGACATCCGGGCGTGTACAAAGCATGGCATACATGATGGATCCAATTGCCGAAGCATATGGAACCATACCCATCTTATTCCGCTCATCATGTGTCCGAGGACACCGATTCTTGCTAAGATTAATGCCATGTGACATGGGCAAGAAACCTTTCTTGGAATCATGCATGTTGAACCTTTTCAACACCTTGTCAATGTATGTACTTTGGCTTAATCCAATTAGCCTCTTGGATCTATCTCTATAGATCCGAATGCTCAATATGTATGTCTGCCTCCCCTAAGTCTTTCATGGAAAAACTATTTTTCAATGAAGACTTGACGGATTCTAGCATAGGGATATCATTTCCAATCGTAATATGTCATCCACATATAAGATTAGAAATACAATTGCGCTCCCACTGCCTTTTTGTAAACACAGCCTCCTCTTCATTTTTGATGAAACCAAACCCTTTGATTACTTCATCAAAACAAATATTCCAACTCCGAGATGCTTGCTTCAATCCATAAATGGATTTCTATAGCTTGCATATCTTTCCAGTGATTCGGATCGACAAAACCCCGAGGTTGTATCATGTATACATCCTCGCTAGGTTTCCATTTAGGAAAGCCATTTTGACATCCATCTCGCCATATCTCATAATCGAAATATGCAGCAATCGCTAGGATAATCCGAATAGATTTAAGCATTGCGACGGGCGAGAAGGTTTCATCATAATCAACTCCTTGAATCTGTTTAAAACCTTTCGCCACCAATCGCGCCTTATAGATGTGAACATTTCCATCCATATCGGCCTTTTCTTAAAAACCCATTTACACTCAATGGTTTTGACACCATCAGTGGATCAACCAAGTTCCAAACTTGATTGTCGTACATGGATTCTATTTCGGATTTCATGGCTCCAAGCCACTTGTTGGAATCGGGTCCCACCATCGCTTCCTCATAGGTCTTAGGTTCATCGTTGTCCAACAACAATATATCACGTTGTTCCGCACGTGTACTGTCAGCGCACGACGTGATCTTTCGACCTCCGTGGGGCTGGTGTATCTACAACCGGTGGCGCAACACTTTGTTCCTCCCGTTGTGGTTCCGTGGTCGCGAAACGTTTTCTCGGTGTTTCTTGAACTTCTTCAAGATGCACCCCGCTCCCACTAACCCTTCTTGAAAGAAACTCTTTCTCCAAGAAGACACCGTGTCGGCGACAAACACTTTGCCTTGTTCCCGATTATAAAAGTAATATCCCTTAGTTTCCTTAGGATATCCCACAAAGAAGCACTTGTCGATTTGGGTGTGAGCTTGTCGATTGTAAACGTTTTACATAAGCCTCACATCCCCAAATTTTGAGAAAAGACAAACTAGGGGTTGCCCCGTCCATATCTCATATGGTGTCTTTTCAACCGACTTAGATGGAACTCTATTTAGTGTGAGCGCGAATGTTTCAAGAGCATATCCCCGAAGGATAACGGAAGATCACTTTGGCTCATCATCGACCGCACCATGTCCAACAAGGTGTGATTTCTCCGTTCGGACACTCCGTTCCATTGTGGAGTTCCCGGGAGTAACTGTGGAACAATTCCACAATCTTTCGATGATTACCAAACTCTTGGCTCAAGTATTCCCTCCACGATCCGATGGTAGAAACTTGATTGTTTTCCCTAAATGATTCTGTACTTCATTCTGGAATTCTTTGAACTTTTCAAAGGATTCTGACTTATGCCTCATTAAGTAGATATAAACCATATCTACTAAAGTCATCGTAAAGGTAATGAAGTATTGATAACCACCTCGCCGTTGAGCTCATTGGTCCACATACATCGCATGTACGAGTGCCAATAAGTCACTTGCTCTCTCACTATGTCCCGTGAAAGGTGTCTTTGTCATCTTACCAAGTAAACAAGACTCACATGTCTCAAATGATTCAAAATCAAAAGAGTGAAGCAATCCATCCTTATGGAGCTTCTCCATGCGTTTCTTATTTATATGGCTTAAGCGACAATGCCGATAAACGTGGGGTTTATATCATTAGAGAGTTGTCTTTCGTATTAATGTTATAGATGGGAGACGCTTCAAGATTCAAAACGTATAATCCATTCACCAATGGAGCATGAAAATAGAACATATCTCTAAGATATATTGAACAACCATTGTCCATTGATCTAAAATCATATCCTTCCGCTTGCAAACATGAAGCGGAAATAACGTTTTGACATAGTGTTGGAACACAATAACAATTATTCAATTCCAAAACTAATCCCGAAGGTAGATGAAGTGGTACTCGTGCCGACAAAGAATCGTAGCAACGCTTGCTCCATTGCCGAGCGCGCAGTTCACCTCGCCCCTTCTCAATCCTCTACTTCTTCTCATTCCCCGCAACGATTTGCAAATATGAGCTACCGATCCGGTATCAAATACCCAAGAGTCGAGGTGAAGTAGCAAGATTAATGTCTATAACATTAATACCCGGCGTAAGTCGTACTTTGCTTCTTCTTGAGATCCTCCATGTACTTCTTGCAGTTCCTTTTCCAAGTGGCTCGTCTCCTTGCAAAGAAGCAAACGGCATCCGATGCCGCCGACCCCTTCTTGCCCTTCTTTGCATTGGAGGCACTCGCGATCTCATCGGGAGTTAACTTCCTCTTGGTGCAAAGTTTCTTGACAGTGGTTTGCGCTTTGCCTTTCGCATCATCATCACATGATGACCGTTTTCTCGGATACTCTCCTCACTGTCTTTAGCATCCCATGCAATTCAGCCAAGGTTCTATCCATATTGTTCATGTGATAGTTTAATATGAATGGCTCGAAGCTCTGAGGGAGCGACCGGAGAATCACATCGCAGCCAACTCTTGGCTAAGGGGAAAACCTAGTTTTTCCGCACTCGATATAGCCAATCATCTTTATCACATGCGGACCGACGGGATTCCTCTCAACAAGCTCGCACGCAAACAAGGACTTTGAGGTGTTGAACCTCTCGGCCCGAGCTTGGTTCTCAAACATGCCACGCAGTCCCCGAATAATAGTGTGAGCATCGCCGCTCTCATATTGCTTCAAGCTCGGGGACATTGTAGCAAGCATGAGACAGCTTATGTCTAGGGCATCATTAGTGTGTTTCTCGTAAGCTCTCCGTGCAGTTGTAGTGGCATTATTTGGCAAATCCTCAGGATAGGGTACTTCAAGAACGTACTCCTTACGCTCTTGCTTGAGAACAATTCTCAAGTTGCGATACCAATCCATAAAGTTTGTTCCATTTAATTTTTCCTTTTCGAGAATAGATCGCAAATTAAAAGTACTGTGTGTAGTATTAGCCGCCATTTATTCTACAACAGAAAAAGCAAAGTTTAGCACAATGTTTATGCTATGTCTATTGTTAAACATTTTAACATTAGACTCCCATTACGTATTTTCCACCTTCCCTCTAGGTTACGTATTGGGTCAAGATTCACATGTTAATTAATTTTCTAGTGAGCTTTGGCATCACTGCTAGAAAATTAGTAACATCGGTAAGCAACACCTTGCTAATCACATCTCTATGTGACTCTTGTTGTTGGTGTGGCATCTCCATGCCCCGGCGCCAACCTATGCCCCAAGGCCCAAAACTGTTTTGATAGCCTTGTTAAGTAAACCAAATGCTCCTGCATGTATATGTCCGACATATACCCCTCGTGTTATGATAGAGAATGGCACTCGCTTGGCACCCACCATTGACGAGCATAACGGTGACGGGTGCAACATTTGGAAGGGCATCATTACTACTTAATTTGCGAGGGATGCTATCCTATCAAACAAACATATCACATATGAAAGCAAGAAGAATAGCATATAGTGAAATAGTATGGCCCCCTTCACATGGTGATCTCCATCTCCATGCCGGTGTACAGGATCTCCATCTTCATCACCGTTCTTTCGAGTGCCGAATGCTTGATTTCTTCAAACTAAGCTACTACTATAGAAGCTCTAATTGAAGATTACATCGACTCGCAGTCGTGAAAGAATATTACAAGCATTGCACGTATGAAAGAATATTACAGGATTGCACATATGAAAGAATATTACATGCATCACATGCATCTCATACATCTCATACATACAATAGGGCCATACCATCTCAAAGCATTCTCTGCAAAAACAAGTTAGGCATAGAAATGTTTTCTACTTATCGCAGAGCTACGGCATCGAGACGACCTATAAGGGGGTATGCACACGGCGGTCCCATTATACCGTTCCGATACACTATCAAGGAACATTATCTCGAACCCAACTCAAACCGAGTTATATGGAAATTGCTTCGACATAATCACATTACGCCGTTCCGATACACTATCAAGGAACGCAATTACCATTAACTCTCCTCAACGATCCCGTTAAACCGATTGATCTAATCAACCCGTGCGCAAAACTTGTTCCGATCCAATCTAAAACCCGAACTAAGCAAGATTAGCTCGATACCACCGATGGGTTACGCGGAAGCTACGCTAGCCGAAAACAAAAATTTTCTACCGCGCAAACCAGAACACTTGCAAGTAAGGGCCGATAGATCGTTACCGATTGAGAGTGTGCAGCGGAATAGCCAATCGTGGCTATCCGATCCGGAATAGTGTAGCCGATTCCGGAAGCCGAGCAGCCAATACCCGGGGCGCCGATTCGCCAATCGCCCGATTCGAGATGCCGTAGCCGATCCGAAGCCGATCAACAGCGCGCAACGTAGCAGCGCCTCTACCGGTATCCACACGTCCGGGGACAAAACGCCGTACACCCGTGTGCTAGCACGCGATGCAAGGCTAGGGTTTGGCTCGAAAGTGGGGAGGGTTTCCGTGGAGATTGATCTCGGCGACTTCGTTGCACGCGATGCAATTGACATGTCGCAGCTCTCCACCCCTCCCTCCTTTATATAGAGTTGGCCGACCGGGACTAGTGGCCGATTAGGACTCTATTTTGAATCGGATCTCATCCGTATCTCATAGAGTTGGCCGCCCCACACGTCGTAAGCCCATAGGACTCTATCCGATCGGATCCCTATCCGATCGAGCCGTATCCGAGTCCAACTCGAATATCTATTCTATCCCTTAAGCGTGCGACCCGTAGGTTCAGGTATACTCGGTTTCGGCTATAGCCTAACTTAGCCGATCGTCGGCTCGAGTCTAACTCAGCCGACTCACAAGGTGGCGCCTAGCAAGCACATATTGACACCATAGTATACAAGAATAATATCGGCTCGAACCCGTAATGTGTACACAAATCCCTTTGCCTCACGATACCAGCTTAAGCTATAGGCAAGATGTGTGCCATCCCTTCAATAGCTTAACCATTCACTCGAACCGTATTGGATTATCTGTCTGTTGATTGACTCCTCAATCAACTTAGCATGGCCATGCATTTCCATAATCCATTACCTCGAGGGGCCCAGAGATATCTCTCCAAAGGAGTGGCAAATTCCATCTTGATCACTCACATCCCACTCCATGTTTCATAGCAAACCCGAAAAGTACCTTTATAACTACCCAGCATTTGAATAGCGTTTGGTAGTCCCAAAGTAGGCTACTACACATGTTGGAATCCATGGTGATCTCGTGTCTAAGGACTTTGTACCAACACTACCCGAGACCAACTAATGGCACATTAATTCCCGTAGTGTCTCATGGTGGGTCTATCCAACAATGTGTTCTCCAACACATGTCTCCATGTTTATTGATTTGGCATCTCCATACCCATGATCTATGAGACATGATCATCAATCAATAAACATGCCGATCTTAGAATCATATTTGTTCCAACAATATGACATATGATCAGGGATCGTTTAGAAATAGATTCATACATATAGAGTCTCATAAATAAGTCACGTACTTATTGATCAATACAAGATGTCTATTTCATGGAACTGAATAACACTTTATTCATTTATACATAAACATTGACGTGATATCCAACATCTCCATGTTGCCTCTAGGGCAAATCACTAACAAGGTCATCCCAATTGAAGTCAATCGGTTGCTCAAAAGATCCCCGGTCCGGGTAGAAATACCAAAGTGCGGTTGTCGCGGGACAGCCCATCGTAAAAAGCCGTGAACCAATCGGCCAATAGCTCGCCGATTGCCTTGAGCCTTCGTGGCGGCGGCCGCTTCCCCGTAGTTCGTGCATCGCCCGGTGTCAATCTGATTGCCTTCTTCGTCTTTGATCGGCTTTAGCTGTGGAAATCCGGCGACTGTTAGACGAGGCCGACCGGCTACATTCTGTGTGGCCAACACTAGCCAGACTTGGAGAAACCACCGGGGCCACCGGTGTTGGACCGGGCGTTGGCGGTTATTTTCGCGGCGGCTTGATGTAGCATTTGATATGTGTAGCCGAGGAGGTATTTTCCCAGTGCAAATTCCTTCCCGTCGGCTAGGATTTCGGCCATGATTTGCCGTTAGCGGTCGACCCACGCTCGATCCACAATACGAACTTTTCCGCCACATCATCAAAGGCGGTGTATTCCCGGTGGCCGACCGTCCCATCTTTCATATTTTGGGCGATGAAGCCACTCCATCCACCGATAGCTTTAGTTTTGAACCGATGTTGGCCTTTCCGGTTCGAACGCAGGGGTTAGCCGATGATTCAATGTCCAGCCGTTGTCATATATACATCGGCTAGTGTGATGGTCATCGGCCCTTGCCTAAAGATGAAGGCGTTAAAGCGTCGTTCCAAAAGTATGCCGCGGCCGATAGAAGCGGCTCGTCTTTCTCCATGCCAGCGATGGACAATTCCAAGCATTAGGCGAGTTTTCTCTCTTCCCATTGGGTGTACTTGGCCGATCAGTATCCTTTTATACCATTCAGTCCAGTGCGTCGTAGATGGCCAAGCTTTGAATGTTCCGTTCCAATGGGAGAGAGATGGTTTGGCGGTGTTGAAAGGCATGCGGTTGGTTTTGGCTACGATTACATCGGTTGGGTCCGTGTTGCCGATAGGTCCGAGGAAATACTTCTCTTCTTGTGTCGGATTGGGGATGAGTATTTGATGAGACATGTGCTACAGTTCGAAGAAGGGGAGAAAAATACTAGTTAGGAATGATGGTGTTTTGTGGTTCAAAAACAGGAAAAGTACTAATTGGTGAGAATATGGGATAAAATGCTGCTAAAAATAAAATCGCCGAACGAATCATTGATACGAGGATATTTGAAGAAGCAGATTGAAAATGAAATTGTAAATCGGGAAGGAGTACCTGAGGATATTCAGTCGTAGCGGTGGCTGGAGCGGTGCGTGTAACGGCGGCGGATGGCGCCGTGGCCGTGGCCGAGCAACAAGTGGTGGCGGTGAGTTGGAGGTACTCGATGCGGCGGCGGAGGCCATCGGGAGTTCGGGGCGAAGGTGAGTTTCAAGAACGTGGGAGAAGATATCGAACGCCGATGGGGTCGCCGGAGGAGAGAGAGAAAGGCAGGAAGTTTGTTCGAGAAGAAAGCCGAGCGCACGTTGAGGGCGTAGGCGATTCGACCGAGGAAGTGGATATTTAAAGAGCACTTGGGGAGAAGCCGAAACGGTTTAGGCCAAGAAGGAAGCAGGAGTGTGAATAGGCGAGCAAATCCGCAACACTTCATATTACGGACTTGGGGGCATGTGTTAACACCGGAATTTGTAATTGGGTTCCCGAGGCTGAAAAGGCAAAGTGGAATCGGATCGGTGAAGACGAATCATACTAGGCTAAAAGCGATCAGTGCGAGCTAATCGGCGAGGATGGATCGAATGGAAGCAGCCGACAGCCGATTCTGAGTTTAGAGGAGATGAAACCGTGTTTAGTGCATAAGCTTGAATATAAATAGAAAATTCGGTTGTTAATTGCGCGTTTAAAGATATTGCCACCTATGGATAGAGTCCTATAACGACAATTGTATCGTAATCTAGAGTTTTGTTAAATTATTAGTTTTAACATGGTATGGGTCCCGCTAGGGATAATATGATGTTTAAACGGTAGTTTAGATAGAGTCGGGTTGTTACGGATATTTGTATCTTGGGTATAAATAGGACCCGAGACCCTTTGTATCAAAAGACAATTCAATCAATCAAATCTTCGGCGCATCGCCATCCTTTTCTTTAGACGAACACTCTGTTTGGCTTTGGGCTGCATCGTTTCGATCCCCAAGACTCGAGTGTAACCGTTTGTCATTAGTGGTAAGATCATTTGTTTCTAATGCTTCCATCGCAATGATACATTAGAATCAGCGGTTTTTCTTGCGACATATATCATATAATGCATACGAATTAGGTCAATGCTTAGATCTGTCTTGTAGTTGGCTCATCTCGTCAAGAGTGTATGGTCAACGGCTAGGTCTAAGGGTTGGTTGGTTCGTATGTAGTATCTACCATCTCACGGGGTGTAAGTCGGTAGTAATAGATTGGATGTTTCTTTTGATACTTAATGCTGCATCAAGATTGAACTATTAAGTCGTCTTTAGAATCATCGGTGATCTGTTCTTCGGGATTTACATTATCAAGAGATAGCGTCGGGGTTTCACCGACCTTATTTGCCCTAATGTGTTTCTTTTAACGTGATTGTTATTAGATTTGTATTAGGACTATCTTTTATGTCCAGATCGTGTTCTTGATATTCGCTAGAGTATCACCGATTCAATGTTAGTTTCCTAGTATTGGCTAGGCTATTGATCTCGTATATTTATTATTCTTCGTTATGTTTGGATCGGGCGATCAAGATTGTCTCGGCGTGTCCGATACATTCCGATCGCTTGGCCTAAATATGGTCTAGAATAGTATATATACATCCATGAATTTCCTTAGCCGATCCCGTGTGGGATCTAACCTAACGCTTAACGAACACTACTTTGTTTTTCTTGTTGATTAGCACATCAAATCAATCGGCACGCTCTAGACAACCAAGAAGGACCTCGACCGGAGTCAAGCAGATCTCCTCCCAGCCGGCGCGTGAGAGAGATTTCTCACAACACATGTAAGCTCCCTTAGATACGCATTTGTGGATCTTGAAAGGTCCCTCCCAATTTGGTGACCACTTGCCGAACTTGTTGTCTCTAGATCCGATCGGCAGAATAAGTTTCCAAACGAGTTCGCCTTCCTCAAAAGACTTGGGCACCACTTTTTTATTATAATGCATGGCTACTCGTTCTTTATCTTTTGTGACTTTTTCCAAGGCCCTCATCCTGGATAAAAGCAGATCTTTCGACTCATCCACCATCAGGTGATAATAATCGTCAGCTGTGAGTTGATCTTGTAGCTGAATGCGCCTTGAGCCGACGACACTTTCCCATGGCAGCACGGCCTCATGTCCATAGACCGTTTGTACGGAGGGACTTGGATTGACCCGTGGCATGCCATCCGATACGCCCACGTGACTCGGCTAATTGGGTGTGCCATTGCTTAGGATACTCAGAGATCTTTCTTTTAATCAGCTTGATCAAACTTTTATTTGAGGCCTTGGCTTGTCCGTTGGCTTGTGCGTAGTACAGCAAAGAATTAAGTAGCTTGATCCCCATGCCGTCGGCAAACTGGACAAACTCATCTGATACGAAGATAGATCCCTGGTCTGTTGTTATTGTTTGTGGAACGCCAAACCAGTAGATGATGTGTTCTTTGACAAACTCGATTGCGTCCTTAGAATCCACTTTTCTGAGGGGGATCACCTCCACCCATTTTGTGAAATAATCCGTGGTCACCAGGATAAACTTATGCCCTTTGCTTGAGGGTGGATTAATCTGGCCGATCATATCGATGCCGCATCCTCTGAACGGCCACGGCTTGATGATCAGATTCATAGCTGATGCTAGTGCTCGCTGTATGGCGCCAAACTTCTGGCAATCTTGGCACCCCTTGTAATATCTGAAACAATCCTCTAGCATTGTCGGCCAGAAATACGCTGCTCGGTGAAGTAGCCACTTCATTTTGTGGGCCGATTGGTGCGTGCCACAGATTCCTTCATGGACTTTCCCGATGGCCACTGTAGCTTGATCGGCTCCCAAGCACTTGAGTAGCATGCTGTCAATCGTCCGATAGTATAGGTCTTCATCGAGCAAGACGTATCGCAATGCCTTGTATTGTAGTTTCCTGGTGGCCGATTGAGAGGGGTTTTTGAGATAGTTGTAAACTTCAAACCTCCAATCATCGGTCGTAATGGCGGCCACGCCTATGTCTACTTCTTTCAGCATCGGCCGATAGCCTGATTCCCCTTGAGCCAAGTCATTGGCCTTTGTGTTCTGTTCTCTGGGGATATGCTTCAAAGTGACTAGCCGAAAACCGTCCATTAACTCCCGACATTGCCGATAATAGGTCATCAGCGCATCATTTTTGCATTCATATTCTCCTGATAATTGGCTGATGACCAACAAATTGGCTGATGACCAACAACGAGTCTCCCTTATTTCGACGGCGTCGGCTTCAACTTTCTTGAGTAGATGCAATCCTTTGAGGGGCTTCGTATTCGGCTTGGTTATTTGTAGCATGGGGATTAATGGCGAAAGCAAACTCGAAGCTTGTCCCCTTGGGCGAAATAATAACCAAACCGATGCCACAGCCGTTTGGTGCACACCGAGCCATCGAACGTCAAAGTCCAAGGCATAATTTCCACTGAGCCGATTGAGTCATTTCTGTGTTCCACAATAAAATCGGCTATGGCCTGCCCCTTGACTGCCCTTGGTGCCTGATATCTCAGATCGAACTCTGTTAGTGCGAAGATCCACTTTCTGATCCTTCCTTTGAGCATCGGAGCCGACAGCATGTACTTAACTACATCGGCTTTGCAAATTACTGTGCACTCGTGGGACAACAGATAGTGTCTTAACTTTGTACATGAAAAATAGAGGCATAGACACAACTTCTCCACAGGTGAATACCTCGTTTCTGCGTCCAGCAGCCATCGACTGAGATAGAAAATGGCTCTTTCTTTGCCGTCGACCTCTTATATTAGGATGAAGCCGATCGATTTGTCATCGGCCGATAGGTACAGCTTGAAAGGTATTCCCTTTTGCTGAGGCATTAAAACTGGAGGAGAGCTTAGATAATCCTTTATGTTGTCTAGCGCCTTCTGCTGCTCTGCCCCCCATGTGAATGTCTGATCGGCCTTCAGCCGAAGCAGTGGTGTGAACGGTTCCATCTTTTCTGAAAGGTTAGCTATGAACCGTCTGATGAAGTTTATCTTGCCGATCAATGACTGGAGTTTCCTTTTATCTTTCGAGAGGTTGAATTGTCTTGATAGCGTTTACGCTCCTTGGTGTAACTTCAATTCCTCTTTCATGGACGAAATCGAAAGAATTGCCCGGCTGATACGCCGAACGCGCACTTAAGCGGATTCATCTTTAAACCGTATTTCCTCGTTCGTTCCAACACTTATCTCAGATCGGCTATGTGACCTTCTATTTCCTTGGACTTGACGACCACGTCGTCAATGTATATCTCTACCAACACGCCGATCATATCGTGAAAGATGTAATTCATGGCTCGTTGATATGTTGCCCCAGCATTTTTCAAGCCGAACGTCATTACCACTCATTCGTACAGACCGATTGCACCGGGACACGGAAAAGCGATCTTGTGGATGTCCTCGTCGACCATGAATATCTCGGTTGTATCTTGCATTGCCGTCCATGAAACCGATGATTTTGTGGCCGAAGCAGCATCGACAAGCAGATCGGCTATTGGCATTGGGTATTCATCTTTAGGGGTTGCCTTGTTTAGATCCCTGAAATCGATGCACACCCTAAGTTTACCATTTTTCTTTAACACTGGGACGATGTTTGAGGCCCACTCGGCGTATCGGCAAGGCCAAATGAACCCCGCGTCGTACAACCGAGTGATTTCGGCTTTAATCGCATCGTACATATCGGCCTTAAACCTCCTAGGAGGTATTTTGAACGGCCGATAGCTTGCTTTAATCGGCAGTTGATGGACTACTATCGATTGGCCGAGACCGGGCATCTCAAAGTACTCCCAAGCAAAACAATTTCTATATTCTTTTAATAATTCAATAAGCTGGGATCTACAATGAGGAGATAGATTTTTGCTAATGTACGTCGGCCTCGGCTTATCACCGAGCCGATGTCGATTTCCTCTAATTCGTCGGGCGACGTGAAGCCTTGTCCTAACTTGCCATCGTCTTCGTTCGCGGTGGCTACGCCGAGAACGCTTAAGCCCTCCACCATGTCTTGTTCAAAGTAGCAGCTGCGGCTCGTCATTTCCAATCG